>CM028133.1:925152500-925752500 GCA_016271365.2 Neoceratodus forsteri | reverse complement strand
AATGCACTGATCACTGGTGCTCCACACTGAAAGGGATACCTGGTGGTCCAGTGGCACCCCCACCCCATCCACACAGGACCCCTGCCCACCCAGCTCCCCCCTGTCATTGGTGGGCAGCTGCACCCCACCTGCATACCACCCAGCTGTCCACTGCATGAAAGCTTACAGGGCATACTGTTCTACACAGTTGAGGATATGTGAATGAACTCCATTCACAGATCCTTGACTGTGCAGTACAGTGGGGGGGGGTGCCACTGGACCACCAGGTATCCATTTCAGTGTGGAGCACAGGTGATCAGTGCATCGGGTGGGGTGAGGGGCCACTAGATCACCAGAAATAGGAGGATATCGACTTTTACAGTGCACAGAGCAGCTGGAGGGGAGTGGGACCTCTGGCTAACCAGGTCTGGTGTCATGGCATTGTCAGTGATCCTGGCTATGGGGGGGTGCCACTAGACTACCTGGGACTGGGTAGCCTTCATATGTCAATGCAAGTGTGACTGTGGGGTGAGGGGGTTCCACTTGGGCATCGGAGTGTTCACAAAGTTGTGATACCTCATGATCATGGCTACGGGAGGGTGGGGGGCTACCACTGGACTACCAGGGATTGTGTTGCTGTACTATTACCTGTGATCGGGGCTACAGATGGGAAGGGCTTACCACTGGACTACCAGGGATCAATTCGGTGCTTATGGATGGTGTTCTGGGTGGGCTGGTGGCCACCCATGGCTGGCAGCTGCTGTGTTGCACCCTACAATACAGCAGCCCACCCGTGGGTGGCCAGAATTTGAGCCAGGATTTTTTAGCTCAGTTTTGTGCCCTTCTATGTGGTGCATCTGGGGGTTGTGCTAGCAGATGCACTGCACATCCCAGGCTGAATATCAGGATGTGCCACATATGCATTGGCATGCCCCTTTCAGATGCACTGCATATATTACCACTGAACTCTGACGCTTTGGGACTTGCACTCTATGGGTCACCCTTTTGAATATTGCATTGGGCCGTATTTCGGGGTTGCACTGGTGTACCTCGGTTGCACCAGATGCAACCCCTTTGAATATCTGGCCCATTAAATCATTTCCTTTGGGCAGAAAAGTCTGTTCCTTGCCAGCAAACTCAGTTTTCCCCAAGGAATTACGAGACTCCATCTCCACTTGTACCTGTGCTTGTTTCTTTCCCAGTTCTTTGTCATTTTAAAAGTCTATAGCAGCCTCAGACTGAGTAATTCCCAGACATTTCTCTTTCTTTTTTTCCCTTTCTTAATTTTTAACCCTCTTATTTTCCCCAGAAGATTGGAGGAAATTAATGCTACTAAGTCAGGATGCAAAGAAGCATCTGGCTGCACAGATCACTTTAATTCTATTGAAGATGACTCCTTTGGGGATGAAAGGTGTAAAACATTCTAATTAGATCATCTAATCTTGTTCCAGTAATTGCTATGTCTTTTCCTGTATTCTCATGTTCATTACGCAGCATAACAAACAGCTACACGAGCATGAGATTTGCAGCATATCGATTCCTCATATATTCAGTTATGTCCTGATTTAAGCATGATGGGAGATACTGAGATAGCGATGAGCTTACTACTGGTAGGGAAGTATCTGAGGTCCTTGAAAAGCACCCAACATCCCTTAAATTACTAGGATGTGAGGCTTCTGGTGACTCTAATAATGTGTCTAATAATTTTCTCCAATTTGTTCTTTGTAGGTCTTTAAGGTCCACTATTGTATGCTACAGTTCTTGCATGACCTGTTTAATTTTGCTCTCTTGTATAAAAATGTTTTTTTTTATTTTGATTGGGCAGTATTTCATCTGGGTCAGTTTTTTCCCCTCTCTCCAGGATGAGGCAAACACTATTTTCTAACAGATTATCTACTCCCAAGATGTTTTCCTCCCCTAGCACTGAATTCTCTTTCACAATTAGAATGCTTGCTGCAGAATCTAGATCTATGAGTAAATTTGGCAGTTTTTATAGCAAGCTATTAGTAATTTTTTTTTATTTCCAGAGTAGGAAACCTCTAACTTCAGAACCTGGTTGTCTTTACAAAGGTTAATCTTTTAGGTTCCTCTGGTTTTGGACTAGATATGCTATACCCACTCTTGTTCAATATTTTACATTTGTTTGGGGTTCAGGGAGAAACCCAGGCAACATATAATCTTTTATTTTAATCTGATTCTTATCTAATACATTTCCCTTTTGATTTAACTAGTTTATCATTTGAAAGGGGTGATACGAATGGCTGCCCATTGTCTTTTTGTCTGTTTCCTAGTACTCACCATGATGCTACCGTTAAACAATGTCTACGATAAAATAATTATACAAATTACAAATACAATAGGCACAACAGAATACCCTTCATGAAAAGCAAAAGATCCTTAAAAATGTCAAGTGTCCATCCATAGCTGCACCAGTAGTTCAAGCTTTTCAAACAGGAATAAGAGCTGAATATTCTAATATAGGTCTCATATTCCAAGAGGATGCTGTGCACATGAGAAATGGGATCTTCCAAATTTTAGCCAGCTCTCTTCGCACTTTATTTCAGAATGGTGAAATTTCTGCTTGATGTGCCAATCTAGATGCATCCTGTGGTATACTCCCCATATACAGTCCAGTCCTTGGCTGATTTTCTATGGGGAAAGATTGGCTTAATACAGCAGGTTTGACTTATAAACTAAGTGACCACAACACACTACCCAAGATTAACATTTTAAAAAGAAATGTGATGTAATTTGGTAAAAGCCTCCTTATGCTCAGACTAAGTAATCATGCTCTTGTAGGTCTACATTGTATAGTTACCTGCGTCATTGAATTTACTAAAATACAAAACATATGAAAATACCTGGTGTGATATAAAAAAATACTACCAAGAAAGATCAGGAAAATCACAGTAATAAAACTTACATTTTGCAGTGGTTTAGTGCCAGCTCTGCTAAATAACCTCTGATATGCTGTGGACCAATATCTTAACACTACAATAATTTAAAATGAGGAGAAGCAAGACCTGTGTGATTTTCAGTCAAAATTCTGCTAAACCAAATTGCTGTTATGCTCACAAATAATAGGTCTCAGGTCAGCTCAAGAGAACGCATCGGCTGCAGGCTTCTATCTTCTCAAGTTGAATCTGGCGGAATGGCATCTACTGTCACTATTTGTCTTGTCATGAGATCAAAGTGTTAAAAAATACTCAAGTTCAAATTAACAAGGGTAGGTATGAATGAAAGTGTCAAAGTTGTTATTAGTTTAAGCATGAAAAGCAAAGCAAATATCCACACCACTCAGTCAGTGCATACCAAAGCTTTATTATTATTACAGTTTAAAACATACTGCCATAAGGGTGTGTCCTGATGATGCACTACATTGCAAAACTGTTTGGGGTTAGAGTTTTTGTGATGACCCAGCGTGTCCCTCTGTGGCAGTATGTTTTAAACAGTTATAATAAAGATTTTGTATGCACTGACTGAGTGGTGCAGATATTTACCCTGCTTTTCTCTCTGGATTTGTTATCTGGAAAACTCACTAGCAGTTGAGCTATTTTGCTGCTTGCTATACAAGTTTAAGTAGGCCTAATATCATTAGCAGACATGTTATTCCAAATAGAATTGAAGAAAAACGTAAGTCTCTCTGCCCTAGGATAACCCCCACTGTAGCCCTTTTTAATACTATAAAGTTCAGAACATCCAGCAAAGGAAAGAAAATTTACAGAGAGCAAACATCCACCACACTCTCTAAACCTCTCCAGTTGCTCTCGTGAATCTCCTCTGACTGGATTGCATTTAACAATTCGGTATGGACTGTCTCCCTGAACACCGAGCCTCAGAAAGTCCTCAAAAACTCCTTGGCAAAACTACCACAATCCAAAACTGAATGGCTCCTACTGGCACCCTTAAAGGCCTCCGTGTCCTCCATATCCTACATGCAGACCCTCACATGGTTAACATTAGTAGCACTGAACTCCATCCACCTCCTCCACTAGATGCACTTTTGGTTCCTCTGTCCTATCCATCTGTCCATCTGGACTCCCCCAGGTTACTCAGGCTGCTTAAGCTGCTCAGAGTGCTCAGACAACTAAACAGGGGTAAGACAAAAGAGACAAAGTGCTTGGCTAAGTGCTGTAAATCCTTACAAAATTCAGTACTCCCTAATGCACAGTCAGACACATAATTATTTAAGCAAGTCTGCTTCTTCACAGCAGATCTATGTCTCAGGTCCACTGTCTTCTTTAATTTCATTGTCAGTCTGACTTTTTTTCTCAAAGTTTTGAGAAAGTTATCAGAGTGAAGTCAAAACATCAGCTTTGTCCAGCCTGTTCTCACATCACACTTTTGTGGAAGAAATTGAAACTGGATCACACTCTGTTTTGTAATTGAATGATTAGTGTTTGCATTCAGAAGAACTGGAATAGTGCATCTATTTATTTGGTTGCGCTGTCTGACCTGCTCAAAGTCTGAGCCCCTATTGTTCTGCAACAACCTTCTCAACAGCCTTCTGTCCTCAGCCAAGTTCTGGTAGGTGATCTCCTCAGTCTTCTCCATCCCATCTAGTCAACAGCCCTTGTCCTCAGACTCTGGAGCAGTCCAATCTCTGACCTAGCAGAGATCAGTGTACCTAAATGAGTTTGTTACATTCTGTGCACTGCCCTCTACCTTCTCTCCCTCCCCCCCACACACTCTTGATACCTCCTCTATCTGACTTGTCCTCTCAGCTTCTTTTCCCCCTCCTCTTCATCTTCTTCTACCAACCACTTTCTCATTCTAACCCTTTCTCTCCTGTAGCTACTCTATTTGCCCTGTGCTCTCTTAGACCCTCATCAAAAGTTGCTGTAGGTGACTGCACCACATATAATATTGTCAACAGTCTCCTTAGTATGCTGTCCCCTGGTGACCATCAGTAATCTCTATGAAATGGGGTTTGGGACTCAACCACTTTTTTGTCTCAAAAGCTTAAACTGCAAAACATCCTTCACACTTATATGTTGTTATTTTTAATATTTTTGCATTTTACCCTACAAGCACTTCTTCAAGGACTTAGTTCTGAAAATAAAATCATACAAATCTTGATAATTATGTATTTTTGAAACAGTGTTTTACATACATAGTATATTCCTATACTTTTGTGCATAGAATGGGACCTGGGAGAGCAATAGCAATAAGAAAGATGTATGCTTGGATCAGGATATGGGCTGAAAAAGAGGGGTTCATGTGGACACTGGGACAGATTCAAAAGGCACATGATGTATATAAAAGAGATGGGTTACATTTGAATAATTTAGGATCAAATGTCCTGCCTGAAATAATTAACTCTCAAAGATGGCTTTAAACTGAAAGTGGGGGCAGGGATTGAAAATACTGATGATGAAGAATGTGAACTAGACATAGGAAATATAGAAACCAAACAGCCTAGTAACAACAAAAGGGACAAAAGGAATACAAATAAACCAAGCTATAAGTGGAAATGTGTATTACATAATGTAAGGAGTATGAATAATAAAAAAGGGGAGTTAGGAGCATTATTTAGTATTAGTATCAAAAACATAGACATATTTGCTATTACGGAAATGTGATGGTCAGAATTGGATGCACAGCATACTAATATACCTGGATATAATATCTTTAGGAAAAACAGAAGTGAAAAAAGAGGTGGTGGGGTGGCAGTATATGTTTAAGGAAGTTTAAAGGTGGAAGAGGTGGAAGAACAATTGGGTAGAGACCTTGAAGCTGTATGGCTTAGATTAAAGGAAAAGGAGAACAGTAAAAATACATATCTAGGAATTTGCTACAGACCACCAAATCAGACTTGGGAATCAGATATGATTTTGATTCAGGATTCAATTTTTTGGCCAGAAAAGGGAAGTATAATATTTATGGGAGACATCAGTCTACCCAGGATCAACTGGAGTCCTAAGAAAGCTCAAAGTAGATTTGAAAAATCATTTCTACGAGGCTTGTCAGAGAATGATCTGACTCAAAGCATAATGCTACCAACAAGAGTGAAAAATATTTTAGACATAGTAGTCATCAACATATCAAATGAAAACAGTAAATGTGTTGTCAGGGAACCTTTGGGCAAGAGTGACCACAATATGGTACAGTTTTCAGTGAACAAGTAATAGGCTACTGAAAAGGGGAACACAACACATGGAGATTTTGCAAAAGCAAATTTTGAGGCCATGAGAATAAAACTTCAACAATGAAGCTGGAAAGGATAATTTGAAAGGAAGAATACTAATACAATATGAGGTATTTTTAAAACTAAACTTAACGAGTTAGAGCAAAAGTATACAATTTGTATAACAAAATACAACAGAAGGGGTTAGACACTGGCATGGTTAAACATAAATATTAAAAAGGTAATTAATAAGAAACAAAAGTTGTACAGGATTGCAAGACACAATAACATGGGCATTGATTGGGAATGCTTTAAGGAAGTCCAGAGAAACTACAAGTTCCAAATTAGAAGGGCAAAACAGAGGTTAAAAAAAAGATGGTTGAAAAAAAAATCCACTTGAGAAATGTGGGTCCATTACTGGGGGATGGAAGTATGATTGGGGAGGAAAGCGAAATTGTTAATATCCTGAATAGATATTTTTGTTCAATGTTTAACCCATCATCAACAGATTATACAATTAGTATAGAGAAAAATTAAAATAAAATAGAAATTAAAACTCTAAAGTGGCTGAGAAATTAAAAAGTCTAAATTCCTTCAAGTCAGTTGGCCCTGACAATATGCTCCCCTGGGTCCTTAAAGAGTTGTCTAATAATCTTGCTGATTCTCCTGCTAAAATATTTGAGTCCAGTTTAATAGATGACATAGTTTCTGGTGACTGGAGGGATGCCACTGTCATACCATCGTATAAAAATAAAGAAAAGAAAAAAAAATGAGAAAAATAAATACAGGCCAGTGAGTCTTGCATCCATAATGGGAAAGTTCTGAAAACCAACTGTTAGATAAAACACAACATGGTTTTAAAATTGAAGATCATGTCTGAGCAACTTGTTGGAACTCTGTGAACCAGTTTGCAGGCCCTTGGGAAGGGATTGCCAGTGGATGTGGTATATATGAATTTCAGCAATGCTTTCAATAGTGTTTCTCATTATGAATTAACATCAGCATTGAGCAGTATGGGTATCTACCAAAAAAATATATCAGTTGGATTAACAGCTGGCTAACAGGAAGAAGACAAAGGGTTAGAGTAAATGACTTTTACTCAGACTGGGGAGAAGTGACTAGTTGGGTTCCTCAGGAGTCAGTGTTGGGACCAACACAACTTAATGCCTTTGTGACTGATAATGAGATGTTGTAATGGTGATTGGATGGCAAAAGTTGCTGATTATACCAAGCTAAGCAATGTAGTGAGTACACAAGAAGAAATAAATAACCTACAAAAAGAGTTGGATTCATTGAGTGTATGAGCATTTAATACCAAAATGAATTTCAACCCAGAAAAGTGTACTGTAATGCATCTTGGAAAGAACAGCTCTGAAGCAGATTATTGTCTAACTTTCACAAAGTTTAGAAAACACGTATGAGAAAGATCTGGGTATTCTGGTTACAGATTCATTTAAACATACATCATAGTGTGAAAGCGTACTGCATAAGAAAAAATCATGGCAGCAGGGAGAGGGCAGTGGTTATGCCATTGTACAGATCTCCTGTCAGGCCTCACTTGGAGTTTTGCATTCAATTTTGCAATTCACAACACAGAACTGATGCGGCAGGAATTGAGGCAGTGGAATGCAGGGCAACAAGAATGATTTGAAACTTACGGGGAAAGGACTATCATACTAGATTAAGGGAGCTTGCTCTGTGTTCACTAGAGAGAGAGGGGGGGAGAGAGAGAGAGAGAGTGAGTGAGGAGACTGACTTTGTTCCATAAAGTTTCAAGGGATAGTGAACTATAGAAGTGTCACTCATTATGTCTGAAACTGGTGAGTCCAACTTTAGGAGGACACAGATATCAACTGAGGGGAGAGTTGTTCAGAACTAAAAAAAGAAACACTAGTTTTCACAAAGAGTGGTGGAAAAATGGAATTCACTACCTAGTGATGTGGTTAAAAGTAAGAATCTAGCAATCTTCAAGAATGGGTTGGATAAGTATATGGGTAATATGTACATAACACAACAGCTGCAATAGCAACAGGCAAACTTGAAGGGCTATGTGCCATCTTTTGTCTGATGTACCTATGAACCTGCAAACCTCTTTTAAAAATAAAATTATTTAATTTTCTAAGTCAATGAGATGTGTACCTTGCTTTTAAGCAGTGACAATCATAATTTATTGACTTTTAATGTCTCATGAGCTCACCCTGCTCAGGTGTCTTTAATATTCTTTTAGTACACCATATTAAAGGAAATCAAAGGATACTACCCACATGGTAGCAGTTGCTGCAGAAATGCCCAATTAGGGCTTTTAGCATGAAAGTATTTTTTTTTCTTTACTTTTGTAACAGGTTATTTAATCACAAAAGTCCAGTACCGACTATCATGCTGACCGAGCTGTCCGCAGCCATCTCACACACACCAGGTACAGTAGCTTCTGCCACAATGGATGTGCTAATGAGGGATACCAAATAATGGGAGAGTTGGTAGCCCTCATTGTCATACCCCACACAGTGGAAACTGCCAGATATGTGCGAGATGGCAGCCAGTGGCTTGACTGACATGAAGGTCGATGCTGGACTTTTGTGATTAAATAACCTATTACAAAGTTAAAGAAAAAATTTACTTTCATGTTAAAAACCCTAGTTGGGCATTTCTGCAGCAACTGCTGCCATTTGGGTAGCATCCCTTCTTTTCCTTTAATACGTATAAATATCCATCACTGACATATTTCTTATTATCAAGTACAATATAATTCACCACATGCTTCACCCTTGGTGCAAACAAAATATATATAATAAGCAAACATGTCTTTTAACTCCATCTATGCAGACATCATGGAACCTCATGCCTGACTGTAACCCTGTTATCAGTTTACTTATAACATTTCTTATATGTGTAGTTTCAGCAAGTCCAATTTGGGTATGAATCATTAAACAATGATAGGCTTAAAGGCACATGCATATCTAGTTTTAAGTCAATTTGTTAAATGATATTTTAATTATTACTCACAATCACCTAGATTTCTTTCATTTTTCAGTTTTGACATTCAGTCAGAAGGTACTCGTAGTGGGTCACGTGATGGCAGCCTGAGCGGTAGTCGCACTCTCCCGGAGCTCCGCCGATCGACCGCTTATTTATTTGTTTTAACAGCGGACCTAGCGCTAATAATCCGTTCTATTTAGTCGGGTGAGGTCTTCTTCACATTGCAGCTGCTCATCAGGCTTCACGATGGAGAATTATGTAAAGAAGCTGCGACCAAAGCATTCGCCTCCGCAAACGCCCGAGAAGCAACAGGCCGCAAAGAGAGCAAAACAGCAGGCCGCTAGCCTGTCACAGCTCCCCATCGTTGACTCCCCATCACGGAGGCAAAATTTCTGGAGACCATGAAGCCCCTGCAAGCCTCCATCTCCATCTTGGCTGGGGATATTCAGGAGATTAAAAGCAGTCGATTCTCTTTCAAGAAGGATTGGGATGCAGAGGTCAACATAGCCTCTATAAAACAGGCAAGCTGGAGCAGATTCAGAGCTTGTGATGGCAAAAGGAGAATTAAGAAATTAGAAGATAAACTTGAGGATTTGGAGGCGCAGCAGAAGGAACAATTTGTTATTATTGGCATACCTGAAAAGAGGAAGGAACGCCTAATTACCTTTATGTAAAAATTCGTCTAAAGTCGCAGATTCTCCCCCCGGAGGGGGAGATTATATAATAGAAAGAGCACATCGAGCCTTGCGCCCTCCGCCTGTACAGGGTCAACCTCCCAGATCTCTGATTCTGAGATTTCTTAATTTTCTGGACAAACAACACGTCCTGGATAAAGTTAGAGGGACAAAGGAGCTTTTATGGGAGGGCAAGCAAATCTGGATTGTACAGGATTTGCCTCATTCTGTGAGGATCAGAAGACAAGAGTTACATCCTATAGTCTCCAAACTTATTGCAGCGTCGAAGCCATTTAAGGTGAAATATCCTGCCATATTAATGGTCTCTCATGAGGGGAAATGGTTGTCCTTCGAGTCACAGCAACAGGCACAACAGGAGCTACAGCGGATGTTACCGGATCTGTTTAAGTGAACTCTCGCCTTACTCATCTGTTTGTGATGGACTCTCTTTCACCAGTTTGTGATGGACGTACTACTTGTGATGTTCTGGACATAATCTTTTTGATCGTAGTATAGGAGTGATTTTTCCTCCCCTTCCCCCCTTTTTTTTTCCCCCTCTGGAATGAACCGCTCGTACTGGATTTTTCCCAAAGAGACAAGGCTGGACTCCCGAATCTATAGCAGTCATTGGCCATGCTGACTCGTAGTAAGACAATTTATCCGGCCCACACTCCGAGCACCAGAATAAATAATACAAAAGGAAAAGGAAGAAGAATAAGGAGAGAGAATGAAAACAGTGGAAGCTAAGAACGAAAGAAGACAATGAAGGGTGCCCCCCCCTTTTTTTTTTAACTTAACCTACTGTAGTGATGAATATTCATGGATGACCATGGGGTCCACGTATTGTAATCTGGTCTGCTGTGGGACAATTTCCCATGGAGCGGGGTAGGGGGGCTCCGGGTGGGGAGTGGGTGATAATCAGCTCTGGGCTGTGTGGATGTATATCATGCGGCAGATTAGTTTCAGGAGTGCAGTTCTTGGGAACTGGGGTCAAGTATTAAGAGGGGGCCGGTGGAATTTAGGAAGGTTTATTATAAGGGAGGGGGAGAGGGAGGGCTGGTTGGGGGAGCTAAGCAGAGGGGAGGGGTGATGGGGAAAATCCATGCTTTAGGGTACAAAAATAGGTGGGTCTCGCTTAGTCTTTTGGGTGCTTGTACTGTTCAGGCGGTTGTTCACATTGTAATACCCCATACTACTTCTCAGATAGGTCTTTATTATAATTTTTGCTAGCTCTATGACTTTACCGTATAAATTTGTCAGCTGGAACATCAGAGGAGCCAAGGATAGGGTCAAGAGGCAGGTGGTCTTAAAACACCTCTTTCACCTTGGGGCGCAAATTGCGTTCCTTCAAGAAACCCATTTAGAAAGAGCTGATCTGCACTATTTTAAAATAATGTGGGTAGCTCAAGTCTTTGGTGCCGGGGCTTCATCTAAGAGAGCTGGGGTGGCCATCCTAATTGCAAGAGGGGTAGCTTTTAAATTGGTACACGAATGTTGGGATCCAGAAGGGCATTTTGTGCTTGTGCAAGCCATCTTAGCATCTCAACCGGTGGTTTTGGGCTCGATCTATGGTCCTAATTGTGAATCACCTTCATTTTCAAGGATCTTTCTCACAAAATGGACCTAGATGCTCATAATATCACCATTCTTGGAGGAGATTGGAACTTGGTACTTCAAAATGATTTGGATAGGTCTTATAATAGGCGTAGGGGCCTCTCCCCAACTCAAAGAGCCCTGAAAGACTTCATCAATAAATCAGCCTTAGTCGATATCTGGCGTCTATTCTACCCTGAAAGGAGACAGTACTCTTTTACTCTCCAGTACATCATTCTCATTCGAGAATAGATTATATTTTAGTTAGCTCATCTGCGGTCTCCAATATGACTCAGGCAGAGATCTCGGTAAGGGTAATTTCAGATCATGCTCCGGTCAGTGTAATGTATAGGCCCTTTCCAGAGATTCGTAGATCTACACAATGGAGATTAAATACCCAAATTATAAAAGAAGAATCTTCACTAAGGAGCATTAGGGACTTTATTGTACACTTTCTGGTGGACAATAAAGACTCCATAATTCAAAAAGACCTGATATGGGCTGCCTTAAAATGCTCATTAAGAGGGGAATTAATAAAGATGGCGTCTAGGAGGAAACGGGAGCAGAGGGATAGGTTGAGTTCTGTGTTATCTTCTATTCAAAATATGGAACACAGTTTATCCCGTACCTCAACTGAGTCAGAGTGGGTTAAGTTACAACAATTGCAGGCCCAATATTCGGATATAGTCTTTCAACAAGCAGAACTTGCTCTCTCTCGAGCTAAGTTGCAATATTTAGATATAGGGGAAAAAGCTAGCAAACTCCTAGCATGGCGCGTAAAACAAATAGACTCAGCTCAACATATAGTGAGTGTTCGAGTAGGTCAAGGGGATCGGATTTGTACAGACCCGAGAGAAATTTCAAAATTATTTGGGGAATACTTCCAGAAATTATATGCACAGGAACCCGATTCTAGACCTTCTGATTCTGAGTGGCAGCATACTAAAATTAACTCCAAAATTATCAGAGACCGAGTCCAAAATCTTAGAGGCACCAATTGTAATCTCTGAGATACACCAGGTTATCCAACAGTTGCCCTCTGATAAATCTCCTGGCCCCGACGGCTTCCCGAGTAATTTTTATAAAGCCTTTCTCCCAGATATCTCACCAATTTTACTGGACACTTTTAAGTTCTGGTCCAAATCTGGTATTTCTGACCTGGGCTTCCTGGAAGCCACAATTTCCCTAATTCTGAAACCGGGTAAGGATCCCTCTAGTTTAGACAGCTACCGGCCAATATCTCTTCTTAGTACCGATATTAAAATACTCTAAAAATTTTGGCTAATAGATTGTCTAAAGTGATGGATCGGCATGTGCAGGGAACAAGTGGGCTTCATGAAAGGAGATTATCCATGACCATATGAGAAAACTTATGCATCTTATTGCAGCAGCTAAAGACTCCAAAACCCCTGCTGCACTTCTATCCACGATGCGAAAGGCCTGTTCGAGTATCTTGGCCTTTCTTATTTGCCACTCTCTCGGCTTTTGGTATACCTCCAAAATTTTTAAGTTGGATTAGAATTTTATATTCTTGTCCATCGGCGAAGGTGAAATGTAATGGGTTGTTGTCACTGGCCTTCAAGTTGGAGCGTGGTACTAGACAGGGCTGCCCTTTGTCCCCTTTATTATTTAACCTGTATTTAGAGCGTAGGCTTATGAAGAATTCTCTTATCAAAGGCATACAAATAGGGGAATCTAGTTATGTATGTTCAGCATATGCAGATGACGTGCTATTACACATAGAGAACCCAGGGACTTCGATTCCACCTATCCTAAAAGAGATTAATAGTTTCTCCAGAGTTTCTTCATACAAATTGAACTGTGCTAAAACCAAAGTCTTCCCTTTAAATTACCTCACGAGGAGAGAGACTTGCAGGACTTTGGTGTAGCATGGGAAACCAAATCCATTACATACTTAGGTATAAACATCAATGCGAATTTCACTCAAATGCTCAGGGACAATCTAGGCACCATAGTGCAAGAGATTTCGGAAGATTTTAAGAGGTGGAGCACAGTTTCCTTATCCTTATGGGGCAGGTTGAATCTTATAAAGATGATGGCCCTCCCAAGGATTCTTTATCCTTTAGACATGCTAGGAGTTTACCTGCCAAAGAATTGGTTTATTAAGCTACAGAAGATATTCAATTCTTTTTTGTGGCAAGGCAAAACAACCCGTCGATCATATTTTAAACTCACGGCTCCCAAACTTAAAGGTGGTTTACGCCCTTCCTTTATGTATTACCTGGCCCAACATGTCGGTAAATTGGCTTTATGGAATAGGGATCAGACTAGGGTAACTTATACACCTCTCTGGTTGGATATTGAACAGGGCCTGGAAGAGGGCTAAATGTTCCTTATCGCATTGCTGTTTGTCCCTTTGGCCAGTTTGCCCAAGTCTCTCAAAATAACCCTATGGGATGGTCTTTCAGGGCTTTTCACCAGTTACAACGTTATTTTGGCGCTCACTGGTGGTTATGTGGATTCCAACCTATTGTAGATAATCCACAAATTAAAATTGATGGCTCTTCTATACCTGTAGCTTTTTGGCCTCAGATAAGCAAACTGACTGTAGCTGATTTTTGGGATCAGGATAGACCAGTATGCATTTGAGGTCCTGAAGAAAAACTTGGGCCTCACGGTTCTGGATTTCTATAAATGGCTTCAGCTTAGTAAGGCTTTAACCCAGGTCTTCTCTTCGGCTTTCTTGGCTGATAAGGAAGTGCAAATGTTCACATCTCTTAAAGACAGCGAAGCAACCACACGCAGTAGCCAAGGTTCGCAGACTTCTCCAAGAATGGGATCACAGACTCCCTTCCGTATATGTTATTATTGGTGGAGGTCTTGAATATAAGTGCCTCCTCGAAAGTCTGAAAGCACTTTGGAGGACAGCGATAGATATATTAAGCAAGACAGGCTAAGATTGATACATTTCAACATTATGCATCACTTGTACTTGACTCCTACCCATCTATTTAGAAAGGGGTGTGCTTAGCTCCTTTGTGGGAAGTGTAAAAGGAAGACGGAACTTTATACCATTTATTATGGCTGTGCCCTGAGATTCAAGTCTTTGGAGTACTATGGGTACCCTGCTTGGCTCTATCCTAGCTCACTAGAATGGACACTCCGAGATTTGTTTATTAGAGTGCTTTCCTGTGACCACTCCTAAAGCCTGGAGAGCACGTGTCTCTTTGTTTCGCTGTAACAAAGCTGTTAATCCTAAGACATTGGGTGTCGGACAAGGTCCCAACTTTGGTGGAGTGGCACAGGGAATGTGCTTTGGCTATACAACCTGAACACATAGCAGGTATGCGGGTAAACGAAAGTACTTTGTATCTGTATGGGGTTCGTTGGAGCATTTCTGATGACCTAGGTCAATCAAACTAAAGCTTTGGATCTTCAAGCAAGCACCTTTTACATACTATTAACCTGTACCTGACCTCTTATATATCACAGTGGGGTGTGGGGGTGGGAGGGTTATGGGCCTTGGGGTATTCATTGTATGTTGTTGCTATTCCCGTAGAAAGTGTGATGCCTACAATCTTTATGTTAAAATTAAGATTTCGTGCTTTCTGTGTAACACCAATATAACTGTGTTTTTGTAATAGTTGTTGTTTAAAGGGTAATAAAAATTTCAATTACAAAAAAAAGAAGGTACTCGTAGTGCTGCCCCTCTTTAGTTCACAGACTGGTGGGCCAGCATTGCTGATGCGGTGACATTGGTGCTCGCACTCACATTGCCCCTGCTCAACGTGGTCAATGTCACTGAAGTGAACCCCTGCACTCTGTACACTACACCTGTAATTGCAGTTAAAATGGTTGTAGTCAAGGCAGTAAAGGTTTGACCAGTCCAGAACTATGCTTCTGGAGAAAAATAAAAGGTTTTAATTTAAGGTATCTGCTCATTACATTTCAATGTCTTCACATCATACTTAGTCATTCTTAAGTATGTCTGTACCCAATGTCTCCTCTGATCCTCCCATCTTTATATTTTTTACTAGTTAGTTTAAGTTTCATAAACTTAATTTAGCTTAAGGCTGCTTTCATAAAATGCAGTGTCTCAGCACCTGTGAGATGCTAAATCACTTTGCTTACCTGGCTACATGCATTAGTCACTTCTCTCACTCACTTTCAAATGCTTGTATAAGCCTTTCACTCCTTTTTCAGTTTTAAAGCCTGTGACTGATATGTTTATTAGCTGTGTCTTCAGACTAGTTGGCTACAAAACTTTCATACAGACTTATCTGTGTACTCACTTTTCTATATAGTCTTTACACTCTTATGTGCAAAGGGATGCTACTCTCAGGAGTCTCCTTTTTATGTCTACCAGTGGGTTGAGAAGCACTCGCTGATGTGATTACATCAGCATGTGCACCTGCCTCACCTGTACTACATACTGTATGTGCAGGGTCTTTGTAGTGACCCCTGGCTATTATAGTTTATAAATGCTATTCTGACTTGTAAGGCACTATTGATGGCCATGAGATGCAAGTCCTTATTAGTTTAATATATCCCTTATTGATTAATTCCACTGTTTGCCTTCTCTTCATATTAGGGATTTTGCTGGTTCTGCACTTTACACACCAGCCTTGCCTCTGCGAGATATGCACCAGATCATTGTTGTGACCTCCTAATTGTTGATGTTTTTAAATTATTCTAACAGATAAAGTACTGCTAGTGACCAGCAAGCACTATTATATTAGTTCTTATTGGCTTTCTGTATTCCTTGTTCAGTAGTTCTACTGGTTATGCCTTTTTGTATGAGGAATTGTGCTGAATATGCACTTTAATGAACAGCCTCACCTCTGCGAGATCTGCTCAGGCACATTTTTGTGACCTCCTAATTAATATCTTAATATCTATTCTAGCAGTGAGAGCACTAATAGTGACCAGCAAGTACTGATCCTTGCCAAGTATTATCTGGGCTTACCACCTATCTTTCTAGAGGTGGTGTACTGCTAAGTGTCCTAACCCTCATCCTACATTAAAGGCCCCTCCTTCCAACAGTAAAGCCTAAGGTACTCTGATGGAGTCAGTCTATTATGTTTGAATCATTCCACTGCTCTAATCTGTTTACTAAGCTATTTTTGGATGATTAGACACCAACTATGGAGATGGGTGGGCAGGGTACTGAGAGCACTATATTTATAACTTATCTACTGGAATACTATCAAACTGACCTCCTCATTCATTCTGATTCACCGCTTAAGAACATTTAATTTGTGAATCCATTTTATGTCACATTTTTCTGGAAATGTGTTGAAGTTTCCTCCTTTGGGGTGTGGTTTAACTATTTCTAGAATAAACTGTAAGTGCAGTCTGAACCTCCTTTGAGAAAGTAAAAAATACTAGGGTGGCATCTGATCAAGACTCAGCTAGATGCTCAAAAAACAGCACAGTCCTGGCAAAAGAATGTTGCTCACCTACATTTTTTTTGTAAAATATTTTTTATTTACATCAGATATCCAACAGGTTATACACTTTTATGCCTCAATGTTTCTCAGTGTCATAAACATCTTAAGGACTAGTGAGGACCCGTATACATTTACAGAAATGTTACATGTATTAATATACTACTATTATCTTATACACTATTAATAAAATATA
The DNA here is from genome assembly GCA_016271365.2 of Neoceratodus forsteri. Lineage (NCBI taxonomy): Eukaryota > Metazoa > Chordata > Ceratodontiformes > Ceratodontidae > Neoceratodus > Neoceratodus forsteri. The sequence goes on along the minus strand of CM028133.1, from coordinate 925,735,547 downwards.
CATCATATATTTAGTTGACCCTCCATAAAGGAAGTTCTTATGCCTGAATTATGCTGTCAGGAACAGACAGCTTCAATACTGCAGCAGCTTAATTTGTACATCACAAATGCTTTGTACACTTAGCAATATGTGCTCTTGTGGGTCCATGACTTTCTTCAGTCATTGCAAAACAGACACACTATGCATTTGCAATTTGTAGGCATTTAGAGCCAGCAGCAGGGAAATGCATCTTGCGTTTGCTTCTAGCACTTAGAATAAGCAAGGTACTAAAAAGGGAAAAAGGATAACAGTGAAATGTAGCACGATTTAAAATTAAGCACATGACTTCTTATGAAATAAATGGTGGGTGTTGTCTTGGAACTTATGAGCATCCCATAATAATTTAAAATAGCCCATAATTTCTTAACACCCGGATGCACAACTAGTTACTTTAAAGTTTGTTTACTGTGTGCTATGTCTGTTTGTTGTGAATAAACCAAGCCATTCTAGAGACTAAAGATTATGATATTTTGTAACATTTAAATGCATGAACCCAAATACCTGCATGCTTTGTCTGTTTGTGGTAGATTGTTCAGTTGCTCCTTAAGGGCCAGCAGCGCCCTGCTGGGCTAGCTTTATAGTCCAGTTCTGATGTGAGGTCACATTCTATAAGTGGGGCTAGTGGCTTAAGTGACCCTTAGTTATGCATATAGGAATAACCATGTTTTTATGGATGTTTTGTTTTTTCAAATATTTGATCTGTTAATAAATATAAAACCAATAACAGTGGTCCTTGGTGATGCCCCACTTGTATTAGATCAGTTTATTTCTTGTATTAGAGATAGGGGTGGATCAGGTGATCCATGAGGTCACTATCTCAGCTCTATATAAATGCTGTGTAGCCTGAATAAGTTAGATATGTGTCGTGCACAGAGGATAGTGGTCCTGTTGCTTTGTTGGTACCACTCTGTGGCAGTGCTCCAGTGTAGAGTACTGAGGTTCGATTAGATAACTGTTTTTTTGTTTTGTTGAAGTATTTGATTTAATTTTGATTTATTTAATTTTTAAAAAAAAATAAATCCTTTAGCCACAGGAAGCTAGTGTGTGCGAATTAACCATTGGAGTTTCGTGATGTCATTACCCACTCACACTATCACACAGTTCATAGGTCACAATTCAAAATAACAAAACCATGCAGTTGGTTTCATTCTATTTTTATATACATGTAATAAAATAACTGAATACTATGTAAATACTACCAAGTTATTCTTTACACATAATAAAATAACTGAATAATATGTAAGTATTACCAAGATATTCTTATCATACCTTATTTTTTTTGCAACTCTAGTTTGTCCCTGTTAGTGTCCTTATGCCCACAAATCTAAAAACATAACAAAATAAATCCCCTTTTAGTGTTAATATATTTCATTACATCTCTAAATCCACTCTCTTTTTAGATGATGCATGCCTCTTATTGGTACATATCACTTTTAGCCTCAGGTTTTTTTTATGCAGTCTTTCCCTGCCCTGCAAATGAATGAAAAACTCATGTTAAAGTCTCTATTTTCCATTCCTTTGAGTGAATTAAAATATATGTGTTTCCAGAAAAAGCTCACCTCTTTTAATGTCTACCTCTTGTATGAAATGGTGGTAAGAGGATGAAGGATTCCAGAACTGCATCTTTTATACACACCAAGGTTCACACCAGTAATGGACGTCAGTGGGAAGACATCTCATGCTTTAGCATGATGCCGTCATGATGTTCACAGCATAGCATGACAAAACATCCAGTGACACACCTTAGTTACTCCCAGTCATACTGTAAGTCCCTTATTATTTTTTCAAGTTATTTATTAGTGCTATTGACAGCATTTTTTCACTCCACTTTTAATTTAAAAGTAAAGATAACTGTGCTGTTGTCCAAACAACCATAGTGCTGGGAGGGGTATTCCTTTTGTTCATATATACTGCTCTACATAAAATAACAACAATTTTGACTGCACATCAGGATGAGTGTTTCACTCATTTACAGGTCAGGGAAAGACTGCATTTAAAAACCCTGAGGCTAAAAGTGATACACACCAATAAGAGGTATACATCTAAAAAAAGAGTGAATTTAGAGATGTAATAAAATATATTAACACTAAAAAGGGATTTATTTTATTATGTTTTTAGATTTGTGGACATAAAGAGACTAATAGGGACAAGATAGAGTTACAAAGAAAATAAGTTATGATAAGAATATTTTGGTAATAGTTCCGCATTGTTCAGTTTTTTTATTATGTGTATAAAAGATTAGAATGAAACCAACTGCATAATCTTGTTTCTGTTGAATAGTGGCCAAATGAACTGATATACTAAATATATGTGATAGTGAATTGAACATATCCAAAAAAGGGTAACTATGGAGGGATAAATTTAAATATATGATATACATTTTTTATAGTGATGAGTATATTAAATCATGGAACATTTATGTAAATGCATATAGCTCATCACTACTCCTGAAGAAACAGTGTTGTGACACTGAGAAACATTGAGTCATAAAAGTTTATGACCTATTGGATATACTAATATTTTATGAAAGAAATAATTTGGGCGAGCAACACTATTTTGCCAGGACTGTACTAACTGCTTACTTCTAGCCCCCAGAAACTGAGTGCAACCCCAGTGTGCCCCTAAGACTTAAAAGATCTGGCTACTGGTGATTTTTTATAACAATTTCTTATGTCACCCATGTATTCTAAAATTAAGGTTCTAATCATCTTCCCCACATACATTTGATCACACATACAATAATGTATATTACTCCTGTAGTGTTACAGTCAAAGTGCCTATTTTGTATTTGACGTTAGTATTCAGGTCCTTAATGAAGTATTTCTTACTAGTATTGTTGTGTGCTCATCTTCCACACCTGTGCATCCCAGGTCTAATTGCACCTAGGAGCAACTGGCCCTAGTGCACTCTGGTGGAATGTGTACAGTGTGGACTGCTTTGTCTTTTATAGTGCTCTTCCTTTTGGACACTACTAGTGGTATTCCTGTAAATAAACATCCACTTTTTCTGTCTGCTTGCAATAGTTGTCAATGTTTATTTATTTACATTCTTTTTAATAAGGCCCAGGTTTCCCATGTAGTTAGTTGCCAATACTATCTTTTTACCTGATGAGGCATGCACATTAGGAAGAGGAGGGGACAGTATAGTCAGAGGCCAGAGCAAAATGAAGATACAATAGCAGTATTTAACCTGAGCCAAAGAACTTTAAGCAAGGAAGAAATACAGTTACAGTACTTAGTATAGGGATCTGCTTTGCACCACTCATGGACTTGAATAGTTTTTACCTAGAATGTGACTTACAAAAGTTCACCAGACGATTACATCTAGAGAATCAGTTTTGATATAATACAAATGATACATAAAAAGTAGATCTGAGAATATAACTGAAAATATATTCTAAAGTCTCAGGGCCAGCTGCTCCTAGGTTCACTTAGGCTTGGGATGCACAGATGTCAAAACAATACTAAAAAGAAAGAGTTTTTAAGGACTCAAATACTAATATTAACTTGACATTTACATTGGCTGTAACACTATATGAGTTGTATACATCACTGTATGCCTATGTGATCAAACACCCATGTGATTTTATGATTTTAACTGCAGAATTAATTCCCATAAAGAAGGCCTTGTAGGGTTAAATAGGGCAGTATTGTTAAAAATAACAGAAAGAATATGCAACTGTAAAGGTTCTTTTGTAGTTTAAGCCTTTGGAAAAAAAGTGGTTGAGTGCTCCTACCCTCTCTTACACACTTTTATTCCTTTTCTTTTTTTTAGATGTTTTATTCAGAGTGTGTTTTTTTTATTCATCATATATGCTGTACTATATATGATCAGCACCTCTCTTTCTCATCATAACCAAACATCTGCCCTGCTGTCTGTACCTCCCTATTTAACTTGAGCCCTTGGAACACATGAATGGAAGCCAAATTTGATAATACCAAACTTGTTGATTTTCCATTCTATAATATGCCCCTTCCACCCTATGCAAGTCTACCATAAGTTGGAACCATTCTACAAACTCAGGTAGTAAGACATCTCTCCAGTGGGTTAAGAATGCCTTTTTTGCCACAATCAACCCCAGATTAACCAACTTGGCTAAATCACCCAAACCCAAATTTGAATACAAAGTCCCAAACAAACCAATGCCCATGTCGAAAGGAAAATCCTGCCCAATACGTTTCCCCAAAAAAAGAAAATATCTTTTACCAGAGCACCTCCAGCTTTGGACGTGAGATTAGCATAAGATCTAGAGTTCCCCTAGCCCCCTCCACATCTCTGACACAATTCTGATAAACTGCCATCTATTTTATGCAGCCTTGACAGTGTTAAATATGTTATATGTATTATATTTATATAAATTTGCTTTACTCTATTATTTTTAGTAGATAGTTCCTCAAGATTGACTAAGGCATCCCAGATTGGATCCTGAATAGGGAGAGACCTAGCCTTTTTCCAAGCCTATTTAAGTTTTGAATGGGAAATAACTAATGAATGTTTACTAATAAGGTTATATATTTCTCCTAGCAAATGTTTTAGGGATTCTAAATTCTCAAAAAATCGTACTAACATTCCCTTTTTTACTTGCAAAGAGTTCCCATTTTTTTAAATAAAATTTCTCACCTGTAAATATGGAAAATAGGCACTTAAAGATAGTCCGTATTTCATGTTTAGCTCATTAATTGAGGATACTTTATCTTCTATCAATAAATCCTCCACTGTACAAATTCCCTTTTCTACCAGCTCTTTCTGAATTAAACCTCTTTTCATAGATGGAAAAAAAGTGGATGTTATTGAAAATAGGAGTAAACTGTGCCAGAGAATCTCCTTCCCCAATAATTTTTTTACTAGATTCCATGCCCAATTTGTAGTCTTGGTTGAATTTACCATGCAGGGATATGGATCAGATTTATTAAAATTTATATTTACTCCCAAACTGTGTAATAAAGTAAAGAAAGGGCCTTTTTCTGCTTCTGTACAGAAGCATGCTGGCATCTCCTGTATTTCTTGAAACCATAACCCTAAACATTTTAATTATGCGGCTAAATAATAATATTCAAAATTAGGCAATGACATGCCTCCCCTTTCTCTTGATAACTGCAATTTGTTATAAGCAATTCTTGGTGCCTTTTGTTTCCAAAGAAATTTTCTTATAGCCTTGTCCAATGAGACAAAAAATGTCTTAGGAATTATTATTGGCAAAGCCTGAAACAAAAGCAGTACTTTGGTAAAATATTCATCTTGATATTATTAACCCAGCCTAAAAAAACAATGGTAGGTTTTGCCATCTGATAAGATCTCGTTTAATTTCTTTAAGGACAGGTAAGAAATTCGGATTGTACATGAAGTTTTTATGCAAAGTTATCTAGACCCCCAAATATTTCAAATAAGGTTTATGAAATTTGTATAACAGATGTTCCTGAATGGGGACTTTGTCTTTTGAAATTACTATAGCCTTGATTTTATTCCAATTAATTTTATAACCTGAATGTTTACCAAAATCTGTAAAAATTTGACGTAAATGATCATAATCATGCTCTGAGTCACCCAAAAATAATAAAATATCATCTACTTACAGTGATATTTTATGTATCTGCTCACCTATTTTAATGCCCTTAATACCAAAGTCATTTCTAATCAAATTAGCTAGGGGTTCAGTGAATAAAGCAAATAACAAGAGGGGCAGGGGCAACCCTGCCTAGCACCTCGCTGTAACAAAAAATATTTAGAAGAGTTATGAGTAGTCTTAACAGAGGTCTTCGGAGAGGAATATGTCATTTTTATCCACTCCAAATATTTTCTCTTGATGCCAAAAGCCTTCAACAGATGAAATAGAAACTCCCACCTAACCCTATCAAAAGCCTTTTCGGCATCAAGGGAAAGCACCACCAGATCAATATTCAGAGAGAGGTCCACTAAATTTAAGGCCCTTCTAACATTATGAGTCAGTCTCCTCCCCACCACAAAACCACTCTGATCAGAATGTACAATTTTAGGAATGATATCTGCTATTCTATTGGCCAACACCTTTGAGAACATTTTATTACCATTGCTCAAAAATGATATGGGCCCTCTCTTACACACTTAAAGGGCTACAGCCAGGATAGTCTGGATCTCAAACCCATACATCTTTCCACCCCTGTAATAGCTGTCCCTTTTGCTACAATTTTTAAGATTTCCTTCCATCTCAGGATGGTTCATCAGTCCTAGAAGAAAGCCAAACTCCTCTGGTACAGACTATATTACTTATTATACTGAAATGTGGATAGTTTTCTTGCATCATGTTAAGCGTGTTAACCAATCAGAATATATTTTTTAATAAAATGGATACCTACTGTAGCTCCCTAAAGCATTTTGCATGAGATGGTACCAGAAGTTGTAAAACTCTGCTGACACCAACAAATAAGATGAAACAATTCAGGGCACCATCAGCCCTTTCCTTGGAAAGCAATTTTTAAATGTGAACTGGAGGAAATTTAGGCAGTAAGTTGAGCTGTAATATGAAGATATCAGGTATCTCAAAGAAACCTCCTGATACTCATGTAGCCATTTTTATTTATCTATTTGGCTTTTGTTAGCTAGGTAAGTACACTAGGAAAACAAATGCCTGTTTTCAGGCATGGTCTGGGAGATTACACATAGAAAGATAAACATAGCAATTCATGCAGTATGATAGCAACGAGATACACTAGGCTACTTCGGCATGTATTGGATGCAGTACTCATCCCCCTCACCCACCTGCTTAATTGCTCCCTCTGCCTAGATCAGTTCCCTCTTGCCTGGAAAACAGTGATCATCACCCCTATTCACAAAGGTGGGGACTGCACCACCCCCTGTAATTACTGATTAATTTCAATCCTCCCCCTGCTTTCCAAGGTGCTGCAAAAACTTGTGGCTGACCAGCTATCTGACTATCTTACCAAGCACAACATCATGTGCAGGGAGTAACACAGCTTCCACAATGGACACAGCACCACCACAGCCCTGCTAGAGTTCTCCAACCTCCTGCACACAGCCCTGGACACTGGGCACCTGGCGGAGCTGTCTTTATCGACCTCTGCAAGGCCTTTGATACGGTCTGCCACCCCCTCCTGCTCAACTCCCTGTGAAATATTGGACTGTCCCAAGGGCCCCTCTCCTGGTTTGACAGCTACTTGTCCTCCAGGTCCCAGTGCATAAAAATCAATGGCACCCCATCTAACACCCAGCCTGTCCACTCCAGAGTTCCCCAAGGCTCCATATTAGGCCCACTTATCTTTAGCCTCTACTTAAACACGCTCCCCAATGTCTGCAGAGGAAAAATCCTTCTCTATGTGGGCGATGCTGTCCTTCTCACCTTGCACCCCCACCTCACTGCCCTACAGAACATCCTCCAGCACTCCTTCACCAAGGCCGAGCAATGGTTCATTGACCACAAATTCATCATCTACCTGAAAAAAACTAAATCTATGCTCTTTGCCTACCTTCAGAATAAGACCAGATATACCCCCCCTCCAGATCCTCCCCAGCACCCAGGTTCCCCTCGAACAAGTGACTATGTACAAATACCTGGTCATCACCTTTGACCCTGCTCTCACCTTCCACCACCATATTGCTGCCATCTTGTCTGCCACAAACATACAGATTGGCCTCCTCTATTGCTACAGGGACTGCCTGCCCCCCAATGTCCTTTGTATTGCAGTCACCTCATCAGTTCTGTCCCAGGTAGACTATGACCTGCCAATTTATGCTACTGCTGACAAAACTGCCCTCAACAAAGTGCAACTGTCCATTAACAAGGTCTGCAGGCTCCTGTTAGGTGCAGACAGGTGCACCCACACCTGCTGTCTTTACTCACTTGCCAACATCCTCAACTTCGGAGAGAGGCTCCTCAACCAATTCTGCCTGTTGGTGAAGAAAATCCTCCTGGGTCTCTCCCCCCCAGGGGTGGCCTCCTCCATCAGTGTCACCTGCCCCATAGTATCTACCCACAGTACCTGTAAACCCACCCTCATGGTACCCAGAGTCAAGATTTTGCTTGCACAGTGGTCCTTCCGCTACAGGACCCCACTATGGTACATCTCCCTCCCTGCTACTATTACCAGCCTCGCTAGAGTATGGCCTTTCAAAATTGCCCTCAGAATCCATCTCTTTGCCTCTTGCTGCTTCAACTGTTGATAGACCAAGGCCACTCTACTCTTTCTCCAGCCACCCACAGCCCCCCCCCATGACAATGTCTCTTGGACAGGTAAACGTCACCCCCTGCAGAGCGTCTATTTTAGCACTTATGCTCTATATTCCCCCCAGCAAAAATCCCACTATTTTACGAAGTACCCTACCTGTTTGCCCCTCTATTGCTTCCCCTCTGGACTGTACCTCAGTCACTCTATATGGCAATCTGCCATACCCTTTCTATGCGTTGCCTGCTCATGTACCTATGTAACAGTATGAAGCTTTGTTATTATATTCCTCTGTAATTGCCTACTCATGTACCTATGTAACTGTATAAAGCTATGTTATTATATTCCTCTGCAATTGCCTACTCATGTACCTATGTAACTGTATGAAGCTATGGTATTATATTCCTCTGTAACTATATGGTGTCCTGTTTGTATGTAACCTGTACTTTGTCTAACGAGGAGCCTTTGGAAATGAGTCCTTGACTCAAAGGATTGTAATTCTGATTTGTACAAATAAATGAAAATAAAATAAATAAATGAACAATGAAGTTTGAATGAGATTAACAAGACATTACATTGTTGCAGGAAATAACACTAAAAGTGCCATCAATGAAGTTACAGGAAAACAATTTTCACAGGAAATCTAATGCCATAGCAGGTTATTTTTCTTCAATCTGTGAGCAAGAACAAACTTGAAGATTACAATTTCTTTGTGTTTGCAGCAGGTAAAGATTAGGATGATCTAGAAACAGCATTAACATGTTTCAAACCTCCTGTAGTTCCTCAAGGAATTCTGTATTTGAAAGATATAGTTTCTGTGTGAGACAGCACGCTGAGGGTGAGGCAATTTGATTAGTATACTGTATAACAGTGCTACACACCAGGGCAAAGAATTATAAATTTACTAATTGAAGAGAGGAAATAAAAAGAGAGACAAGACTGTTTTTTGGGTGATTGTGAAGAGAGTCGGACCAGCTGAGGAGCTACGCTTACTGCGTAACTCGCTGTCTGTGTAACTGACACAGATCATACGTTATGTGAAGGATGTAAGGATGGACAGAGCTCGAATGGGGAGGGGGGTGCAGGGGCACAGCCCCCCGATGAAAGCTTCCGTTCATTGATTAAGTCTGCTAGTGTATGTGTGAGACGCTGAACCTACGTTTTCAGCAGAAGGCGGCGTGCGATTCCCGTAGCCTTTTACGCTACGCAATCTGGCTGGTCCGACTCTCTTCACAATTGCCATTTTTTGTATTAGGGATTGGAAGCTTAAGAAGAGGCTATGATGTGAACTTTGATTTGAGTTTACAGAAAGCTGTTGATATCTGGTATGTGTTGGAAGTCAGTAAAGCTCAAACTGAAACAATGACAACAGGCAACTTAAGAGCAGAATGTGTTAGTGTCATTTTCAGTTTGTATTGATAAGGCATCAGACATTTCTATGTGTGCAGAAAACCATAATATAATGCCAAAACCTTTAAAGAATTTGGGATGCAGCACTGTAGTTATGGTAAACCATGGACTGGATTTTCAAAACGTGGTGTAGAGCTTGTGTCAAGCCTTGTGTCATGACACTTAGGCTTTGGTAGTGCGCCAAACCTTCTCGCGCAATTGCACCTTATTTTACAATCTTGGCGCAGTTGCAACAGTTTCTACAATTTACGGCAGCTTGCACCAAATATCTGGCACAAGCTCTGTAAAAAAGGCCCTCAGGACTGCTGCAAGCTAGACCACAAAAAGTTGATCTGACTTGCGGTAATTCGCTCACGGGATAGAAAAGCTCGATCGCTAGCCAGAAGAATACTGCAGGCCCCATGCACTATATGTTCAGTGAGTCAGGGGCTTGCAGCATTCTCAGAGGTTGGAAAATCCTGCCCAATATGTCAGCGAGAAGGCATGAGCCACATTAGTGTCTGGCTTTTGGCCAAACATGCTTTAACTGAAAACACCAAAACTACTTCACCAATATTTGTGCAACAAGAAAATCAACTTAGTAGAGCAGGGCAGTGACTTTGACAGTGATAATCTTTTCATTTGGGAGTAGACAATAGGTAGTGTGCATGAGGAAAGCAAAGATGATCACACATGGCACACAGTTATTGATGTAACAGGCTTGTCTCTGAATTTTAAACTGGATACAGAAGCCCATGCAAATGTTCTGCCACAAACAGTCTATAGAAGACAGCCCAACATAATTCCCTAAAGAAAACCAAAATGCTTCTGTACTGCTTATGGTGATTTTAAGAAAAAGCCACTGGAGAGAGTTAGCATTAAATGTGGGGCACAGTAGGCAAACAAAGCTTCTCTTTCTATTTCACAAATGTCATAACCATGCCACTATAGAGAAAATCTACCTATGAGAAGTTGAATTTGATCAGATGAATACATCAGTTTAGCACATCTATGATAAAGGAGTCACTAATGACAGACTATGCCACCGTATTCACTGACATAGGCCAGATGAAGAGATAATATTGCATAAAGGTGGATGAGAGTGTTACATCAGTTATATACACGAGTCAGAAAACACCATGCAACCAACAGGAAAAATTCAAAAATGCCCTGGACAAACTGGTAGGGATGGAAATCATTATCAAAGCTGACAGGATTGCAAACTTGGTTAAAACACATTGATCATTGAAAAAAAATGGATTACTATGATTATGCTCAGAGCCATGTGAGCTGAATGTAGTTGTCAAGTCAGAACACTTTCTCATTCCTACAGTCAAGGAAGTCCAGATCGGCCTGCATGGTAAGGAAGTGTTTACTCATAGGTCCCAAGTTTCAGCAGCTGGAATGCTTGCCACTGTGGCCAAGCAGGGAGGGTGGCCGAGGTGGGGGTGACTGAGCAAGGGGGAGGGGTGCCACTAATTCCAAGTAAACTTTTTATGGAAAAAAGGGCTGAGACCAACTCAACAAAAATGATGCTCCAAAAAACCTGAATATTTAACCTTAATGAAGACACATACCCACATAGAGAGCAGAGTATAATCCCAGTGATTATTCATTAACTTTCTGGTTATGTTAGGCTCTTCACATTTGCACTGGTCCCACCACATCTCTAAGCAAAGTCCCCCCTCCCAGCTTTGACTTCTTCCATTTGCTCCAGTCCTAGGCTATAAAAATGGTCACAAGCCTCATTGAACCACCCACATCAGGCACTCAAGCCTCTTGATTTGCTCCAATAGACTTCTTTTACAGTTAGGGGCTTCAGTCATCTTTAATTATTACAAGCATGATTATGCCCCCACTCCCAAATCAGTTAACTCCTGTACCTCGAGTAAAGTCACCCAAAGAAAGAGATCATCTGTTATGGCTACAGCTAGACTGACCGAGTGCAGTTAGATAAGAGAATCAATGTTAAATGTCAGTCTTGTAGCCATAAACACAGTCTGCTGAAGTGTCCTTTTAAAAGACCAGTTAACCAGAGAAGACAGCAAGAATTCACCTAGTGGGTTTTCATTGGCTTTTAGAGGGTTCTCCTTGACTGCACACATAGCCACAACCTGGACCACTCCTACTGAAAAGTGCTGGAATGCTTCTTCCTCCTCTTGGCTGTGACACATGACACCCCAGGCTGCTCCTCCTCCTCACTGTAAAAGCCCCCCCACCTCGTTCATCCTGGATGACTCCTTGAAGATCCAACTGCCATGATGACTTTCCAGCCGGTTTAATCTTAAAAAAAAAAAAAATCTCTTTTCTGACTGAACACTCAGCTGCTTAGCAAGTGCTCTTCATCTCATGCCCACTCAAAATGGTCCACGCATGTACAGGGCATTCCACAGCTGCTCACTGTGAGGAGCCAGACTGGGAATGAGTGCTGCAAGTGATCACTCACAAGTCACTCATTCTGCACAGACATGGAGGGGCAAACTCATGATTTCATGGGTTTGCCAGGGACTGTGCAGGTTAGAGGGTTTGTGACTGACTTTTTGGAAATACAGGTCACATGGGGGTATGTTACTACTCTGTGTGAAAAAGATGGACACTGGCAGATAAAACTGAATGGGTAGCCATCATACCAATTCACCTCTGATATCTTGCACTATGGGGTCAATACAGATTTGTGTGAATGCTTTTTGAGATTAAATTTGCCAGTATTCTAGAAAAAGAGATAGCAGATATTTGAAAAACATCACTGTAGTGCATATTGTACCAGATGGTATCATCATAGCTGCCTGGGATGATTGTAAGAAAGACTTGATACTACACTAGGTTATGGCAGAGCATAGTCTGAGAGCATCAGGCTAAAGAAAGATATAATTCAGTTTTAAGTCAGTCAAGTAATGTTGATGTAAGAAGTTTAGAAACACTCAAAGGTAGCCTTATCAATGCAAGAAGTCTTAATAATAATAAGAAAGAAGAATTAGAGGCCACTATAGCTATGGAGAATTTAGATAGTATTTGCATAACTGAGACATGATGGGAACTAGACTTAACATGAGACACTGAGATACAGGGTTATAAGCTATTCAGACTGGATAGATTACACAAAAGAGGAGGAGGAGGTATAGCTATGTATCTCAGAGAACACTTGAAAGCTACTGATATATCAGATAAGATTAAATCCATAGGGAGTTTTTGTAGAGTCTGTTTGGGTCTAATTTATTATGCTAAAAGTAATAACATTGTAATAGGAACCTGCTATAGACCACCAAATGCTAGTGACAAGGCTAATAGTGAGATCTTAGTTGAGATTCAAGCGGCCTGTGAATTGGACGAAGTCATTTTGGTGGATGATTTTAACTTACTAGATATTGGATGGAACAAACAGGAAGGTAAAAGCAACTTGTCAAAAGCATTTACTGATACAATTAAGCATTACTCACTTAGGTAAATTGTTAATCAACTTACTTGAGGTGCAAACCTTTTTGATATAATATTAGTGTTCAATGACATTTTGACTTCAGCATGTGAGGTAAAAGGCCCCCTATCTAACAGTGACCACTTCACAGTGCTATTTAATATACTAATGTCCAGCAACAAATCAAGAGGCTGTACTGAGATATATTTATATTCTAAAAAAAAATTATCATAATAGTCACAATGATTTAAATAAGTTAAACTGGAATCAAATTCTGGGTCCACTGGAGGGGGAATGAACTTGGCTGACCCTAAAATCAATTATTCATGAATTATGCTGTAAACACATACCTAAAATAAAAAAAAAAAACAATATGACACAAAGGGTAAAAAATGAAATGGTTAACAAACAGCATCAAAAAACTAAAAAAAAAATGAAAACATGCCTTTAGGGAGTTTAAGGCATCTGGAACTGTTAATGCCTGGCAAAAGTTTAAAGTATTTCAAATATTATGCAAAAACATCATTAGAACAAAAAAGGGAAAGTGGAGAAAAAAATATTGACTACAGCAACCAAATTTAACAGCAAATTGCTCTACAGATATACAAATTCCCTCAAAAAAGGGTCAACATTTGTCAGACCCTTTAAAGTTTCAGGAAATATTATTAATTCCCCTCAGGAAATGGCTGAAGAGTTTAATTAAGCAATAAACTACAACATGGTGTGGGTTATGCTGAGATATACCCATGCCTGGTGTGGTTTGGTCAAGGGGCCGCAGGCCGAGTGACCAAACCTCACCAGGTGTGGGTAGATTCCAGCATAACCCACACCCTGGAATTATTTATTGTGATTATACAATGGGCCCATTTCATGTTTTGTAAGAAAAAAATGAGAAAAATAACTTTTTTTAATTTTAAGCTATTTTTCTTTTAATTTGTTCTTGTGCAAAAAAATAGTCTGCACGCAGCAACATTAAGTGGGCAAGATATATACTTGCAGATATGGGTACCTGCCATTTTATTGACCTTATGCCTGCATGTGTGAATCAATTATTTGTGCTTGTACATGTTTACCTGGTTCTGTCATGGTAAAACCAACTTTACTTTGTCTTGTCAGTCACAGTAACATATGGAAATAAATTATAATTATGCAGAGTCCAGCTATGCATGTTGCAGAGCACTCCCCATGAAATGATAAACTGCCTACCTGCATCTAAAGTGTGTTGTTGGACTCAAGTTTTTGCCTTTTGTGTTTATTTTTGTTCCCTTTTTAAATGTTTTACTTGGCATGAAATCAATAAATCAGCTGTGAAGTATAGCTGCTAAAGTGATGAAGGAGGAATGAGTGGTTGCGGTTTCAGGAGCTCTGATACTTTTGGTACAGTGTCATCAGAGCTGACCTGACAGTTAAAAATGATTGACACATGAGACACAAATTTGAACCGTGGAGCTGGTGATTTAAAAGGAGGACAGAGCGAGAGTGACCCATGATGGACACAGAGACGAGAGGGAGTGAGTATGCAGCAGCAGGGAGCCAGTGACCAAAGCTGAGGTGTGAGCCACAGATCTGAACTGTGGAACTGGTGATTTGAATGGAGGACAGAGTGAGCATGACACGTGATGGACACAGAAGTGCGAGTGAGCGAGTATGCAGTAACAGGGAGTCAGTGACCGAAGCTGAGGTGATAACACCAACTGACTCTTTTTTGTAACAGGGATTATTAGGAAAGTTGAGTGATTTTATTTTTCAGACGCTTCAGAGTCTTTTAACATGACCAAGGCAGCAGTTGAAACTGTTTAAAAGACAAAGAACCTCTGTGTGTAAACACTGAGGCAAGGGTTACCCCAAAGGGCATTTGGCTGGGAAGCCAAGTTTCAAGAAAATACAAAATCACACATGCCCCCACAATGCAAAGCATCATGGGCTGCACATGCAAATCACCACAGAATGTTATGCTGGTCCAACTTTAAGCAGAATTGCATGGTGCCGAAAGGCCTCTCACACAGTTTGCAAAGGGTGCTAACAGAAGACATAGACACGTGTTTCGTCCTACCAGGACTCATCAGTATGCCTCGTCTGTTTGACACCCCAGTGGAATGGACCAGCTACCCCTAAGGCAGTGTGCCTGGAATATATTGTGGTGAACCCATTAAAATAAAAAACTGTTGAAACTGTGATTCTTAAGTGGGACTTCTGTGACAGTTCCAACATGTTGTCATGTTTTGATTTATGAGGGTCTGATGGATTTCTTTTATGTGATTCCTGATGTGGCTGACTGGCACCTTTTGCATGGGTTATGCCAGGATTTACCATGGCAGAAAGGTACCAGTCAGCCAATCAGGTTTCAGTATGCTTGGATCCCATTGTATAATAAATATTTTACATTAGTTTTTACTAATAAAGTTAAGATGCCAATTGAGCCTAATAATAATCATAATGTTGATCAAGGTGTACATACTACCTGGATCTCTAAGGAAAGGATAAAAGAAAGTATAAAGTATATTAAGGAGGACGTGCCCTTGGTCCAGATAGTATAACTAGCAAAATGATAAAGATGCTGAGTGATTATATTATTGAACCATGTGGGCTAATTTACTGTAAATCTATAGAGGAGGGTACAGTACCAGCTGATTGGAGAGTGGCTAATGTCATCCCTATTCACAAACAAAGGTTCCAAGATGGGTACAGCCAATTCCAGACCAATTAGCCTCACCTTAATTCCAGCTAAAATACTGGAACCTATAATCAAAAATTAGATATTAGATTAATGGAGTAAAATATACGGTGTTGATGATCAGCAACATGGATTTCAGAAATCAAGATCATGCTTAACTAATCTGGTTGCTTTTTATGTAAACATTAGTTGTAAACGTGATAATAACAACCCAGTGGATGTTATTTATCTGGATTTTCAGAAGGCCTTTGACCTAGTTCCATACAGGGCAATACTTGAAAAACTCTATGACTTGGGGATTACATAATAAATTTATTAAATGGGTTGAAGCCTGGTTGAATGATAGCTCACAAAGAGCGGTGATGAATGGATATGCATCTTCAAGTGGGAAGGTGACCAGTGGAGTCCCTCAGGGTTCTGTGCTGGGCCCAGCTCTGTTCAACATCTTTATCTCTGATTTACATATTGAACTAACTAACTGTATCTAAAATATGCTGATGATACCAAATTGAGGGGAGTGTGTGGCACAGAAGCACAAAGAGCAGCAATTCAATCAGACTTAAACAAAATTAATGATTGGGCAAATACTCAATGCATGTCATTCAGCAAGGATAAATGTGTGGTTATACATTTTGGAAAGATCAACCTGAAACATTCCTACAAATTCATGGGTTTGACACTTCAGACAACAGAAATATACAGGGATCTCAGTATACTCATGTATCATAAACTTAGTTTTGATGTGCAGTGTAACGGTGTAATTGCAAAAGCAAACAAAGATTGGTGGAACATTAAAAGCTGTATTAAGAGCAAGGACAAGGAGGTAATCATGTCCCTGTATAGGGCTTGCATGTGCCCTAATTTTGACAATGGTTCCCAACTTTGGGCCCCATAAAAAAGAAAATACATCACCAATATTGAGCGAGTGCAGAGGCGTGTTACGAAATCTATTAAAGGGATGTGTGACTTGTACTATAAAAATCCTTTGGATAAAACTAAATTAGTTACATTGGAATCTCAATGGCTTAGAAGGGATTTACTATTCTTATTTGAGCTATTGAATGAACAGGACTAATGGTTACATTGGACATGGACTTTAAACAGGACCATAAAGAAACAAGGGGACATCCACTTCAGCTATAAGGGGGAAGAGTGAAATCCGAGAAAAGGAAGTACTTTTTCACAAAAAGGGTGATAGGAGTGTGGAATAGCCTTCCGCTGGATGTTGTGGTTAGTAAGAACAAAAGCGAGTTTAAAGAATGGCTGGATGCCTATATAGCCTCAAATCCAAATGTTAAATACTACCACTGATATAGTGTGTGTGTGTGGGGGGGGGGGGCAGTTAACATGGGCTTTTGCCTTTATCTGCTCTTTAAAATCTGGTATAAACTCTAGTAGTATAAAATAAATTGCATGAGCAATGTGGTGACTGTCAGAAGAGTGAGACTAGATGGCTCAAAGAAATAGGCAATTGTGCATATATCAAAACCTGAGAGCAAGCAAGTCTTGCAGTGCCTCCTAAGTGTGGTGAAATACATCCCTTAGTACATACCTAAGGAGTCTGACACCACAGGCCCTCTCAGAGCATTGCTAAAGCACAATGCAATGTGGCAGTGGTACACTGAACATACCAAAAACCCTGATACAGCTCAAGGATGTTCTCATCTTAAGATCAGTCTTTAGGATTCATAATTTAGAGAAACCTCTTAAAATTTAGTTAAATGTGTCCTGTTTTGGACTGGGAGCCTACTTGATGCAAGATAGTTAACCCATTGCATACCTTGCATCAGCAATACATTATACTTAAATACAAAAAGCTCTGGTCAGATTTTTTTTTTTTGCATGTAATAAGTTTGGGCTGGCAGTATAGCCTAGAGATCTATGAGCTGTGAACAAGCTTGGTACAGCCAATAGACCTGAGTTTAATTCTCACAACCGCAACTTCCATACTGTGTGACTTTGAGCAAGTCACTTAACCACACCCCTGTGCTTCTAGGTTGCCCCTGAAAGGAGCACTTGTGCCTAGTGAGACTTAACTCAGTTATCAAAGAATTAAAAAATAAGTTTCATCAGTACATATCATTACCAAAGAATTAAAAAAAAAGTTTTATCACTACATATATGTTAAAGAGGTGTCAGTTTGTACAGTCAGATCATAAGGTGCTAGAGATAATAGTAAAGCATAATCTTATTTTGCAGTACATAATGATAAATCTCCAGTATTACCACCTGGAAGTGAAATAAGTACCAGGAAGGTACTTGTATACAGCAGATACATTACTGAGAGCATTGAAAGCAGCACTGCCATGTAGAGACCCTCATGATGATACTATTAAAGACGGCCAGTTGATATCACATAATATTGAGGAAAACATACTAGTGACTGATGGGAAACTAGAGGAGATAAGAACAGCCACAGCAACTGATTAGACACTGCAAACCCATGCAAAAGTTATTGAATCTGTGTGGTCAAGACACAAGAAGAATATTAAAGATTGTACAAAACCTTATTAGTCGATGCAAGATGAGATTCACATTGAAGAAGGTTTAGCCTTTTTTGGAGACAAATTATCATTTCAGTAGAGGTTATCAATGACATATTTAGCACACTGCATGAGAGCCACCTAGTGGCAGAGAAATGCAAGGCCAGAACAGCAGCTGAATGTACAGGCCAGCCATCGCTGGCACAGAGAGAGAGAGAAAGAGAGAGAGACTGATTGTACATTGTTCAACATGTGCAAAGTTCTGAAGAGATAATCAGAATGAGACACGTAAGCCTTAGCCTGTTTCTAATTTGCCATGGCAGAAGCAATGAGGCAAAATATTTGAGTTTAGGGCTCACGCCTTCATTATAGTCATGAATTATTTTTCATAGTATCCTGAAACTGCATTCATGAAAGAGAAAACTGCCCAGACCACTATAGCATACTTGAAGTCTGTTACAACACAACGGTAATCATGTAGAGATTGTCAGTGACAATGTGCCATTAAGTAAAGATACTGAACCATGCAAATATGTTTAGTACACAGTTAAATCCTATGTAATGCTTACAAATTTCCAAATCATATATTTTATTGCATTATAGACAGCTGATAGTGATAATAACTGAAACATTAAAAGTAAAGAAGGCTTAAAGTAAGGCAGGAACTGTCAGTTTCCAGTGTTTTATTTTTGCTAGATACATTTTAAGGGGTAAGAGTGTTCTCCTTTTAGGTCCACCAAAAGAACATGTGACAGAAAGCACTATAATGTAATACTGGCAGTTGAAGTGACACCCTGTAGATGTCAATATGTATTCCATCTGTTTATGTTAAGTGCCAATGACAGTAAGTTTTAAAGCAAAGTGGAATCCTAGTTCCTTGTAGTGAGTGTGCTGACTCATAAATCTGTGACAGACTCCACATCACAAAAGGGCAAATTCTTCTCTTTGGGGGACTACCTTCCCAGCCCTCTTCTCTCTGAACTGGTTAAAGTGCAGAAAAAGTCTTGTCCTTTCATAACTCCTACTCCTTCCTCTCCCGTTTCCAGTCCGGTTTTCGCAAATCCCACTCCACTCTTTTCTCTCCTCTGGTGCACTGACTCCTTCCTAAAGGGGATAAACCAGTGCTGGCTCAGTGCAGCTGCATTTGTCAGCCTGACCAAGACCATGGATGCTCTGAACTCTTTGATTTTACGAAACGTTAGTTTTATTCCTATCTGATCATCACCAGTTGATCCAGGTTGGAAACATCCTTTCCATTCCTCTCCCTATCTGCTCTGTAGTCCACAGGACTCTATTTTGTGTCCAGTCCTCTTCATTATTTTCTTATATGACCTCCACTTTGCCTGTGATTCCATGGGCAATCATGTATATTTGGGTGACACAGTACGTTTTGCTTTAGGTACCTCAGTCAGTGAACTGAAACAGTCTCTGCAGCAAGATTTTGACAATGTCCAGCAATGTTTCCAATCAACCAGTTCTCTCGTAATGACCTAAAGACAGTCTCCATGACCTTTGGCACTAAACAGAGGCAAGCTAACTACCCTCTACCCTTGTATTCATGATTGCCAATGCCCCCCTCCCGAAGAAGTCACTCACTTCAAGTACTGTACCTAGTATCTGTTTGGATCAAAACCTTGATTTCTTCTTCCATATCAGTGCCATGCATACCAAGCTCTGTACTGTGCACGTTGCATTGGTAACCCAGCCAGTGCTGCCCCATCCACTGCCAGGTTGTTATTATTAAGATGATCCTGCTGGTGTTTGGCTATACAGACATGGTCTATAGTGATGTCCCCAAATCTACCCTACCTGGCTGGAACCCTCTTCCACTTCTGTCATTCATCTCTCATCTGCTGTCCTTGCACCCACCACTGTTCTCTTTACCTGACTGTTGCTCTCCCCTCTCTTGAGGATAGGTGCCTCTCTTACTGGTCTGCCATTTTTGCCAAATGCTCATTCATTTTTCTTTCTTGACATCTATTCTCACTCCTAGGGCTCTTCCTTGCTTCCTGTTACACACACTGCTTGACTGATAGCCAATCTTTCTCTATCCCCCATGGCAAAACCTCTGCAGGGCTATCTACTGTTCTCCTCTTTAACCCCCCTGCTTCTGAAACAGCCTCCCATCTTTATCTGCTCCTCTGTTCCCCTCTCTGTCAAAGTCTTCCTCAGGGATCATTTTGCTTTTCTCCTTTGTCTGTAATGAGTCATATTGTCCCATTCCTTTCTCCAGTCCCCCATTTTCATTCTTTTCCCTTTCTGGTCCATTTCCTTCCTCCAACCCACTCCTTTAAGTCAGTAATGCCACCTTCGAGCACTCTCTGCCTCCATTGCCCCCTACTTACTGTACATTCCACAAAGGAACTGATTTGTCTTCATGTTCATCATACTGTGTTTATTCTTCCATTAAATTGTTACTTGTATCAAGTGACTTTTGTCAGTGCTCATTTTGAGCTTCTTCTGGAATTTTGTTTCCTCTACACTGATTGTAATTTTGCTTAATTTCTGTTTGGATGTCCCCTTGTCATAAATTCCCCCACTACTGGGTTGCACATGAAAAGAATACATGCTTACATACAAACATATGAATATTCCAGCACATAAAGGCCTTCTGGTCCATCTAGTATGCTTGAGTGTGCAAGCTCCCCTGTGTCTACAGAGGGACCTGCCCCTTCCCAAATGCTCCATAACCCCCTCAAGTCCCCTCCCTTCCACCAGCAATTTTCCCTGTCACACTGTCCCATCCTGTCTTGAAGCTATCCACTGTTTTCAAGGAGACCACCTCATTCCACTTGGCCACCACTCTCTAAGTGAAAAAGTGCCTCCTCATTTCTCTCTTGAATCTTCCCCCTATCAGCTTTAGACTATGCCTCCTAGTGGTCTTGTCCCCACTCAGACTGAAGAGGCCCTCCATATTCACCCTGTTAATACCTTTAAGGCATTTGAAGATTTCGATCATATCCACCGTCTCCCTTCTGTCCTCAAGGGAGTACTTTGTCGAGCCCCTTGTGCATCTTTTCATATATGTCGTCCTGCTGACCCATGATCATCTTTTTGCCCTTCTCTGGCCAACTCCAGCAAGTTAACATCCTTCTTAAGATAAGGGCACCAATACTGAATACTGTACTCTAGGTACGGTCTTACCAATGACCTGTACAGTGGCAGACTGACCTCCACCTTCCTGTTGGTAATCCCCCTGGCTATGCAGCACAGCATCCAGTTTACTTTTTTTTTCTACTGCTGTGCTATGCTACAGTGTACCAAGTAGGTCACTCGTGATGATACTAGGGTTATTCAGGGGCCATAATTATTCCCTGAATACCATGAATAATAAGGCTTCTGAATATTTTGGAGATCTTCCCAAACAGAGGACTATTTGGGTATTCGGTATTCGGGTCATCTTGCTAAAAAAAGAAAAAGAAAAAACAGCCTTCACCTTTCTTGCCCAGACCAAAACCCAGTAAAAAATTCACCCCCTTCCCCACCCTCTCTCAGTAACCTAAATCCACCCCCTTCCCCATCACCCCAGATCTGTTGTTATTAAATGAATTGCTAAATCCCATGATGGGTGACTGGCACAACCTAACTCCACCAAGGCTGACCAACATCTTTTACATTTCAAAGCACTTATAGCACAAAAAAGGAATAAAGTGGCCTCCCATCCCCCCACCCCAGAGCAGCACCCACTTCCTCCTCCTCTCCTCTCAGCACCAAACAAAGTGACCAGCAAAACCCACCCTCTGCCATGGTTGGACACCTTCTGATGGCAAGCACTCACGTACTTCCTATCTCTAATGGTACAATCAGCTGATTATTCTATTACTGTACAGATAGGAAGCACTGTTTTCACTCTCACTTGGAAGGCAGCAGGCCATGGTGGAGGTGGGATGTGCTGGTCATCTTCTTCATAGAATTTGGTGCTGGGGGGAGGAGGATGGGAAGTGGGAACTGGTCCTAGGGTGGGGGGATGGGGGGCCACTTTAATCCCTTTTCAGTGCTATAGATGCTTTTGAAATGTAAAACATGGTGACAGCCATGTCAGAGGGTGGACTGTGCTGGTCGCCTTCATCTAATAGAATTGGGAGATGGGGGTGGAAGGCTGAGTACTGCTCCTAGGGTGGGTGAGAATAGGGGGGCACTTTAATTATTTTTTTAGCATTATAAGTGCCTTTGAAATGTAAAATATGGTGGCCAACTGTGCAGGAGGGTGGACTGTGGTGATCATCTGTTGTGGGAGTTTACAATTTGTTTATATCAGTAACAGATTTTTGGTTCTGGGGGAAGAGGGTGGGCTTAGGTTACTGACAGAGGGTGGGGGAAGGGTTGTATTTTCTACTGGGTTTCTGGCTAGGCTAGCAGGGTGGGAGACTGTGTTTTCTTTTTAACTAACATGAATACTGAATACCAGAATATTCGGCTGAATATTAGGAAAAAGCTATTCGCACAGCCCTAATGATTAACCCAGGTCCTTTTCTTCCTCTGACTTGGTAATCTGCACACCTACCAACCAGTATTTTGGCCTCTGGGTTTTTTGCCCCTAAGTGTGTAACTTTGCACTTTGCTGCATTGAATCCCAGTTGCTAAATGCCTGATCACGTCTCTGTCCTAGCTTGGCCTTCTCTATGTTCCTGTCTCCCCTCCTCCATGTCCACCCTTCCACAGAGCTTTGTGTCACCTGCAAACAGACAGATTTTACCTTTGATCCCATCCACTGTGTCACTGGCAAAGATGTTAAACAATACCGGACTGAGCACTGAGCCCTGTTGGACACCACTGGTCCCGGGACTAGTTTCCAAGAATTGCTCTCGACCACCACATTTTGGCTTCTGTCCTGCAACCAGTTTTTGACTCATCTAGTAAGCTTGGCCCCTACCCTGAACTTCCAGGTCTTCCAGCTTCCTGATCCACTTCCTATGAGGCACAGAGTCAAAGGCTTTGCTGAAGTCAAGATACAAGACATCAACCACTTGGCTCCTGTCCAATGTCCTGGTCACCCGGTTGAAAAAACCAATAAGATTCATCCTGACACAAATCCATGTGGCCTCCCATCTTGCAGCCTGTTTTCCTTGAGAACGCTCACCAGTCTTTCCTTCAGGATAGCCTCCATCAGTTTCCCCTCTACTGAGGTCAGACTGACCAGCCTATAATTCCCTGGTTCATCCCTTGGACCACTTTTATGCAGAGGCACCACATGTGCAGTTCTTTAGTCCCAGGCTATCCTACTGGACTCCAGAGAGGTGTTAAACAGGTCTACCATGGGGCCCATCAACACCTCTGCTTGTTCTCTCAGGACCCTTTGGTGCACACCATCTGGCCCTGGGGACTTGTCCACCTTCAGGGCCTTTAGGCCCTTATGCATCATGTCTACCTGTATTACTCCATCCATGACTTCCTCCTTCCCCATCTGCAATCCACTGCTCCCTTGTGTTACTGGTCCATCCTTTTCTCTAATGAAGATGGAGCAGAAGTAATTGTTAAGCACTTCCATTTACCTTTCACTTCCTTCTGCCCATCTTCAACTCATTGTGTCTTTCTCAAACAACATTTAAATTGAATAAGATGTTAAAAAATCTGAGTATATAGACTTAAAACAGAATCAATCAAGACTGTGTAATAACATTTAACAGGGAATTTGATTTAAATGCTAGCAGATTTATATCACTTAAACTGTAACAAAATGTTTTTTCAGTAGCCCATGTGGTGCACTTGTGTTATTATCTTGCTTTTTAGTTACCCATGGTATGAAGTAGTTTGGATGAAACCTCATCAACACCTGGGGGGGTTAATACTAACAGAAGTAAATGTGGCTAACATGAACCCCTTATCTTTCCAGATTTTTACCAGCTGTGGGATCTAACATCCTAAGCCACCCATAGGTGTCCTCCGTGAATCCCAATATTGTCAGATTGAAAAAATACAAAACAGAAAATATTGGTTACCATTACATAAAACTGGAAATTCACTTAAAACAATAACATAAAGATAACTTTATGATTCAAGCTGACAGCATAAAATAACTATCACCACATCTCAGAAAGGCATAATTTACTGAGCCTGTAAAAGTTTAACTTGGTTAACTTGTTATATGGCAACTTGTCACTTGACCTCACAGTACTTTAGGCCTGCTAGGTGGAAGAATTGGTAGAAGCAGGACACTCTGAAAAGGTGATGTTGCACATCAGTTAGGATTCTTGGACAGATAAATTGTAGCACACACACAAGAGCATCTCTTAAGGTATTGCTTAATACCATTATTTACCCTAACTTAATCTAAGCTTTCAAAATGTTACCTTTCCCCCGATTTAGAAATGTCTCTTATTCCCACTGGGATAATGAATAGTATTGTTCCATTTTTAATCATCTATAGGTTTTAAGTTCAACAAATGCTACTATACGTTCAAATGTTGCTAATCACACTTATAGTTCTCATTGTTCTTAGTTGAAAAGCCTGCAGCAAACTGTTCATTTGGCATCAACAGGCCAAAGTTTATTGATCCTACACCAGCTAATGGAGACAAAATAGCTGCACTGCCCTATGATGAGATTTCCTTTACGATAACTTCAGTTTGCACTCGAGAAAGGTAATACATTGAGTTTGAACTATATTTTTCACCTGCTCAACTGGTTTGCAAAGAAAGTTGCTAAGCCTTCTGGGAGTAGATGCAGTTTGTGCTGTACAGACACGATGCCTGATATTTTGTGCATGTTTTCTGGTTGATTTCCTGGTAACAATTATGCAGAATCTGCAGGCTTTAGAAAACAAAAGCTCAATTTCCTGTTAGTGCAGTAGCTGGAGAGCTGCTTGACATGCCAGCAATACAAATTATTACTGTGGGCTTGGTGGAGAAGTCCTGAGCATTTCACAAGATGTTCTCCATTTTCATGTGGGGTGGGTGCCTATGTTCTACTGTCAGTGATCCAGGGACCACAGCACCAGCAAGAGCAGATGATTCAGGGGATATAGGCTGGTAGGGATATAGCATTCATCTTTGAGGGGTTGGGTGAGACAGAGAGGGGGGGGGAGAGAGAGAGAGATATGAAAATGAGTGGAACTACCAAGAGGATGGCATCATCCCCATCTGAGAGCTCAACTCCATAAGAGTTTACTGGTACAACTGACCCCTGCCTCTCTCTTTCTCTCTTTTCTATTGCTTGAGAGCCAGCCTGGGGAGGGGAGAAAACTCAGGAGCTTTGGGCATGGAGTAGTTTGTGGGTGGAGGTGTAGCTGAGCACCATGAAGGTGATGGGATATGGGTTGGGATAACCAGCTTGACATGAAGAAAACAATGTGCGGTGACCCTAAGGCATTGAGGGATTTTTCAAGTTAGGAGGAAAAATGGAATATTTAATAAGCAGGACTATTTTGGTCACACATATGTATGGGCCAGATCACCCTCCTGTGTCTAGGAGTACATGATGGCATCTTATCCAGGAGAGTGTCCACCTTAGGCTATGATCATCAGTACTGCACCAACACAAGTTCCATTTATCATCGTGGGTCGGGGTGGTGGAGATCAGAGGCAACAGATCAGCCATATCCTGGGGCACCATAGACATAAGACCACACACAAACTAAATTGTCCATACAGGAGCTGGAATCAAATATAGTGTTACTTTATTTTGGAGCTGCATGATGTTACACAGCTCTCTGGGCATTCTCCTCTATGATATTTTCAGACTCTACATTACATTTCTATGCTCTCCATACACTTTTATGTTACTCTGTTCCTTGGGCTTCCATATGTCTATTATTATAACTGCTGTTACCATATGCTGCCTGATGTCCCCCAGCTGTTTGTGGGGCCCATTTGCCCACCACACATCCTCATTTTTTCCATGTCTAGCCCCTGAACTAAAGGGGCTACAATTACATTTGTATTCACATACTGTGTCTCTTTCAATACCACCGGACCATAATCTTGCAGGGTCCCTGGAGCTTTGGTGCTCCCCAGAACATTTGTGTAGTGCCACACTCCCCAGGTAGAGCAAGCACTTTCCTTAGGGACAAGCTATATGATGCACTTGTCTCACTGTGCTCAGCAGGACAACAAATATAAGCAGCACATTAGCACTATAATATCTCTACCAGTTTACTTAAAGAATGGTTGGTCCAGCTCTGCATGCCTCCCTTTGGCACAACACTGATAGCCCTAGTGGCTCAAGAAGTAGACTCCTACATCTGGCCACATTATTGAGGCCTTACGAACCCCAACCCTTGCCAGGCCTCCTCTTACCTGACAACCTTTCATTTGGCTACCTGCCAGGGGTTTCTATACAAACTGCCTAGGACTTGACACACCCTGAGCATTATTTAAGCAAGATAAACTTTCAGTTGCTGTAGACAAAGACTTCTTCTTTTCTCTCTCTTTAGCTGGGAGTGAACTCATGAGGTTTCCTGTGACCTCCGTTGAGGGGTGGCCCACCACTCTTATGAAATGCCTCCTCAGGGATGCTGTTCTACAGATCATGAGTTGAAGCTTGGGACCTCCAGCTGCTCTGAAGGTGCCCTGCTCTGGAGACCAGGCACTAAGGAACAAGTGCCACCCTACCCAAGGGACCCTGCCACAATTCTTGGAGCCACAAGGCCCCAAGGTCCAGTTGCAGCCAGGGATGCTGGAGTGCTTCATCTTGGCTCCAAACCCTGGCTGGCCAGACTAGTGCCAAAGGGCTTTCTCCATACATAGAGTATTGGGGAGAGGGCACAACTATGCACATTCATACTTCAGTTTCCTGCTCCTAGCTAAGTCAGGCTACTCAAGCAAGAACATCCAGATATCTTGTCCCTGGGAATCTTCTCCTCTAGAGCACAGCTCTCAGGGTCTGGTTTAACCTTTGAATGCTCTCTGGTAACCTGCCTCGAGCCAGCAGAGGAGAGAGGCTGATTGCACACTGTTCTAAATTTTTGAGGTTTGACGCATAATTTACTCATTAGCAACATCTTCACTGTAGTTGTGGCTTTCTGTTTCATTCCAGTGTCTTTTTATGTTGTACAGAATTGCAAATGTCACAGTATTGGGTCCGGATGGGCTCCAGAAGTCTGCAACATTTAACAGTGTGATCAACAGTGCTATCTCAGCATCAGTGAATATTTCTTGGAGTTTGACAGACAGTGATGGAATCCATCATGTCCCTATTTGCTTCATAGCTACAACAACATCAGGGTAAGGTGTTTTATAGTTCTTCTTCTTTATGTCTTTGTTCCATAGTGCAAGATGCTAATTCTGGCACAGATTCTGGACTGCAGCAGAACATATCAAAGTGGTTCTGTCTGATCTGTTTTTGAAGCATCCTTTTGATGCCTATTAGTCTCCTTTTACATAACCTTGCTGTAATTTGCAGCACAACTGCTCAAGCGAGTTCTACTTCTAGTCAGTTCCGCATACAGTAAGTGTTGTGTATATTCAGAACAGTCATTAAACTGTTCTCACAAACATGACTGTTCTCACAAACACACCTTTTTTTATTTATGCATAAGTAAAAAGAAAGAGAGATTAAATTATTACGCCCCCAGCTGTCTTGCTGTAGTTGGAAAAATGGAATACCGAAGCACAAAAATTTGGAATTTTCAGTGTATCCTTTCACAACTGAAAATCACTATGCCAGCTGAATGAAATATTACCTTCTTTCTATTCAGTAGACCAGTTCCTGCACTATTTTTCCAGCTTGTCACAATACTGTAGCATAAACACTGCTTGAAAATTAATTTCAGAGAGCGAAAGATAGAGATAGAGATGAGAGAGAGAGAGAGAGAGAGAGAGAGAAAGGTGTTTACAGCCTGACAGCCCTGTTGTAAATCTGTCACATGCTCTCTCTCTCTGTCTCTCTCATGCTTGCCATCCCTCTTTTTCTCTATCTAAAATGAAGCAGTGTGTATGCTGTTGCAAGAGGAGTAGGCAAAGCACAAACTCAAATGAAAAGCAGGATTTTGGTTGCTTGCAAATATCCTGTTACAGCCTCATGTCAGTAGTTAGACAGTGTTTGCCACAAAATCTGCATGCCTGCAGCTCCTGTTCTCTCTTCATGCCTTCTATCAATGCAAAAGGAGAGATGTTACAACAGAGGATTATGACTTGAAGTGGAGAGTAAGCTATAGAGGCAGATGAACTACAAATTTATTCTAAGGGACACTAATCATATATTAATATACATTTCTTCAGCAATAAATTATGGGGAGGACAAATACATAAATTATATATTGAATGCAAGCAGAATTGTACCTAATTATTATGTTTTTTAAAGTTTTTTCTTGAGGCATAAGTAGCTCTTTTAGTGCTACACTGACTTTCTAGCCTCCAGAAAATATTGTATATTGGGTCTAAGAGCCAAGTCTGTTAGTATGGGGGAACTGAGTTTCCATGTACCAGGTCCATTTGATGGTTTATTAACATTACCTAAAATTAACTGTATTATGTTATGATCTGAAACTTCTGTTACAAGAATCCGTGTTTTATTAATACTGAGGGTGGGAGTATAAAAATGTAGTCATTCCTTGTAGCTAGCTGACCCTTATGAAATGTGTGGTTATGTCCCCCTGTTGTATATACTATAGGTAAGCACCTTTTAAATTGGTATTTTTTATCATTTAGACCAGGAAAGTCATGTCACAAAATCATTTTTGTATCTTGGCCATACACCCAGTGTCTGTTAGAGTCAGACCACCTGGCAGTCCCAACCTGCCAGAGCAGTGAAGTAATTTTGTAGTGGCATAAGTTGAGAAACGTGCCCCTGACCCACCAATCCCACCTTCCTGGTGCCCACCACAGTCCAGCTGGTATTTTTTGTAGCAGCCACAGCCCAGAGCCACAGGCAACAGCATGCAACTCGCTCAGGCAGTGGGGGAGAAAGGTGCCAGGGGTATCATGATTTCTATGTTTTTGGGTGGGGGAAGGATGTGGGTTGTAGCACATAGCCCAGTTCTCCTTGGGATTTGCCTGCAAATTGGCCATTCACTATGCAGATTTGATCATTATGTGTGGCAAATAACAAAGTGAACTGCAGTCCTCAACTCCGCAAGTTTGCTGATATTTGCAGATTTGTTTTTGAGGAGTAAATTTTGGCAAATTTGCACACCTCTACCTGTGAGGTACTTGTAGGTTTTCATCCTGTCCCTTGCTGAAGCTTTATTCTGCAGGGTAAAGGTACAGTAGCAGCCACAGACACTGCAAGCTATTTCCTGAAAGTTCTGTGATATTTCCAGAAATATCTCATGCTTTCTCCATTTCCACAGTAGGGGCAGCAGAGACAAACTCTTTAGAAATTTTGTGAAATATCTGGAAACAGCTGGCAATGTCTGTGGTTACTACTGTAGCAAGTTAGTGAGTGCATAAAGGGTACAAATATGAATGTGGTTATCTGCAACAAGTACAAAATGTCACGCCTTATTACAGATCAACTTTACTCCATTTAGCACCATGTCACTGGCAGCTGCATAGTAAGGCTGGCCATAATCTAAAAGTGACAGAATGGAGTTGGCCACAAACGGTGTCTAGTCCCAAGTGAGATTGTTCCAGTTACGATAGAGGGCACCACGTCTTTTATTAACTACGACCACCAGATTGTCAACATGGGGAAACAAAAGATAAGGTGTCATTCAGAGTTACTCCAAGGTATTTGAAGGTCTCCACTTGTTCAAGGTTTTGCCTTTGGCCATTTTGGATGACAAAGGATGAATTTTTCCTCCTCTGTGAAAGACTAGTGAAGAACATGGTGTTTGTTTTTTGTAATTGAGGACCAGTTGGTTGTTGAAGAACCAGCATTCTGGTAACAGAGTTACTTTGGAGAGTGTCAGTAAGGCTGTCAGGGTCAGGGTTTTTGGAATAAATGACTGCATCATTGGCATATAGGAGTGTGTTGGCTGTCTGACAGGCACCGGGCAGTTGATTTATGAAGAGACCAAATAGGAGTAGGCCCAAGATTGAGCCCTGATGGACACCAATAGTTACTCTCCTGGTGTTGGACAAAGATTTATCAATCTTCCCATGCTACTAGCGATTGGTGAGACAACTGTGAATCCAGTCAGCTGTGTTCTGTGTCCAGGCTAAGGAGTATGTTAAGTAGGAGCTTATGGTTTACCAGGTTGAAGGCATTAGTATGGTCAATATATATAGCTCTGAGGAGGTCACCATTATCAATGGCCTCATGAACATAGTTGGTGTAGTCTAACAATGCTGTGTTGGTGCTGTGGAGCTTCTGGTAGCCATGCTGCTATACACACTGGACATTGCAATTTTCAAGGTATATGACAAGTTGGTTAGAGGCTATTCTGTCAAGGGCCTTAGACGGGGGGGGGGGGCAGATAGAAATGGGCCTGTAATTGGCAAGGTTGATGTGATCTCCACTTTTGTAAACTGGTGTAACCAGTATGGATTTTTCACTCCTTAGGGAACTGCAAGTAGCACAGGGATAAGATAAAAATTCTAGAGATGTAGTGAGAAAAGTTCCTCTACCATCAAGGCAAGAAGTTTGATATCAACTGAATCAGTCCCACACCTCAGTTTGCCAAGTACTCTACCAATATATTTTGAGGTGTGTTTTACTGAAACAGCCTGAAAAGTGAACTTAGGGTACCCTAGTTCTGAGCCCACTGTCTGGGAGGCTTTGAGACCTGGTTATATAAATAGGTTACTTCAGTGAGAAAATGGATGAGCACCAGCGTGCACGTGCGCCATGCTGGATCACACATTCTTGGTGCAATTCCTGCAAGGAGTTCCATGTCTCAGCTCCTCTGGCCCCTCTTTAGAAGGGCAAATGTTGTCTGGGGCTGGTCGGAGACTCAGGCAGCATCAGGAACTCAGGCAAAAGTGATGGTGACCAAATGGGCCAAACGGGACCTCCGCTAGTTCTGCTGCAGCTGTATCGGCTCTAGCCAGAACATGCAGCTTAGTAGTTAAAGCACCAGTGTGAACCATGAAACTCTGACAACTACCAACTGTATACTCTCTGTGAGATTGTTTTGTCAAAAGGCAGACAACTCCCAGAATGTCCTCTAATCATTCTTCTGTTTCTGACATTTCAGAAAGTAATACAAATACTGTGTATAAGTTATTAAGAGTAGTGATTTCTATTTCTCAACAGGCACAGGCACCACTGTGAATTTATTTTATTTAAGTAATGAAGAAGAAGAAAGGAACACAAAAATAGCACCAGGCCAGAGCCAGTCAGAGAGAACCAGTCAAAGAAAGACAGTCAACCAGCTACCACTTCAAGACTGCTACTACCCCCGCCTACTATAATCAGGGGAAAACCAGAAGTAGCATATCAGCACTGAGATCAATATGGTTAAGGCACATTTACCAAAATGTACTGCTTAGAACAGAATCAGAAAGTGACTGTGATGTCAAAGCAAGTCCCAGTTAATAGTCTACTCCTGAGTCTAATTTTTACAGTTGCATGGGCCATGGGCCAAGCTCCGCGGATGTTATGCTATCAACAGATTTGTAAAAGAGAACTGTGGAAGCACATGACTGGATCACTGTCTGGTGTGCTGCAACAGTGCTCCAGAATAGTTTCCAATGATTCTGTTTATGCAGTCGTTCCCCTCCATGGGCTGCATAAACACACCCCCTTCCCGGCACACTTCTTTTCCTTTTCACAATTGTGGAAGTGACGGCTGCCATGTGCAACATGGCAGCACTATCTTAAATTGCGCATGTGCGAGTATCGTGCATATGTAGTCATGTCATCGCTGCCATGTAGCACATGGCTGACTCCGGGGCAAACTGCACATGCGCGAGTATCATGCATGCACAGTACTGTAATTGCTGCAGTATAAGTTACGGCTGACTCCAGTGTGGCGAGAGCATCGCATATTCTTTTCAATGCTCTTGTCACTCCTAAAAGCTTTCCACAGCCATAATGGAGCTGACCAGAGTTTGTTAGTTTCAGTTACGCTAAATCAAATTTGGGGGGGGGGGGTTAGAGCACACTAAAAGAAAGGACACCTGTTCATTATTATTTAGAATTCTGACAAAGGAAAAATAAGTTGTAACAAGTAGTACAATAGCTAAAACACTGCTCTAATGTCCGTTTCCTAAAGAGCAATAAGAAGGCCACAAACAATTTAAATATATTGACCCTCAGATTTGTCTGAGTATTTTTATGTAGCTGTGAGCAAAATTGTTTTATAACCCCACCAAAACTGATATATGTTAGTTTTAATAACAAAACAACTACCAATATTTTGTTTGTGTATGGGGAATAAGTAATACCTGGTTCAAAGACACCACATCCATCTCCAGTAATATGATACTCTCTTAAATTCTCATGTACAACACAGACAAAGTAAAGTAAGAAAAACCTGAAACTAAAAGGGAAATCCCAGGAATTAACCTCTCATTTTGTCAACATGGCCTAACCATGCAGTACTATAATTGAAGCTAGGTTCATCATGCCTTAAAAATTGAGTCAGAGGACTTCCGGTGATGTCATGCCCTTGGAAACATCCTGAGCATTTAGCTCCATCTCCTACTAGGCTAAAAAGTACTATTTTTCTCAACTACAACTGACCCAAATAGTTGAGAAGACCGACACAGCTGATCGCCAGGATTCCCAGATGAAAACCTGACCTATCAAAACTGCCCCCGGACCATAAGGATCCCGATGGATTGTACTTGGACTCTGACAGCTCGCAAATCTCAGGCTGCAGTGATTCACCAAAGACCGACCTCTTGGATGCTCCCAATATTGCCAGGCAGATGGACATTGTCCTATGAGAGCTGCGGGATTTCAGAAAGGATACCCACTCGACCTTTGCAGCTCTCCGCACAGATGTTGGGAAAATCGAAAGGTGGCTCGACTCCTTGGAAGAACAGACCACACATTCAGACACCCGCATGGACTGTGCAGAGCACGCTATAGTCCAGTGACATCAAGCAATCTAAGATCTCCAGGAAAAGGTCGAGGATTTGGAGGCCCAGAGTCGAAGAAATAATCTCTGGGTCTCGGGCTTCCCAGAGAGCTGCGAGGGTAGCAGCCCAATCCAGTTTCTGCAGCAGTTTTTTAAAACAAGGCTGGATTTATCAGAAAGTTGCACCCTAGATATGGATTGGGCCACTTAGGGCTGGGCCGCACAACTCCAAATCGCCAGCACTCGATGGTCATGCGATTCTTGTGCTTTCAGGAAAAATAAATGATACTGCATAAGGCCTGGCAACAGGGGGACTTAACATTCCAAGATCGCCACATCTATGTAGCCTTGTATACCAAAGCATAATTGTAACCGATGAATTTGTGACTGCCGATACCATAAATATTGAGGAAATAAGTTAATAAAAATTATATTTACAAAAAAAAAATTGAGTAAGAGATACAAAAGAGAAAAAAAAAAACAGGTTCTTTTGGAGATAGACTAGAAGTAAGGAACATAATACATGTGGGTACAGGAGGACCAATATAGTAAAACGTTTTTGTGTAAAATGTGGTTTCTTATAACATGAGCAATAATGTATGAAAGGATGCAATTACAGTAAGGCAGGATAATTAATTTCATGATTTCAAAAGATTAGTTTTTTGGGGGGAGGGAGATATGCTGATGTTACTCACTTCTTATGGATAACACAGGAATGTACTGAGATTAGAGACTATAATCTGTTAAAATACCATGTCTGAATTTTACATCTACTAGACTAGACATTATTATTACATTTAGAATGGGGATTGTAAAACATTTATTTCACCTTTACAATATGTTTAATACTAAGTTACTTTAAAAAATGGGCTGATATATTATTTTCACAAAAAAACCTTTTATATAAGAAAGAGGTATAAAAGGAACAAGGAAGAGTAGTGGAGTAGCCATTTTAACTACTACTGCTAATTAATTAATAAAAACTACACTGTAGAATAACAGCAATGATGAAGACAGGAAAGTGGTTCTGGCTGAATCAGTCATACACGGTAAATAACTGGTGACTGGTTCTATATATGGCCCATTTCATAGTTATAATGAATTCTTATCTGGCAGCTATAAGACATGACACGATGTGCATTGTGGTGGGATTGTATAAATGGTAATGGCATGTACAGTATGTATACGGGACCTCCTTGGAAATAATAATAATAACAATAATAGGTTTATTTGTTAAGCGCCTTTCAAGTTTATCAAGGAGCTTTACATAAACTAGATAAAATAGCATAAAATAAAACAACAGTATAAAAACAGATACTCAGTAAAATCCAATATTCAGTATAATCAAATAGGATAGGCTTGGTGCCACAGGTAAGTTTTTAATGCCTGTTTAAAGCTCCCCATGGTTGCGCACTCCCGTAGCTGATGGGGTAGAGAATTCCAAAGGGCTGGGGCTGCATACATAAATGCACAGGCCCCTGAAGATTTTAAAAATACCCTTGGAATCTCTAGCAACCCCTCATCAGCAAGCGGAGCAGTCGCTCGGGGCAGTACATTGACAGAAGCTCTTTCAGGTAGTCTAGGCCAAGTACGTGTAAGGCTTTATAAGTCAGTAATCCGATTTTGAAGGTGATCCGCCACTGAATGGGTAGCCAGTGCAGTTTGGCAGCACTGGTGTGATATGAAATATCCACGGTGTCCTTGTCAACAACCAGGCTGCTGTATTCTGCAAAAGCTGCAGGAGGCGGATATCAACCCCCAGTAGCCCTAAGTAAAGGGAGTTGCAATAATCAAGGTGCGAGGTCACAAAGGCATGGATCAGCGTGGGAAAGTCACTGGACGGAACAAGGTGTTTCATCTTAGCAATGTTCCTCAGATGGTAAAAGGATGACCTGATGACTACCAACACCTGAAATCACAGTGTCAGCCCATCATCAAGCATCACCCCTAGGTCCCACACCCATTCAGAGGCAAGGAGCTGGGAGCCCTCCAGGAAAAGCACCATAGGCTGACCAACCCCTGACCCCCCCATCCGGTGACCTGGATAGACAACCATCACCTCAGTCTTTCCTGAGTTCAACTTCAGCCAGTTGGAATTCATCCAGTCCTGGATTTCAGTGAGGCAGTTATTAAATACCGAGAGTGCACTATCCTGGTCAGGTGCAAAAGACAGGTAGAACTGGGTATCATCAGCATAGCAGTGAAATCTCAGCCCATACTGTCTTACAATGTCTCTGAGGGGCAGCATATACACCGCGAACAACATGGGGGACAGCACTGAGCCCTGAGGGACCCCACATGACAGAGAGAGAGGGTTGGAGGAATAGATCCCCGACACCACCCTCTGAGTTCTGCCAGTGAGGAAGGACTTAAACCACCTGAGGACTGTACCTGTTAGGCCACAGATGAACCTCAGGTGCTTAAGCAGTACCCCATGGTCCACAGTGTCAAAAGCTGAGGAGAGACAAGGAGCACCAAGATGGAATGGCTTTTCCAATCTCTTGTCAACAGGAGATCATTGAGCACCTGAACCAGCACAGTCTCAGTACTGTGCCTCTTTCAAAAACTGGATTGGAGAGGTTTGTGGATGTTATGGATGGTCAAATGGTTCCCCAGCTGTACACAAAGGGGAGGTTAGAGATAGGTTTGTAGTTAGCAAGACAATCTGGGTCCAGAGAAGCTCTCTTCAGGAGGGGTGTCACCACTGCCTCCTTCAGGGAGCTAGAAAACTTACCTGACTCAAGGGAGCACCAGATTATCCATGCCAGGACTGGGCTGATGATGCAACAACCCCTAATCAGGGAAGTTGGACCTGGATCAGAACTACAGTACATAGGACACATACCCTGGACAATCCGCATAACATCTGCAAACTCTGGCTGGCCCAAGGTAATCCAGGATAAATGAGTGTTAGTGACCAAGCATCGATCAATAGCAGCCCTCATAAAGTGTGCTGAACTGATCTCTACCCTGATGTCAGCCACCGTATCTGCAAAGAACCAAGCAAGCTCATCACACTCCAACTGTGAAAAGGCTCTTCGAGACTGCAGGCAGGCTACTTTGCACAGCCTGTCCACAGTTTGGAAGAGCTGAGCTGGTCGGTTCTGAGCGGCAGTAGTCTCCCCGGACAGAAACACTGCCTTCTTACAAGAGATTGTTGATTGGTAGACTTGATAATGTTCTAACAATCTATGATAATCAGCCTCCAGGGTGAATTTCCAGCAGCTGCACTCTAACCTTCATCTTAGTCGCTGCAACTCCCTCAAGGTCCCATCAAACCAAGGGGACCGATGGCAAAGGAAGAGAGGACGAACATGGACAGGAGCAATAAGCACTGCTCAATGGAGTAATCTCCTTTTCACGGTTTTGAATAAAATATACTACTACTACTACATAATGGCACACCACAAGTGTGTTGTGAGGCACAAGGCATCACTGAGTTCCTTCATCTGCCCTAAAGGCATTTTTAACCCACCACAAAGCTCACCATGAAATGTCTTATAGGGTATGGTTAGCGTGTATTGTGTATGGAACATGGAGATTTTCCAGATCTTGTTGTAGGACAGTTTAAAGGTCAAAAAAAGTTGTTGTACTATTGTTTGAATGTCATATCAATAGTAGAACAACTTTTCACCCTTTAGCTGTTACCCAATTGGCTGAAACAATGTTGATCACAAAATATACATGAAAATGGTGGCATTGCTTAGCGAGCGGTGGGGCGAGCTGTTCATTAGGATAGTTTTGACAGGAACTGCAATAGTGGGCCTCATGTGTCCAAACTATAAATTTGCCAGTTTTCTTTTCTTGAAATTTTTTTAACCACTGGCACAGTTATGGGGTCAGAGCAGAGTGGGACGACAGTGAGGAGGACTGCTGTATTCAGGGACGAGACTGGAACAGAGCAGGAATGTAGTGAGGACTGGTCTGGGAGCAAGCAGGAGTGTGAACACAAGGTATGAACCTTGTGAAATTAAACTGTATGCATTTTGTGGAACTGTATACTATATAAAACAGTGAATGGGTTACCATCCACAGCTACAGCTGTGTTTCCATTTTGGTAGTTGATTACATCATAGAGACTTCTCGAGCTTCACTCTCAAGGTCTCTTTGATGTCATCAACTCCCTTGATGGAAACACAGTTTTGTTGTGGATGGTCACCCATCCACTATTCTTTATATTGTGATTATGAAATGGGTCCAAGATTTTTTTGGGGGGGAGGGGGCTGAAAATACATAAAAATAAAATATTGTTAAGTATTTTAATGATTTTTTTAAACATTTATCCACCCCAGCTAAATAGTTTCATACATCTGGCTTGCCATCTCAGTTTCAAATATAATGCAGATAAACAATTTTTTTCAGATTAGCCCTTAAACCCTCTATTTTCACAAGCTCACACCATTTACAGTTCGTATTTCCTCACCTTTCCTTCTTCTTCTTTATATTATTTCAGCCCTTTTTCTGACCTTATTTCTATCCCATCTCTACTACACTCAATAGATGGAAAGTTTACTCTGGATGGAATACAGAAATTCAAAATGATGCTCATTTCTACTGGCAGAATGTTCACCCCCCTTCCCCACACTCACACAGCAGAAGACCTCAGATGAAACCAGGGCTTCTACTGTACCTGTAGCAAGCTAAACAGCACAGATTTCCCTAGTAAGCAGGTATGGATGGGGGGGAGAGATTCATGGTCAGCACCCAAGTGTTGTTGTTATGCTGAGATAACAGCAATGGTAAAGATGGCCCATAGACAATCAGGTTTCCCAATTTTTCAAACCCAGTTCATAAATAAGCAATAAGACACAATGGGGTATGCACTGAACAGATATTATTGCATGAATAAGGCATGAGGTAGGAGGCCGAATGCCTTCAGCCCTTGGGTGTGTGGTAATATCTGTTCAATGAACACCCCTGGAGTGTCTTATTGTGCTTATAAAATGGGTTCCTTATTTTGAAATATTTTTTCTCACACTAAAAAACTATATTTATGTGTCTAAAAACAGGAATCATTATGTTAAATTGATGTAAAATTGTCCTTCTGCCTGAT
The DNA here is from genome assembly GCA_016271365.2 of Neoceratodus forsteri. Classification (NCBI taxonomy): domain Eukaryota; kingdom Metazoa; phylum Chordata; order Ceratodontiformes; family Ceratodontidae; genus Neoceratodus; species Neoceratodus forsteri. Next base: position 925,697,496 of record CM028133.1, on the reverse strand, counting down.
GTCATTGTATTTTTTTCTATAGGACATTTATCCTATTATGGCATCCATAATACTGATACAAAGTTCAGCCCGCCTCCCACTACACCGGCAAGTAGAACAACTGTGCTACGAGGTGGGAGACTTGATTTCAGAATGTTTTAGCTATTTATTTATTGCTGCTGGTTGTATGCCAGGTGCTCAAAGAAGCAGCAGTGCAGTTTATAAAGAAACAGTTTTTATGTGCAGTTCAACTTTTTTCTGTAACTGCTCTACTAACTTCTGGATTGTTTAGGAAATTATACTTTACTGTTTTAGTTAGGTAATACACACTCACCTCCCAAAGTGTCACAGTCACTGTATGTGAAAGTGGACAAACACTGTAAACCATTTACATGGGCTACAGCTTAAAAAAATACATAAGTTGAAATTGTGTTTAAAACTGATGGGGCAAGAGTGCTACTGATAAGGAAGTCAGTAATGAGAAGAGGCATTGTCTTTTTTTACTGCTTACTTGTTGGAGTGAGATTGGTTGCTTGATGGAATGAAATCCACTGTCTGTAGTCGGCGATCACTCCCACCTCCACTCACAGAAAGAGTAAATGGCTATAACTGAAATTGGGGACTGAAATAAATGGCTGTACTTCCTTACACCCCCAACCCCAAAAAAATAGTTTACCAGGAAAAAGACAGGCAGAGTTTAATTCAATAACTATAGTTATAAAAAAAGGACACAGCCAGTTTCTTGGTTTAAACTGTGGGAGTGGCAGCACAATGTGGACAGTGAGACCAAACATGAACATGGGAGGCATACAACAAAATCAGAACATACAAAAGACAATTTATATTCAGTTTTAAAATGTAAGATTTCTGTTGTTATTGGACAGCTTCTTTAAGATTTTTAATAGCAATTACTCGCTAACGTTTCAAAAACATGGCATCAGTTCAAAACTTCAGCTTTCTGATGGCACACTGGTTTTTTGCTATATACCATGGTCCCATTTTTCAGTATTTATTTTTACCTGTGCATTGAACAGATTTGATGCACAGGTAAAAACTAAGCAAATCGCAGGATTTAGTCTCCCCATTTTATAATAATTGTTTAAATTCTTAGAATGTTGCTGCAGATATGCTGTGGAAGAGAATGAACTAACATACTAACATACTATTTGCCAGCAGATTAGGCCTTACAGTCTATCGAGTCTGCTCGAACTTCAGATCCCTAGTTGGGTGCTGAGGCCCTCCCCTTCCTTGTGTTCCAGAAACCCCTATTATCCATCCCCACCTCCCTGGGACAGGTCATCATCTGATACATCCACTTTCTGTGTCTGTCCCACCCTCTCTTGAAGCCCTCCACTGTGGATCTCTGAACCAGCTCGTCAGGCAGTGCATTCCAAGGGTCCACCACCCTCTCAGTGAAAAACCTCCTCCTCTTTTCCCCCCTCATCCTTCCTCCTTCCAACTTCAAACCATGCCCTCTGGTAATACCTCCCTGCTTTAGTCTAAAGATCTCCTCCATGTTTACCCTATTTACTCCCTTGAGGTACCTGAAGACCTCAATCATGTCCCCTGTCTCTCCTCTCCTCTCCTCTCCTCCAATGAAAACAGGCAGAGCTCCTCAAGTCTGTCCTCATACGTCAAATCCCCTAGCCCTCGTATCATCTTAGTTGCCCTCCTCTGTACCCTCTCCAGGAGCTGTATGTCCCTGTATGAACTGTTTATGTAATCCACTCAGTGACAGAAATATGAAACCTGAAAGCTGGGACCAATAGAAATCAAGAGTCTTTAATAATTTCCTAAATTCTAACAAGCTTATTGACTATAATAAAATGTTTTTGAAAAATTGTGACATCTGATTGCCCGAGGGCCATCTTTACCCAAACCATTATTTCAGCACAGCAGCACTAGATAAAGATTTAGCAGCCTCTTCAGAATAAAATCAATAATAACCACACATCCCTGACCTCCTTCACTTCACTTCATGGGTGGTTGAAGGCACCTCATGCCTCACAACACACCCGAGGTGTGCCAATAACTCACCACAATGCATACCCTGTCATATCTTATTGCTTAATTGGCATGAGCTAAACCATAATAGTAAGAATGAAACATGTTACTCTAAAGTTTATAGTGTTTTTTTCTAGAATAGATTATTTACTGGCATCAAAAGACTTGTCTGTAAAATAGCAACTATCGTTGGTCTAATATCAAGCTTACATATACCTCAGATCATGGTCCAGCTATAGCTAGCTACATTCCAAGTTGCCGAGAAGGGACGATGAGCATATGGAGGCTGAACAACACTATATGAAAAGCTGAAAAGTTTTGATTGCAATTTCAGATAGCAATACATAATTTCTGTGCAAAAAAACTACAAGAAGGAAAAAAAAACAATAGAGATTTGGAATGCTTTTAAAGCAACATTATGAGAAATAATATTATACCAAGAATGTTAGAGGAATAAGAAAAAGACTCAAATAATTTTTGAGTTAGAGCATAAAAAATGAAATGAGAGCATTTGGAAAGTATCTAGGTTAAGAAAGGAAACTGATAAAGAAGACTATGAAATAACTGAAAACAAAATTATAACATGTAAAACACATCAGGCTCAGAAATATTGCTTCAGAATTACAAAAGAATTCAATTTAAAAGGTGAAATTGCTGGCAGATATTTAACCAGGTAAATAAAACAGAACAACAGTCAGACATACTAACACTCAATGATAATGACAAGGCAACACATAATGAACAAAATGAAAATGAGAATTTTTTTTAAAAGTGTTATAAACTTCTTGATTCTGCATCCCCTGGCATAAGTGTATTTTCTATTCAGAATTATTGTGAACAAATAATTCTACCATTTATACTACTAAAAGAAAATACGTTTAAATTAATTAATGAAGAAGGAACCGGGAAGGCAATCGCATTTATGTCGAAAGGAAAAAAAAAACAGTTGATGTAGATGGCTCCACAATAGAATTCTATCTTAAATTCCAAAGTGGTTTAATAAAATACTTAAAAGAAACATTGAATGGTATATTATGGGTCATAATGTATATTTATTGGTCATAAAGCACCAGCCACCTTTTAGTCTACAAATAAAATGTTAATTGTAAAATCAAACAAAAGATGGAAACAATTATCATCCAATAGCAATACTTCACAATGGTTATACAATATTTGCAAGAATTTTGAATATTATACTTTTTAATCTATTATCTTAAAGGGACACTGTCAACTCCCTTAGGCCTCAAATTATCCCTAGTTTAAAAAACATTTTTTTTTATTGTTCACATTCTACAAAGACTGTTGATGCAGCTGGTAGTTTGATTCAGATATTTTTTTTCTTTTAAAAAGTGAAAAACTGTCTGCCCACCATATTGGTGTTACCACTCCAAAGCATGTTCGTTTACATTTCTTGACTAGCTCTAACTGCATCTTTTCTGGACATAGAAACTCCCCCAGCACAAGCTATCCACTCATTATGCAGTGTGAGTAGATAAAACTATTGTATCATGAGTGGCTGCACTGTTTGATGGTGTTTTTAATGTTCAGAAAGTGTGCACTAAGAGTAGTTCAGTGATTTGACGCAAATCAAAGCAAGGCATAGCTATATATTATCATGCATTCTAGTTCTAATAAGCAAGGAGACAGATTAAACAACCAGCAACATCAATCAATTTTAGAGAAAGTATTCAATCATAAAATGTGGGTTTTTACCTAAAAATAATATGTTGTAAAAATGGTTGACAGTGTCCCTTTAATATACAGAGATCAAAGTGGATCTGTACCAACTGCCTCCTGTACTTCCTGACTGCAGTCTCCTCCACTGCTGTTCCTGCTACTGCCATACTCTGTTCACCTTGCTCTGCATTCTATGGGTGGTCCTTGCGCCTATTTCTCCAACTCTGGTAGTGGTGTGAGGGCCTCACTCTGACTTTCGGGCCTTTCTTTGGGTCCTGATATCTATTAATCTTGGGCTTTCTATTACCCATGGAGCCATGTCCCACTACTACTAGGCCAGTTCCCTTCACCTTCATGGGATCAGTGTCCCTTCTGAAACACATAGTCTCACTGCTCCTACATCTGTTTCCCCAGCAAATAGGACTCGTAATCTCCTAACTAGCTAACAACTCAGGCTCTGTGACTCTCTGCCACTGGGCTCCATGTCCTTCACATACATGAGCTCAACTCTCCTCTAACAAAAACATACTCTGACAACAAACCACCTTATGGCCTAATATCCCTCCAATTTCAATCTTCCAGGTGCAGTACCCCTCACCTACATGGGCCTAACATTCTTGCAACATACAAGATTCTGAATCTTGTTGGTAGCCATGTGTTCTTCCTCCTAGCTTTGTGCTTTGTATGCTTTCAGTGATCATCCCTCAAGGTTTGTGATTTCACATCATGGGTTCCTTCAGTCACAGGCTGTTCCTGTTGTACCTTGTGTGGTGTGGTAGTCCCATTGAGAGTCAGGGAAAAGGCTCAACCCAGCCTCCCACAGTGACTGAGCTTTTTACTTTACAGGGAGGGTCTTCATTGGGATAAGGGCTGCATTAACAGTACCGACTTACTTTGTGACACCTTAATGGTTATAATCTAATTAGAGGGATAGTAAGAGTGTTTTTATAGTTACATGTGCCTAGGTCATGCTCCTATACACTGGGCTTTGCACCATTCCACCACTGTGTTCAGTGCTCTACATGGGCTCATTTCACCCATTCTACAACTGTGGAATCACTGCCCCAAAAAAGCATTGTTCCTTTCCTGTATGGGCTCTATGCCTGAACAACTTGAGCTCAGCATCCTCTTAACAACAACTGACTTGTCCTCCATGCCCTGCCACCATTGAGTTCAGTGGCTCTTAACTACTGGGCTAAGCACCCCTAAACTACATGAGGTCAATGACTCTTTGCAGACAGACTCCCCAGATATATTGGGCATCCTTTATATCCTCAAAGGCTCTGTACCCCTCTCTGTGAGGGCTTAGCACCCACACATCTCAGGATCATTGCCCCTCCAACTACAGCAGTCTCCTAGGACAGCTCTCCAAAACTCATTGTCGGCTGTGTATTCCATGTCCTTGCCAATGTGTTCATGTGCGTCTAAGGAACAATCCCCTGACACTGATATTCTCTTGTCAGGGATTTCCTCAGTCATAGGCCATGCCTGTGGCACCTCATGTGGAGTGGTAGCCCCACTGGGGGCCAGGGATAGGGCTTGATTCAACCTACCATACATGGCTTCTCATTATCTCTTCCCCTTGCATGGTTTCACACCTGATTTACCTAAGCTAAGAGATCATTTCCCTTCAGCCCTCCAGGGTTGAAATTCTCACCAAACTGAGAATTCCTTTAGTTGCAGGGCCAAACTGTTTGGCACTTTTGCAAGGCTGGCTGGCTTGGTATCTACACAGGGACACAGGGTGCCTCCTTACTTTACTCTTAGAAACAGTATACTATGCCTTTCCTGAGTGTGTCTTTAATTCCTATGCCAAGCCTGGAGGGATGGTGATTAAATACCTTGGCTCCCCAGAGGTTTTCCCCACAGGTTTTGTTCCTCTCCTCTATGCCAATGGTCATTACCTCTTCATGCAAATAAGGTAGCATAGTTTCTTATGTATTGATGTGGCTGTTCCTTCTCTCATTTTTTGGGGAATCACTGTGCATTCCCTGAAGGTTTCATAGCTGCAGGACTGTCCCCCATGGCTGCTCCAGTGTCAGAACCCTCACTGACGTGGAGGTTCCTTGAGTCATGTAAACAGCTCTATGGCACTTTTGTGAAGGTAGGTGCTTCAGGCATGAAACAGAGTGTGATGAGTCAGTCATGGTGCTGGAGTAGATAGAGGATTCAAAAACTAGGCATTGATATCATTACAGGAATTTGGAAGATTACAAGTAAAAAACATAAGTAAGATAAACAACTGAATAGGCTAAAGTATTGAAGAGACAAAAGTGGGGTGCCTGCCTTCCCAAAGGACACTGTATCAGATATCAAAGTTCAATACTTTATTTGATTTGGACAATATAGTAAAATCCATATTCAGAAGTGCCAAAAGTAGTAGCCATGTTCCCCACCCTCTCCCCCAGTGTTGTTTCTTTCTGAATGGAACTTTATCAAGAGCGACACCTCCAACATAGCTCTGTTTTAATTTATATACAAGAGTGAAGTTAAACAATGATTATCAAAAAAATGTAGCCGCTGAGAATACTGCTGAGAACCTGGAGGATGCCAAAAGGAGATTTGCTTTGATGATTTCCAGTAATAATACACTAGAGTAGACAGAACATGGAGAAAAGGAGCAGATTATAAAGTAGAAGAAACGGGGCAAGTTAATATGAAATAAAATTGTATATATACAAGATTGTCACAGCAACATGAACTGCTTTTAACGGTAAAGGGACAAGCTAAAACAGAGACTCTCTACTATAACAACAAGCATAAAACCACAAGATTTATACCAATTATGATTTAACTTTAGTCGTTTTTAGTTACTCAGTCTTTCTTTCTTTCTTTCTTTCTTTCTTTCTTTCTTTCTTTCTTTCTTTCTTCCCTGTTGTTGGTCTACAAAATATTACAGATAATGTAGCACTTATTCACTCAGTGTTTATAAATGTGTATGGCTCTCCCCTGACCACCTCACAATTGCTGTATGTGACATCACAGTCTTTTGGCATGATGAGCACTGTGATCTGATAAACAAAGCACTGTGAGGTTAACAGGGGAAAGGCAAATGTTTTTTACAATGACTTTTTAGATAGACTACCAAGATGTGATGTAAACCTTTGCAAGGAACATTAAAAACAATAATAAAAATATAGTCTTCTCTAGAAAATTGTATTTGCTGAAACATCTTATTCCTGGACATACATGTTGAAGTGCTGAATTTCTCTCTTTAACACTCTTGTGCTTGCATTAGGGATGAGAGAAATTGTATGGATAACTTCAGAACCATCCAGAACCTATGCCTTTTCTGCAAATGAACGTTATCAGAACCTTTTTTATTCTAATGAGGTTCTGGTAATGTTAAAAACATTGTTATTGGAGCTTAATAATATTTTGCTATCCTCACTGCTACCTTTCTGTATGTTGCCAGTATCTGACCCAGGCCGTGCCTTAAAAAGGTCCTTGGATCAGTGCACCAACCCGGTTAACAAATGTGTGAATGAATAAATAAATAAATAGTAAGACCCAAAAGGAGGCTTGAGGTAGTGCAGTACAACACAAGTTGTTCTTACTTTCTTTTCCTTTCAATGACAGTAGCTTAAAAGGTGGACAATTATGCTTAAAATAGTTTTTGTACTTTAAGCAAAATGGTTCTGAAAGCTCTGATAAGAGTTTGGATAACTATCAAAACATTTTATGGCTTTCTGGTTCTTCCCATTCCTAGTTGAAAATAAAAGCTGCATGCTTCAGTACTGCAATGTTGGTTCCATGTCATAATGGCGACTGTGGAATGGTGACCTGTGAAGAGGGCTCAAATCCCGCTGCGCGATGACTTGGAAAAAAAGTATGTTTTGATGGGCGACTTTGCCCCCACACCTCCCTTTATTTAATACACTAACTCTGGGGGGGGAGGGACATACCTTGGGGATGGGTAGAACTGCTGATTGCCCAAAAGTGAAGGTGTTGTGTTTCCATTGCCCTCTTCACGGGTCACCCTTCTGCAGTTGCTGTTTTGATACGCTACCCAACATACTGTAGAATAGACAAAAGCCGCATATATTAAATTTAACGACACTGCTGCTGGCGCATGATTGCAGTCTGCATATGTTCGTGATTTGGGTCCAATCGGAATCGCAACACAATAAATTTCATTCATTCATACTGACTTTAAATAAAAGTAGCATTCTGACACTTTTTACACTGATCGCATGTCAAAGCACTTCTCATTACCCATAGCATAAAAGGTAACTACAGGTCAAGTACTATCTAATGTGCTGCTAATCCCTGTAACAAAAGGTTAATTACAGCCACTTAATCACTTTCACGTATTGTCAGGTACAGTACTGTAATTACCCCAGTAAATGATTCAGCTGTGTCTCGTATGTAGCAGTAGAATTATAAGCCTGCCTGTTTGTATCTCGCTCTGCTACTGCCTATTCTAAAATAAAGCTTACTTCTACCCTTTCTACCCTTAATGTTTAGTGGTCCATATGTAGTTAGAAAATGGGCAAGAAAATCCCCAGACTCTGATTGGTTGATAGAGCTGGCAAGCTAGGCATCTATTGGACAACAGAGCCTGGGCATTAAAAGTGCCAGCTTTGCCACAAACCTCATCACCAAGATCATCAAGCAGTTAGAACGTTGTATTTTAAAAAGCTGCCATGTTTTTTCTCACTGCTTAGTGGGAGAGTTTGCGGCCTCTGCTCCCCCTTCCAAATCCAGCAGTATGTCACATTTCCCAAAGAAAGCAATATCGCATCCCCAAAAAATAAAGTACAAGATCCACAAACCTAGTGATCACCTGTATTCACAGTAAATAGCTGCACAGCATCAACACATAACCACATCGTCTCACCCCAGGAAAGCCGGTGGCTCAACTCAAAGTCCTAAGCTGGCAGCACACATCCTGAAATGGGTAACAGTAGCAGGCGGAGTCTGGTAGGTAGTAGCGCCACACACCAAATTCGCTGACCTGTTAAAATTAAGGTTGCAACTGCCACAGTGCTTTCAAAAAACAGTTTACTAAGGTTTAAAAGTGTAAATATTAAAAGCACTCCCCCCACACATCTTGGCGATCGTTCCCATTGCACAGCTTGTCTGTTCCTGCAAACTATTAAGTGCAAGCCTTCCACCACAAGTAACTGATCAATCTGGCTATTCAAATATGTAAAGCAAATCCTGGCATGTTGTTATATATCTGGTTTTGAAGTTGAGTCTGTGTTCCCTATCTTAGGGTGTCTGAAACCGCGCCATTCTCACTGAGCCACTCGCTCCCCAGTCTGGCAACAAAAAGGAAAAAAAAAGAGTTATTTTTAAATGGACCATGCTGTCAAAAGTCTTTCCACAGTCCCCCACAATCATTGCACTGATGATCAGAGGCTAACACATACGTTTGGGATGGGATTTGGTGTGTGTGTGTGTGGGGGGGAGTCGAGCCTTCAAATTGAAGCCAATAGGCAAAAAAAAAAAATTGAGCCACAACTGTTCTTTAATTTTGGCATTAATTTAGAAGTGCAGCAGTTGTCACACAGTGCAAGAATGCAATCGGGAGAGTGCTGTCATAGGATATGACTGCGGCTGGGAGAAAGGATGAATTCTCTCTCTCCAGGACCACAAAAGTAAATGCTGCAGTGTTTCTTTTTTTTATTTTTAAATCTAAACAGAATTAGTGAACAGCTGAAGGAGGGAGAGTGAGAGCACAGTCCGATCTGCGAGAGTCAAGTATGGACACTTACAAGTCAGGAAAGAAGACGGCACAAAGTCTTCTTTTATTTTCTGTCTTACTTTTTTTTTAAATGTGCCTACTACTTTAGTTTTCACAAATAAGACAGATGGGGTAGGGGGGTTTGCAGTTTTATCTGGAAATTGTGTGTGTGTGGGGGGTAACTGCAACAGAATGGCTCTCTGGGGAGGAGCAACACAAAATGGAACAGCATAAAAAAAGGAGGGGCTACTTTAACGGCAACAGTTTTTTTTTTAGACTTTTTATTCATTTTAAACTAATTTCCTCTCTTACTTTATTACATAATTAAACATGACACAGATGCCCATTTCCAAAGCACAATAATACCCTCCAGGGTGGGCGGTATTGGGCAATACAGAACCTTCCAGGGACTATAAGGCCCTCCGCCTGTGGCATCGGGGCTCATTACACCCCTGGGTCCGGTATTACCCAATACCGCTCCATCCTGTTGGGTATTATTGCTTACATAGCAAATGGTTACAATGTGTTAGCCATTTCATAGCAACCATGATAGATTGCTTAGCAACCGCTGAACCACAAGTCCATTAGTGACTTTGAGATGTCCACACTAGTGTCTGCAAAAGTAAATGCTAACAGTACTGGACATTGTATGGCAATGCGAAAAGATAGTGTTTGGTAGCATCGATGAACAAGGTGATGAGGAAAGTGAAAAGGAACTTTGAAAGCTGTAACCTGTAAGTAAACAATGATTGGGGGTGGGCGATGATGAGCAAGGTGATGAGGAAAGCTGAATGCTGAATGTGAGGGGAGAGGAAGGGAGAGGTGATAGTAGAAAACCGGAGACCATGGTTAGGTGAGAGGGTTAGGGGACATGTGATCTCCCAAGCGCATTTGAAATTAGCATGTGTTGTCAGAATATGTTTGCGGTTCTTTCTTCGTGATTTTATTTCAGCGAACATAGCAAAATAAAACAAACCACAAACAATGTCTATTCTATAGTAGTTATAATCTTTGGATGCTTATGTAACCCCTGGACCCCTGCCTTTTTGCAAAAAGACAGGTGGCATGCTGTAGAAGCTGACAGCAGTATCTGGTGGGGACTGGGCTACTCTGCATAACGGCACCCAAGTAAATCCGAACACAGGAAGCAATAACTGTAATGTCCAAAACCAGGAATGGGATTCTACAGTGCGGCTTTTATTCACATCCAAACTGAACAAACAAAGCATAGACGGACCCCCACAGGGCTACATTCCCGGTAATGCAGATTAGAGACAACAGAACACTTCTTCACTATTTCCAGCCCTCAGGCTCTGAACCCACCAGGCACACAGCCTGGACTTGCATGCAGCTTTGGGTACACAGCCCGACTTGTACACTACTTGGGTTTTCCCCACTGGCCTGGCTCCCCCGCCGGCCACTTAATCTGTGGTCCATTATGGGAAGGAACCAGTTTTTCTGTTGGTGGCTCCCCAAACCACCTTAGAGCCTTCGACTCCTAGAGGGGAATTTCCCTCCAGTCCCATGTCTGGGTACTTCCCTCATCACTGGCCAAGTGCATGAGGCAAAGTAGAAATCCACAGAGCAAATCCATAGAGGTGGACCTGGTTACTAAAGATGGGGGGTCTCCCACCTCCAGCTCCCACAATCCATACCTGGCCATTTCTCTGGATACTAACCAACTCTTTTCTGAAAGCTTGGCAATGTAGATTACTGGGTAGACGTATGTCACATCTCCTCTACATGTCTTGACTTCCCCTATGTGCTGGACTTGAACACACTTTTACTTTTGGCTAAGCCTATTACTCTAGGCCTCCCACTACTTCAGTAGTCCAATCCCCACTTTAACACAAGTACAGGGTGAAACATGGGCCCTTTAGAAAGAGCAGAACTCACCCTCCGGTTGCAGGTGCCCCACAGGCGAATCACAAAATCTTCTTGTTTCCTATACTCTTGGACAAAATAAGGCAGCTTCTTCACTAGCAGTAGCCAGGGGGTTGCCCCTGGAAATTCAGGCAAAACCCTTCCTGCCCCATCCCCTGAGGAATGGGGCACAAAGACCCGAAACAGCGGTCTCCACCACTTTAAAAATAGCTCACTGTGTCTCTCTTTAGGTGGAAACACACACTTTTTCCCTGAATGTAGCCCTATGTCAGGGCTGAGGCTCCCAGAGCCTAACACAGAGCTGCTGTGCTCCTCTCACAACAAGCTCCAAACTCCAACTAACCACAGACTACTGTTCAAACCTCCCAACATTCTACTCCAACTCCCTGCTGCAGATTCCATTGTGGCTCATGCAGCTGCGATAGTTCTATGGTGATGTCATCCCTCAGTCTCAGCTGAGACTGAGAACAGAGTGAGACAGTGTGAAATCCATTTAACTGGAGTTTCACAACTGCCTTCCCTGCCTACCAGGGCCGCAGTAATTGAGGGAAATGTGGGGAAGTTGTCCAGGGCCCAGAGCTCAGGAGGGGCCCACCTGAGGAGCTGGCATTACCCCTGCCATTAGCTGGTTTGGGAAACAGGGCCCCATTTCAAGTGACTTGTCCAGGGACCCCAAATTCATAGCTGCAGCCCTGCTGCCTACCACTAGGTCTTATTGAGATTCTAGTAACCCCGGGTAACAAGGGGGTTACACTTAAGATTTAGGGTTACCCAAAGAAAAAATAAAGATGTTATAAAATGCAATTAGAGCACTTCTGAAACACAATTTTGTAAAAAAAATTCATTCCATTGTTATTTGTTTTACATCTACAGTATATGAACCAAAAATCTGAAAACACGTTTAAGAAATGTTTTTCAAAATAAAATTTTAACTGCCATATATATATTTTTTACATTTTCAATGTATTTACCCACGATAGCCCAGCTGAGATGCAACATCTCAGTTCAAGTGGGATCCTGATTCTATTCACTTCCACAACTGGGTTTACTGGAGCACTGAAAGGGCAATTGACTTGCTCAAGGTCACACAGTGAGTAACTGGCTGTAGCAGGGTTTGAACCTGCAATATCCTGGTTCCTAAACTAGAGCTTTAATTACTGGACCACACTTCCTTAATATATTGATATAGAAACTAGCACTGACATTGATTTAAAAAATGGTATATTAGTACAGTGAAAGTGTCATCAAAAGGATTTGTCTATATTGACTTGACTCTGAGCTTTCACGTACAAATATTAAGTTCCAAGGCCTAACAGTTCCAAAGTTAGCCTTTTTCCGGGATAATGACTTTGTGGAATGCTAACTTTAAACTATGTGTGCTAGGAACTTATTTTTTTAAATGAAAACTTGGAGTAAAGTTGATATACTGTAATTGTCTTGTTTCCTTGTATCGATACGTACCTATATCAGTCAATATAATACAGGAAAAGTGTTCATTTACAGTACATCAATAGAGTGGAAGCATATCAACAAGACTAATTCATACTGTCCTGACTCCAACCCGTTGTTTAAAACAAATTATAAGTGAAGAATTTATGAATTGTCTCCCTCATAATCAGGACCCTTAAATCTCCATGGCATTTCAGTACTGATTTCTGTGGCAAGGCAATTAGGCTATTTGCAGAAGCATTTTTTTTTCATTCCTGAAGCTTGATTTATGCATTTCTGTGGTAGAATGCAGTCCTGCCAGTGGTTTATACAGTGTATACATAGAAACAGAATATGTCAGCAGAAAAAGACCACTTGGCCTACCCAGTTTATCAAGACAGTCCTGCCTAGTCTGTCTCTAAAAAAAAAAAAAAAAAAAAAAAAGTCACCGCAAGAACAGCTCCTCCGTGCATACAGGTGCTCGAGTTAAAACACGAAATACGGCAAAGGCAAAACTCGGCACTCTGAAATTGGCGTGAATGCAAGCATAAGTTTAATATATCAGGTAAACACCAAGCCTCACATTCGACAGGTAACAAGTAACACAGGTCATACAACTAGGAAGTTCCCAACCGGTTTCGTGCACAGCACGTCATCAGGGGGCGGTCACTGGTGATATCAAACACAGTTTTATAGGGTAACATTTAAAAGAACAGTACCTAACAAAGGCTATTCACATCAATCCACACAACTATACATACATATAAATGCATAAACAATGAAATAATACAATATATGATACACTGTGATGTAGGCAGCACTACTATATCCATACCTGTGTATCATATTATGAATTCCCTATATCTCAAGTATCTGTATTGATTTTAGAAAGTTCTTATTTGTTATTTTAGAAAAATATTTTGTAGTTTAAAAAAAGAAGAAAAATTAGAACAAAATATGCAGCAAAACTAAGGAAATAAGGTGAAAAAGCAATTCAGTATAGGTCTCATCAATCAGTCTCTACATTCTTTTAATATCAAAAAATAAAGAATAACAGATATGCAAAGATAAATATATTACACAGTACTAGACAGGAAATCATCTCCCAGCCATCGGGACACACCGAATATTCCATGTCCAGGTATTTTGTAAACAGCAACATTTATCTGTAAAAGAAATCAAAATATCTGTTAGTGTTATTCTATTTCAGCTGTAAGCAACTCATCAATTCCATCTTATCATTTAATCCTGGGGCAACCAAAGCCCCTAGCGTATAGATCCAAAAGGACTCTCTATATTTCAACTTAGCATCCAAATCCCCTTCCCGAGGTCCTAATTTTACTACTTCGATTCCACAAAATCTAAATACATGTGCCAAATCTGTATTTTGGTCACAATGTATAGCAAGTGCACTTCTGGTATCTTTGTTTGAGATAGATCTAAGATGTTCACCCATCCGTACCTTTAATGGGCGTATGGTTTTACCCACATAAAATGCTCCACATTGACAAGTGGCTAAATAGACTACATTCATAGTACTACATGTAATGAAATCTCTGATTTCATACATTTTAGCACAATTGCAGCTGGTAAAGGTTTTACATTTTAGTACAGACCTACAAAATTTGCAGTTACCACAATTGAACATGCCACATGGGGCATGAAACAACCTTGTTACCACCTTTGTTTAAAGGTGTAGAGTAACTATGCACCAACCTATCTCGTAAATTCTGACCCCTTCTATAGACCATCCTAGGACTATGTCGGGTGACTTCCAACAACCGTGTATCACCCAACAAGACATTCCAGTTGTTATGGATGATCTGCTCAATAGCTTTGGAATGTCTGGTGTAGGTGGTGACAAAATTCGCCCTCTGCTCCTTAGGCATCTGTGTTTTTTGTTTGACAAGATCAATCCGCTCAGTACATGCAGCAGTTTGAAAGGCCTCCTGAACTATACTATAAGCATAGCCTCTTTCTATAAATCTATCACACAGGTCTGACCCCTGAGTAATAAAATCTACATCTTTACTGCAATTGTGTCTCACCCTCAACATCTGGGCCTTCGGTATACTGGACACTAAATGGCTTGGATGGCAACTAGATGCATGTAACAGAGAATTCCTATCAGTTTCTTTATGAAAAAATGTGGTACTGAGACTACCATCACCTTCCTTAGTTATACTAACATCTAGAAAGGATACACATGTAAGATCCTGTTGTACAGTAAATCTCAAATTCTCATTACTTTTTTCTAGATAATTCACAAACAAAAAAAGTTCTTCCAAAGTGCCACGCCACACCAAAAAGATGTCATCAATATATCGACGCCAGATGTCAATATTGTCATAAAATAGATTGATATCCCTATCATAGATGAAATTCTTTTCCCATAAGCCCAGATATAAATTAGCATAATTGGGTGCAAAAGTAGCACCCATTGCTGTACTCTAATTTGAAGAAAAACTGGTCCTGGAATAGAAAAAGTTTTAGTCAATACATGCTCTGCACATTCCAGTAGGAACATCATCTTACCATGGAGACTTGTATGTCCTGTAAAAAAATGTTCTAATGCATTAAGACCCTCATGTGGTATATTGGTATACAGGGATGTAATCCATGGACACCAAAACCACCCAGGTTCTATCTGCATGTCATTCAAAATCTCCAAAAATGTCCTGTATCCCTAATAAAAGATGGTAATGCATGACATGTTTCTTGATGTGAGTCCACATATTGAGATAGTGGTTCTAAAAGAGACCCTATCCCTGCCACTATAGGCGCCCGTGGATCCCACAAATCCTTATGAACTTTAGGTAACATGTAAAACATGCCAATACTGGATTTTAACCTCTAGAAATAACAGTTCACTATGTGTAATTAACCCTTCACATTCAGCTGAGTAGAGAAACTATCAATTTGTGCCTTGCAGTCCTTTGTAGGATCAGTACTTAATCGCTGATAAAAAGCCACATCTTCCAATTGTCTCCGAGCTTCTCGTATATAATTGGAAGTATCCATGACTACCACTGACCCACCCTTATCCACAGGCTTGATAGTCAGATCACTATTTCTCTCAAACTCTTAAGTGCTTCAGTTTCTACTTTAGAGATGTTAATATGGGGGAGAGGAAGAGTCTTGGTCAAGTAAAGCTCTAAATTGTCTTCACAAATCTTTTCAAATACCAGAACTGCATCACTATTTGGAGGCATAAAGGTAGATTTAAGGTTTAAACTGGCTTACCTCCACTATGGTAGATGATGTATCTTGGAATTCATCCACTTCATTATTCTGTACAGGACCCACTATACTATTATTAAAATGTGCTCTCAAATTCAAATTTCTAGTGAATCGATGTAAATCCAAATACAATTGAAATGGTTTAGAGTCCTGTGTAGGCACAAATGAAAGTCCTTTCTGTAAAACTGAAGTCTGATCCTTATCCAAAGTCACACTGGAAATATTAATAACAATGTTTTGATAAGATATTTGCCCCTTCTGCCTCTCGTGATGGTTCTTGTGTTTTCTCCCTCCTCTTCTGATAGGTTTTCTGTGTCCAGATGGTTCTCTGATGCCACTTTCCTCACCTTCGTATTCCTTGAATTCCTTGGTTCCAGAACAGGTTCTCGAAATTGGACCGATCGTCGTTTGTCCAGAGGGGCCAAGTCCTCTTCGAAAAAATCCTCCTGTTCTGATTCACTCGCTGATGCATAATACGGTGAATTACCTCTATTATGTAAGATAGATTTGGGCTGATTCGGAGGAACACCTTTACCCCTTCTACGAGCAGCAGGGGCCTGTTTTACAGTGTAATGTGAAGATTTATGTTGATTCCAATTATTTCATTTTTTATGCACTTATATGTATGTATAGTGTGTGGATTGATGTGAATAGCCTTTGTTAGGTACTGTTCTTTTAAATGTTACCCTATAAAACTGTGTTTGATATCACCAGTGACCACCCCCTGATGACGTGCTGTGCACGAAACCGGTTGGAAACGTCCTAGTTGTATGACCTGTGTTACTTGTTACCTGTCGAATGTGAGGCTTGGTGTTTACCTGATATATTAAACTTATGCTTGCATTCACGCCAATTTCAGAGTGCCGAGTTTTGCCTTTGCCGTATTTCATGTTTTAACTCGAGCACCTGTATGCATGGAGGAGCTGTTCTTGCGGTGACTTTTGTGTGGATTTAACCGAGCTCTCTGTGGGTTGTTGTTGTGGCGTTGTATTTTCCAAGCCCCATTCAGGATTTGCCCAAAGCAAAATTATATCTGGGATTTTCGTGACGAACTTCAAGGACTTTGAGATATTTCACAACAAACATGAGTGATTTTTGTATCTAGCAACTTTATGAGAAGTGTTTTGGACTAAGAAAATCTTGTAACTGCTCATTTGGGATAAGATTCTGGTCTTTTCGCTATCCATGACCGGCTTTGATACTTATTTCAGTTGCACTCCATTTGAAGTACTAATTACACACTTTGTGCCTTTTCAGAACACATAACAGTGGGAGCGCAGCGTGGATTGACATGATTTACTGCATTATGCAAGAAGGGGAAGGCAAATTCATTAATATTTGGACAGTGTGTTACTAAGAATACTTGTACGTGACACTATATTCTCCACCATTGGTGTGCTATACTAATCGCGAACGCTTCAACAGACACTGTTATTTACAGTGAAACGTCTTCTTGAGTATATATGAACTGGAACAAGCATTTAAAGTTCTGAAAGTGCTAACGTGCTCACCAGGATTTGAAATGATATACTCTAACAGTTATAGTACATTTTCTAACGTTTGTGTACGTTGTAATTTATTAGTGGTGGAATAGAAGTCACTGTTATTGTTCCATCTTCAGACCACTATAACACTTCTGGGTAATCTTGCTGTGAGGAGTTCTTGAAACTATATACCACGATTATCGCTTACTTCTCTCTCTACCCCTTTTTTTAAAAAATTTGTGTATAAGTCAGTGCATAGAGTTAAAAAGTTATTATAGGCATAATATGACTATTGGAGCATTTGGAGAGAAGCTATTGGGCAGTTCCACAGGTGCATATGCTAATTTTGTATTTTTAGCAGCAGGTGAAGTGGATCTCTTTCAGGACTCTGCTGGTACTATCAATAATATAGATCCTGTAGTGGGTGATGTGACTACCCTCACTACAGATATTAAGAAAGCTTTCATTGATCTGGAAAGGGCTATAGTGAGAGGACGCCACCATTATTGGGACAAAACTACATTGGAGGCTTATTTAAAGGTGGGACGCTCTCCCCGGGGACTATGTGTCCTTAATAAACCAGGATACGGTTGGGACAGAGAGTCATTTATTACAGACTGGCAAAATTCATTACAACTTGGAACAAATGCATTGATTAATTCCATCATTAGAGATTATGAAGCACAAAGAGTAGAGGTAACAGCTGATATTAAGAATAAAGAAGATATTATTGCTGGCTTCAAGGACCATCCTGATTATAATATACTTGACAAAAAATTTAAAGAAAATATTCAGAAAGAGGAAAATAAAATTAAACGTACTAAACTACACAAGTTTGAGAGGGATAGACTTGACTATCAGTACAATCGAGTTTGGGATTGGAATCAACATAAATCTTCACATTACACTGTAAAACAGGCCCCTGCTGCTCGTAGAAGGGGTAAAGGTGTTCCTCCGAATCAGCCCAAATCTATCTTACATAATAG
This sequence comes from Neoceratodus forsteri, assembly GCA_016271365.2. Classification (NCBI taxonomy): domain Eukaryota; kingdom Metazoa; phylum Chordata; order Ceratodontiformes; family Ceratodontidae; genus Neoceratodus; species Neoceratodus forsteri. The sequence continues at coordinate 925,679,125 of CM028133.1, read as the reverse complement.
AGGTAATTCACCGTATTATGCATCAGCGAGTGAATCAGAACAGGAGGATTTTTTCCAAGAGGACTTGGCCCCTCTGGACAAACGACGATCGGTCCAATTTCGAGAACCTGTTCTGGAACCAAGGAATTCGAGGAATACGAAGGTGAGGAAAGTGGCATCAGAGAACCATCTGGACACAGAAAACCTATCAGAAGAGGAGGGAAGAAACACAAGAACCATCATGAGAGGCAGAAGGGGCAAATAGCTTATCAAAACATTGTTATTAATATTTCCAGTGTGACTTTGGATAAGGATCAGACTTCAGTTTTACAGAAAGGACTTTCATTTGTGCCTACACAGGACTCTAAACCATTTCAATTGTATTTGGATTTACATCGATTCACTAGAAATTTGAATTTGAGAGCACATTTTAATAATAGTATAGTGGGTCCTGTACGGAATAATGAAGTGGATGAATTCCAAGATACATCATTTACCATAGTGGAGGTAAGCCAGTTTAAACCCAAATCTACCTTTATGCCTCCAAATAGTGATGCAGTTCTGGTATTTGAAAAGATTTGTGAAAGACAATTTAGAGCTTTACTTGACCAAGACTCTTCCTCTCCCCATATTAACATCTCTAAAGTAGAAACTGAAGCACTTAAGAGTTTGGAGAGAAATAGTGATCTGACTATCAAGCCTGTGGATAAGGGTGGGTCAGTGGTAGTCATGGATACTTCCAATTATATACGAGAAGCTCGGAGACAATTGGAAGATGTGACTTTTTATCAGCGGTTAAATACTGATCCTACAAAGGACTGCAAGGCACAAATTGATAGTTTCCTCTACTCAGCTGAATGTGAAGGGTTAATTACACATAGTGAACTGTTATTTCTAGAGGTTAAAAATCCAGTATTGGCATGTTTTTACATGTTACCTAAAGTTCATAAGGATTTGTGGGATCCACCGGGGCGCCCTATAGTGGCAGGGATAGGGTCTCTTTTAGAACCACTATCTCAATATGTGGACTCATACATCAAGAAACATGTCAGCGCATTACCATCTTTTATTAGGGATACAGGACATTTTTTGGAGATTTTGAATGACGTGCAGATAGAACCTGGGTGGTTTTTGGTGTCCATGGATATTACATCCCTGTATACCAATATACCACATGAGGGGGGTCTTAATGCATTAGAACATTTTTTGTTACAGGACATACAAGTCTCCCATGGTAAGATGATGTTCCTACTGGAATGTGCAGAGCATGTATTGACTAAAAACTTTTTTCTATTCCAGGACCAGTTTTTTCTTCAAATTAAAGGTACAGCAATGGGTGCTACTTTTGCACCCAATTATGCTAATTTATATCTGGGCTTATGGGAAAAGAATTTCATCTATGATAGGGATATCAATCTATTTTATGACAATATTGACATCTGGCGTCGATATATTGATGACATCTTTTTGGTGTGGCGTGGCACTTTGGAAGAACTTTTTTTGTTTGTGAATTATCTAGAAAAAAGTAATGAGAATTTGAGATTTACTATACAACAGGATCTTACATGTGTATCCTTTCATGATGTTAGTATAACTAAGGAAGGTGATGGTAGTCTCAGTACCACATTTTTTCATAAAGAAACTGATAGGAATTCTCTGTTACATGCATCTAGTTGCCATCCAAGCCATTTAGTGTCCAGTATACCGAAGGCCCAGATGTTGAGGGTGAGACGCAATTGCAGTAAAGATGTAGATTTTATTACTCAGGGGTCAGACCTGTGTGATAGATTTATAGAAAGAGGCTATGCTTATAGTATAGTTCAGGAGGCCTTTCAAACTGCTGCATGTACTGAGAGGATTGATCTTGTTAAAAAAAAACACAGATGTCTAAGGAGCAGAGGCGAATTTTGTCACCACCTACACCAGACATTCCAAAGCTATTGAGCAGATCATCCATAACAACTGGAATGTCTTGTGGGTGATACATTGTTGAAGTCACCCGACATAGTCTAGGATGGTCTATAGAAGGGGTCAGAATTTCTGAGATAGGTTGGTGCATAGTTACCTACACCTTTAAACAAAAGGTGGTGACAAGGTTGTTTCCATGCCCCATGTGGCATGTTCAATTGTGGTAACTGCAAATTTTGTAGGTCTGTACTAAAATGTAAAACCTTTACCAGCTGCAATTGTGCTAAAATGTATGAAATCAGAGATTTCATTACATGTAGTACTATGAGTGTAGTCTATTTAGCCACTTGTCAATGTGGAGCATTTTATGTGGGTAAAACCATACGCCCATTAACGGTACGGATGGGTGAACATCTTAGATCTATCTCAAACAAAGATACCAGAAGTGCACTTGCGATACATTGTGACCAAAATACTAATACAGATTTGGCACATGTATTTAGATTTAATGGAATCAAAGTAGTAAAGTTAGGACCTCGGGGAAGGGATTTGGATGCTAAGTTGAAATATAGAGAGTCCTTTTGGATCTATACGCTAGGGGCTTTGGTTGCCCCAGGATTAAATGATAAGATGGAATTGATGAGTTGCTTACAGCTGAAATATAATAACACTAACAGATATTTTGATTTCTTTTACAGATAAATGTTGCTGTTTACAAAATACCTGGACATGGAATATTCGGTGTGTCCCGATGGCTGGGAGATGATTTCCTGTCTAGTACTGTATAATATCTTTATCTTTGCATATCTGTTATTCTTTATTTTTGATATTAAAGAATGTAGAGACTGATTGATGAGACCTATACTGAATTGCTTTTCACCTTATTCCCTTAGTTTTGCTGCATATATTTTGTTCTAATTTTCTTCTTTTTTAAACTACAAAATATTTTTCTAAAATAAGAAATAAGAACTTTCTAAAATCAATACAGATATTTGAGATATAGGGAATTCATAATATGATACACAGGTATGGATATAGTAGTGCTGCCTACATCACAGTGTATCATATATTGTATTATTTCATTGTTTATGCATTTATATGTATGTATAGTGTGTGGATTGATGTGAATAGCCTTTGTTAGGTACTGTTCTTTTAAATGTTACCCTATAAAACTGTGTTTGATATCACCAGTGACCACCCCCTGATGACGTGCTGTGCATGAAACCGGTTGGCAACTTCCTAGTTGTATGACCTGTGTTACTTGTTACCTGTCGAATGTGAGGCTTGGCGTTTACCTGATATATTAAACTTATGCTTGCATTCACGCCAATTTCAGAGTGCCGAGTTTTGCCTTTGCCGCTAGTCTGTTTCTGCAGTCCCAAACTGGTCTCCAGCTACCATCCCTCCTTCCTGCCTATTGACTAATATTCCCCTATGTCTATCACACACATGCCCAAAGCCCCTTACTGTTTTTGCCTCCACCACTTCCACTTGCAGTCTGTTCCAGGAGTCTGTAACTCTTTCAGTAAACTAGTACTTCCTCATATCCCTCTTAAACCACAGTTATATTGTCTGTTCCATAATGTTTATTGGAGGTCATGTATTCCTATACCAGCTTCATAAGCTCTGTTCGATAATGTATTGTCACCATTTGATGTCTGTCACAATGTCTGTAACCCTGCTGGGTCGTGCCTGAAAATAGGCAATTCTATTGTCTAGTGCACCTACCTGCTAAACAAAAACTAAAGTAAAATAAACTTCCCCCTTCCAGCTTCATCACATGCCCTCAGGCCCTGGTTCTCTCTGTCATTTGAAAGAGACTCTACCCCTGCACCCTGTTTACCCTTGGGAGGTACTTGTAGGTCTCTATTATGTCCCCTCCTGCTCTTCTCTCTTCCACAGTGTACATGTTGAGTCCCTCAATCTCTCTTTGCAGGGCTTTTGGTGTAATCTCTGTACCATTTTAGTTGGTCTCTTCTGGACTGCCTCTACCCTATGTCCATTATGAGGTGAGGCCTCCAGAATTGGACACAATACTCCATGTGGAGTCTCACCAGCAAGTGATATAGCAGCAACACCACCTCCCTCTTCCTCCTGCTGGAGATGTCTCTCCATATGCATCCCAACCTCTCACCACTGGCCCTACCCACTGCTTTGTAACACAGCCCTGCCAATTCAAGGTCCTCAGATATGATAACCCCAAGGTCCCTTCCTGATTAGTGACTGTTGGTGCCTTCCTATCTTATACTCAACTCCTGGGTTCTATGGCCCAGGTGAATGATTTTGCACATTTGGCATTGAACCCCAACTACCATAATCTTGACCACCCCTCGAGTTTCCCAACATCCCTACATATTTTCTCCACCCTCTCTTGAGTGTTCCCCCTATTAAAGATTTTGATGTCATCTGCAGAAAGGCACCATCCTCTGTCTTGTGTCCGCTAACTATTTTCTTACCCAGCTCACCACTTTGGATACCACACCTAGGTTGCTCAGTGTATTTATCAGCCTCTTGTGTGGCACCATGTCAAAGGCCTTGCTAAAGTCCAGATAGGGCATGTCCACTGCCCTCACCCTGATCTGTTTCCTTGGTCACCCAGTCAAATAAATCAATCAGATTCATTTGGCATGACCTCCCCCACCCCCACAAATCCATGCTTCCTGTAGTTTTGCAGCCCATTGGATTCAAGATTACTCTACGGACCTTTCCTCCTCAGGGTTTCCATTAATCTCCCCACCACTGAGGTGAGACTGCAAGCCTATAGTTGCTAGCCTCCTCCCTGTTGCTGCTGTTATGTACACAGACCATGTCTGCTTTCCTTCAGTCCTCCAAAACCATACCTTTTTCTATGGAGCTGCTTAATAACAGTAACAGTCAACAATGTTAAATAAATAAATAAAACCCTCAGTGTGGCAGCTAGAACCTCCCTGAGTTCCTTTAGTACCCTTTGATGTATCCCATCCAGTCCTATAGCCTTGTCCACTTTCAGAACTTCAAGTCTCTTCAGGACACTTTTCTCTAAAAATGGACTTGAGCACCTCCCTCGCCTCTGCTCCTACTACTCCCTGGTCATCCATACTCCCCTCCCTCCACTGTGAAGACTGAGCAGAAGTACCTGTTCATGATGTCTGCCTCTTCTTGGTCCTCTTCTGTGCGGTACCTCCCCCCCACCATCCTCCTTATCATCACCTTGTCTTTCTCGTCTCACTTTTGTGCCTAAAGAAAGTCTTATGCCCTTTAGCTACCCCCTAGGCTATCATTTTCTCTGCCTGCACCTTTGCTCCCTTCACTATCTTTCCTGCTTATTTCTGTTTTACTTGGTTCACTTCCCTGTCTTCTTCCCTATGTGTCTTCTTATACCTTCTGACTGCTTCCTCATTTTTCCTTTACCACCTTGGCCACTTCCCCATAGAACCATAAAAATCTTTTTCCTTCTACTTTTAATCACTTTCTTCAAGCAGAGGCTAGTTGCCTTAATTATGCCCTTCCATATGTTCCCCATTGTAACTGTATCCCTCCCTGGCACCCCCTCACCATCAGTTTCTAAGGCAGTCTCCCATTTCTTTAAAATCCACCTTCTTAAAGTCCAGGACCTCATTCCTGAGTGGTTAGCCTCTGTTCCCATCTTAATTTTAAACTAGAGTGGTCGCTGGTACCTAGGGGACTGCCCACTGTGAAATCTTCAGTGCCATCCCTGTTTATAAGCACCATGTCCAGCACTGTGCTGTCCTCACCAGGTTCATTTACTAGCTGCCTGAGAAAAGCCTCTTGTTGGGAGTCAAGGATGGCTATGTTTCTTGCAAAGCTGCAGTTGGAAGGCTCCAATCCACATCTGGCAGACTGAAGTCACCAGTTAGCAGCACCTCCCCCTTACTTGTCATCCTGATTATGACTTCTCTAAGCACCTTATCCAACTCATCTTCCTGTGCTGGAGGTCTGTATATCACCTCTGTCTGGATAGTGGCCCCAGCGCCTGTCTCCAGGATGACCCACAGCACCTATAGCCCTTCCTTTTCCTCTGGGTGCCCCTGCACTTCCATGGCCTTGATTCACTCCCTTACATATAATAAAGCCCCTCCTCCCCTTTTCCCTTCCTTGTCTCTCCTGAACAGAGAGTGTAACCTGGTATGGCCATGTCCTAGTCATGGCTGTCAGTGCACTGCAACTCCATTGTGATCACCAAATCCAAGCTAGCCTCCACCATGATGGCCTCCAGCCCCAGAATTCTATTTCCCAGATTTCTTGCATTAGAACACATGGCTCTCCATTGCTTATTCCCTGTCTGCCTGTTTCTTCACTTCCCCCCATCTGTGCTTTTCCCTGACACTCCCCCTGACCCATCTCTTCCCTTGTTACCTTCTTTGTTAGCTGCCTCCTTTGTTCCTTCCTTCTTGCTTTCCTGATTTGCACCACCCGTTTCCTCTGCCTTACAACCACCCCTTTCTTCTTTGCCCCTGCTCTAAGGGAGTGTACACCTTTTGGGCCCTCCTGCCCTGATGTGTCATCATCTTGGGGGTCATTTGTTGCCTCCCTTAGGGTTACAGCCTCCACCCTGGCTAGTTTAAATATTCACTGAAGTGTCATTAAAATCTCCTACTAATGACAGTGGTCCCCTTCCCGGAAGGATTCAGTCCATCTCCTCTATAGAGATTTATTTCCTACCAGCTTGGCCCCAGTGCACAGTGTAGGTGAAGCCCTCCACAATGCATCATGCCTTCGACGAATTGCTGAAAGCCTTGGTACAGAGTGTCCTTTCTTCTCCCTGGCTGTGTACAGGTAACACCTCAGCAAGAGCCACTGTGCATGCCACATGCTTGAGGCCTGTCCCTAGCTGCTTGAAATTTTCCTGCACTACCTTTACCCTGTCCCTTGCCAGGTCATTTGTCCCTATGTGGACAATGACATCTAGCTCCCTCTCATATCTTGCTGCCCCAGCGAGCCTCTGGATCTGCTCTCCATTCCTCCAAGCTGAAGAACCTCTCAGGCACTTCACCTCTCTCTCCCTTCCTCCACTGCTCTCAAGTCTATTACCCTAACAATAGAGTCCAACACCAGCAGCTGCTTCCTTCTCAGCTGGAGGCCCCTTCCTCCCTCTTTGGGGCCTCGCCTCCTGAGGACACCTCTTCCTCCCTTCCCACTCTTATGGGTGCCTCCTTCATGCTGCTGTGTCCCACCAATACTGTGAAGGAATTCTGCAGTGGTACAGGCTGAGGAGTGTGTACCCTTCCTGCTACTCCCTCCCTCCTGGAGTCCGCCATGGACTAACCGCTCTGACTCTGCCTAAGCATTCTCTGGGAGAGTGATGGCAGCCTTGGAAGACCCTGTGTGGGGGCAGAAGGTTCTCTGCATTCTTGATAGTTCAGGCCGTAGTCCAGCAACTTCTGCCCTCAATCCTGAGAGGTGAGCACAAATGGGGTAGCACCTCAGTCTCCCAGAAGGTGTCCTATAAAACTGTAGCACCACACCCATTGCACTGTACCTCTTCCATGATCTTTCCTTCTTTTATATTAGTGACTCTTGAAACTTCCCTGTACCTTACTCTTTCCTTTCTATGCCTGTTACATTCCTACCTTTCCCTTTGCTTGCTTGAAATTTTTATTTGGTACCCTACTGTAGATAGGTTATCCTTTGTTTTCCCGTTTTAACCCACCTACCTGTGCCTAATTTGCCCTGGGTGTCTATTACTTCTTATCCCTTTGCCTGAACCTTTTTCATTACCCTATGCTATATAGAGTGTCTCCTAATTTCCCTTTTTAACCCTCCTAATCATACCTACCTTATCCTTGTTCATACTACTCCTCATCTACTAGATGTAAGCACTGTTTCTGTATACCAGAACACAGTGCTATCTCCTACCTTGGCTTGGTGTTCCTCTTCTAGAGTCTCCCTGTGGCTTATCTGTGTATGCTTGCAGATGTCTAAGGCAGAAACTATAGTCATGCACTGTTCCACTGATGTGCTGGGACATGAGCATGATGAGAGACACTGGGCAAGGGAGTCATTTATTGTGCTTTTGTCAGAAGACACTAAGTTTCTGGCTGCTTCTCCCCCGAATCACACACTTGATCACAGGGCTTTCTTAGTCTACTCACCTCCAAGATGAGTGGGCTTGGTTCTCCATACTACGTGTACAAATTTAAAGACAAGTCTTAGAGTGCCCCAAATACTGCCTAAAGATCTCTTTCCTGAACCTACACACTTACACTGCTACATTAATATGGAGAGAAAAAATATATAAATATGTACCTCTAGGTTTAAGCGGGGTGCTTACTCTCCTCTCTGTCAGCAATTCCAGCACTTCCAGCCACTTCATATGAAATTATGACATCAGTGACATCACATACTGAGCATAGAGCAGAAGGTTCAGGATAAACAAGGTGAGGAAGGAAGCCAGGCTGTATGGAAAAATATTATCATTAGATGAAAATTCATCAACAGACGTATTCCACACGGCACTACATATATGCTGTGGCATGATACAAGTCCAGCAGAAAATTCCTCATCCATGGAATTGTAGAATTCCAGGGGCCTTGTGCATTATTTGAAAGCCAGTTAGCAGATCTTTTAAAGGAGGTTTTAGATGCTCTTGTAACATAGGCAAAATCAGAGGATCGGAAACAAGGAGCCCAATTGGCTCAATTGCGTCAGGTGGCACAATAGCAACACGGCATTATGGCACGATAATGCCATATTGCTTCCAAACGTTCAGAGTAATAATGCCCTGTTGAGAGCGTGAACGCGCTCATTGAAGTAGGCAAGGCGTGAAGGGAGCAGAGATATGTCGACCAATAGGTGGCGTGACGAAGAGAACAGAAAAGCGAAGTGGCAGGAAAAGAGAGGAACTGCAGAAAGTAGTGTGTCAGCGTGGGCACCATAGAAAACTGGAGAGAGGAAACAATGGGGAACCGTGCTATGTTGGAGGCACCGTGCATGTAAGTTCAAATAATACAAGTCGCTGAGCAATGGAAAAGAGCAGTGGGAAGCACGTGTAACTAACAGATGAGTGTGAGCGAGACAAGAAGTGGTCTAGATGTAACAAAGAGCCACCTATTGGTGGTAATTGTGAGGTTTGTGGTGTACACCCAGTGGAGAATAGAAGTGTTGTTTGTGGAGGATATCAAGGTATGCACGGGTGACATGTTCCCCAGAATGCAGCAGAGCAGGGATCTGAAATACAAACGAGGATACAGAAATAGAGTAGGCAGCACAAGTAGCAAATTTGCAGCTGCAAGCATAGTGTTATGTGAAAATGTATACGTACAGCAGAGTGCAAAGATGAGAAAAAGTAATCGCCACTATATTAGTCGATGTCGGGTCATCAACGTGCACGCGCACGGTTCCAGCAACAGAAAGGCAGCAAAAGTAAGAGACGTGCACCATAATTGTAAAGGTTAAATAAGTGTTTCTGCTGATTACTGTTCTATAGCAAAGAAAAGAGCATCTGACAAATAGCCCAGTTGCACTTGCCATGTTACAAGCGCATTAATCCACTCCGAAGGTGGCATCTAATGGGGAGTAACCATGCATTAATTCCCCATTAGATGCCACCTTCATCATGGATTAATGCTTACATGTAGCTGGCAGCAGTTCTGGGACATCTCAAACTAAAGGGACATGAACTGATACTATATTACAACCATTTTTAGAACTTTATGATGTTGTGCAAGGTGTTGCTGCTATGCCTATTGACATGTGGCTAGGCATAGCTTTACCTTAAATCCAAAGATTCTATAAATGGTGGCAAAGTAGTTTCAGTATAGCGAAGACAGTCACCAATATCTTTAGACTGCTGCAAAGTACATGTAAGCTCAATACCTGATTTGAAAGATCTTTTATGAGTATTCAAACTGTAATGCACAAATGTCGCAGTTAAGTTTGCAGCCTGTACAGTTGCAATGATAGGCATTTCAAAAGAAATAATAGTGCCAGGAAACTTGTTTTTTTACAAATGAAAGCCTTAAGCAGGTTGATATGACTTTGTCCTGTAAAATAGTTTTCATGTGCCAGTACTTGTTGAAACACATAAATATATTAAAAACAGGTTTCTAATACTGTATATCAATATAGTAAAAGTACATTTACAGTTTATTAGTACACTTAAAGCATATTGAGGGGCCCTATCTCTATCAGCCCAACTCCAAATTTCCATATAAACAAGTTTCATTTCTATCTCAAATGGTTCCAAGGATAGGCCTTTCTAAAGATAATGGGCCAGATTTTCTGAAAGATCCACCCAACATGTGCCTGACACTATTTTCAAAACAGAAATCCATCCAAACCTGTTAGACCATCTAGTAGATAGCCTAACAGCATCTGAGGTTTGTGTCCAAAAACAGATGCAAGTACATCCAAACTGGACATAGCTCATGACTGCATCCAGTTTCTGTCACAAACTGTGACTTTTTTTCATCAATGGACACAAGTACTGAAACTAGCAACAGGGCTGCCGTGGTACAAGAGGGTAGAACCAGACACACATGCAGTACGCATGTGTGTCTGTGACCAACCCTTTTGAGAATCCCTCCTTCCCAGTTTCTTTTAAAAGGGATAACTTTGGAATCAGAAGTGCAAGGAACACAAACGCTTGGAGTCAGGTCAACATGGCTGTGTCCTGTTGATACATTTTCCTTACATCAATACATATACCTACAATTTTACATCAAAACACATCAAACAAGAGCATTGTTTTGTTTAAAGAGCAACTCTGTATTATAATGAAAAGCTTAAAAACACTAGATTTCCACCAATTATGTTTTACCTTTATTGTGATGGTTTCTAGTTATTTGTTACTTTTCCGAGTTTCCCTGCTGTTGGTTTACTAAATATTGTAGATAATGCAGCAATTATTTCACTGAGCCTTTCAAAATGTTTCTTACTCACCCCTGCTAACTACAGAATTGCTGTTTGTGACATCGCAGTCTGTAGTCATGGTGAGCACTATGATGTCATAAACAAAGGCAGTGTGAGGTTAACAGGGGAGAGGCAAATGTTTTCAAATGTTTCCTATACAGAATTTTTAGATGGACTACCAAGATGTGCTGTTTATCTTGGAATGGATCGTTGAAAATGAAACAAACGTATTCTCTAGTAAATTGTAACTGCAGAAGCATCTTATTTATGAAACCACATGCTGAAGTGCAGAGTTGCTTCTGAAAAGGAATCAGCACACTCTAAATGTATTGAAAAGGCCAGGGCTTACCTGCTCCATGGAAGGATATAATATTGGCAGCTGTATTGGAAGATAGAGGTGACATTCCATTAAGAACAACCCCTTCATTTGCTAGTTTTACATGAAAAAGGATAAATAAAAGCATTGGTAAAGTAAATAAAATGTTGCAATTGATCTTTTTAGGATAATAAAGCTACTCAATTTTGTGCTGATATTGAAGTATTCATTGGCAGGACTTTTAACTATCCTATTTAATAACTCCCTGACAGAAGGCAAAATTATCCTGGAATGGAATAATGCAAATATTATCCCTGTTTTCAAAAAGGGAAATAAGAAGGAAGTTGATAATTACTGGCCCATCAGCCTCACATCAATATTAGGAAAAATTATGGAAAGATTTGTTAAAGAAATTATGGAACAACACATTGCTCAATATGGGCTAGTTAATCTTACCCAGCATTATTTCATTCAGGAAGATCTACCTGTCAGACCTCTTAAATGTTTTGAGCCTGTTAGTAGTGCACTCAAAAGAGGCCTGCCTGTGGATGTGATATACCTTGATTATTCAAAAGCCTTTCATTCAGTCACATACCAGTAACTGGTAAAAAAACTAGTTGGACTAAATTTTCACCCCTTAATTGTTGCATGGGCAGAATTCTGGTTAAGTGAAAGATGACAGAGAGTATGTATTCGAGGTTGCCAGTCCAACTGGGGTAGTGTTACGAGTGGAGTGCCACAAGGATAAATTTTGGGTCCCATATTATTTAACGTATCCGTATCTTCAATGCAGACTTCAGAGGTCTCATGGCTGTCTAAGTGTGCAGATGATATGAAAGTAGGGGCCACCATTAACAACCAAGAAGTGGCAGAGCAATTTCAAAGGGAGTTATCCAGAATAAAACAGTGGGCAAATAAACATCAATTATTTTTCAATGATGATAAACATAAGGTCATGCACTTTGGCCAAAATAACATCATGGCAGAATATACGAACATATGAACATACGAACATACGAACATACGAAATTTGTCAGCAGATAAAGGCCTAGAGGTCTATCAAGTCTGCTCGAATGTGCAGCTAGCACCCCTTATTCTGCAGCTGCCCCTCCCTTCCACTCTTCCCCTTCATTGACCCTCCCCCTTGTCTTGTCCCATCCCCTTTTGAAGCAGTCCACTGTTCTACTGGATACCACTTCTGCAGATAACGCATTCCACCCAGCCACCACCATTTCTGAAAAAAAGTGTCTCCTCATCTCCCTCCTGAACCTTCCTCCCTCCAGTCTCATATCATGGCCCCTGGTATATATAAATTAAATAACAGAGTACTGGAGAGTACAGTTAGTGAAAAAGACCTAAGAGTGATCATTACAAACACCCTAAACTTTGGTAACCAGGCCAGTGAAGTGGTCAAAAAAAATAATAAGATCATGGGACATATATTTAGGCATATTGGGGGTATGCACTAATGGGTGGGATGTATGCGCCTTAGATGCTTAACCCACTCTCTTAGCTCCACACCTGCAGACAGGTGTGCACCCAGTGGTATTCATGAATGCTGGCCACTTGTCTGTGGGCCTGGCCCCTGGTGTGCCGGGTCATGCAGGGCAGACAAGGACAGAGCTGCGGACTTGGGCAGGCATCCAATTGGATGCCCATCCTGAGTCCTACAGTCAATCCCTTATGCGGCAGGGTGCACGGTAGCTCAGAGCCCCTGCAGAAGTCAGATGGCCGGCGGCCATGGAGGTGTGTGGTTGGCAGTACTGCTGACTGTCCCAAGGTGCAGCACCAGTGGACCATGCATGAAGGGGGGTGTCAGTGCCACAGGTGTGTGTGGGGGGAGTCGCTGGCTAGCAGTGTGTGGGACAGGGACTCAGTGCACCTCTGTGTCCGTGTGTGTGTGTGTGTGTGTGTGTGTGTGTGAGCTGTACCACCTGTGGCAGGTGCCCACATGGGGGGGTCCATGCAATTCTGGGGTGGGTTTAGCCATGGGGGTGTGTGCTTTGCCTCACCAGGTGCCCTGCTGGTGCAGTGTCAGGCTGTGGATAGCATGGGCATGGTAGTGCTGCACTGGGGTGGGGGTGCATCCTCGGGGGCATGGGGAGAGACCATGTGTGGGGGTGAACCTCTGGAGTATGGGGACAGGGCTGGCTTTGCTGCAGAACCGTTCTCTCATCTGTTGTGTGCAGGGGCAAGATTTGTAGGAGACCTACAGCAGGGTTCACCATGTTGTAACATCTACCCTCCTATGCAGCCTGGTGCGCTGCTCTATGTGGCTTTGTGCATGCTGCATAGTGCTGGCATGCCCAATACCCACCCCCTTGTGCATTACAGTCCATGTGGGTGAGGGATTGGGTTCTTAGTGCCTGTGCACCCCCCTTTGTGCATCTCACGCGGAGGGCGCAGTGAGTGCAGAGTGTCTCCGTGCCTCACATATGCATTGTGGAGGTGCTCCACACCTTCATGCATAGGGCCCATTAGGAGTAGGGATTCAGAAGTGGTTAGTCCTCTGTACTTTTATCTGGTAAGGCCTATACTGGAATATTGCTCTTCTTTCTGTGCATCTCAGAATATAGGAAGCATGAAATTGGTGGAGAGAGTACAATGGAAAGCAACAAAGAGTATTAAAAACTTAAACAATAGATCATATGGTGATAGGCTTTTGGAGCTTGGACCATACTGCTTGTATAATCATAGAATAAGAGGTGATCTTTGCTATGTACACAGGGCATTTCAAAATGAAGACCTGTGGGAGAACACAAGTCTGTGTAAAAAAATATAGTGATAGATCAACTAGGTCCCATTGTTTGCCAATTAGAGGTTTTACAAAACAACCAGGAGAGGAAGATGCTTTAATCAAAGACTTGTTGCAAATTGAAATGCCTTACCAGAATCAATTGTTCTAAATGGTGTAATGGATTCCTTTAAAAAATCCTTAGATATTTTTATAGGCAACAAATGAATTAGACAATATCACTTCTTGGTGATGAGTCTTAATAAGGCTTAACGCTAATGGACTTAGTCCCCCACATACAGTATGAACCTATGAACCTATTGTAGTCTTGTATGATACATATCTTCTGATGATAAATCCAAAGTCTTGTTCTAGAGTCTGTTGCTGTAGCCTCCTCCAAATAAAAACAGAGTTTAATTCTGCTAAGTGGGGAACAGCACTTTAGCATGCTGTATGGTGAGAATAGCAGATCAACTTTTTTGTATACTAGCATTACAGCCCACATTATTTTCAGTGATCAGCTGTGGTGATACAGCATGATGTTGCAATCTGTATTACAAATTGTAAATGTTTTAAAAAAACAACTGAAGTCTCTGTTGTGAATTTATAATTTGTTAACACTGAACATAGTACTGCTTCTCATAAGAAGCAGCTACCAGCATGCTGTCTCCATATTACATCCATAATTTGTGTCAAATAATTGGATCTAGTCAATATGATTTCTGTACTGTACCTACTTGTATAAAAGACTGAAAAGAAGATTATAACAGAACAGAATATACAGAAATCATATTGACTAGAACCGATTATTTGATATGAATTGTGGATTTAATATAGAGACAGCATTCAGATATAGAGGGTAATGTATGGGCAGCAGTTAATGACAACGCTGTGTATGCTTTGAGAGGTTGCCTGGCAACCTGATAGACCTCAAAAGCACAGCTCAAGAGGTCCATGGTTATCATGGCAACTTCGAGAAATGTACGAAGTGTTGTTGTTAACTGTTGCCCATACATTGTATTGCATAGTGTATGAGGCAACAAATATGATTTTGAGGTTAAACAAGTTATATAAAAAAAAAATCCAGCTACTATGAAGCACTTTGTTCTCTCCCCCCCAACCCCTTACCTTACATACATAAATAAACGCAGAGATGGTAGGTCATCTGCATTAACTTCTTTATTGCAGTGCTGAAAATAATAACATAGAACAAGTAGTGATCTAACTATCTAAATAACCAGTATCTAAATTATTTAGTAACACACAAAACAAAAAAACAGTTAAAAGAGATAACATGAGAAACTGTTAGTGTCGAGGCATTTAATGACATCATCTCACATGCAAGGTGGAAGTGTCGTGATGAGGCTAGTTCAGTTGAGTCCAATTGAGGTTTTGTTGGTCCTGCACAAAAGTTTTACGATCTGGCACATCAGGTTTAGTTAAAACTGTGGCTGCCATCGAAATCACCCATTTCTGCTCTCAGCTAACTGTAAAGTGTTTTCGAAAATAGATGGTAAGAAACAGCTGATCACTGATGGATTTAATGAATGTGGCATGAGATGACATTTGAAGCTGTTGTACCATTGTGATGACGTACTCAGGATCGTACAACAGCATCCTGACGTCACCGTGATGGTATAACAAGCCTGTCTTTTACTAGAAAACAGTGAACTATAGTCCTTTCTCATACACTATAGCTGCTTCTAACAAAAAGTGGTACTTTGTTCAGTGTTAAATTATAATTTCATAACAGAGACTACAGTTGTTTTTTTTTAAACATTCAGAGATTGTAACATTGCACTTTATTGCTGTAACTGCTCACTGACAATAATGTGAGCTGTAATGTCAAGTTACCTCAGCTTACGTTGGCAGGGGTGACTAATACAGTATTGCGCCATGGCAGTTTCTCTTTGCTGTTGCTCAACAAGGATGCACATGTTTTGGGAAGGAGCCTCGGTGCATCAGCAGCACAATTGAATGTAAACATAATGCATCATAGTGTGTTAACACTGATATGGACGGCTATGTTTTCTAAAATTTTAAAAGACAACTAAGCTTCATTTTGAGAAAATAACAACACAGCATTACTTCAAGTGACAAACACAACAACCCTGTGTAAAAAAAGATGACTTTACAAAATAAAAAGAGAAAAAAAGAAAAACGGGGGTTGACAGTGTCCGTTTAAACAAAGCCCTGTGTTCAGTTTATGGACACCATACCCTTTGAATATGGAGTCCTTCATTTTCAGGAGACATTTTTAATCATTATTTCATTATCTTTATAAATGTTTTTATCTTTTACAGATTACAGTCAGAGCTGAGATGTGTCTGGATTGTGAGGGGTGTGTATCTATCGCATTTACTCTACAATGTTTATAATTTGCATTACATAAATAAGGATCTGTATTTTCATTAGAATTGTGATTCTACAAGCTATATTTCTGCCTGCAAGTAGGGGCCATTTTTGAATACTGAAGTGGGTTGCAACCTCTGTATGCATGGATATATTTTGTGGTGGTACAATTTTAGAAAGTCTTTAGAGCTTTCACATCTAATACAGAGGGTAATGTATAGTCTAAAATCCATAACAAGTGTATTCTTCATCGAGAGGTTACCATAGTGACAGTTTGAACCTCGAGAGTGCAGCTCAAGAGGTTCATTACAATGGCAACCTCGAGATGAAGGCATACGCTTGGCATGGATTGTAGACCATACATTATCTTTTATAGTGTATGGTCCACTATTTGAGGGTTCAAATATTAATGATATAGCCCTTATTTTTACTTTTTTTCTCAGACCCACTCTCCTCTGCTCCCACTCTCACCGCCGTGGAAACTTCCTGACATGCACTCCATCTGTGTTGTTAGAGTGATGTGCATGAATGAGCACATTACATGTTATTATACTGTAGTAGCTACGTATCTAGTGCAGCATAACAGCTATGATGACTATTTTTTTAATCTTTAGTAACCGGGTAAGGATGTAGCTACTACAGCATAACAACAATATTGGAGTTATGGATTTTTATCCATAACAATGTTCCACCATACATTATGCAGTATTTGTGGCCTTTCTAACCAGAATCCACCACCATCACCACTCATTGGTGGTGGGCAAGTGGTCACTCTGTCTTTTTAGTTATTGATGTTTATTACCTGGCAGGTTGGACAATGATTGTTGTGCACCTTCTGAGTGAGTTTACTTTCAGAAAATACAAACTACATTTTACTTGGACAGTCAGGATGGTATGGGTGTGACTGTGGCATTACTCTACTTTTTAGAACATGCATTTTATTTACTTTTGTTTATTAAAAAAAGCACTGCAATGCTGTAAGTAATAGATATCCTACCTTTTATCTAGTCATGGAGTTTAGCTTTACTAAAGCATTAATGATGTGATGGTTATGGTTTACAAGGTAATAATCAAACAAGGATGGATAAACACCAAAGCCATAGATGAAGGTTATATACACCCTAGTCCAGGTGTTACCACCCAAGTACAACCCCAGTCACTATATTGTTGTCACTATTATACTGAAAAGAAAACAAAAACATATTTTGAAATAGATCTGAAATTGCTTTCCCTCTAGTGGTACTGCATGCCCGTGAAAAAAACAGAAATGTTCAATTTCTGAGACCCACTGAAGCATCATTGTCATAACCAGTTAGAACACAAGGATTAGCAAATAGTCATTTTGCTATCCACTGTTCTGTTATCAGAGAATAATGAACAAATAACTCTGTCTTCTGATTGATTAAGAGATATCGTTTTCAGAATAATGTGCAATACCAGAACAATGGCAATAAACCTTCACTTAGAGAGCAGAGGACAGATTTTTCAAATCTTGGAAAGTTGTGCATATATGGAAAAAAAAATAGCAAGGGAGAGTCTCTTTGCTCAACTGCAACTTTTTCATGCACTCAGTTTTCAAAAAAGTGGCCTCTTTGTAACCTTTCAGCAATTTAGGCAGTTTGCACTTTTTTTTGCACAGCAGTGGAAAAATGCTATGCCTAATATTATCAGGCATAGCATTTTCTGTAGCTCCAGAAAAATGGTGCCCATGAGCACAAAAAGCTGATAACAGCATTCTTCCAGGTGCGGGGATGTTTCCCTGCACCAGGGAGTTGCATACAGGGACTTGTTCCTGGGTCGAGTTAGGTCCTTTAAATACTGGGCCCCAGGTAACCACTTTAGTATAACATTTTAAAAACAAACAGTTTCAGTAGTGATAGTTACTAGAGAGGGCCTTTTTTAAATTTCACTTGTTTTTACAAGACTTTGAAACCTTTTGCAGACAACTTATGCATGATGTTATATCTGTATATAACTTTTGATCCAGATTTTCTGACTTGATAGTGTAGTTGTTATGCCAGTATAGTCTTTACCGTGACAGTAGACTGATATAACAAACATAGCAGTTGTGTGGTCAGTTGGTGACAGTCATATGTCTTTTAAGCAAACAGCAAAATAAATGCTTGTTATTGAAAATTATTTAAAAAACAGATAATACAGCAAAGTTAGAAACATAGGAAAACATTAAAAGCGCAAATGCTAGTACTGCCATTTTTATTATTTGTGATTTCCTATTTGCTTCTGCCTTATAAAATATAATTTTCCCCTGTTGTTTTTGATATGAGTTCACATTTATTTTGAAATCTGAAATAATTTAAAAACATCCGTTTACTGTGGCTTTGCCTAGGTTTTCATCAGTATTCTTCGCTGTCTTTGAACACCCAGTTTTAGCATCAGTTTTCTTGTGACTACATAGCAAGACAACAGCATTGTAATTTAAGGTCAGAAGGGACTCTGGCTCCACTGTGTCTGCCCACACCTGCTTCAAGATCAGAGATGAAAAAATGTGAAAGACAAAGAACCTCAGCATAAAAGTACTGAGTCATGGATTACCTGGAAAATGCATTGTCAACAAAGCCAGGTTTAAAGAAATACAGTCTCTCTCATGTCCTAATAATAATAATTGTTTTATTCTTTGGTAACTGGGTAAGGCCCACTAAGCCCAAGGTCTGTCTTTAGCGGTGACTTGGGAGCACTGGGTGGTTAAGTGACTTGCTCTGGGTTACACAGCATGCAAGTGGAGGTTGTAGGAATCAAACCCAGGTCTTCTGAATGTACCAAGGTCATTCTTGACTCATTATTCTAACCTCTACCATGTACTGCCAGCATGTAATAATGGTAATAATAATAACAATAATACAATATAAATGTCCACTCCTGAGCCAAAGAGATGATCTCTATGACTCAGAGACAGGCTAAGGTCATACCAGTTTTTAAAAAGGGTAATGAATGCACTATGAGTAATTACAGTATTGTTAGCCTTACTTCAATTATATTTACACTAACAGGGAGTAAATAAAGGTGAAAATGGAGGAATTCCTGGAAGTATGTGGTCTTAAAAGATATCTCACAGCATGGCTTCTAAAGGCTGAGATCATGTATTACTAATTAATTAGCTTTTACAAGCCCATAGGTAAGGCTTTGGATAACAATAATTATGTAGAAGTGATTTACCGTGACTGCTTCAAGACATTCAGTACAATACCCTGTTAGGGTAGCTGGGGTTTAATTCTAATTGTACAATGGCTTTAAAAATGTTGCCATCTGATTGGCTGGCACCTTTTCCTCATTATAAAATCTAGCATTACTCCAAGGGAAAAAGTACCAGTCAATCTCACCTGGTGCCTCCCTGAAACTGTATCAATCTTATACCAGACAACAAATGCACTCGCTGCCATAATCTCCACAGACCAACTTGGAAAACTCAGCTGTTGTAAAACAAACAAAATGCAAACCGTGTTTAAGTTAATAAACCCAGAAAACTTAGAAAACATTTTCTCTGATGAAAATGAGCCCTCCGACTCCCAGAGCTAACCCAATAATACAGAAAATCTGCTTCATCCTCAGACAGTGGCTCCGGTCACTCCTCCGACTCCCAACACTGATATACCAGTTCAAAGTAACCACCAGTCAAGCGCTGCCTCCTTGCTGCACTCTGAGTCGACAGTCGCTGTCCACATCAATACATCAAGGCCAACCAACCCTGTAAAAGAAAAACGAAATGTCACACAGATGTCTCAGAAAGCACCTTACAAAACCTGGAAATGTCCAGGAATGAGAAGACAACTGTAAAACAAACACAGTGGGCTATAAATGCTTTCTATGACTGGTTGAAAGAAAAAAAACATACAAACTGATCTCAAAACAATCCCCTTAGAAGACCTACATGACATCCTTAGACACTTCTATAGCAGTGACAAAAATACAGCAGGCAAACAATATGCTCTCAGCAGATATGTAGAACTTTGTGTTGGCATTAATAGAAACTTAAACGACCCCCCAATTAGCAGAAAAGTAAAGTTAATGATAGATGCCATTTTTAATTCTGCCAACAGTGTGTACAAAGGGGTTATAAAGACATATAGAAAAGAAGGAAAAGAGAGACAGAGCCACCGGATACCCCATTATCCCAGGACAAACTGCTCTAGCCCTATGCCCAAATTCAGCTAAAGGTCTCATTAACAAATTCTCTCTGGACATCCAGCTTCATCTAGCCCAAAGGATCAATGAGGGAGTAAGACACTTTAACACAACATCTTTTGAAATCAAAACAGATGAGCATGACCTGCAATATCTCACAAAATCATACAATGAACAAACTAAAAACCATAACAAGTTTACTGATTCAACAAGACAAAGCCAAAAGGGGCTTTATGTATGAAAGGCCAGATGACCCCTTGTGCCCAATCAAAAGTTTAAAAAAATATATTTCTAAATTACCAGAAGGAACTCTCGCATTAGTCTGTCACCCCAGAAAGCTACCCTTAAAGTGACCTGGACAAAACAGAAATTTGGTACACCAGGGAACCTCTTGGGGTTAACCATCTAGGCAAAATGCTTCCCCTTATCTGTAAAGAAGCCAGACTGCTAAATATATAAACCAACCACTCTCTGAAAGCAAGTGCTGTCACCCTGCTCTCAGAAGCTGGCTTAGAAGCACACCAGATAATGGCAGTAACAGGGCACAGAAATGAAGCCTCTCTCAGAAGTTATTGGTGGCCAAATCCATCAGACCACCAAGCCTGGGGAACAATAATATTTGTCACCAAACCTACAACTGTGGCAAAAATGTATTTACCAGAAATAGCAAACCAAACATCCCAAAAGCAGATTTTCTACCCACAAAACTATGGGCAACCTTCCACAAGTAAACAGTATTTCACTCTGCCAGAACAGATCATTTGCAACCCAACAACAAAAGAATCTTCAGTGCTCAATTCACAGCCATTTGCTCCACCTCCATGCAAAAAAACCTGCCAAACTGAAAAATACCACTGTGATATGTAGTCAGACCACCAAATATACAGAAACTGAAAACTCAAGACTAGAAACATTTGTGCCTGCAAACCTCCAAATAGAAAAACCAGAACAAGAAATCTTCCAATCGCAGCCAACCACTGTAAATACAGAAGATTCCATGGACCCCACACCAGAAACCACAGAAACTGCCTTTCTTCAAATGCATGCCAACCAACACCAATCTGTGCAGCACTGCAGTGGTTAAAACTCCAGCAACAGGAACACCACAGCACAAATTTTCATCTTACCAGCCCTGAACCATTTTATTAATTATGGCTTCATCAATTCTACCTCATCCCAAAAGACCACTAGGCTCCACGGAAAAGAAATCCACCACAACAGAAAGGAAACTACATCATCCCACTTTCCTCTCTGATACAACAAACCCACAACACAAAACTAAACCACTCTTCTTCTTTTTACAGGTCCACAACAAAAACTAATCTTGAAACCAAACCATACCTTGAAAAGCTGCAAAAAAAGAATCAAAGACTCGCGGCAAAATCCAGCACAAACAACCGACGACCTGCTAGGCATTCCACATCTAGTGAAACTATGAGGCACAGGAAGGAAGCATAGCTTGCCATGTGACTTCCAAAAAAAAAATAAAGAACCCTCCCACAAACCAACCCAAACTGGACTCATGAAAATAAAGCAGTTAAAAAAACAGCACAATAAAATCAGACTGTCAAAAATGCACTTAATTAACCACTATTTTCAAAAGTTCATTACTCCAAAAAGTGCTTAAAATATAACTGGTTTAAAATCATACCAGTTTATTAGCATTACAAGTTAGAAAATACTTAGCATAAGGCAACAGTTTATTACTAATTGCAGTTAAGAAAATATTTTTTTCAAAGTACAACCTTGTTACAAATGCTAACCTCTATAAAATTTCTCTTTCTCATTTACTTCAATGGAAAACATGGAACTATTTTTTTCTGGTGTAGCAATACTTCATAGCAGCAATAAAAATCAGTACATTTAAAACTAAAAAACTGTCTTGCCTCCACTTCTTTTATATTTAAACCATTGTATAATTGCAATATCTTACTCCAGGGTGTTGGTGATGCTGGGATTTACCCACGCCTGAGTGTATTGGTCATTCGGCCTGCAGCCTCATGACCAAACAACACTCCAGGCGTGGGTAAATTCCAGCATCACCAACACCCTGTCATGGTATATTGCTTAATTTAATCACATGAGTTAACAGCTGGCTCACAGACAGAAGGCAGAGGGTGGTACTGAATGGTTATAAATGTAGGTCCTACCTCATGGAATTTTTTCCCTTTGAAGCTAGAAGGTCAAGAACCAAGTACCAGTTTAAAAAAATCCTTACAGATTATTTAAAGGAAAACTGTCTAAATCTTTGAGTCCCCGCCCCTCCAAAGGCTTACCTCCTATTAAGCTTTTCCCTGGAAAAGCCCTTATTTTACTTGCTGCAAATTACTGTATTTTAATTTTTTAGTGACCTAGAATTAGGAATATGGCCGATGCTGTGTGGCTCAGTTTAGTGCAAAAGTGCGGCACTGCACCACTCACTTCAATGCATCTGCATTGAAGTGAATGGTGCAGCAACCATTCAGCAGATTTGCACAAAATTCTGCATGTGTAGTCTCGGGGGCAAGGTCTCATAATATGCCATGTTTTGTTCTGGTCAGATGTGCAGATTCCAAGATCTGGATAACAAAAAAAGTGAAAACAAAAACATTTTTTTTTTGCTGTTTTTTTGTCATTGCCTAATGCCCAGCGGGTTTGGAATTTTGCTCTGAAATTTTCAGGGTACAAAGTGCTTGGGCCACAGTGGTGCCTTTGCTGGTTTGGTGAAAAATATTAATCAGTTCCAAAGTTATAAGAATTTGAAGTTTTGGAATGCTTGGAATGAAAAAAGAGTTTGGGACAGCCCAGTGGCATTGAGGGCTGAGGTGCTGGATGTCTTACCTCAAGCCACACTGGCGACCCATGTTTGTGAATGAGCACAGGCTGTCAGGGGTTGGCAGGGAGGAGAAGGACTAAGCATCCGCGGGACTGCTCTCCTTCTCTGGGGTGGGGGGATCTCAGTTGTCAACACTCCACTGGCCCCTAGCGGCTGCTGGGGGGCAGTGCACTGATGCTGCAGCTAAGGGGAGGAGATGGGGCTGACGCTTGGAGAGAGTGCGTGCAGAAGCGTGAGCGCTCTCACTGCAGGTGTCATTGCATGCCCCACCTCCACACACAAGGAAGTAAAAAGCTGAAAATAGCCCTGGAAGAATGAAATTGTCCCCGCAGCACCGTCCCCAAGGAGACACCTCCCAGACATTGATCCGTTGGGGTGGGTTGAGTCACTCCCCACCACCCTACCATGAAGGGTAAGTCATGGATGCACAAGGGAGGGGGGTCTGACCTTCAGGGAGTTGGCGCTGGGGTGACAGCAGATGGTAGGCTTGCAGCCAGGAGCTCCGGAAGAAATACCATACAAAAAAATAATAATTTGGTGCATATGAAAAAGATCCTTTTTCAAATAGGATAAACCTTTTTTCGTGAGAAACAATTTTTTTTTCGTATAGCCACCATTTTGTTTCCTCCTTTTTTTTATGTTTTTGAAAACCCATAAAAATGAAATCCCACAGAGACGCCGACACATGTATCTTGCTAATCGGGACCCTGTTAGGTGGATTCTGGAGTTACTTTTTGGAAAAATGACCCAGAAATGTGTTTTTTTTTAAATACATATTAAAATCTTTTTGCATGACTTGATTTTCTTTTTTTGTATGGCCATTCAAAAAAGGATCTCTTCCTATGAAAAAATAATTTGGACTTAGTTTTTTTTTCAGATTCTTTTTTTTGTATGAAGGCATCTTTTTTCTTATGAATGAAAAAAAATCACGAAAAAGGATCTTGTCAATCAATCAATTTTTTTATTTATAAAAAAGTGCTTTCCCCAAAGACCAAAAGACTAAAACATATTAAATTATATATCAGCAGACTAAAACTTATCAAGAATCTGGAAAGGCAAGTTTAAATAAATGGGTCTTTAGTGTAGATTTAAAATTCTCCATGGTCAGGCACTCTCTTACCCAATGAAGTAGAGAGTTCCACAGGGCTGGAGCCACAAATGCAATTGCCTGAGCACCTGAGGTCTTCAAATGAACCCTGGGAACCTCTATCAATCCCTTATTGGTGGAGCAGGGTGGGAGGAGGGTGCGGTAGGGGTGAAGAAGATCTTGCAGACAGCACAGATCCTTTTCGTGTAGAGCTTTATAGGTCAGTAGACTGACCTTGAAGGTGATCCGCTACTGAACAGGTAGCTAGGGCAGGCCGCAGGGCACAGGTGTGACCTTCATATGAATGTGAGAAAACCTAAGTCCAAATTATTTTTTTTTGTATGAAGGCATCCTTTTTCGTGAGTTTTTTTCATTCATATGAAAAAGGATGCCTTCATACGAAAAAAGAATTTGGGCTTAGTTTTTCTCACATTTTTTTTTTATGAAGGGATCCTTTTTCATGAGCTTGTCTTGTTTGTATGAAAAAGGATCTGTTTTCATGAGCTTGTCTTGTTTGTATGAAAAAGGATCCGTTCTTATGAAAAAAGAAGTTTGGACTTATTTTTTTTTCACATTGCAACTTCAGGAAGCCATAACTCCCTCAATATTTGCAGTTAAGGAACAACGTATGTATCAAAATAAAGGTCTTAATGAATACTACAACAATAACACATAATACCCCCACCCTGAAAAAATTTGGAGGCCATATAAAAAAAAAAACACAAACATTTTAAAAAATCAAAATTTCCATAGGATAACATTGGAAGTTTAACAAGCCAGGGCTGTGCTCTGTGCTTCCACTCTAACATGCATCTATGGAGGGATAGAAGCACAGGGACTAGAGGTGTTCCACACTCACCCCATTCTTATATAGTCTGCACATCTCAGCTTCTTTACTGATGGAATGGGGTGAGTGTTAGGATTGCCAACCCCAAGGAACACCTCAGGCCTGATTTGCAAAGAGTCAGGAGAGGGGAAACTATAATGTTTTTTTCTTTTGCTGCCTGCTGGGTGTGGTGGGGTGTTACAATTGGGAACCCTAACACCACATTTCCTTTCTTTTGTCAGTTTAATCTGAACCCTAACTGGTGCATTAACAAAGTTTTTTTTGCAAAGAATATACATAAAAGGATGATATTGAATGAAATAATAATGCAAAAGAAAAAACACACACATTGAAAGCCTTTGGTTACAAGTAGCAACAAAGAAGGGAAAAATAATTGAGGGTACCATTTATAGGCCCCAACCAATGATCAAGCATATAATAATGACATGTTTGAAGAAATAAAGTTAGCATCAACATTGGGTGATGCGATACTATTAGGAGACTTTAATCTTCCAGGTATTGACTGGTAGACCATAAGTGGTAATACCTTGTTTGAAACAGAATTTGTTGATACTTTTCTGTTAATGGAGTTGGAACAAAAAGTAACAAAACCTACAAGGGAAAATAACATATTGGATGTAATTGTTACCAGCTTACAAGATGAAATATCAAACTTATCAGTAATAGAGCACATTGGAAACAGCAATCTCAATATGCTAAAACTCAATACTGAAACAGGATCATTTAGGAAGTATAGCATTGGTGTCATCAGAAACTATTTCAAAGCAGATTATAGAAGAATTAATGCTAAAATGAAATTATGGGACTGGAGGAAAGAAACGGAGGGTAAACATGTAGATGAGTGTTGGAATATAAATAATGATAGGTTACTGGAACTGGAATCAAAATCCATCTCGGTTACGAAAAAGTATTATCATAAGGGTAAAATACCAGTTTGGCTGATGAGTAAGCTGTGAAAACAAAGAAAAAGAGAGGGCATATATAAAATTCAAATAAAATCCTACAGAAGAATATAAAACTAAATATAACAAGCATTTGTCAATGCCGAATGTTTGCTTGCTGATATTAGCATTGGTCGTGCAGGAGTTAGACAGATGCAGAATAGGAATGGCAGTGAAATATTTAACTCACACCAACCCCACCTCCACCCTGCAGAGATGGACAAGCATTGGGGTGTGCCTTTGGGTCGTCGGCCATAATGCTCACAGCATTTCACCTCACCCTATCCTGCAGGCACCAACAAGTGTTGAGGTGTGCCTTGGGGTGTTCAGCTTTACAGTCACCCTATTTCATAAGGACTTATGCTGAAATGGGTGCAGTATAGGAGAATGGGCTGAACTATGGGGCTGAAGAGTCCAAGGCACACCTCAATGCCTGTCACTGACTTCAGGGTGGGGGGTGGGGGTGGAATGGCATGAACATTACAGCCGGCAATCCAAAGGCACACCCCTGATGCCTGTCAGTCTGTACAGGGTGGGGCGTTATGGTTAGAAACTCTAACACCCTGGGCGTTTGTTGGTATTTGCACTACAAATTTTCAACATGGCCTTTTTGTGACACCCACCTCATGAAAGCATTTGGGACCTCTACTCATGAACAGTGGCAGTGTGATTTTGTTAATCTGTCCCAAACGTTGATTTTCCACAGTGACCGTGCCATTTTGCACCAGATGTGCAAAAACACAGATCGGGCAGGATGTGAAAAATTACTGCTGTACTGTTCATAAGGAGGTGTACAAGACAATGTTGACAGTTTTGAGTGAAACTTCACAAAGCAAGCTCATAACATAGTCATTTTATGGACATTTGTCATCCAATTTTTAACATAGGCATTTTAGGACCTCCGCTCATGAACAGTGTCACTGTGATTTTCTTAATCTGTCCCAAACACTGATTTCCCACAGCGACTGTGCTATTCTGCACCGGAAGTGCGAAAACACATTTTGGCCAGGATGTGAAAAATGACAGCTGTACTGTTAATAAGGAGGTGTGAAAAAATGTCAATGTTGACGATCTGGAGTGAAAATATTACAAATTCATGAAGTTACGAGTGTGCGTGGAAACTGTGCAACACACACTCATAACACAGTCATTTTTTGGAATTTTTTCACCAAATTTGCAAAATAGGCTTTTTGGGAGCCCACCTCATGAACAGTGACACTGTCATTTTGTTACTCAGTCCTGAAAGGTGATTCTGTGCAGTGACCGTGAAATCACCTTTCAGGACCGAATAACCAGATGACAGTCACTGAATTCATGAGATGGGGTCCCAAGGACCTTATGTTGAAAATTTGCTGCCAAAATTCATGAAAGTGGCTGAGATATCCACATAAGTTGAAAAAAAAAACATTTATGCCATTATACAACTTACCGCATTTCTTCAGTTCGCAGTCGGCTTTGAAGAGTACAGACGGTGTTCTTGGTCCACTGAAGAGCATTGCGCTGGACCCTGGAGTATGGGGTGAGGAGGGGTGTGGGGAGGTGGGGTGCACAGAGGGTGGGTGCGGGTTGGGGGAAGGGACTCCGGACTCAACGAGGGACCTTTTTTTTATTTCACAGGTTAAAAAAAAACAACAATGCAGGAAGGTTTTCTTTATTTACAGATGGCTTGGTACACTGGGGTGGGCTCCCAGCATGCCACCTGAGTGTTTCTTGGGAAGAGGGGTCTGTAGCCAATGGGGATTTGGTACCCCCATCGGCACATACAGAGTGTGGGGGGGGCGCATGAGCCTAGGGAGATTGGGCACCCCCTCGGCACACAACAAATGGTGGGGCATTATGCCTACGGGGATTGGACTCCCCGTCAGCAAATGAATTTAGGAGGGACATGCTGACAGGGGATTGGGCACCCCTGTTGGCTTTTATGGGGACTGTGAAAGGTGGTGACTGTCCGTCGGCTTCTGTGGGGACTGTGAGAGGTGGACAGTGAAGCTGCCACCATGTTTATTGAAAGGGAACACTAGACAAGGCAAGCTGTAATTTGTTGCTGCAATCAGGGACCACCCCAGCAGCAAAAACAGCTGATTGTTAATGATGGGGCACTCCTTGATTGCAGTGACAAGTTTCTTTCAAGTTGGTGGCACGCTACACAACTGCTGTCATGGACAGCCTGCTCCTCTATGGGTGCCACAGAGACCAGCCCCATAATGGACTGCTGGCACTGGCTACAACAAAGCCGCATTTCCACAACTTGCTACTACAAGCAAGCTGAAGCAATATGTTTCTTGTGCATGTGCGCAAGCAAACATAAAAATGAGCTAAAATATCCCCCCAAAAAAATATCAAAATGGAAGGGATGAAATGGGAGTTTAAAACTGCACATGCTAAAGATAACAATACGTCTTTCTTTTCTTATGTAAACAGCAACAGAGGATATAATAGATCAGTGGGGCCGATATTGCAAAACAATGCACTTCTGCAAGGCCTTGTACAGTAACTGTGACATGGAAGTAGAAGAATTTTCAGAACAGGAGGTAAAAGATGTCATAAATAAAATTAGAACAAATAAATTGCCAAGTCCTGGTGGACTGCATCTCAGACTTATAAAAGAGACACATCATCATTATTGGGACCATTAATACTTTTATACAACAAATCATATTCAGAAGGAGTAGTACCTACTGACTAGGAAAAAACACAGTCACTCCAATCCATAAAAAAGGAACAAAACAATCAGTAGAAAATGACAGGCCTATCAACCTAACTTCCATCTTGGGGAAAGGGACAGAGAAGTTATTAAAAAGCAGAGTGGACAGAAAAATACTGGATAGGAATTTGCAGGATGACACATGACATGGTTTTGTTACAGAAAGATCATGCTCCACTAATCTTATAACATTTTGCAAAAAAGTTAGAATCAGTCTTCTAGATAAAATTTTCACAGTAGACATCATCTTCTTAGACTTTAAAAAGGCCTTTGATAAGTTACCACACAAAGCATTAGTAATCAAAATTAGGAGCATGGGCTTATACATAAGAACTGTTAGATGGGTTGATTCTTGGTTAACAAATAAATCCCAAGGAGTGAGAATTAAGGGGACATTGTCTGAACAGGGAAATGTTAGTAGTGGTGTGCCACAGGGGTTGGTTTGGGGAATGGCACTTTTTGGATTATATTAGGGCTGCATGTGCAGTTCTACAAAATAATCGAACACCTTGAACTACAGGGGCCCGATTCTCAAAGCTCCCAGGGCAGCACAAGGGGCCTGCATCCCAATGATTGGCGCAAACTTTCCCTTGCACCAAAGGATGCCTCGGGAGTGATTCACAAAGGCAGCGGCTGCCTACACCAAACAGGACTTACACTGTCTGTGCTCCAGGAAATGAGCTACGGCATGGCACTAGGGGCTTGCAGCAGAAACAAGCTGCCAAAACACCTCAACTGGTATTCACAAAACTCACCCAGAAGGCAATTTTCTAAGTACCCTTATAACAAAACCAGCAGCATTGGGGAATGGGATGGGAGGGCTGACAAAACCCCAGGGGCTGGGGTATATAAATTATAACAATACTGGCAGCATTAGGGATTGGGGCGGGGGACTGCTAGACCATCAGGCATTGGGGTATATAAATTACAACAAGACTGATGGCATTGGGGACGGGGGGCTGCTATACCACCAGGGATGGGGATAAATGTATTTAGAGGGTTGACATCAGGGATCGGGAAGGGAGGACTGCATGTATACTAGGGTGGGGATACATTTTTATTAACATAGACAACATGGGGGGTACCTGCATGTGCCACATGGAGCCTGTGGCAGACCCTTCCTGTGTGCCAGGTGTATACCGCATGGGAGGAGTTGCAGCAAGTGTGTGGACCTAGGCACCGGGATCCCTCGTGTACCAGAATCTGGTGCAGGGTCATTGACACAAGGGACTTTGGTATATGCTGCTGCTTGTTGCAGCTTGTGCTGCTTCAAGCCCCTTTTGAGAATCAAGCCCCAGGTATTCAATTCTTCTAGGTAGTGACGAACGTTTGGGACAAATATGCATACTTTTGGTTTGACTGGTTTGCCCTGGTCCAAATGATGCATACTTGTTGAACCAATTGACCCGCAAACCACAGTTCACTCTTGAAACAGGTAACTTTACTGTGAGTCACACGCTAGCCCAGCCTGTTTGACGCAGCTACACAGCTCAACCCGATGTGAGCCTGTGGGAGAGCTCACTCGCATGCTCAGCATCGGGCTGACAGGTACTTCAGGCAGGATGTTGCACAAATCTAGTTCAATCAGCAAGGAAAAAAGGAATTTTTTTCTGTTTACATGAAAAACGTTAAATTAGACAGTTGTCTGAAGTTAGGGGCTGCAACTTGGGGTAGGAGAGGAAAAGTAGGAAAAAAAATAGCAACAGTGGTGCAGCATGATGGCTTGCAGCAGGCCTCTTGAACCATGGGCTTGCCCGACTGGTGGGACTGGAGGAGTGTGCTTTTGGTTGGCAGTGGGCATATACCTTTCTAAACTACAGCTCCCCCCTCCATCTGACCAACCCCTCCTCCGTGCTCCCTACTTACAAATTCTTCCTGTTCGTAAATCAATTATTCACTAATTTCTCTGCCTTTATGAACAATGCATCCCCTAGCAAACTGGCTGCACAACAGGACACAGAAGGTAATAGTGAATGGAACACATTCTGAAGAAAGAGAGGTTACTAGTGGAGTACCTCAGGGCTCAGTACTGGGTCCAGTCCTCTTTAACATCCTTATAGGTGACATTGCAGAGGGTCTGGAAGGAAAGGTATGCCTCTTTGCAGATGACACAAAGATCTGTAACAGAGTTGATACACAAGGGGGGGGGGTGGTGTAGAAAGGATGAGAAAGGATTTGGCAAGGTTGGAGGAATGGTCAGACATAAGGCAACTTAGATTCAATGCAAAGAAGTGCAAAGTAATGCACCTGGGAAATAAAAATCCAGGAGAAGAGTACACAATAGCAGGGGAGGTACTAATGACAACAATAATGGAAAGGGATCTGGGTGTAGTCATATCAGATGACCTAAAGGTGGGTAAGCAATGTGAGAAGTCAGTAAGAAGAGCCAGGGGGATACTGGGATGCATAGGGAGGGGCATCACAAGTAGAAAAAGGGAAGTGGTTATCCCTCTGTACAGACAGTTGGTGAGACACCATCTGGAGTATTGCATGCAGTTTTGGAGACCTAATCTATGCTAGGACATAGACAGGATGGAAGCAGTCCAGAGGAGGGCAGCTAAAATGGTGCAGGGTCTACATCAGAAACTGTATGAAGAGAGACTGAGAGAGCTTAATATGTATACCCTTGATGAAAGGAGGGACGGGGGACATGATAGAAACTTTTAAGTACCTCAAGGGAATCAACAAAGTCCAGGAGGGTAGCATCTTTCAAAAAAAGAGATGTGTAAGAACAAGGGGGCACAATTTAAAGTTGGAGGGGGGACGGCTCAGGGGTAATGTGAGGAAATTCTTTTCATGGAGAGAGTGGTGGACGCATGGAACCGCCTTCCTGGAGAGGTTGTGGGGTCTAAAACGGTGGGGGAATTCAAACGTGCATGGGACAGACATAAGGCAATTATAGTGGGTGGTTGCAGGAAGTAGGCTGTTGGTTAACTAGAATCTGCAGCTTATCCAATAGGTAGGGAAATGGGCAGACTGGGTGGGCCAAGTGGTCCTTAACTGCCGTCAAAGTCTATGTTTCTATGTTTCTACTCTCCTCTCTCCCCCTTGTTCTGCTCATATCCCTCTCTTTACCACCTCCACTTGCTCACTACTAATCTATTCCTAAAAACTCTCCCAACCCCATCAGTTACTATCTCAAATCCCCTACCCACATCCATGCTATCACTCCCTCCCTGTCATTTGAAATATGGTCTCACTCTACACTATTCATCATGTGGCTTTGATAATGGTGTCCACTTTCACTGCAGTTCTCCACCTTCTTCTTCCTCACTCATCCACTCCCTTCTCCTCAAAACTCACAACCTCCTCACCAGCCACTTCAAAATCCCCTAAGCTCCACTTTCTCATTCTCACCCTCCTCTTGCTCTCCGCTGGGGATATCCACCCCAACCCAGGCCCTTTTGCACCTAGCTCCTCTGGTGCTTCCTCCTCTACTACCTTCCCCAGCTCTCTTCTCTCAGCCCTCCCAAAGGGCTTAAAGATCTTACATATAAACACCTGCAGCTTGTTGCAAAAAATAGACCAGATTCAGACCATGGTGTGCACTCTAAAACCAGACATTCTAATCATCTCAGAAACTTGGCCAAAGAGCACTATTCCTGACAACTCGGTCTCCATTCCTGGCTACTCACTGTTAAAGCAAGACCTTGCTGGCAGGGATGGTGGTGTGGCCATTTATGTCCTAGCCTCCATCCAATATTCCATCATCTACTCATCCTCTGATCCTGAGACCCATGATGCCCTAGCTGTCATGTGATCCTCCCCTTCACTCTTCCAATCTTCATAGCCGGCATATACTACCACCCAAATGTCCATCCTTCGGTCGCACTATACCTCCTAACCTCCATCACTTCCTTTGCTTGCTCTGGGGAATTATTCATCCTAGGCAACTTCAGTATAAACTGGTTGTCACCTAAAACTACCAAAACTAAAAATGAAATCAGAGCCCTAAACCTCTGCCAACTGATCTCCGAACCCACTTGTCCAAACCACAAGACACAACAACACTCCCTACTCGACTGGGCCCCTTCCCACCCCCACCGCCATCGCCTCTGGCATCCTCCCTGATGCTCTCAGTGACCATAACCCAATATTCATAGTTAGGAAAGTCCGCAGAACTAAATCACCACACAAAACCATACAACTATGCTCTGTCAAGTCTCTTGACCTTGAACCTCTCCTGAGTAACCTTACCACTTCTGACTGGTCTCCCCTAACCTTCTTCCCCTCAGTTGATAAGACCCCTGCCCACTTCAAAGAAATCTTTCTTGTAAACTGAAATGCCTTTGCCCCATTCAAACAAATCAGAGTTAGAGGTAACCACTTGTCTTGGATAACCCCTGAACTTCTAGCGTGCCTCAGGTCTAGAGATCGAGCCTGGAAGCTTCATAAAGATATGCAGCATCCTAGTGACCTCACAAACTACAGCATGCTCCAAAACGCTTGCACCAAGGCTACAAGGTTAGCCAAGTCCGAATATTTCAAATCTGCCTTCATCACCAACATAAATTCCTCTTCAAAGTTCTGGAAGGTGGTCCATGCCCTATTTACCCCCTCATCTCGCCCATTCCCCTCGGTACTTAAAGTAAATAGCTCACTAATGTCAGACCCACCAGCTATAGCTGTGGAATTTAACTCCTACTATACCTCCTGTGCCATTGAGCTACTCAAATCCCCCCCCTCCTACCCATCCCTCCCCACCTCTACTGGTGTACCCCCTCCACCACCCTCCTCCTTCCTTCTCTTTCACTACTGTAACCCTAAATGATACCCTAAGTGCCCTCCTCACTATCAACCCCTCTAAAGGTGCCTCCCCTGATGGCCTTGACCCAAAACTTCTCTTCCTCGCCACTTCAACCATTGCCTACCCCCTCTCATCCAATCTGGTTACTCTCACTGCCTCCCAAAAATTTGGAATTCTCTTTCCCTTCAAATCCAGTACTTATCCTCAGCTTACTCCATCAGCTCTGCCCTCAATATTTACCTTGCACTTAGCTGCTCCTGCCATGTCCCTCCCTAATTCCCTCCTCTAAGCCCTAGACAAACCCTACCCCTCTACTGTCACCTTCATTTTACCTGTGCGCCTCCAAATTCTAGCTTTCCTCCCCTACCCCCAAATTGCTTTCCCTTACTGGCCTCCCTTGCTCTCTCTCAGAATGTAAAGGACCTTGAATGTTCTCCATGGGTCCCTCTCCTACCCCCTCAAGGGGCTTGTGTCTCTCATCTACTCCCTTCCCCCACCATCCCAAAGGGGTTTCTCTGGGACACTGCCTTAACCCTTTTTCTCTGGTCCCCCCAGTCCCCTTGCAGGGTTCCTCGCATCCTGAGGAGTCTCCAGGGACATGACTTTTCCCCCTCCCCCACCTCACCCCTCCCTCTCCTTTCCCCCTTTCTTTCATGTAAGCACTTGTTTACTTATTAACCTGGCACTTATTATTCTCCTCTCTTTCTGCATATGTGCAACACTGTTGTAACACTGCTTTACTGTTGATATTGTAACTTGAATGTTTAATGTCTCATTTCTATTGTACTCCTTCCCCCCAGGTGGCACCGGGAGATGAGCAACTTGACGCTCAGTGTGCCTTTCTGGTGAAACATTTCAATAAATAAAATAAATAAATATGGAGCACATGAGGTGGCAGTCTGCCAGTGTTCATTTTTTCCTTTTTTGTTGCAGAAGTAGCATTTTAGCAAGGCATTATAAGCCCCTGGTAGATGCCTTTTGGGATTTACTCTGTTAGAAAAATGAATACATTTTACTGGCCTGGGCAATAATTGTGTGCCAGCTGGCAGCAGAACAGTGCCTGGCCACAGGTAGTTGGCACCTTGATGGCATCCTCTTCACTAGTTTCGACTTTAAGTTCTTTTTGTGGCATTTGTTTTAGTCATTAGTACCTTTCTTCTACTCCTGAGTCCTGAAGCTACCTTTTAACATGTGATCTGGGCAGTGGGTGGCAAATGTGTGCAGCTAAGCAGGCAATGTGCCAGTGCCTGGCCCCTGGTAGGTGGCACCTTGGTGGCATCCTATAAAATACTTAACAATTGTTTCTTCCTCCTCATGCTCCTCCTGAGTCCTGAAGCAGCCTTTTGAAGTTTGATCTGGGCAGTGTAATCTGGGTGGTGGGCAACAAGTGTGTACCAAGGCAGCACGATGGTGCCCAGTCCCTGTAGGCAGCACTTCGGTGGCATCCCATAAAAAACTTTTAAAAAGTTTCTTCTTCCTCCTTTTCCTGAGAAATGAAGTGTCCTTTCGTAGTGTGATCTGGGCAGTGTCATCTTTGCAGTAAGTGTGTACCAGCTGGCAACATGCTGGTTCCCAGACCATGTACGTGGCACCTTGGTGGCATCCCATAAAAAATGTAATAAAAATTGTTTCTTCCGCCTCTTCTTCCTGAGTATGGATGCAGCATTTTTCAATGTAATCTGGGCAGTGTGATCTGGGCTGTGGGCAGCAAGTGTGTACCAGTTAGCAGTGTTCTGGTGCCCAGCTCCTGCAGGTGGCACCTTGGTGGCATCCCATAAAGAAACTTAAAAAAAAATTTTTCCTCCCTCTCTTCTTCCTGAGCCCTGAATCAGCCTTTTGCAGTGTGATTTGGGTGGTGGGCAACAAGTGCATACCAGCTGGCTACATGACTGTGCCTAGACCCTGTAGGTGGCACCTTGGTGGCATCCCATCAAAAATAAAAATTAAAAAAATCACAAAATTAAATAAAATATGTCGTCCACAGATAAAAATAAAAAAAAATCACAAACTTAAATAAAAATTGTAAGTCTTGCAATGATTACAAAAATAAATTAAAAAAAAATCACATCATTAAAAAAAAATGCAAGTCTTCATCATTCTCATCACCCAAGTGGCTGAGTCCTGTAGCAAGCATTAACAAATGGAGCATTAGACAGGTCAAGGAGATGACAGCAGGGGATCATCTGATTCCAGTCACATCAAAGTAAAACAAAAGTATAGTGGGCTTGGTCATAGTCTCTCTTCTTCAATGGGAATTACAAGTGTAGAGGAAGATGACAGTAGTGGTTGAATAGTCCACAGAATATCACACATTGTAGGAACCACTTGCAGTGGCACTGCATGTGTTGCAACATGAGCAATAATTGTAGCAAACTAGCTCTAGCCAGAGCCGACATGGCTGTGACGAGCTCAAATGCACAGAGGAATGGGTGCCACCGATGCAACTGCGCAAGCGTGGCACTCACGCATTTGCAGTTGTGTTGAATGGCATGATGCCATTTCCAAGATGTTGGTGCTGGCAGAACTGTGTATGCATGTGATGTGCATGTGCAGTTCTGATCCGAAATGCAGAACTAGCGGACAAAATAGTGCCACTGAGTTCTGCAGTGAGCAACCATGGTGGAATGTTTTAAGCTCTGTTGGAGGTTCAGAAGGATACTTCTGAAACTCCAGTGGAAGCATGGCAGGGCCTGCTCATTTTTAGAGCAGACTCAGAATGGCTATAGGCTCCACCAACAGCTGTAAAAAGGAATAAGAAAGGAGTGTGTCAGGGAGTGAGACAGGCAAAGGCGGAGGAAAGTGATCTGGTGGAACTTCTTGAGGACAGAGATTCACATTGTGATTAAATGCTCAATAAAACTGATAGCAACAGCAGTTCTTGTGAGGAGGAGGAGATGGAACAGGTGGGAGTTCAACTTAGGGTAGATGCATGAAAGAGATCCAAAAAGACCAAAAGTGGTAGTAAATACAAAAGAAGAAAGGCCACAACAGAAAATGAAGACATAGGACAGACATAAGGCAATTCTAGTGTGGGATAGGAGGAAATAGGCTGTCAGTTAACTAGGATCTGCAGCTTATCCATTAGGTAGGGAAACGGGCAGACTAGGTGGGCCAAGCGGTCCTTATCTGCCATCAAATTCTATATTTCTATGTTTCTATAGGCAAAACTGGTGGCCCAGAACACATGGTAGAGTAGGAAGAAGAACAATTCCCTGATCCTGGAGAACTGGTGAAGGAAGAGGAAGAGGGTGACGATGTGTAAGCAGCCCCCAGCAGCCCACCCATTAGGCAACAGCCAACAGTACCAGTAGAAAAGACCAAACCAGTGACATCAGTGGTGTGGGATTTCTTTAGAGTGGACAAAGAATCATGGACAGATGTAGTGTGTCTGTTATATAAAAACAAGCTGAGTTGGAGTAAGCAGGGAACAAGGCTGGGAGCATCTACCATGAAATGGCATTTGCCGAAGTCTCACTAATCTCAGTAAGAAAAGGCATGCCAACACACAACATCAGCAGAAGCACCAGTAGGCAGTAAAGCTGCTGCTGATGATGGCCAGAGGGAGGAGAACATTATGACTCCTAGGAGACCAGGTAGAGAGGAAACAGAAGAAAGTCCTTCAGGTGGTAGCCGATGCACAACCCCAACATCTTCCATTCATCAGTTCCGTAGCCCAAAGACTCTCACATCTCTGAGGGGCCCAAAACCCCCAGCTGCTTTCACCCCCCCCAATGTGGCAAAAATTGTAGTCGACTGTCACGTCCAGGGAAGAAAAGTACTCAACTCTCACTGGTCAAGTCCCTGGAAAAGGGCCAGAAATATAAAGCCAACAGACCAGAGGCAGGAAAGTTAACTAGAGCAATTGTGGAAATGCTAGCCACCGACTTGCTGCCATTCTCCTTTGTGAGCAATGCTGGTTTTCTGTCACTAATGCAAGTTGCAGCGCCAATGTATCAACTGCCCAGTCATACCTACTTTTCCACAGTGACTCTTTCTGATTTCTATCAGAGTGTCTACAAGACTGTGCCACATGCCCTGAAATAATCATTTGTTCCACTTGTACACCTCACTACTGACATACAGACCAGTGGTCAGACTACTGATTACATGGCAGTGACTGCCCATTGGGTCAGTTTCCCCTCTTCGTTCCCCTCCTCTTCATCCTTCTCCTCCTCCTCCTCTCCCTCTCTGTTAAGTGCCAGCATCAACAGTAGTTGAAAGTCAGCAGAGACCCCAACCTCTGCAAGAAGTCAGCTTTATGTATTGCTGGCTTTGACAATGATCATCGTGCAGAACACCTGTTACACACACTCATTGACACCAGGTTTTATAGTAATAGATAATGCAAAGAACATTGTGAAGGCAACTGATGATACCAATTACACATATGTTCAATGTTTTTCTCACTGTATAAATTGGACAGTTCAGGGATTCCTAGATGAGGAAGGGCAGACGTGTAGGTCTGGCCAAAAATGTTTGTGGTCATTTTAGCCATTCTGTAAAGGCACATAAGTTGTTACTTAACATTCAGCAATGGAAGCACCTGCCCCCCCCCACCATCTGAATCTGGATGTGGCAACACAATGGAACACCACCTATTAGGAACTGCTGCTATAACAACAGAATGGTATCCACCAGTATGCTGTTGAGCATGGTATTGGCAAGGGAGCTGTCATTATCAGCCCAAATCAGTGGCACCAGATGGAGACCCTCTGCACTTTGCTGAAACCCTTTGAGGAGGCCACAAGGGTGTTAAGTGCTGATGCAGCTGGTCTGAGCCAGGTACTCTTCCCTCATTGCCATCATTAACCTGTGACTGCTTCATGTGAAAACTCAACATAAGGAAAAGGATGATACTACTGCTGTCACCCTCATAGAAAGGATAAGATCACATTTCTGGAATTACACACATTTCAAAAATACAGATGACCACTACATCCTGGCCACTCTCTTGGACCCTCAGTTCAAAGACACATTTGAGACATTATTTGATGCACAATAATGTGCTAAGTGCCAGCCTGATGGTGCTGAGGGTTGGGGCACTGGACGCCACACCTCGCACCATGCCATCGACCCGAGTTCGGGAATGGACTCGGGCCACTGGGGACTGGCAGGGAAGGGAGAAGATTGAGCATCTGGAGGACTGCTCTCCTTTCCCGGGGTGGGCTGTGGGTGCTCATTGCTCCTTAGCAGCACCTGGTAGAGACTGGGTGTCCTACATGGAATGATGCAGTCAAGGGGCGGAGCGGCGGGGGACATCAGCACATAAGTGCGCAGACATCATTGAACGTCTGCCCTCGGGGGGAAACCAGACCACAATAGAAGAAGCCTTGGCTCCAGGGACAGGTGACAGAAGCCCCTAAAGCCCTGTGCCACACACCTAACATCAGGCTTGGTTCTGTGGCTGTACCGATACCTCGCCCATCTTCAGGTCCAGTGCACTGGACTGTAGATAGAGCACCAGGGTGGACAGTGGCTCTGCCTCTGGGGGCTCAGAGCCAGGGGGTCGGTCAGGCCAAGCTGAGGTGGGGGTATCTGTTCCCAGTTTCCTTGAGAGTCTGAACTTCAAGCAGGGTGACAAAGCAGTGGTAGGTGCGGGGGTATGCCTGAGAGAGTTCCCTGGCAGCTGGAGATAAAATAAAGTAAAAAAAAAAAAAGAATGCTCTAAGAATCAGCAGTCCTATAAGGCCTGGTTTATCCATCTGATCTCTGTACGTATGGCACAAAACTAGAACAGGTACACGCAGAAGAACTCCACTCATCAATCACAATGACAGGCCAGGTGGGGGAGAGGGAAGAAGGAGGATCTCAGTGTGTTTCCACTGCTACTACTGAACATCATGGCAGTCACTCATTATGTTTGCTTGCACGCATGTGCAAGAAACATAGTGCCATCATCCGAGTTTTCGGAGGTGTGGCAGCCCTCGTCCAATTCAGTCAGTGTGTTTGCAGGCACGGCCGCAGTTCTCCAATGGCTGCTGGAGCTGTTTATGACAGCAGTCGAAAATGCAGTGGAGTACAGTTGAAAGGGGGAGCTACGCTACAGTGAGCAGTGATAAGATATCGCCTACTCATGCACGTTCCCCTACACACACACACTCATACGTGAAC
Organism: Neoceratodus forsteri; assembly: GCA_016271365.2. Lineage (NCBI taxonomy): Eukaryota > Metazoa > Chordata > Ceratodontiformes > Ceratodontidae > Neoceratodus > Neoceratodus forsteri. The sequence goes on along the minus strand of CM028133.1, from coordinate 925,639,594 downwards.
GCGCGTGTCACTTCCACGCACACATCAGAGTAGCCGACGGGAGTGCCCAACTCTCTCGCCAGCTGTGCGCTCCCCCAAAAACAGAGTTCCACATGCCACGCTGGTGCCCACCCCAGTGTGGCTACATTGTATATCCAACGGGGTGCCTAATCCCCTGTTGGCTCCACTGCCCCAGAAAGTACAGGGTGCCACGCTGGGAGCCCACCACAGTGGCAACAGATGCTATCGCCGACGGGGTGCCCAATCCCCATCGGCTCCACACCCCCAAACCGTCATCCTTATGCCATGCTGGGAGCCCACCCCAGCGTGAGCAAACGTCCGCTGTCATCATCCTTTTTAAAAACAACAACCCTGAAACACAAAAACAGTTTCGCTGTCTCTGCCCCCACCCGCACCCACCCAATGTGCACCCTGCCTCCCCACACACCCCCTCACCCCATACTTACCTCCGGACTCTGGCGCGACGATCTTCGGTGGACCAGGAACATGTTTGCACTCTTCAAAGCCGACCGCGAACTGAGGAAATGCCGGTAAGCTGTATAATGGGATATATAGGGTTTTTTCAACTTTGCTGCATATCTCAGGCATTTTTTGGAATTGTTGCACCACATTTTCAACATGGGGTTTTTGGGACCTCTTCTCGTGAATGCTCTCACTGTCATGGCGTTAATCGGGTCCGAAGGGTGATTTTGCAGTCACGGCGTGAAATCACCTTTCCGGACTGAGTAATGAAATGACACTGCCACTGTTCATAAAGTGGGCTCTCAAAAAGCCTATGTTGAAAATTTGGTGGAAAAATTCCTAAAAATGACTGCTTTATTACGTGATTGAGCTGTTCACATTGCAGTTTACAGGACTTTCAATATTTTCACTCCAGATTTTCAACATTGCCATTTTATTACACTTCCTTATGAGCAGTACAGCTGTCATTTTTCACATCTTGCCCAAAACATGTTTCCGCCTATGTAGCGCATATAATGGCTCAGTCGTGTGCAAAATCAATGTATGGGACACATTAAGAAAATCACAGTGACACTTGTTATTGAGTAGAGGTCTTAAATGGTCAAAAGTTGAAAATTTGGTGAAAAATTCCTAAATGACTGTTTATTGTCATAAAGCAGTTCCTACACACGCTCGTAAGTTTGCGAATTTTCAATATTTTCACTCCAGATTTTTAACATTGCCATTTTATTACACTTCCTTATGAACAGTACAGCTGGCATTTTTCACATGTCGCCCAAAATATGTTTCCACACATGTAGCGCACAATGGTGCAGTCAGTGTGCGAAAGCAATGTTTGGGACAGATTAAGAAAATCACAGCAGAGGTATTAAAATGGCTATGTTGAAAATTTGGTGACAAAAGTCCATAAAATGACTGTGTTACGAGTGAGCATTGCGCAGTTTCCACGCACCCTCGTAAGTTCATGACTTTGTAATATTTTCAGTCCAGATTTCCACCAGTGGCATTTTTCCACACTTCCTTATGAACAGTACAGCTGACATTTTTCACAACATGGCCGAAATGTGTTTTCACACTTTCAGCGCAGAGATGCGTGGTCGCTGTGGGAAATCATTGTTCGGGATAGATAAAGAAAATCACAGTGACACTGTTCATGATCGGAGGTCCCAGAATGCCTGTGTTGACAATCTGCTGTAAAAAATCCCCAAACTAATTACATTACGGGTGTCCGTTGCACAGTTCCTATGCACGCTCATGACTTCACCAGTTTTTTTAATATTTTTACTGCAGATTTGCAACATTGCCATTTTTTGCACCTCCCCATGAACAGTACAGCTGTCATTTTTCACATCCTGTTCGGAATGTGTTTTTGCACCTGTGGTGCTAAATGCCGTAGTTGCTGTGCATAAGCAGCTTTCGGCTAACAAACTGATATTGCCACTGTTCATGAGGTGGGGATCATAAAAAAAAATGTTGAAAATTTGGAGTTGAAAATACCAGCGAATGCCTGAGGTGTTAGGGTTTCCAACCATAATGCCCCACCCTGTAGAGAATGACAGGCATCAGGGGTGTGACTTGAGATTCTTGCCTGTAATGCTCATACCATTCCACACCCTGCAGCCAGTGAGAGGCATTGAGGTATGCCTTGGACTCTTCGGCCCCAAAGTTCACCCCATTCTCCTATACTGCACCCATCTCACCGTATTTCCTGATGGAATGGGGTGCTCATAAGGGCCAAAGACCCCAAGGCACACCGTGTGACACTTGTCAGTGTCTGCAGGGTAGGGGTGTGGTGAAATGGCGTGGCCGTTATGCCTGATGACCCAAAGGCACATCCCAATGCCTGTCACTCTCTGCAGGGTGGTGGTGGGGTTGGCTTCAGTTCAATACTTCACTGCCATTCCTATTATGCAGCTCTGTAACTTCTACACTACCAATGCCAATGCCAGCAAGCAAACATTCGGCATTGACAAATGCTTGTTTTTGTCTCCATCTCTAAGTCAGCCTGCAACTACTGCTGCTGTTGCTCCTGTGGTGCCCCCAGAAACACTGCCATTGATGACAAACCACTATTGGAACAACTGTCTGACTAAACTTGATGAAAATGTATGGCAGGTCACTTTCTGACACAGTGGTGCCTGAGATGCCAGCAAACAAAATAGTGCAAGATTACCTGAATGAAAATGTGTCACTAGCAAAAGATGAGACTCTATTTTACTGATTCAAAAAAAAAGACCATCTGACCCTCTTAGACACAGGCAGTTGTTGAGCACCTCAGTTGCCCACCTGCAAGTACATACTCCAAGAGAGTTGCCAGTGCTGCAGACAATATTGTCACAAACACGGAGAACATGCCTTTCAACCCATAATGTAGAGATGCTCTCCTTTTTAAAAATTAATCTATCCTTTTTTCCAAACACATTTTTGCCATGGTTTATGGAGGATGAATCTTCTACCTTTCCAGCTTGGCCAACAGAGGATGATGGTGAGGTGGATAGGGAGGGCTTCTGTGTTTCCATTATTTTTTTTTTTTTTAACCAGTAGACACACACACACACACACACACACACACACACACACACACACACACACACACACACACACACACGCACAGTGTGATTGATCTCTTAATTTAAAAAAGTGCTACATAATGAACTTTATACTCATTTTATTTTAATTAATGCAATTAATTGATAAAGACACTGTGAGCTGTGAGACACTACTTTTTTTCAATGATTTTTGAGAGGGAAGCAAAGAGAGAGATAAGTCAGTAATTCCCAGCATCATTCCTGGACCCTGATTTGTAGAGCAGTTTTCCAGATACTTAGGAAATAACTGGAGCAAAGTGAGAGGTTAAGTATGTTGTTAATTGAGGCAGCTAGAGGAATGATAGTGCGTTTAAGGATTTTGAAGTCAATTCCATCCGCCCCTCTGCTGGGTTTAGGGTTGTTACTTGGATAAGCTTGATAGTGTTGGAAGGCTTTAGGGCCTGGAAATAACATTTGGGGCTCAGCAATATAGTTGGAGATGGAGGGGGAAGGAGTGGGTGAGGGTAAGAGAGGGAAGGGATGATTTATATTTATCAAGGTCTCTGAAAAAGGAATTGAAGATGTTAGCAACTTCCGAGGGGTCCTTGGTCTGCTTATCCCCTTGGATAAGCATGATGGATTCGGCATTCTTGTTCTTCCCGAATAGGGAGTTGGGAGTTGAGTGTCCCCCAGAGTTTACGGGAGTTTGCGGATTCCTCAAGTTGTTTATTATGGAGATAATCGATTTTAGTATTTCTGATGGAGGATTTGCACTTGTTTCTAAATGCTTTGTAGAGGGAGAGCTGGGCATGGTTCTTGTGCTTTGTGTAATGAACCCAGGCCTTGTCCCTAGTTCTCATCAATTTAATGATGTTGGGAGATACCCATTCGTTAATATGTCCCCTGACCCTGATTTTTTTTGAGCAGGGCGAATTTATCACAGACACTGTTGAAGATAGTAGAAAATTTGTCTAGGACAGTATCAAGGTCACCTGAGACAGAGGTGAAAGATCAGTCGACCAGGTGGAAAGCAGTTATGTCCTCAACACTGTTATTGCTGAGGCGTCTGGAGAAAATGAAATTGGGGGGGGGGGGGTTGGAGTATTGGGCAGACCAGAGGCAGTAAGTGGCAGAGTGGTCACTTAAACAGTCTGGCAGTACTCCTGAGCTAATAATACAGGATGGATTGGAGATGATGATCCAGTCGATTAGCATTTGGGTACGAGTCTTACAGTTTGACCTGGAGAGGGTAGAGATAAGCTGGTGTAGGCTATGGCCGGCAATGCAGGATTTGGCTGCGTCAGCTTGGCTGGAGACCCAACTGATGTTAAAATCCCGGAGGAGTACCCACTCTGTTGAGGTGAAGATTTTTTTTATGGGCAAGCAGGGTCTCCAGGAGAGAGAGGGGTTCCAGAGGGGAGATAGGCTGTTGTGAGGGTAAGGGTTTTACATTTTTGGAGAAGTAGGTTGATGGAGAGGGTCTCGAGCATGATGAACTCTGCATTGGTAATATGTTCTGTAAAAGTGAACTTGCTCAAAACAAAGAACATGAATCCCCCCTACCTTTTCTCCCCGGTCTGTCTTTTCTCACAGAAGTGTAGCCACTGAGTTCAATCTCCCCATCAGAGACTTTGTGAGAGAGCCACGTTTCAGAGAGCACTATAATGCTGAAGTTGTTTCCAGCGACTCAAGCCTGGAAAGCATCTTTTTTAGCAGGGAGGCTCTGTATGTTAAGGTGGACTAGGCTAATGTGTTTCCCTTTGGTAGAGTAGGACAGGCAGGGAGAGCGGCTGGGAATTCTGGGATTGGGGTTGGGGTGGATGGTTCTGGTAAGAAGTAGGAGGAGAATTAAGGTCCTGGACAACCTTGTGATGAGAGGTTGAGACCTTAGTCTGCGGAACCTGGATTGTTTTACCCGAGTAACAGAAAGGCACTTGACGGCGAGACAGGGGAAAGAGAGGAGTGGGTGGTAGAGGAGGTAATGGATACGGTCTTCCTGAGGTAGTACAGGGGAAGGGGTGTACAAAGGGTGAGTTTGGTTTGAAGTGGAATGGTGAAGGGGCTGGATGGGAGGAGTTCAGAAGGGGAGAGATGAGAGTGCGTGGTGGGGTGATGGCCCCTGAAGGGGGGAGATAAGGAGAGGGGGAACTGAAGTAGTAGCAGAAAAAATGTAAAAGGCACTATGGTGAGGTTAATCGGCCAGTGGTGAGGGGTCACGCTACAAAGAGGGAGTACATGACACTTGCTCAGACCATGCAATTTAGCTATGAGGATAGGTAAGGGAGAAAAGGGCAGTTAAGTCGACTTGATTTGACAGACGAATGTGTGAATCCCCTGTCAAAAGGGTGCCTGGCTTAAGGATTACTGATTTACAAATTATTCTTTTTTTTTTTTCTTCAGTTCTTCCAGCTGCCTAGGTGCTGATTCAGGAGGAGAAGGAGCTCAAGGGAGGCCACTAGTGGAGAGAACATTCAATTTGCAAATGGTGTTTTTGGGAGGGAAAAAAAAAGAACAAGGACCTTTCACTGGGATTATAATAAGCAATAAAACAGGGTACAGCTTCAAATTAGTAATAAAACAGTTTCAATCTGTACAAAATGGCAGAAAACACCCTTAAACAGCCTAAAACATCAATTGGACAAAGCAGCAGTATACAGACTGCTTTTAAAAAGACTTAGCTAAACAGTAATTACAAGCAGAGGCAGTAGATCATATTTGGTTCAAAGCAGACTGAGAATAAATTGCACATGGATTTTCAAAAATGGTTCTGGATGCCAAGATTGGCTCCAGTGGCTACATTGAAATAGATTGCCACTGTGGTGCCGCCACCAGAACTGAAACTGCTTCTAACTGCCTTTCCTGCCTCCCTTTGTTTCTGTTGGTAAGTCACCCTATCCCCCTCCTTTTGTGTTTGTACATTCTAAATGTCCTTTTTTTTTTGCTCATACCTTTTCCGCTACCTCCTTAGAGAACCATAGTGGTCTCCTTTTTCTCTTGCCCTTGCTAACCTGCCTGACACAGATGCTTGTAGCATACTCAGTGCCCTCTTTTATTTTTGCCCACTGGTCCTCTACCCCTCCCCCATTTTTCTATCTGTGCCAGGGCATCCCTGATGCATTATCCCATTTTCTTAAAATCGGCTCTCCTAAAGTCCAGGACCTTCATCCTTGTGTGGTTTGATTCTTAAGCAGTTCTTATCTCATACCAAACCATACGGTGGTCACTGGTCTTCAGGTGGTCCCCTACTCTGACATCAGTCACACTGTTCCTGTTTATCAGCACTAGGTTCAGTAGTGCCCCCTCATGAGTGGGCTCCAATACTATTTTCCTCAGGAATGCCCCCTGCAGGGTGTCCAGGATGTACCTACTCCTGGCTGTAGCTGTAATGGGGAGGATCCAGTCCACATCCAGTAGATTGAAGTCACCCATGAGCAGTACCTCCACCTTCCAAGCCATTTTCAGGGTTGCTTCCATCATTTCCCCATCTACCTCTTCACCCTGTGCTGGAGGTCTTTAGATTACCCCTGTTCTAATAGCAGTCCCTTTACTTCTCTCCAGAGTGACCCGCAGTATCTCCTCTCCTCCCTGGTCCCCCCTCATTACCATGGCTTTTATGTTATCCTTTACATAAAGAGCCACTCCTCTCCCCTTTCTACCTACCCTGTCCCTTCTGAACAGTGTATATCCTGGTTTGGTTACTTTCCAGTCCTGGTTTGCATTGCATCATGTCTCCGTAATGGCTGCCAAGTCCAGGTCTTCAGTGCCCTTGGAAATCCCGCACCTGCAGGAAACAACTGGTGCAAGTGGGTCTACACTTGTGGGGCCAGTTTGTGACAGGCTGTGCGAGTTACGGCTACTCATGGCCATTTTTTTGCAACAGCTGCAGGAAAAAGCTGCTCCTGGTGGGACCAGATGTAACATCCCCCGCAGCTGCACCAGCTGAACCACTAGCAGGTGTAGAGATTTCATCCTGCGGCTAGGCATGTGGTGTGGGACTTAGTTTCCATGTCATTTGAAAATCTGTTATAAGGCAGTCTCAGATTTTCATCCATTCAGAGAGGAGAACCACTGTGCCTCTTATTGAGTGTATAGATGCTGCCTCACTCAGTATGCTCAACTTTCCCATTCCGCTGTCTCCAACTGTCAACTGCCACTCACTGCTTACCATTCTGCTCAGCATTTGCCTGCCTCTAAAAGGCTGGTGGGTTTTGAAAATACTTAATACATTTTTTTTTAAATGCCTCCCTAAATTGATTTTCTTTTGTATAAAATAAACAGCAGGAAACTTAGTTTCATCAGCTGCTGCCTACTACCATATCAGAGTACATCGAGACTGTACAGTTGCAGCCAAAGACATGGTCAGCTATTTCCAGATATTTCCCAATATTTCTAAAGAGATTTTCTGTAGTGGCCCTTTAGTCGCACTATAGGCGGGCAGGAAATTTCTCTAGAGATATCACAGACATTTCAGGAAATATCTGACCTGGTCTTTGGCTGCAACTGTACCACTTGTCAAAGTTACTAGTGGGGGTACAGAAAACTATAAACAAATAAAAAGGCCTGTTAAGCAGTTCTGCTGACAATTTTATGTTGCTGGAAAATCTTTGACTGCTTCATAAAATAATAATATGAATTGTTGAGTACCTAGAGGCCAGTGGGTCACAGGACCCAAAGCAGCATGGATTTACAGCAGGAAGGTTATGTCAGATGAATCTAATTGATTTCTTTGACTGGGTGACCAAAGTAATAGACCAGGGAGGGGCTGTGGATATGGCCTACCAAGACTTTAGCAAGGTATTTGACACAGTCCCGCACAAAAGATTAATAATCAAGTTAGCCAGCCTGGGAGTGGGTCCCAGGGTAGTAGCCTGGGTAGCAAGCTGGCTGCACAACAGGACACAGAAGGTACTAGTGAATGGAACACATTCTGAAGAAAGTGGGGTTACTAGTGGAGTATCTCAGGGCTCAGTACTGGGTCCAGTCCTCTTTAACATCTTTATAGGTGACATTGCAGAAGGTCTGGAGGGAAAGGTATGCCTCTTTGCAGATGACACAAAGATCTGTAACAGAGTTGATACACAAGAGGGGGTAGAAAGATGAGAAGGGACTTGGCAAGGTTGGAGGAATGGTCAGACATATGGCAACTTAGATTCAATGCAAAGAAGTGCAAAGTAATGCACCTGGGAAACAAAAACCCAGGAGAAGAGTACACAATAGCAGGGGAGGTACTAACAACAACAGAAATGGAAAGGGACCTGGGGTAGTTATATCAGATGACCTAAAGGTGGGTAAGCAATGTGAAAAGTCAGTAAGGAGAGCCAGGGGGATACTGGGATGCATAGGAAGGGGCATCACAAGTAGAAAAAGGGAAGTGGTTATCCTTCTATACAGGCAGTTGGTGAGACCCCATCTGGAGTACTGTGTGCAGTTTTGGAGACCTCATTTATGCAAAGACATAGACAGGATGGAAGCAGTCCAGAGGAGGGCAACAAAAATGGTGCAGGGTCTGCAGCAGAAACCATATGAAGAGAGACTGAGACAGCTTAATATGTATACTCTTGATGAAAGGAGGGAAAGGGGGGACATGATAGAAACTTTCAAGTACCTCAAAGGAATCAACAAAGTCCAGGAGGGTAGCATCTTTCAGTAAAAGAGATGTGTAAGAACAAAGGGGCACAATTTAAAGATGGAGGTTGGATGGCTCAGGGGTAATATGAGGGAATTTTTTTTTTATGGAGAGAGTGGTGGATACGTGGAACCGCCTTCCTGAGGAGGTCGTTGGGTCTAAAACAGTGGGGGAATTCAAACATGCATGGGACAGACATAAGGCAATTATAGTGGGGGGTTGCAGGAAGTAGGCTGTTGGTTAACTAGAATCTGCAGCTTATCCAGTAGGTAGGGAAATGGGCAGATTGGGTGGGCCAAGTGGTCCTTATTTGCCGTCAAAGTCTATGTTTCTATGTATACTTGTGTGTGTGTTTCTTATTGCATAGAAATGTTATGTTGTGCTGTTTGGGCTGACAGAACCACAAAGCTTCATTTTGAGGTCCTCTTGCCCCAACAGCATGAGATAACATTCTTATACAGTAAGAAACGCACACAAGTAGACATATAAATATGGGTCTAGGTCAGAAAAGAGGGAGCAAAACAGCATGGTGAATAATAGTGCACAAAAAATGGTGGGATAAAAAAATGAGCATTGGCAATGCAGTGTGAACCAATGTGCACATGCTTCCCGGGGGGGGGTCATTGGGACAGATTTACTGTTCCAAACTCCAGGGGAAGGTGGAACCCAGGGGGAGAGTCGATGGTGGGGGTGATTTACTCTTAGTAACCCTGGGAGGGTGACAGTCGGAGGGGGGCATGATAACATCCCGACGCTGTTTTATCCCGGTCACTATTTTTCCTGATGGTATCTTCCCTGTGTAGATTTTGTGGCACTGTTTTGCTCACGCCTTTTGACCAGATACCTAGAAATACTGTATATAGCTCAGGATCTTTTTCCTTTGAGGCTATCAGTGACATCACAGTCATTTACACACCATCTGTTTGGGATGTCACAAGCTACGACTTGACTTCAGGCAAGGAACAGCATCAGGAGAAGATGAACTTCATTAATTTTTTTGATACTAGGGTGAACATGCTCGAAAACAGGTTCCATTTACAGAACTGACTGGGATATTACAGAGAGATACTATAATGCTTAAAGGGAAACTATCAACCCTTTTTGCATCATGCTATTTCAAGTTGCAAACCCACATTTTATGATTACTCACCTTCTCTAAAATTCATTGGTGTTACTGATGGTTTAATCTGCCTCCTTTCTTAGTAGAACTGAAATGCATGGTAATTGTGTAATTATACCTAACTTTGTTTTGTTTCAAATACTTGATATGCTCTTACTGCTCACTTCCTGAACATTAGGAACACCCTCAAGCAGTGCGGCCACTCAGGATATAATAGTCTCCTGTGCTCACACTTCATCTTGAGTGACTAGACTGTGGTAAGGGTTTCCTACATCTAGGAAAGTATGCAGTGGAAGTTGATTACAGAATGTAAACATGCACATTTTGGTGTGGTAACACCAGTATGGTGGGCAGTTTTTTTTTTCACTTTTAGAAAGAGAAATGGAATCAGAATCAAACTTCCTGTCACATCAGCACATTCTGCAGAATGCAAACAATCACAAAATATTTTTTTTAAACTGTGGATAGTTTGAGGCCTAAAAGGGTTGACAGTGTCCCTTTAAGGAAGTACCTAATTTCTAATATGTTATGAACATGTGCAGACAAGCTGATAAGCCTTTGGATGAGTCACAAAATCAGGTCAAAAGCAGAAACCAGGGGCGGGAGTCACAAAGCTTTCTGAAGGTGCAAAACCTTCCCTAAGTCCACAAAACTGCCGTAGCTACTGAAAACAAGGGGAGATTGCTCTGAGTGCTATTCACAAAAATCTCCACAGCTGCGGAAAAAAACACTACAGACTATGGAAAACAGTGCAGCTCAGGAAGTGACTGAGGAAAAAAAGATGTTAGATGAGTAAGGCACAGCCCCTCAAAGGCAATTCTCAGCCAGGGGCAGGATTCTCAAAACTTGCAGGACCAAAGTCCCACTCCGCAACTACAGTTGCGGGCTGAAATCACCTGCAGCTGCTCTGGTTGTGATTCTCAGCCAGCAGTTGCAGAGGATGTTATGGTTGCTCCCACTAGCCGTAGTATCTTGCTGCAGCTGCGGAGATCTCCCGGGCACTACCTCCCACAGGCAGCCATAAATCGTGGAGTCGGTCGTGATCCGACTCCACCTTTGTGAATACCTGCCTCTGCGGGTAACCTGCGTATCCACAAGTGACAACTCACTTGCACCGCGGTTTACCCGCAGCTATGGGTATTTCATGATCTTTGAGAATCCTGCCCCAGGTTTCTTCCGCAGTTGCTGAAAAAATGTTACACACATTGGAGTGAGGTGTAACTCTCCCTCAGCAAACTTCAGTAATGCCCCAACAATTGAAATCAATTATGGTGGAGGTGAGGCCCAGGTAATAGCATCCCAGTGGGTATAGCAGTGGCTGCTCTTACAGCAACAATAGCACACAGTGCCATGAAATGGCAACAGGCAACAACCACCAGACCCAATGCAGACAATGATGGAGCCCCACAGGCAGTAGATCCTGACCAGCCTGCAATGACTGCTACCCCTGTAGGCTACAGGAACACCCCAGGGAGGGACAACCAGCAGTGACAGTCAGCTCTGTGGGGCTGTGGTAGTACTGGTACCTGTGGTGCTGCAGTGGTCCCAGTTCAGGGACTGGCTGCTGGTGTCTTTGTGGGTGCTTTTAGTTTCTTACTATGGCAGCAATGTTAAAGTCTGCTGCCCCAGCTAATTGTTTTCTGTTGCTGTGCCTCCTAAGCCATTTTCTGCAGCTGTGGATCCACAATTGTGGATTCGCAGCACTCGCACAATTTCTGCAGCTGCTAAAGTACTGCACCTGCAGCACTTTATGTAGAAATCCTCAGCTGTGGCAGTTCTCTTTGTGAATACCGCGCAACTTCGTTTCCGCAGTGCTGCAGACCTTTTTTCCGCAGCTGCGGGAGTTTTGGCTTTCTTTGAGAATCTGCCCCAGAAACACTGTAACTTCAAAGAGAGATGTTTCTTCTGTTTTTTAAAATAGTATATGAGCTTCAACTGTTCTAATTGCAAGAGGGAAATTTCTTCATATCTACCAAAACTTTTTTCTCCATATTTACTTGCATGGCAGGGCATAGACTCAACACATTTTTGTCAGCCAATCTCAAGTGCAGTGTTTTGTTTGGTTTCTGTAATGCAGCTACTGTAGAGAGCTTTGAGCATTATCAACTATGTTGTGCACCAGGTTTCCCAACTACAGTCAAATTTTCTTTTCAATCTAACTTAAGGTAAAGGTGACAGTAGTGTTAACTTCTTTTAGATGAGAAAGCAAATTGCCCAACCAAGTTAGTTATATATTAGGTGGCAGAGATCCTATTTCCCGCAGATGTCCTGAGTTATTAATAGTGACATATTTTAATGTTTTTTTATAATTGTTGTTTTGAATTCTGTTAAGGCTAAAAATGTTTTTCTTTTTGGGGGGCTGATAGTTGGTGTATCTTCTTAATGTTTTTTGGTAAAGATATGACATGATTCCATAAGGGATCGAAGTTAATAACAAATCCTTTTCTCACTACATAGGAACAAAAGGAGAGTCAGGGATATGTTGGAGGCACTGATCTTTGGGGTGGGGAAGTAACTATTGAGCAAGGCAGGATGAATAGCAGAGGTACTGACTGAATACCTACACCACTTTGCGACTGCATTCAGCCAGGAAGTCAAGGATATGGCCAGCTGGCGACGAAAGTTACTGAAGAGGTGCAGACTGAACCTATGGTGATGCTGATTGTGCTAGTTAGTTGTCAAGTATTTCCAGGGCCACAATGGCATCCACCCAAGAGTAATAGTAGAGATAAAGAAGTTCTGGCCTGGCACTTCCCTGATGCCTTTCAGGGATCCTTATGGACAGAGATAGTGCCAGAGGATAGGAAAACAACCACTGTCACCCCTACTTAAGAAAGGGTCAATGTCAGATCCACGAAATTACAGACCTGTAAGACTTACCTCGCTGCTTGGCAATGCATTTAATTCAAACATAAAATAAGTGGTGGTGCAGCACATGGATAAACAGGGGCTATTCTTCAGCACACAACATGGTTTTTGTAAAAGGTAGATCCTGCCGTGCTAACCTGATTTCCATTGTAGGGGTGTAACTAGGCAGGTGGATGGGGCAGGGATTGTATACATGTAGTATATTGGTACTTCAGCATGGCTTATGACTTTGTACCACATATAGGTTGGCAAGCTAGAAATTATTTACTTAGAGCCAAGCCAGAGCTGAGCCAGGGGTCTTCCTTGACTCTATGAGCCAAAACATGAGCCAGACCCTGGCTACTGCAGGCTGTTCTCTATATAGCAGTTGCACATTTCCAACACTACACCAACTGCTCAGGCTGACAGACATGCTTACTTTGACCATAACTGGCTTGGCCAAACCTTGGCTTTCAAATACTTATAGAGATCAAGCTGAGCTGAGGCAGTCACTAAGCTCGAGCCAGGCTTGAGCCTGTTCTGGCTTGCCCACCTCTAGTACCACATGGAAACCTCATGGAGAAACCATTACAATATGGAGTTCACCATGTGTACAAGAGGTGGATGGCAAATGGCTGACAGGTAGGAAGCAGTGAGTACAGATTTAAGGTATGTAGGGTTGTGACAGGGCTAAATAAGACCCAGTCCCATTTATTATGTAGAAAGATTTGTTATGTAGAAAGCATTAAATGTAAGGATCTGTTTTATCCTCTTCTGTTCTGTCTCTTGTCTGTCTGACTATGCAGTCAAATTTTCTTGTGAGATCTGGGAACTGGTCACTCCGAAACTCTCGCTATCCCCCCTGCTATCTCTCTGCCTTCACTTGTTGTTTCTATCTTTGATTCTCCCTTGCGTATCTGAAGTTATAAAATATGTGTGAATCTTTATGTGAAACTTGGATCCCTTGGTTTGAAAATGTATATAGTTATATATTGTTGAAATTATTGCAAAACATTATTTGGAACTTAGGGGGTTAACCTGGATTGCAACACTAGCTCTTTTGCAGAAGCTGTCAACAGGGGGTTAGTTCTGGGACACCACACACTGTTTTGTTTCACCTATTAGGAAGGAAACTGACAAGAACATTTTCTGAAAAACAGAATATTCTCTTAACAAGTTCCCAGGCAAAGACTTATAAAATAGAGATAGCCTCAGAGGAAGGACTTTGTTTTCTGTATTTGTACTGCCTTTATAAATAGTTATACGTAACAATTTTATTTTACTGTTATTGGAAAAAATAAGACACTACTTGCAAATGTTATACCTAGTCCTGGTCTTCCTATGCCTCAATGACAAGGGTGCATACTTGAGTACTTCTATAGGCAGTCTTGACAGGGTGAGCTTTTGATAAGTCCAGGTGCAACACAAAAAGAGGTTTTTATTTTGTTTTTGTTGACCAGGAAAGGATGGATAGAAAATACCTCCTGTCTATAGCCTCATCCCAGGAGAGGATACAGAGGCAAATCGACTGATATTGAACTACATTAAGCTTTTGAGGGCTAATGGCTGGGGATAAATTTATTAAGTACACTAGGAAAGTTTCTCTGCTCTTTTTAAGATGTGTCGTTGGACTTTTAATAGCCACGTAAACAACCACCAGTATGGGTAGATGGGATCTCAGTTTAATATCTCATGTAAAAGACAATGCACATTATGCCACCTCTAACAGGTGCACCCCCCCACCCCGTGAAGAAGAGGTGGTACACCTTGAAATACTGGGGTTTGCTAACTGATTGCTACTGCTGTTTGGATTTTACCTATAATCTCTTTTATAGGTTTAGTATTAGGAAGGGGTAAGGAGCAGGTCAATAGAGATGATCCACCTCCTGTAAAAGGCCTTGTTTCAACCACACCTGGAGAACTGTGTCCTGCTTTGGTCAAACAGTATAGAAAGAAACATAGAAACATAGAAGTTGATGGCAGATAAGGACCGCAAGGCCCATCCAGTCTGCCCATTTCTTTTTCTACCTTATAAATGTGCCATTGGCCTTTGCACTATCAGTGGCCTATCTATTCATACTTATCTGTATTGCTCCCATATGCCTATCCCAGGCCTGTTTGAAGCCGTGCACTGTATTCATAGTCACCACTTCCTGAATAGAAACATAGAAGTTGATGGCAGATATGGACCACAAGGCCCACTGGAAAGAACACTGGAATGATCAGTTGGTTCCTGCACAGGGTCACCCAACTGATTAGTGTCTTAGGGCCCAGTCCTCAAAACGTTTCTGGCCCCTACACACATGCAGAGGGCAAGGAATAACCAGAGAGTGTCCTCTATGCACAGGATTTACAGAGTTGGGGCACTCCACAGCATCCACAGTATGAATGCATGTCCCTTCCACACCCAATCCCTGACTTGTGTGCCTGGCTACATGAGTAGATGAGACAGGGTTGGCCAATGGTGTGGGCAGCTATGCACCCGATCCTAGAGAGAAACTCTGTTGTGCAGAGGAATGGGGAAAGAGGTAACATAGAAACATAGATTTTGATGGCAGATAAGGACTGCTTGGCCCACCTAGTCTGCCCATTCCCCTACCTATTGGATAAGCTGCAGATCTTAGTTAACCAACAGCCTACTTCTCCCTACCTCCCACTATAATTGCCTTATATCTGTCCCATGCATTCTTGAATTCCCCCACTGTTTTTGACTCCACGACCCCTCAGAAAGGCTGTTCCATGCATCCACCACCCTCTCCATGAAACAATACTTCCTCATGTTGCTCCTGAGCCGTCTCCCTATGATCTTCAAATTGTGCCCCCTTGTTCTTGCACATCTCTTTTTCTGAAAGATGCTACCCTCTTGAACTTTGTTGATTCCCTTGAGGTACTTGAAAGTTTCTAGCCCCGTATCCCCACAGCCCTCCTTACTGCCTTCTCACATTGCTTGCCTACCTTAAGGTCATCTGATATGACTACCCTCAGGTCCCTTTACATTTTTGTTGTTGTTAGTACCTCCCCCCCCTTTGTGTACTCTTCCGCTGGGTTTTTGTTTTCCAGGTGCATTACTTTGCACTTCTTTGCATTGAATCTAAGCTGCCATACTTTTGACCATTCCTCCAACCTTGCCAAGTCCCTTCTCATCCTTCCCATCCCCCCTTTTGTATCGACCTTGTTGCAGATCTTTGTGTCATCTGCAAAGAGGCATACTGTTTCTTCTAGCCCCTCCACAATGTAACCTATAAAAACATTTAAGAGGACCGGTCCCAGTACTGAACCCTGCGGTACCCCACTGGTAATCCCCCCTTTCTTCAGAGTGTACTCCGTTTACTATTATCTTCTGCGTCCTGTTGTCCAGCCAATTTTGTACCCAGTCTACCTCCCTGGGACCCACTCTCAGGCTGGTTAATTGTTTATTAATCTTTTGTGTGGAACTGTGTCAAATGCCTTGCTAAAGTCTAGGTAGGCCATATCCACAGCCCCTCCCTGTTCACCCAGTCAAAGAAATCTATTAGATTCATCTGACATGACCTTCCCACTGTGAATCCATGCTGCCTTGTGTCCTGTGCCCATTTGACCTCTAGATACTCAACAATTCTTTCTTTCAGAAGTGATTCCATCATTTTCCCTATCACTGAGGTCAAACTAACAGGTCTGTAGTTTCCTGCCTCTGCCTTGCTCCCACTTTTGTGAAGGGGAATCACATCTGCCCTCCTCCAGTCCTCAGGTACCACACCATACTCCCATGATTTGTTAGAAAGGGTAGTCAGTGGTGCCACCAGGTCTCTCCTTAGTACTTTTAGAATTCTGGAGTGAATCCCATCAGGCCCCATTGCTTTGTCCACCTTGAGTTTTAGGAGTTCTTTCAGGACCCTTTCTTCTGTGAATGGACTGGTATCGACCCCCCTGTCCAGAGTGCTTCTATTGTTTGGATTAGGCACCTCCCCCTCTTCTTCTTTTGTAAATACTGAGCAAAAGCATTCGTTCAGTATCCGTGCTTTTTCAGTGTCACCCTCTGCCCACCTTCCCTTCCCTTTATTAAGCCTCACTATCCCTCCCTTGGTCTTTCTTCCCTCCTTAATTTACCTATAAAATATTTTATCCACCTTCTTAACTGAGTTGGCTATCTTTGCCTCGGTTTGGGCCTTTGCTATTCTGACTACCTTCCCCGCTTCCTTCTGCTTTAACTGATACAGTGTTCTGTCCTGCTGCTTCTGTGGTTCCTTATACTTCCTGAATGCTATCTTTTTCTACCTAACCTTCCCAACCACCTCTTTTGAGAACCATAGTGGTTTTTTACTTCGTTTTGTTTTGTTTATTTGCTTCACACAAAGGCTTTTTGCCTCTGTGATGGCAGTTTTGATTTTCCCCCATTGTTCTTCCACCCCTCCTTCCAGCCCATTTGCTAGTGCATTCCTTAGGCACTCACCTATTTTACCAAAGTCAGCCCTCCTAAAGTCCAGTACCCTCATTTTTGGATGGCTTGACTCTATCGCCATGTTTATTGTGAGCCACACTGTTTGATGGTTGCTTGTTCCCAGATGGCTACCCACTTCTAAATCTGTGATCCTCTCTCTCCATCCCCATTTGAGAGTACCAGGTCTAAGATTGTTCCCACCTGAGTGGGTTCCAATACTAGCTGTCTGAGGCATGCACCCTGTAGGGCATTGAGAATGACCCTGCTCTTGGATGTGGCTGTAGCAAATGTGCTCCAGTTAACATCTGGCGTATTCAGGTCCCCCATCAACAATATCTCCCCTTTTTCTGCAATTCTAAGGATGCCTTCTAAAATTTCCTTGTCCACTTCTTCCCCAAGATGGTGGCCTGTATACAACCACCGTGCAGACTGTGGTGCCATTTCCTGTCTCTAAAGTGACCCACAGTGCCTCCTCTCCTCCCCGTTTACCATTTAGTTCCATTGCTTTGATCCCTTTCCCTTACGTAATGAGCTACTCCTCCTCCTCTTTTACCCTCCCTAGGTATGTCCCCCCAACAGCGACACCAACACAGCGACCTACCAACCCGTCGACAAAATCATCAGGTTGCCGACAGGTCACTGTGTTGGTGCACCCACTGGGGCACACTGTATCCCAGTCCTGTACACCCATCCCGAATCAACTCTGACTGGAATTGATAATCCTAAAGATGGGGTTGTGGGGGGCAGACCAGGTGACACACAAGAATCATGTCAACTGCAACCTTTGGTCGACATAATTCCAGTCGGGGAGATGCCGGTTTACAAAAGTGCTGTCGAACTGGCATTGTACAGCCCCCTCCCTGCCCCTCCTGTAGATTGTGTACCCTGGTATGTTGACATCCCAGTCATAGTTCTCCATGTACCATGTTTCTTGACTGCACAATATCCAGGTGTCCCTCTTCCATCAAGGACACTAGTTCAGGAAGCTTGTTACCCAGACTGCGGGCTTTGGTACTCATCTCCCTCCAGTTTGTGATGGCCTTACCCCTTTTACCCCCATCTCTGCCCTTACTGCCTTTGTCTTTTTCTCCATTTACCCCTGTCCTGCTCTCCATTGACCGCTCTACCTTGGTGTTTACCTCGCTAATTACCCTGTTTTGTGTGGGGGAGGCTGGGAATTCCCTGAGTCTTATCAGTGCCTCCCCCCTTGGATAGTTTAAAAGCTTGCCAATGAAGTATTTAAACCTATCACCTAGGAGCCTGGATCTCCTCCTGGACAGCTGCAGACCATCATGCCAGTATAGGCCTGTATCTTCTGAAGGAAAGAATAGTCGAGTACCTAGAGGCCAGTAGAGCACAGGACCCAAGGCAGCATGGGTTCACAGCAGGAAGGTCATGTCAGACGAATATAATAGATTTCTTTGACTGGGTGACCAAAGTAGTAGACCAGGGAGGGGCTGTGGACATGGCCTACCTAGACTTTAGGAAGGCATTTGACACAGTCCCACACAAAAGATTAATAGCCAAATTAACCAGCCTGGGAGTGGGACCCAGGGTGGTAGCCTGGGTAAAACATTGGCTGGACAACAGGACACAGAAGGTAATTGTAAATGGAGTCCATTCTGAAGAAAGGGGAGTTACTAGTGGGGTACCACAGGGTTCAGTATTGGGTCCAGTCCTTTTTAATGTCTTCATCAGTGACATTGCAGAGGGACTGGAAGGAAAAGTATGCCTTTTTGCAGATGACACAAAAATCTGCAACAGGTTTGATACACAAGGAGGCGTGGAAAGGATGAAAGAGACTTGGCAAGGTTGGATGAATGGTCAGAAGTATGGCAGCTAGATTCAATGCAAAGAAGTGCAAATAATGCACCTGGGAAACAAGAACCCAGGGGAAGAATACACAATGGGTGGGAGGTAGTAACAACAACAAAAAGGAAAGTGACCTGGGGGTAATCATATCAGATGACCTTAAGGTTAGCAAGCAATGTGAGAAGGCAGTAGGGAGGGTTGGGGGTATACTGGGATGTATAGGGAGAGGCATCAACAGCAGAAAACAGGAAGTTGTTATCCCTCTGTGCAGACAGTTGGTGAGACCCCATCTGGAGTACTGTGCCCAGTTCTGGAGACCCCATCTCCACAAGGACATAGACAGGATAGAGGCACATCCAGAGGAGGGCAACTAAAATGGTGCAGGGTCTGCAAGAGAAGCCGTATGAGGAGAGACTAAAGGAGCTTAATATGTATACCCTTGAGGAAAGAAGGGCGAGGGGGGACATGATAGAAACTTTTAAGTACCTCAGTGGAATCAACAAAGTCCAAGAGGGTAGCATTTTTCAGAAAAAGAGACTTGCAAGAACAAGGGGACACAATTTAAAGACAGAAGGAGGGTAGTTTAGGGGCAATGTGAGAAAGTATTATTTCACAGAGAGGTAGTGGATGCATGGAACAGCCTTCCTGAGGAGGTTGTGGGGTCTAAAACTGTGGGAGAATTCAAGAATGCATGGGACAGACATAAGGCAATTCTTGTGGGGGGTAGGAAGAAATAGGCTGTTGGTTAACTAGGATCTGCAGCCTATCCAGTAGGTAGGGAAATGGGCAGACTAGATGGGCCTAGCGGTCCTTATCTGCCATCAAAGTCTATGTTTCTATGTTTCTATGTATCCCTCCAGGTGGACCTCCAGCCCCCAATGAAGCCCAAACCCTCTGCTCTGCAACAGTTTTTCAACCATTCATTGAATTGCACGGTAGTCTATATGCCTGCCTAGGGGCTGTAGTAGTGGCTCATGCCCCCCTCCACCCAGTCACACAGAACAATTCTGAATCTGATCAGCCCCCTCTCCTCCAGCCCCCAGCATTAGAAGCCTCTGTAGTGGGCTGGGGACAACACCATCACCAGCTGATATTCATTGAAAAAGTATACAGTTTTCAGTGGGGATAAAGACTGCTGTATCCCCACATGCCCTGCCCCAGGGGAGCCACTCACAGACTGGCATGGGCATCCAATACCGATACCCACCCACCCCTGCCTCCTCCACCTCTCCATGGGGCTCTGCACTAGTGGAATATAGAGCTGGGGTCTGAGAATGCCATTCAATGTGGATCGGCATTTCAGTGCATAGTGCCACAGCCAGGATACATTCACTTGGAGCATATCCTGGCCATGTTTGTGGAGCAGCCCCTTAAAAGAGAATTACATTGAACTAGCAATCCTGTGGTTTCTGTGGAAGCTTTTTCAAATGCTAATTCACTTTCTATTCTTATTCCATCTTTAGTGGCCTTCTAAGAAATTCAAAGAGTATTTAGGGTATTTCTGATTTACACACTGGTAATAAAGACCATTTTAGAATGTTCCAGTACAGACATCTGTGGTTAGTTCTAAAATGATACTTACCACCAGTGTGTAAGTCCAAAGCAACCAGTAAGGTTACTAAAAGAGCAGTAAAGATGAAACGGTACAGGAATTGGAACCCCTATTTAAGAAAACACATTTTACAAAATAAAATGACCTATGAGTTCAGCACATTCCCTTCTTTAAGAGCCAAGAGCTATGAGGACAATTTGGAATGCTCAAATGATTCAGTCTAGAAAAGAGAAAATGGAGTGGACATGTTCACAAGTTTTCAAATACTAAACTTGATAGACAGAGTGGAGTAGGCACAGATGTTTGAGCTGGTGAGTGTACATCTCACTAGAGGGTATGCTGTCACACTGGGGATGGGCAGAATAAGAGGAAACAACAGAAAGCATTACTTCATACATACTGCAGGGTGATTACCACGTGGAATTGCCTACTCAGTGTAGTTGTGGAAGCCAGTACTGTTCAAGATTTCAAAGCAGGGCTATACCAGTTCTTGATGGAATATGGCTTTAAGGATTACACACCATGAGTAGGGGTAATAGCCCACTCTTATATCTCCCTAGTGATACCAAAGGTAAAAACCTGTTTTGGCAGATCATCCTTTAGCTTTGCCCTATCCCAGCTATGGAACAAGCTTCAAAAAACTCTAAAATTAGGAAAGCCCATAAAAGTCCCTGAATTCAAACTTCTTTATGCAAGACTTTTCTCTGAACACTGTAAGTGTTACTCCTGATGTGCTGTGCCAGCTTCCGACATCCTGAGATCAACCGTTACCTCCTATCTGCTCTACCTATAGCAATTCTCTCCAGTCTTCTACTTCCCGTTTTCTCCTAGGCCCTCCTTTGCCTTGGCTGCTCTTCAGTCTGGCAGGGCATATAAACGTATTGGTCAATACTAACATTACAAGTGTGAATTTTCTACATCTCGTTTGATTATCTATTTCATGTTATAGCTTTGTATATTTATTTGCTGTTACATTTGTGTTGCTCTATATTAGGAGTAGTAATGCCGTACCTGTGTATGTATATGCATATATATTATTTATCTAATGTCATTTTTGTATGACCAGGCCCTCCTTGGAAATGAACTTGCTCAACGGTGCTTCACCTGGTAAAATAAAGATTGATTGATTGATTGATTGAATATTCTGGTTGATAAGCATAGATGGTTGTGTTTGTCCTAAAATTAGGAAAACAGTAGTCCCTGCTGTGCTGCAGGAAGGTAGACAAGATGACCCCTTTCCTTTCTAACATAATACTATGTTACGATGCCTTACTACAATGATGATTAAATACATGCAAACTCTTTATAGTGCAGTTTAAATAAATTAAATGAAATATCTATTCTAAGCAAACTTTCACAGTGAAGTATTGTACTTTTTTCCCACAGACCACTTCAGCAGTTAGATACTGTATTCCTAAATTAAAATTGTGTTTTTATTTTCACACAGTGCTCTCAACAGTTTCTCCCTGGGGCACAGGTAAGGCATTTTATAAATTGCTATAAAGAATTGTCAAACATAAAAACAGTGATAATCTTGATAAAATAAAAGTATAAACAAAAGAATAAAAAAATTTAACTGTGCCTGCTGAAATAGTCATTATTCGTTCAGAAAAGTCAAATTTTCATAAGTCACCAGCCCTAAGACAGCAAAGGAGGAGTTATATTGTACACCATCAGTCTTCAACATGATCATCATATTATCAGTCAAAAGTATGGCAGTTTAGATTCAATGCAAAGAAGTGCAAAGTAATGCACCTTGGAAACAAAAACTCAGGGGAAGAGTATACAATGGGGAGGAAGGTACAAACAACAACAAAAATGGAAAGGGACAAGGGGGTAGTCATATCAGATGACCTAAAGGTAAGCAAGTGATGTGAGAAGGCAGTAAGGAGGGCTGGGGGGATACTGGGATGTATAGGGAGAGGCATTGCCAGTAGAAAACAAGAAGTTGTTATCCCTCTGTACAGACAGTTGGTTAGACCCCATCTGGAGAACTGTGTGCAGTTCTGGAGGCCCAATCTCTGCAAGGACATAGACAGGATGGAGGCAGTCCAAAGGAGGGCAACTAAAATGGTGCAGGGTGTGCAACAGAAACCATACAAAGAGAGACTAAAAGAGCTTAATATGTATACACTCCAGGAAAGGAGGGAGAGTAGGGACATGATAGAAACTTCCAAGTACCTCAAGGGAATCAACAAAGTCTAAGAGGGTAGCATCTTTCAGAAAAAGAGATGTGCAAGAGCAAAGGGACACAATTTGAAGATAGAGGGGGTGGCTCAGGGGCAATGCGAAGAAGTATTTTTGTCACAGAGAGGGTGGTGGGCACATGGAACAGCCTTCCTGAGGAGGTCATGGGGTCAAAAACAGTGGGAGAATTCAAGAGTGCATGGGAAAGACATAAGGCAATTCTGGTGGGGGGGTAGGACAATGTAGGCTGTTGGTTAGCTAGGATCTGTAGCTTATTCAATAGGTAGAGAAATGGGCAGACTAGGTGGGCGAAGAGGTCCTTATCCGCCATCAAAGTCAATGTTTTTATGTTTCTATGTACAGGTGAGATGCTCACACATCAGCTGGGAAAGAAGCTGAAGGGGCTGACCCATTGGTGCAGCATTACCCCCGTTTGCTGACCCAGAAACTGGTCTAGCATTTGCTCTAGAGGCAGCTTCTTATGTTGTGCTGGCTGGACACACCCTGCTCTTCCCATTTCTGTAAATCAGGGGCATTTCTTCAGCTAGACTCTAGCTTGGCTTTGATCTGGAATAAGGATGATTGGAATCAGCTGATTTCATTCCATTGGCATCCATCAGATTATCAGAAATTTCATTTCCATGTCCGATTTTGTTCCAATATCAGTTAAGGCACTAGAATTAAATTCAGAATTAGAATTTCTAATTCCACATCTGAGCTCATATAAAACATCCCCCTCAGCTGGAAGTAGGCTGATGGGTTACTAGGATCAGCAGCTTATTCAATAGGTTGGGAAATGGGCAGACTAGGTTGGCCAAGCAGTCCTTATCTGCTGTCAAAGTCTGTGTTTCAAATTTTCACCCTAGGGTTCACACCACATGCAATGATGCACTGTGCATATTTAGCCTTAATGGAGACACCACCCTTCCAGCATCTGCTGGTGGCATCCCTTTCCCTTCTGTCTCACTGTGCTGCATCCTAGATTTCTCCAGGTGGGAACTGACGAGCAGGACATGTATACTCCCCTCCCTGAGGGAGGAAAGTTGTCCTTGGACAGCCTTCTCCTCCCCCCCGAACTGCCTGCATTTGTTCCCAAGCCTAGGTAGAGAGTCTGGTAGGGGATGTGACAGCTAGTACCTCAGCCCACCACACCACTTGGGTGATTGTGTAGAATATCAGACCACCATTGGACCTCTGCTATTAGCGTAGCACTCAAGTTATACCATGTCAGCCTGTCAATTATTTTTATATTAGGTTATTTGAGCTGGGGGGCTTTTCTCCCCACACTCCCATGTTAAAAAAACAAGGGGGTTGGGGGTCAACACCCACAACTCAAACAAACTGACAAAAGCTCTCTTATGGCATGCTCTACGTCATATCAGACTGTCAGTTATTTTTTATTAGTTTATTTGAGTTGGGGGGCTTCACCCCCGTACCTCTGTGTTAAAGAAACAAGGGGGGGGGGTAGAGCCTCCAAACTCAAATAAACTGATAAACTCTAAATCAACAGCAATCACATGATGAAAGTAGCCTAATGCAGCTACAGTATAGTGCTGCAAGTACATGATGGAATTATGATGTATTCTCTGTAGCTTTGCACTACGTTAATAGCGGAAGTTCGATATTCTACACACTCGCCACCACTTGCAGATGTTATTTTCAAGAATAAATACAACATTGGGCCATGTACTGTTTGACATAAAAGGATTCCAAATGCATCCCCTGCAGAAGCTGCAGTTCTTTCTCTTCTTTGTTACGTTACTGCTGCTTTATGGTGCTCACCAGAAAAAGGAACATTAAAAGCCTTTAAACTTGACTGCATGTAAAAGCAGTAAAATCACATAATTTCACACAATATAGCACTTTATACCAGGTAAGGACATCTACAGTACATTACATGTATTTTGATATACTATAAACTATGTCCTGTATCATTCTGATTTTGATTTTATTACCCCAGTATCCCATGTGTCATGAGACGGCTGCACAGGAACAGGGAACAGGGTGCTCAGTTAAACAAGCATTTGTCAATGCCGAATATTTGCTTGCTGGCATTGGCAGTGGTAGTGTAGAAGTTACAGAGCTGCGTAATAGTAATGGCAGTGAAGTATTGAACTGAAGCCAACCCCACCACCCTGCAGAGAGTGACAGGCACTGGGGTGTGCCTTTGGGTCGTCAGGCATAACAGCCACGCCATTTCAGTACACCCCACCCTGCAGACACTGGCAAGTGTCACAGTGTTCCTTGGGGTCTTTGGCCCTTATGCGCACCCCATTCCATTAGGAAATACAGTGAGATGGGTGCGATATAGGAGAATGGGGTGAACTTTGGGGCCGAAGAGTCCAAAGCATACCTCGATGCTTCTCACTGGCTGCAGAGTGTGGAATGGTATAAGCATTACAGGCAAGAATCCCAAGTCACACCCTGATGCCTGTCATTCTCTACAGGGTTGGGCATTATGGTTGGAAACCCATTCTTGTGGCATTCGTTGTATTTCAGTTCAACTGTTAACATTTTTGACTGACCTCATGAACGGGAATATCAGTTTCTTAAATGTTATGATTGATGTATTTAGCATCACAGGTAAAACGTCAACAGGATGTAACATGACATGTACTGTTCATGGGGAGGTGTAAATGGCAGTGTTGCAATCTGCAGTAAAATATTTAAAAATGGTGAAGTCACGGTGTAATAGAAACTGTGCAACGCACCCGTAATATAATTAGGTTGGGGATTTTTTACAGCAGATTGTCAACTCAGGCATTTTGGTGCCTCCGATCATGAACAGTGTCACTGTGATTTTCTTTATCTGTCCCGAACAATGATTTCCCACAGCGACCACGCATCTCTGCGCTGAAAGTGTGAAAACACACTTCGGCCATGTTGTGAAAAATGACAGCTGTACTGTAAATAAGGCAGTGTGGAAAAATGCCACTGGTGAAAATCTGGACTTAAAATATTACAAAGTCATGAACTTACGAAGGGTGCGTGGAAACTGCGCAATGCTCACTCTTAACACAGTCATTTTATGGACTTTTGTCACCAAATTTTCAACATAGCCATTTTAAGACCTCTGCTCATGAACAGTGTAACTGTGATTTTCTTAATCTGTCCCAAACATTGCTTTCGCACACCAACAGCACCATTGTGCGCTACATGTGCGAAAACACATTTTGATCGGCATATGAAAAGTGGCAGCTGTACTGTTCATAAGGAAGTGTAATAAAATGGCAATGTTGAAAATCTGGAGTGAAAATATTAAATTTGCAAACTTATGAGCATGCATAGGAACTGCGTAACGCACGCTTGTAAAACAGTCATTTTTAGGAATATTTTCACCAAATTTTCAACATAGCCATTTTAAGACCTCTGCTCATGAACAGTGTCACTGTGATTTTCTTAATGTGTCCCATACATACATTTCGCACATCGACTGCGCCATTGTGCGCTACATGGGCGGAAACACATTTTGGGCAAGATGTGAAAAATGACAGCTGTACTGCTCATAAGGAGGTGTGGTAAAATGGCAATGTTGAAAATCTGGAGTGAAAATATTGAAAATTCGCGAACTTACGAGTGTGCGAGGGAACTGCACAACGCACGTAGAAACAGTCATTTTTGAATTTTGCCAATTTCAACATAGCCATTTTAAGACCTCTGCTCATGAACAGTGTCACTGTGATTTTCTTAATTTGTCCCAGACATTGATTTCAGACACCGACTGTGCCATTGTGTGCTACATGGGCAGAAACACATTTTGGGTGAGATGTGAAAATGACAGCTGTACTACTCATAAGAAGGTGTGGTAAAATGGCAATGTTGAAAATCTGGAGTGAAAATATTGAAAATTAGCGAACTTACGATGATGCGTAGGAACTGCACAACGCGCTCGTAAAACAGTCATTGTTAGGAATTTTTTCACCAAATTTTCAACATAGCCATTTTAAGACCTCTGCTCTGAACAGTGTCACTGTGGTTTTCTTTAATTTGTCCCATACATTGGTTTTGACACCGACTGCACCATTGTGTGCTACATGGGTGAAACACGCTTTTGGCTGAGATGAAAAATGACAGCTGTACTACTCATAAGAAGGTGTGGTAAAATGGTAATGTTGAAAATCTGGAGTGAAAATATTGAAAATTCGCGAACTACGTAGCGATGAGAACTGCGCAACGCACGCTCATAAACAGTCGTTTTTGATTTTCCACCAAATTTTCAAAATAGGCTTCTGAGAGCCCACCTTATGAACACTGGCAGTGTCATTTTGTTAATCAGTCCCAAAAGGTGATTTCGTGCAGTGACTGCGCAGTGACTGCGAAATCACCCTTCGGGCCCGAATAACGCCATGACAGTGACATCATTCATGAGAAGGGATCCCAAAAACCCCATGTTGAAAATTTGGTGCAAAAATTCTAAAAAATGACTGAGATATGCAACAAAGTTGAAAAACCCGTGTCTAGCCCATTATACAGTTTACTGGCATTTCCTTAGTTCGTGGTCGGCTTTGAAGAGTGCAGACGTGTTCCCAGTCCACCGAAGATCGTCGTGCCGAGGTCCGGAGGTAAGTATGGTGGGGTGTGGGGAGGCAGGGTGCGCAGTGGGTGGGTGCGAGTTGTGGGAGGGGGGCCAGGGAGACTACGTGGGACCATTTTTTCTTTACAGATTTTCTGTTTTTTTGCGATGATGACGAGGGACGTTTGCCACGCTGGGGTGGGCTCCCAGCGTGGCACAAGGACGGTTGGGGGGCATTCAGCCAACAGGGGATTGGGCACCCCCATCAGCCAAAGCATCTATTGCCACTCTGGGGTGGGCTCCAAGCGTGGCACCCAGTACTCGGGGGGGGTGAGGACAGTGGAGCCGGCGGGGATTGGGCACCCCGTTGGCTATATCATGAGATTGCCATGCTGGTGGGCACCCAGCATGGCATTTGGAAAGGCTTTGGGGGCAGGAGAGCGCAGCACAGCCGAATGGATTGACACCCCTGCCATATACAGTGCGCAGGATGGGGCACACGCCTGCATGTGCGTGTGTGTGTGTAGGGGGAGCTGCGCATGAGCAGGCGATATCTTATTGCTGCTCACTGAATCGTAGCTCCCCCTTTCAACTGTATGTCACTGCATTTTGGAGCTTGTCATAGACAGCTCCAGCATGCATTGGCTTACAGGGGCCGCGCCTGCCAACACACTGACTGAATTGGAAGAGGGGGTGACACACCTCCGAAATCTCGGATGATGACACTATGTTTCTTGCACATGCGTGCAAGCAAACATAATAAATGGGTCCTTTTCATTTTACGGTGAAGGGTGGTGGACCAGTATGTCAGAGCATCCTATGTGGTACAATGACTTTAACACTTATGTAACCACCCCATCCACTAGGTGTGTGATTAAGCCTGTACGTTGTCTCTGGGGAAAATCTTTCAGACATTTTGGTGAATGGTACTTGTGACTTCAGTTGATTTGGAGGTGATTGTGGTATGCCTCCTCCTATGAGGAGCCTTTTAATAGATGGCTGCCAAGGTGCTGCCCCACAATAAATAATTACAACTCCCACCCACAGTAATAGGGGCCTCTAATGTTATTTAACTCCTTCCTCAACTTAAAATTCAAAGCATGCAAATGAACAAACACAATAACAAAGAGGTACACAGTAAATACTATTTAAAAAATAAAGAAGCCTTACTGGGATACAGGAACAGATTCTGGATGAACGAAATGAAGTAGTTAAATTTAAATACAAGACAACAGTGCTATTTATCCCAAACAGAATCCGACTACCCTCAGATGAGTACCCTCAGTCTCTGCTTTTATGCTCCACTTGTGCACCCGTTACCCCACAGTCCATTGGGTGCTCCCACATAGTCTGTAAGTGTGCACAGTTGCAGACTTGATTGTGTGCCTTTTTGCAGTATCATAAGAATGCTTGGGTTATGGATCCAAAAATAGAATACCTGGACCCAGATATTCAAACTGCACCCAAAAAGTGCGCAACAGCAGGAGCAAGCACAAGTCCACTGCGCCCATGTGCAAGAAGCGCGATATTCAAAAACTACGCAGGCCAAGATGTGCCTATGCATGATGACTGAATATTGCACCACCTGCACCATAGCACAACTAGGGAGGTGAAGCTGAACATATCTGATGCACCATAGTGCAACAAGGGATGTTCAGCTGAGCAGTCCAGATGTGCCATGACGTATCCAAGGACGCCCCCAGCAGCACGGCAGCAATGCAACAGCACAACCAGGGATGCAGGGGCCCACCACCCATGCCACAGATGGGCAGAGGAACACTCCGCAGAACAGATATCGTCCTCCACATCCCATGCGCTGCACAACCGGGGGACAGCTGGAATAACCACCAGCCCATGGATACCAGCAACCAACCCACAGCCAGGCCATGGTGCCCCGGCACACCCGCTGGCAAGCTGTGACTGGCACACAAGGAGGGCCGACCACCCCGGACCACACCATCCCACCAATGCAGAGCACACCCTGCAGCAGGATCCCCATACACCCTGCCCAGGAGTAGCACCCAACAGTGCAGGACACCCCATGCATGCCACCACCCCCACTGTGATAATGCAACCCTGTGCACCACGGAGCCATGCAAGGCAGCCCCACCATGGGCACCCTGCAGCGGGTGGCAGCAGACAGTGATGCAACAGATGCATACACAGTGCCGCCCTGCATGTCCCCCCCGAGGTACAGCTGAGAGACTGACCATGCGTCAGCATACGAGGTACCCCACATGTGACAGGGCATGCCCCGGACCCCACCTCCAGCGGTATAGCACCCTGCACACCCTCCCAAGGACACATCCTGTCCCAGCACTGGCCACAACAGCCAGCACAGACATGCACAGTGTAGCATGGAGGCATGCACCACACAGGATGCAGCA
Organism: Neoceratodus forsteri; assembly: GCA_016271365.2. Lineage (NCBI taxonomy): Eukaryota > Metazoa > Chordata > Ceratodontiformes > Ceratodontidae > Neoceratodus > Neoceratodus forsteri. The sequence goes on along the minus strand of CM028133.1, from coordinate 925,610,143 downwards.
CAGTGCATGGACAAACACCCACCCATACCCAAGGGCACAGCAACACAGGGACACAGTGGCAGGTCAGCCAAGCCACTGGGCGTGTAGCGCAGCTAGCTTGATGTACACACGGCCAGCACCCCTACATTGCACAGGTGTGCCAGTCACCCTGTGCAGGCACCATGAAGCTGTATGCCACCAGCATGCTGCCGGAGCACAAGTGACAGACACTGGAGCACATCCCCTGCAACAGACACAAGAGACAGCATGGATGGTGGACAACAACAGCGGAGGCCACAGTGGCACTGGAGGCAGACATGCACCATACTGGTAATGGCGGTCAACCTGGCATTGTGCCGGGTACAGTTGTTATCCAGCATGGACAGCCACTACTGACACACCAGCAGACCATGCATATCACAGACATGCAAGGGTGTCAGCTGCACAGGCCATGGACGGTCTGACAGGGGTGCCATGCACACAGTGCAGTCCCCATGGACCACTGCACACAGGCATGCAGTGCACAGAGTACAACACACAAACCACAGACAGTGACTGATCCCCCTGTCCACACCATAGGTGGTTCACCTCTGCACACACACACACGCCCATGCATGCACCACCCCTGATGTCATGCACACCACTGCAGCTGAGCACCTGTAGCCCACTGCAAATCAGAGACCACCACAGTTGTTATAACAAAATGTATATATTAAAACTATGTACAGTAAAGCTATATACAAAACTATATACAATAGTGAGGGAAGGGCCACATAACAGGTGGGGGCAGGTAAGGGGCAGGGGTGAACATATGGGAGAGAGGAAGAAGGTGTGAGGTGGGTCAAGGGGAAGGTGGTATTTGGGGCATGGGGACGCCACTGGCCACCCCGGTCCTCTTCCTCCTGGCGCCGGTGGGATCTCCGCCTCCTCCTCCTCCTCACCCCGTGGTGGTGGATGTGTCTCAGGAGCTCCAAGGTCTCCCTCCTGACCCTCAGCAGCTCCTGGATGTCCCGCTGGATCTGCCGGAGTGTCCGGCCATCTAGGATGAAGGAGCAGAGTCAGTAGGTGTGACTATCCATCCCCCTGCAGCCCACTCATTGTGCATGGCATACAGCCATGTGACATGCCCCTGTGATGGTGTGCACCACCCACAGTGACCGTGTCCACAAGACCTGCCCACCCAGGCAGCCACTGCCATGTGGACCACTGCACACACCCACCGCCCATATCCTGCACATCACCACCATGGCTGTACAGTGACTTGGCTATGCGGTGTGAAGGCAGTGCCACAGCCATGTGCCCGGTGCACACATGGACCACCATTGACGCACCCCAGACATGCAGTGCCACTGGACAGTGCTGACTCTAACAAGTTGCGTGCATGGCAGTGGTGTTACTGGATGGTGGCCATGCCCAACTGCCCGCATAGTTATACAGCATGCAATAGTAATCATGGATGCAAGGCACTCACCATCAGCAGGCTGGTCCACGTGCCGCAGACCACCTTCATACCTCCTGTCCCTCTCCTCCAACATGTGGGGCCTCCCCTCTCAGTTGCGCCTCCGTTCTTCTGGCCCTTAGTGCAAAACATGGAGAGAACATCAGTACAATCCGTAGCAATGTCCTCGCCCCATGTGTGTGCAATCCCACATAGCCAGACTCACCCACCCCACACCCCGATACCACCACCACGGACAACACCGGATGGCCCCCCATGTGCCGGACACATGCAACCGTGATACCCATATGGGCGATAAAAGTGTATGGATGTTGCACCTACCTAGCCGTAGCACTGTGCCCCTCCTGGCACATGCCCGCAGGTGGGCAAGCAGGTCCAGGTCCCTGCGCCTCAGGTCCCGATAATGGTGGCAGCACTGCTCCGCCATCCACCCCATAACGGTGGCTCCTCCAGGGCATTGGCCACCTCCTGCCATACTACACTCCTGGCCCTGTCCAGGGGTGCCTCCCCAAACAAAGTCCCAACATGGGGCTCAACTATGGCCACAAGGTTTGCCAGCTCGATCTGGCTCCACTGCACAGCACGCCTCTGTGCCATCTCTGCTGCTCAGTTCAAGCAAAATGGCACTCTGCAGCACGGTCCTGCCATGTGCAGATGCTGCACAGTACAGCACTGCCATTTCCTACCGCGCTGTCACTGAACAGCACGATAGTAGTGCACCCATGCCTGACACATGGCACCTAGGGCAAAGGTCGGGTACAGGGTCAAGGGTCTCTGGCACACGGACAGCCACAGAGCAATTGGAACCCAATGCATGTAGCGCGATTGGGTGCCTGTGTGCCACCTCCTGTAGCGGCCTACTGCGCTGTTGCCCCAGTGCGCCTACAACGACCCGGTGCCACAGCACCATATAGGTGAACAGCGCCGTAACGCCACTGGCACAATGGTGGCCGTGCCCTGCATTGCCTCCCGTGCACAGCACATCAGCAGCATGGCAGACACCTGCGTCATCAACCTGGGCATGTGCAGTTAGGTGTGTACTGTGCATGTCACAGAACTGTGCCCTTGGCTCAGCACGTTCAACACAATTGTGCAAAACACAACAGCGCGATATTCAGCCGGCATATGCAAATCATCTAATCAGCCATTCAATGGCACAGTCACTGCATTTGCATCCACTTAAAGATGTGCCTCACCTCATTTGCATGGGTTGTGCTATAAAAGTGCGACAGTGGGCTGCACTGGCCATAGTCGGTTACTGCAGTCTATTGCGGTGAGTTGCATGCTGTTTGGGAGTGTGGACTGTAGTGCCTGGGACATGCATGGGACTGCACAGTCACAGGTAACACTTGTCATTCTCACAGGATGAATCATGACCGAGCGTGTGGTGGAGGAAGAGGAACAGAGTCGTGGGAGGAAGAGGAGGCCAAATTTCACTAAGGCCAAGACAGATACCCTGTTCGAGGCCTACCTAGACCAGGAGCTGCTTCTCAGCGGACGCCAGGGAACACCACAGGCCCATGCTGCTGCATGGGAGGAGGTGGCATGTGCTGTAAACCTGCATGGCAGCCACCAGAATTCCGTGCAGGAGTGCAAAAAGAAGATGGGCACAGACAGGCGGAGGATTAAAGAGAAGGTGGCTGCCATCCGGGCAGCACGGTCTGTGACAGGTGGGGGAGAGCTGGAGGTGCTACGCCTGACCCCACAGGAAGAGCGGGTTGCTGGCAGCATGCAGCGTTGTGCCATTGAGGGTGTTCCGGGTGGTGGATTCCAGACTGGTGGTAGCCTGTCACTGCATGGTAGGTCATGGTCTGTCTATTGGGGGGAAGGGAGGACAGGGTAGGTCACATGCAGTAACGCTACTTTTTTTCCCTTACAGCTCCTGAGCATCTGAATGGGTCAGTGGTGGTGGGCTTCTCCACTGAGGCCAGTCACATGGAGATGGAGGAGGGCCAATCCACCTCCACAGGAAGACAGGGGTCAGGGTGACAGTGGGCCCGCCTGGACATCCGGACTGATGTTGGTGGAGCAGGTGCGGAGGAGGCCCTGCCCGTGTCCCAGCATGCCAGCGTCCATGGATGCCAGCATGCTGAGACTCAGGCTGGTGCCGGATCCATCACCAATGATGATGGAGCTAACGTCATGGGCAGTGACACATGTGTGCCACAGGATGGCCACACAGCAGGTGACATCGCGGCCATGGCTGTGGGTGGTGCCACTGTGGAGGCCTTCGTGTCATCACAGTCCTAGCCTGTGCCTGTCAGCACCAGTGGGGCAGCACTGGTGTGTGTCCAGGACAGTGGAACTGTTGCGCCCACTGCGGCGGCACCATTGAGCCCTGGGGAGCGGCAGCCAGAGGGGCAGAATCAGCAGTAGGCCAATGGCCATGGGGGTACAGTGTCAGGGGGCAGCATCAGTCCACTGCCTGTGGACATGCCCAGGCCTGGCCCTGGTGTGTAGCGCCCACCTTCAAGGGGTGATGAGCATCAGGGCCGCGAACACCCTGAGGGACAGCATGACGATCAGCCAGATGACCTCTTGGATGAGCACACTCACAAACTGCAAGCATCAGTCAATCAGCAGATGCGGCTTGTGATGGCAGTGGATGCACTGAGTGCGGCACTGCGCCAGGCAGAGGAGCATCACAGCAGAGACACCGCTCTGCTACTGGCAGGGATGGACCGGTTGCGGGAGGATGTGACCGCTGCCATTGACAGGCAGACACATGCATTCATCGCTGTCATGGCCACAATGGGCAACACAGTTATTTGCCCATGCATCGCAGACACCACACAGTGCAATGTCCACCCCCCCATTCCTGGCATCATGTGACACCATCCTTGTCGACACCAGGTTCAGCTCTGGGCATCCCGAGCATGCCTGGCACAGGCATGTTCGGTGTGCTGCAGACCCCTGCACGAGCACGGTCATGTTCACGCAGTGGAACCACTGGGGGACCATCAGTGCCACCCCATGAGGCCAGTGGTCAGCCTGTCACTGCTGGCAGGTCTTGGCGGGGCCACCCATGCATCCGTGGCAGCCATGGCACTGTGGCGAGTGACTGACCTGTCTTCCAGCACAGCTACTGTCTGATGCTGCCCTGTGTGCATTGTGTCATTCAGCGGGCAATGCACGGGTGGGTATCCGGCCCTGCACGCACATACACAGTCCATCTGCACACCCTCTCAGCTGCTGTCCATAGTTGCATGTGCATGATGATGCCTGCATTGTGCTGTACACCACTGTGCAATGGTGCCCAGCGTCTGACACACGCACAATAACAGGCAGTGGACGTGGTGGTCTGTGGACATGTGTGTGGCTAGGGGTGGCGGTCTGGATCGGCGTGCCTCCTACCCTTTGTGAATATCTGGTGAGGTGTGTGTGTGTGTGTGTGTGTGTATGACCGCGTACCATGTTAGACCTCACCCATCCCTGGCGCTGTGTGTGGTTCCATGCCTGGCCACTTCCCTTGATGGCATGCAGCCCTGGTGTGTGTCCATGCATGTTTGTGGGTTGTGCCTTTGCTCCTGGTGGTTGCACGTGGCCTCATGACTTACCTGGGTTGGCTGAAGTGCTCCTCCGTGATGGTGTCCCAGTGCAGCTGTGCCAGCCGGAGCAGCCGGGGGTCCTGTCGCCCAAGGGGGGCTGCCCATCACCATCATCACCGGCATCCTCATCGTCCTCATCGCTGCCCCCCTCTTCAACCTGTACGGCTATCCCACATTCATTGGCCATGTTGTGCAAGATGCAACAGGCCAGGAATACCCCGCAGGACTTTGAGGGGCTGTACTGGAGGGCACCGCAGGTGTCCAGGCAACCGAAACGTGCCTTCAGCATCCTGAACACCCGCTCGATGACATTGCGTGTGGTGGGATGTGCCTCATTGTAGCGTTGCTGCGATGGGGTCGCGAGCCTCCGGTAAGGTGTGAGTAGCCAGGGACGGAATGGGTATCCACTCTCACCTGTGTATAGATGGTGGAGGTTAGTTTGGTGATCAGCATCGCCCTGCCTCAGGCCATGTAGGCCACTACCCATGTCACCACTGACCATGCCCATCCCAAGCTCTATGTTTGTCTGTGTGGTTTGCAAACTCACCCACTAAGTGGCCAGTGGGGATGTCCCCACTCTCGAATCTGTGGCACAGTGCTGACTGGTGCCAGATGAAGGCATCATATGTTCCCCCAGGGTGCGTGGCACAGACATTGATTATGCGCCCCCTGGCATCACACACCACCTGGCAGTTGATGCTAGCATAGCCCTTCCGATTCATATATGCGGCCCTCTCGGGGCCAGATGGTGTGCTGATGGCCACATGGGTGCAGTCTATTGCCGCTAGCATGCCAGGCATACGTGCTAACCTGTGGAACTCCTGTATGGTTGCTGTGTACTCCGCCAGTATGCTGGGGAAATGGATGTACTCCGCAGCATGTGGCAGCTGTGCGCTGAGGAATTGGGTGAGGTGGCATTATGCAGCCAACTGGGTTATGCCTGTGGTGTCCCCTGTTGGTCTCTGGAAGATACCTGTGGTGAGCAAGCACATGCAAGCTGTCACTTTAGCCTCCACTGACAGAGCATGGCTCCGTCGGGTGGGTGCCTGCCTCACATCACTGCACAGCTCACAGAGCTGCCTCAGAATTGCCCGATTCAGGTGGTACTGGCCCACGATCTCAGTATCGCTGTACAGCTCGAAGCTGGTGCGGGCTCGGTACTGCCTGTTGGGGGCATACCGCCAATGGGCCCTTTCACGGCCGTGCCCCCTGCTGCCCGCCTTCTCACCCCCCTCATTACTGCCTCCATCTGGACGGTGGCACTGGCTATGTCCCTGACTTGTGTTCACCCCCCCGGCAGCTGTTTCTGTGCTCCCCCCGCTGTCCTGGCTGCTACTTCCCCTGCACTGGGAACACCTTCCTGTGGTGGCCTCTGTGCTGTGTGGCACTTCCCCCTTCTGCACTGGCTGTGGCTTCCCACACCTTCCCTGTGCCTGTCTGTTCAGGGTGCCCTTTCCCTGGCCTGCCCTGTGTGTCCCTCCTGCCCAGTTGGAGTTGCTAGAGTTCAGCCTCATGTGCCTTCCCTGTAGCATTCTTGAGCCTTTCCCTTGTTCCTTTTTATTTTGGCTCATTTCCGCTATCGCACAACTTCCGCTTGCTCTCCTATTGCACATGGCGCATGTTGTTGAATATCGCACTGCACCATTTATGCATGATTCCTCCCCCTTCAGTTGCGCATACATTCATTATCATTGTGCTATTGCTCAGCGTGATTTGGGGGTGCATCTGCCTCCCGCTGAATATCGAAGAATGGTGCATTTTTGGACTTGCGCTGGAGCAACCCTATTGCGCATGGCGCAACCCTTTTGAATATCTGGGCCCTGGCATACACATGCAATTTCTTCTGGCTTTACATTCTCTCTGTACGTAGTATTCTAAAGTTGCACTGGAATGTCCAAATGGTCATCAAACTTGCCCTAGCTAATATACAATAATGGAGGGTTATTGACCTAATACTATCAACCTCCATTAGTTTCTGCCGCAAGCTGGCTCTGCTGGAATGTCTGCTTCTTGGTTGGGTAGGTGGAGACTGAACTAAATGTGTGATGGATGCAGCATACATCTGGGTGGTGAGGGTGTTGGCTGGGCTTGTTTCTGATGACCCAGTCCTCTTTACCCCATGGGGGGATTTGTTGTCACCTGCTTTAGAAGGCAAATAGTCACTCAGGGCCTCTGATATCTGAGACCCCATGTAAAAACAAGTCCTGACATTATCTGGAATTGTGGGAAAGGCACTATCCCAGCTCTAGAGCCACTCCAAGGCAACCCCATATGCTTAAGCTATACCAGAGCTAAAACAAGGCAACCCTGCTCCACTGCACCCAAAGTCCTGTGAAGGCATTTAGGTGCTGTTCAGTTTAGAAACAAAAATCCAGGTGCAGAGATTTTAAACAGGATTTGTTCAACCCAATGGCTGAATGCTGAATCACTCATACATGTCTGTCTCCTCCTGTCTCCAAGGCAAATCTGTGCAAACTCACATGCTCCAGTGTCTTTTCAAACCTGGGGATCGATTCTTGTTGGCTGACACATCATACATATTCAGTTGTACTAAACTCCTCTTTCTTACTGGCTGTCAGTTTTGCAGGGGAAGAATGCACAGAAAGCCCTCTGTAACCTGAGCCAGTTTGCAGTTCTGTAAATTGGAGTTTAGGACTGTTTCTTTCAAGCCGAATTTGCTGTCCTTTGACCATTACTCAAGTAGCCCTGGGGCCAGAAGCACAACAAACATGATGACCCCTATGCAGTCTGTTGATGATTTTGCTTTCAAAGGTTTTGTCTGTACTTTGGTGCAACTTCCAGACATTGGGATTGGTACCTCCGGTCCATGGTATAATAATTGCTGGTGCTTCTATGTTTTACAGTGCTAAAACTGCATGATTTAGATGTTCTGTATTAACTTACATACTAGTTACTGTGTGTGTGTGTGTGTGTGTGTGTGTGTGTGTGTGTGTGTGTGTGTGTGTGTGTGTGTATCTACTATAACAGTAATTTAAGGACAGAAGAGCTATAGATTTCATCAGGTACCACCCACCCTTTGTAGAGAAGAACAAGAATGCTGTGCAAACATGTTCTAACATGAGGATTCCCACCCACTGTACATGAAGGGTACCGTGTGATTCCTGTGATAAGCGACGATTGCCCAGGCTTACTTTGAAGGCCTGTACTGTTTTGTTTTCATAAACACCGTTTACACTTATAGACTGGTCTCTAGGTTTACTCTGCTCTAGAAGTAGTTCCTACTTACTATGCCCTAGAACATACCACCTCTGAGTTTCAGGGCATGCCCCAATTTCTTCCTGGAGGATGTCACATCAAACATCTCCATCTGTTTGAGCTTGTCAGTGCCCATGAATATGTAGAAGACCATGATCATATCATCTCTCAGCCTTCTTTTCTGCAAGATAAACACGACAAGGGCCACCAGCTTCTTCTCATGGATTTTGTTCCCCATCCCTCCCCCCGATCATTGTTGGGGTCCCTAAATGTCCCTCTCTTAATTGTATCAATGTCCTCTTTGTATTAAAGTGGAATATTTATAAACAATGTCCATTGTAGTTTGAAAGTCCAGGAAAAGATTGTTTAAAATTGTGTGAAGCTAGAAGCAATCCAGTGATACTGATGATGAAGGCTGCCTATACTGATACTACACTGCTGATATCACTGATTATCAAGCTATGGCTAGCCCTATTGTAGTTAAGCACTGTCAGTGACATCGCACAGTTCTAAAAATGTTAGGAAGACAGTATCAGAATGGGTCATACTTTAATCATTGATACCTCTGGAGTGCTGCTAGCTACAGAGAAAACCCGTAATTCATTTAAGAGAGCTTTTCATTTGCCTTTCAAACTATGATGGCCAGTTTATGAATGCTCAACTTAAGGAGCCCAGAACTGTGTCCAGTATTACAGGGCAGGGCCCAGGCCTTTAAAGTGACAGAGTTACATCCCTCTTCTGCTTATCATCCTTTGATACACTCTAGCTTTCTGCAATACTTTGGACATGACCCGCTTACAACCAGAAAAGCCCTGCATGGTATGCAGTCCTACCTCTGATTTTCCTCACTAAGTGCAGCACCTTGCATCTGACTACATTAGAGTTCCATGAAACTGACCAATCACTCAGCTTGTACAGGTCCTCCTGAAGTTTCTCCCATCCTTAAATGAGTCCACTTCCTGGCCGCTTGGTGTTGTCAGTCAAGTTAAGCATCTTGCAGGAAACTCCAGCTTCCAGATCACTGATGAAAATGTTGAATTGCAGTGGCCATAGCACTGATACCTAAGAGACACTGCTGAGTATCCCCTATCATCACAGAATCAAACTTGTCAGCTTGCTGCTCACTCGCTGCTGTTCTGGTCCTGCTTCCCACTCTGTTCCTGCCTTTGCCCTGGTACAGAATGGTGAGTCTGTGTCCTCCCGCTCACCCGATTCAAAAACAGTCTGTAAATTCTGCTCCCACAGTAGCCCCAGTACATGACATAGTCTGCCCCAGGCAGCCACAGGATGCGATTAAAGGTGCACTCCAACTCACCAAGTTCAGTTTCTCAGGTCCGCACTACACTCTGTTTCCCACAGTGGCCAGAGCACAAAACATTCTCTGTCCCTAGTATGAGATTTCAGAGGCTGCTTGCAAAACCCAGCCTCTCAGGTTTGGTAGTACATTCTGCTTCTGCAGCTGGACAAACACTTGAACATACCTGCATGCTTTTGCCCCAGCCAGCCCCAGTGTAGGATCAGGAAGAATGTTGGCAGTTGCATGGTTAAGGTCAAATATAATAATTACTTTTATACATTGTCTTCACTTTATTGAGGTCCCCGGCTCCTTTATTTTTAGTTTTTTTTTCCACCACCCTAAGACCTAACAATCAGGTTTTCTTTTTAAATACATCCCATTTTACATGTGGGGACTGGCAGCAGAGCTGTTAAAGGAGAATTGTTATAAAGGCAACTTACTGTATTTTAGCAATGTCACAGCTACTTGTCTTTATTTTATAAATCTCCTGATTGTTGGCTGTGGCATTGTAAGGAAGTGAGACAGGGAAAGATCTGTGATGCTTGGCCAGCTGATTATGATTATGGTATGATATTTGTAAAATAAAAAATATAGTATGTGATTGTCTCACATAAGACAGCCTGTGCTTCCATGGGTGCCCCAGTTTTAGTGAAGCTACAGGAAATATTACACTGACCAGAGGATGAGAAATTGGCTCACACCAAGGTGTCAGCAGGACAAGTGACCTGAAACCAGGAGGTAATTAAAGACCAGAGAGACCTGATTAAAGGTCTCCAGTTTTTTGTCTTAATTAGAACTGATCCAGCTGCCAGGATATAGGGCTCATAAAGTTTTATGATTCCAATAGGAAGAACATATGATACCAACATGGTGTTAAAGTTGTAAACCCCTTTGATCTGCCTTGAGAACAGGACCACACAAGATCAAAGAGAAAATGTTTAATTAAGAGTCATATTTAGGAACTGTTTTTTTGGGGCTTTTTTTGCTGATGTTCACATTATTTAATATATCTCCTGATAGGACACCATGGCCCAGATATTCAAACTGCACCCAGCTGTGGCGCAAGCTTGGGCGCAGCTCAACTTGGCTGTGCAGGGGTGTGGACTAAGCGATATTCAAAGGAGCTGCGCCATGGCTCAGCAGCTTTGAATATCGCACCCTGGCCACCCCCAGTGTGCATGGCACAGTGGCACTGCACCAGCGCAAGTGGTCAGAGTGCAGCATGGAGATGCGGCTAAGCAAGGATTCCTGTGCGCCATGCACAGCAACCGCAATATTCAAAAGTTGACATGCAAATGGGTCCATAATGTATGCAAGGCGACATGGGTCCATTTGGTGTCATTATGGCCCATTTCTGCAAGCAGGTGCACCAATCCTCGATGACTTGGCGCCTGGCGCCTCGGGGACCGATGCCCCTGCAGCCCAATCATGGGCATTTGTAGTACAGAAAACTATTTCGCCCCTAGATCCCTGGTGGTCAGTGGACTGCTATCTGCCCGATCGCTGCATTTGTAACAGAAATAGATGTAAGTCCTATATCCCTGGTGGTCCAGTGGACCTATCTGCCTGATCGCGGCATTTGTAACAGAAATAGATGCAAGTTCTATATCTCTGGTGGTCCAGTGGACCTATCTGCCCGATCGCGGCATTTGTAAAATAAACTAATTCCAATATCCCTGGTGGTCTAGTGGTACCCCCACCTTCCACTGGGCCCCCCCTCCACCCCCAGTCAGCCGGCGGGCGGCAGCACCCACCCGCCTGCCGCCCCGCCGCCGCCGACTGACACTCGGTAGGACTGCCGCCCATTGGTTCACAGCGTAAGCAAATGGGCATACAGCCCCTACCATACTACACATTCAGATATGTGAATAAAAATAGACTACATCTATTTCTGTTACAAATGCCATGATCGGGAAGACAGGGTCCACTTCGACCACCAGGGATATAGGACTTATATCTATTTTTGTTACAGATGCCCACGATCAGGCAGATAGGGTCCACTGGACCACCAGAGATATTAGACGAATTCTATTTACTTTTTATCAGATGCGCGATCGGGCATGGGGAAGTGCCAGGTGCAGGGAGCTCGGGTGGCCACCCACAGGTGGCAGCTGCCGTGCTGCGCCTGCACGCGTGGCAGCTCACCTGTGGGTGGCCATCAGCTGTTCCTTTTTTGGCTTAACTTTGTGCTGGCATAGGTAGGGGTTGTGCATGCATGGCTCTGCATCCCGGGCTGAATCTCCGGAGCTGTGCAGGTTATGCATGGGCACGCCCACCTGTGCCTACATACATTACTGACAGCGCCGGTGCATGCAATTTCTGCGCGCACTTTTCCCTTTTGAATATCGCACTGGGGCACATCAGTGGGTTGTGCATGGCAACACTGTTTCACCCTCATGGAACCCTTTTGAATATCTGGGCCCATGTTTGTATTTTTGTTTTATTCTAAAAGGAGGAGCTAGATGACTCATAGAAGGGTGCGGAGACACAGAGATTAAACTGAATATTTGTGTCCTAAATGTTGTTATATCATTTTGGGACTCTAGAGACACAGCTCTCTGATCTAACTATAAGCACTTCCAGAGGTAATACCTTAGACAGAAAAGGTCTAACTGTATTGTGGTAGGGTTTTGTGTTGCACTTTTCCTTGTTCTTTTATGTGATTATGAGCTCTTTGATATATTGTTCTGTGTTTACATTTTCATATTTTTTAGTAAAGAATCTTTTTCAAGATGCTGCTGGATGTGTCTTCCAAGTTCTTTTGCATGTGATGTATAGATGATTAAGTCTGACAAAACTGTTCAACAGCTTGATGGTGTTACTGAGCTTGAGTAAAAGGTAAGACTATACCTAAGGTCTCTTATAGAGTTAAAAGGGTTCATTTTGGAAGCCTGGCTGGGTGCCCCGGCAAAAGATTGTACCGCAATCCCCAAAGACGGTACGTATCAGCCTGTACATCGGGTATGCTAGCATAAGGTTCACAGTTTGAATCCCCACCTCAGAACTTGAGAGTAAAGGTGATTTGTACCCAAAAGCAGACAGGAGGGTTACCCTGTCTGTTACCTGTTCACACTATTGTGCTCTGAGGTTGGCACTGTGGAAGCAGAGGGCCTGACCTGCTGAGTGCATTTGTGACAGATTTGCTTGGCAGTGGTGCAAAAAATGTTGGTAACACAAGCTTTAACTGTTCAGTGTGTCAGCATAATACTGTACAGGTCACTTGCAAAATAAGGCCGTGATTTATTTTTAAAAGAGAAAACAGAACTATATCATTTTGCTTACAGTCAAGTTCCTACCTGTTTTATTTTTTTCAAAGTGCAAGTTAGAGTAGCCGTAGTTAGGGAAATAGAAGCCTTCCAACTACAGAGAGCACACTGCAGACTACCTGAAGCAGTTGTGCAAGGAGAGAGGAGTCCTGCATGAGGGGAGAGCCACCAAGCAGAACCTCGTGGATGCCCTGATGGCAGCAGATGCCCAGAGCATCGAGTCACAGACTGTGACTGTAAAGGACCAAACCTTGGGCATGGAGTGGCCAGCGGTCAGTGCAGTGTCCAGATCTGGTGAGGAGGACAGCAGGGCCAGTGCAAGCCAAGGGTCACAGCAGCAGGGAAGGTCACCAGCTTTCTGGAGCCAGAAGCAATCAGACTGCAGATTGAGTTGTGTAGAATGGACCTGGAGTTCCAGAGGGAGGCTGAGCGAGCAGCGAGAGGTGGGGCGGGAACAGCTAGAAGCAGAGCATGAACAGTGAGAAGCAGACTGAGATGGCGTGAGCACCAGAGACAACATGAACTGAGAAGCTACGACTCCAACCACCAGCACCAGGGCAGGTAAGTGGCTTGGGTTTAACTAGAACTACAGGACTAGGTTACAAATTAAATTCCAAATTGATAGCTGAATTTAAAGAGGGAGGATATGGATGCCTTTTAAATTCCTTTGAAAAGTTTGTATTCAAGCAAAGATTCCTACAGGGTACTGGGTTTCCAGCTATCCCCAGTACTTACCGGAAAGCTCAGGTGCATTAGGTCAAATAGACAATGAAGACAGTATTGATTACAGCAAACTTAAAGCTGCACTTTAAAAAGTTTGATTTAACTGCAGAAGCATACAGAGCTAAATTCGTAAGCTCTGGAGAGGCCCTGATATGAGCTACAAGAAGCTAGCCATGAAAAACGCTCAGTTTTCAAAACGTTGGTGGGAAGGAATTGAAGCAAACTCTGTAGATAAAATTGAAAATGCTATATTGTTAGAACAGTTTTTTTGGGCATGCCCAGCAGAGCTGAAAACCTGGCTGGAGAACCAAGATCCCAAAACAGTTCAAGAGGCTGCTGAACTCTCAGATCGCTATGCCAAGAGCAGACCTGCTCTGAGAGTGAATGGGGAGGGTGTGGCAGTGCAGAAAGGGAAATGTGTGCCTTCAGGGCAGCTAAAACCCTCACTGCCTCCACCGAAACCAGTTAGCCCCAGGTTTCAAAGGAAAGATTTTTCTGAGAAAAGAAATGAATGTTGGGTTGGCAAAGAAACTGGGCATATTGCCAGACAGTGACCCAAAAGGATGAGCAATATGCAAATGGGCTAGGAAAGAAGTGGGTTGTTTGTGTGTCCCTGGAAGCATGCCTGTGAACATGAGGGAACACATGCACCCAGTCACTGTGAATGGTGTACAGACACAAGGGTTAAGAAACACAGGGCATCCTGACATCTGTAAAAGGGGATCTGGTAGAGCCTGGTCAGCTTATACACAATAAATTTGTAACTGTACAAGGTCACTGGGAGGAAGCAACATTGCTAATTGCTAGTGTTCTCCTAGACTGAGGTGAGACAGGGGAACTGTGCAACAGGTGGCTGTAGCCCAAAAGTTAGCAGTTGACGTCATCCTGGCAACAATCTCAAACAGCGATGGTGTGCAGAAACCTGTAGCCAAGCAGGAAAGGAAATTGTAGTTCCCGGACCCCATAGAAGTCATTGTGGAAACCACTGGGAGGCTGGTTCCCCAGCCTGTGTCCCCTGATATGGAGGCTAATGAAAAGTAGAGAAATTTCCCAGTAGCAGTTAACCAAACAGCTACGGAGGGTTACTCCGAAGAAGGAGGGGTGACCCATTGTCAGAGGGTTAGGGATGACAGTGATACTGAATGCCCTGATGCTAGAGCTAGGGACCCTAGTTTAGAGACTGAAAGGGACCTGTCCCATGCCTTGGGAATGTGTAAGGAGTTGCAGCTGCTCAGTAAAGTGACCCTAGCCTAGAGAAGCTGAGAGTTTGGGCAGACTCTGTCAGAGTACAAGGAGGTGACGGGAAACATAAGGTTTATTGGGAAAATGGACTGATGTATACTCATGCCGAAAAGACAGAGGAGGGTGATAGGCAGGCAGCTTGTCATTCCCCAGGGATACCATAAGCAGTTGCTCAGGATTGCACATGATATTCCCTTGTCTGGTCATCTGTGAATCGTGACGCATTGATGCAGCAGTTGGCTCCAGAATTTCTATTGCCCAACGCCACCCAGTAGGTGAAGGAGTATTGCAGGTCTTGTCACTGGTGCTAGAAATAGGAAAGGTAGGTAAGAAAACCCAAGCTGCCCTAATTCCATTGCCCATAGTGGAGGAGCCATTCAGAGGTGGGAATGGATATTGTGGGGCCTTTAAATACCCCAGCTCCTCCGGAAGAGGTTCATCCTGACTGTGGTAGATCATGCCACCCAGTATCAAGAGGCAGTCGCCCTATCCTCACGGAGGACAGACAAAGTGGCAGATGCCTTACTTGGGATTTTCTCCCATGTTGGGTTTCTGCAGGAGGTTAGCACTGATCAAGGGGTTCCTTCATGTTGGACCTGATGAAATGTTTGTGGGAGAAGTAGATGGGTGGTAAAGGCGCACAACACCTTATCACCTGCAAGTAAATGGGCTTGTGGAAAGATTTAATGGTACCTAAGTCAATGCTCCAAGAGTTTGCTGAACACCATGGGAGGGACTGGGAGAAATACCTTCCCCACCTGTTGTTTGCATACAGGAGGGGCCCCAAGAGTCTGACAGGATTTTCCTCTTAAAGCTCTTATATGGACGCCAGGTATGCGTGGCCCCTAGACTTGATCAGGAGGACTGGAAGGCAAGCACACCACCCAAGACACTCCCATAGTAGATTGCTGTCCTTAGGTTTAGGAAAGGCTGAAGGAACTTATGGGGACAGCCCAGAGCAACCTGGCAGCTGCCCAACAGAAAAGAAAAGTGTGGTACAACTGCAGAGCCAGAACTCACTCATACACGGTGGTTCAGGAAGTCATGGTCCTTATTCTGGTCGGAAAGACAAGTTGCAGGTTGAGTGGGCAGGACCATACAAAGTAGTCAGAAAGGCAAATGACATGAACTATATCATAGAATTACCTGACAGAAGACATACAGAAAAGAATGTACTATGTCAGCACGATGAAAACATATGCTAATAGGGTTGACATAGTGTTTGCAGTAGGTAGTCCTGAGGAGGAGGGCCAGACGAAGGAGACCCCCTTCTGGACTTGCTGGAAGAAAGCAAGGGGAATCCTCTGTGGAGGCAGTTAAACTGTCACCCAGCTGACTCCAGACAAGATTCAGGAAGTAAGGAGGTTTTAGCAGACTTTGCCCCACTGTTTAGTGCAAGCCTGGACTAACTCCTTAGCAATGCACGATGTGGAGACAGGGACACAGGCACCCATATGGCAGACAGCATATCTGGTTTCAAAGGCTGTCCAAAAGTACATTAGGAGGGAGGAGGTGGAGGAAATGCTGGATTTACAGGTATCCAGATATCCCACAGCCCTGGGCCTCACCCGTAGTCCTTGTGCCCAAGCCAGATGGCTCTACTTGTTTCTGTGTGGACTATCATGGACTGAATGCAGTCACGAAGTCAGAAGCCCACCCGATGCCCCGGACGGATGAACTCCTGGACAAGTTGGGAGGGGCAACATACCTTATGATTACTGACCTGACAAAGGGGTATTGGCAGGTAGAGTTAACTGACAGAGCTGAAGAGAGGTTTGCCTTCATCACTCTGAAAGGCTTATTTAAATTTCAGTAATGCCATCAGAATGAAGAACGCCCGCCGCTTTCAAAGGCTGGTGAACCAGGTGTTAAATGGTGCTGAGGAGTATGCCATGGTGTACCTGGATGACATTGCCATCTTTAGTGCCAGCTGGGAGGAACACCGGTCCCACCTTAGGGAAGTGCTGGGCAGGATACAGAGGGCCGGGCTCACTGTCAAAGCTGAGAAGTGCCAGGTGGCCATGGTTGAAGTGGCATACCTTGGGCATGTTGTAGGCCAGGGACAGCTCCGTCCTAACCAAGTGAAAATAGAGGTGATCAAGGCATGGCCAAGACCAGAAACGCAGAAGCAGGTCAGGAGTTTTCTAGGACAGCAGGGTACTATAGGAAATTTGTACTCCAATTACAGTGCCCTGGCTGCCCCCTCATCTGATCTGGTAAAGAAAAGATGCCTAAGAAAATTACCTAGGAACTAGCCTGTGGAAAAACTTTACCAGACTGAAGGAGGCGCTGTGCAGTGCTCCTGTATTGACAAGTCCTGACTATAGCAGACCCTTCACAGTCCAGATTAACAACTCAGACGTGGGTATTGGGGCAGTACTGAGTCAGACATCCAACCAAGGTAAAGATCATCCTGTAGTGTACCTGAGTAAAAAGATACTTCCCAGGGAGCAGGCTTACTCTACTGTGGAAAAAAGAGTGTCTTGCCATAGTGCAGGCCCTAAAGAAGTTAGAACCATACTTATACGGGCAGCATTTTGAGGTATGAACAGCCACAACCCCTGGCCTGGCTGACACAAATGGGAAAAACTAATGGTAAACTATTAAGATGGAGTCTTGCCTTGCAAGGTATGACATGACTGATCTTACATAGGCCTGGAGCGACCAATCAGAATGCACAGGGCCTGTCGGCCTATGAGGAGTGAATCTAACTGGTGGAGCTCATCCCATGCATGGGATAGATCCCCAAATTCAGTCTAAGTGGGAGGATTGTGATGTTTGGCCAGCTGATTATGATTATGGTATGATATTTGTAAATAAAAAATATAGTATGTGATTGTCTCACATAAGACAGCCTAAGCTTCCATGGGTGCCCCCATTTCAGTGAAGCTACATCATATATTACACTGACCAGAGGATGTCAGAAATTGGCCTACATCAAGGTGTGAGTAGGGACAAGTGACCTGAAACAAGGAGGTAATTAAAAGACCAGAGAGCCGGATTAACAGTCTCCTGTTTTTTGTCTTAATTAGAACTGATCCAGCTGCCAGGATATAGGGCTCGTAAAGTTTTATGATTCCTATAGGAAGAACATTTGATACCAATATGGTGCTAAAAGTTGTAAAACCCTTTGATCTGCCTTGAGAACAGGAAACACATAAGGTCAAAGAGAAAATGTTTAATTAAGGAGTCATATTTAGGAAGTGTTTTTTTTTTTTGCTGATGTTCACATTATTTAATATAACTCCTGACAGGACACCATATTTGTATTTTTTTTTATTCTAAACGGAGGAGCTAGATGACTCATAGAGGGGGTGTGGAGACGGGGCCCGATGCTAGAAGTGTTATGCCTGGCGTAACTGCACTTGCGCCAAAAAGAATGGCACAAGTAGCAAGTCACGCCAGCAGTTACGATGTGCGGTATTCTACAAGGGTGGCCTGTGACATGCCAGGGCCACTTACCAAAGTGTAGTTCACTTTCAATTATGCCTAAACCCCCTGCGACATGGGCTAGGGGGTTTATGGCAGCAGTTGCGCCCTATTCCAACAAAGTTCCCAATGTTGGGATTCTACAAGAACCCCGGAGGAGAACCATCAACATAAGTTACACCAGCATTTAGCTGGCATAACTGTACATACACCCTCCAGGGGTTCTGTAGACCCACCAGCAGCCTAGCATGCAATCCATGTGCCCTCCCCCCATGCCCAGAATACCCCAGTAGGTGCCCCGCAAGGCATCTCACAACATGGCCCCCCAATGGTTCATGCCCCACAGGGCAGCACACACAACCTGCCCTCAAACAGTAAAAGCCCTGCAGAACTGCCCACACACCCCATGCCCCAAACCCCCATCGCTAAGTTACTGCAGAGGGCAAGTGCTATGCCAACACGGTTAAGAAGGGGGATAAAACCTTTATAGGTACATCAGCGAGGAGAAAGACAAAGGGAGGGATAGTGAGGCTGAATAGAATGAAGCGGTGGGTGGGCAGAGGGACATTGAAAAGCAGGGATACTGAACGAATATTTCTGCTCAGTATTCACAAAGAGGAGGGAAGTGCCTAATCCAATTAACAGAAGCACTCTTGATAGGGGTCGATCCCAGTCCTTTCACAGAAGAAAGGGTTCTGCAAGAACTCCTAAAACTGAAGGTGGACAAAGCAATGGGGCCTGAAGGAATTCACCCAGAATTCTAAAAGAATTAAGGGGAACTAGTGAAACCTCTGGCTACTCTTTTAATAAATCATGGGAGGATGGTGTGGTACCGAGGACTGGAGGAGGCGGATGTGATTCCCCTTCACAAAAGTGGGACCAAGACAGAGGCAGAAAACTACAAACCTGTCAGTCTGACCTCTGTGGTAGGGAAAGTCACTTCTGAAGGAAAGAATAGTTGAGTACCTAGAGGCCAGTGGGGCACAGGACCCAAGGCAGCATGGGTTCTGGCCAGGGAAGGTCATGTCAGGCGAATCTAATGGATTTCTTTGACTGGGTGACCAAAGTAGTAGACCAGAGAGGGGCTGTGGACATGGCCTACCTAGACTTTGTAGAGGCATTTGACACAGTCCCACACAAACAATAGTCAAATTAACCAGCCTGGGAGTGGGTCCCAGGGTGGTAGCCTGGGTAAAACATTGACTAGACAACAGGACACAGAAGGTAATTGTAAATGGAGTCCACTGAAGAAAGAGGGGTTACTAGTGGGTACCGCAGGGTTCAGTATTAGGTCCAGTCCTTTTAATGTCTTCATAAGTGACATTGCAGAGGGACTGGAAGGAAAAATATGCCTCTTTGCAGATGACACAAAGATCTGCAACAGGGTTGATACCAAGAAGGCGTGAAAGGATGAGAAGGACTTGCCAAGGTTAGAGGAATGGTCAGAAGTATTGCAACTAGATTCAATGCAAAGAAGTGCAAAATAATGCACCTGGGAAACAAGAACCCAGGGAAGAATACACAATGGGGAGGTAGTAACAACAACAAAAAGGAAAGGGACCTGGGGGTAATCATATCAGATGACCTTAAGGTTAGCAAGCAATGTGAGAAGGCAGTAGGGAGGGCTGGGGTATACTGGAATGCATAGGGAGAGGCATCAGCAGCAGAAAACAGGAAGTTGTTATCCTCTGTACAGACAGTTGGTGAAACCCATCTGAGTACTGTGTCCAGTTCTGGAGACCCCATCTCCACAAGGACATAGACAGGATAGAGGCAGTCCAGAGGAGGGCAACTAAAATGGTGCAGGGTCTGCAAGAGAAGCCGTATGAGGAGAGACTAAAGGAGCTTAATATGTATACCCTTGAGGAAAGAAGGAGAGGGGGACATGATAGAAACTTTTAAGTACCTCAGTGGAATCAACAAAGTCCAAGAGGGTAGCATCTTTCAGAAAAGAGTGTGCAAGAACAAGGGACACAATTTAAAGATGGGGCGGTTCCAGGGCAATGTGAGGAAGTATTATTTCATAGAGAGGTAGTGGGTGCATGGAACAGCCTTCCTGAGGAGGTTGTGGGGTCTAAAACTGTGGGAGAATTCAAGAATGCATGGGACAGACATAAGGCAATTCTTGTGGGGGGTAGGAAGAAATAGGCTGTTGGTTAACTAGGATCTGCGGCCTATCCTGTAGGTAAGGAAATGGGCAGACTAGATGGGCCAAGCGGTCCTTATCTGCTGTCAAAGTCTATGTTTCTATGTTTCTATCAACCCTCCACCTGTGTCCAGATCCCAAGACACTGCCGCAATCGGTAATAACAACCACACAACAACCCTGGAAGTCTAGTGGCCCCCCCACCCAGCTGTGCCACTCCACCTAGCTCCCCCCAACCCGTCCCCAGCCAGTGACTGGCACAGCCCACCTCTCACCTCCACTGCCAGCTGCCGACTGAGTTCAGTAGGAGCACTTACTGTATAGGCGCACTCAGAAATGAATGAGTATTCATTACTTTGCAAAGCTCATCTATATAAGCGCTCTACTGAACTCAGTCAGCAGCTAACTGAGAAGTGAGGAGAAGGCTGCCAATGCTAACTGAGATGTAGTGAGGAGCTGGGATGAGTGGCACAGCTGAATGAGGAGTGAGGCCACTAAACTACCAGGTACAATTTTCCCAATCTATTTCATATCAGACGGGCGGTACTGTACATACTGCACAGTACACCAGTCGCATGGGGATCGGGATAGGTGTTGGGGACCCTTGGTGGTACGACAGTGGGTAGAGGCCCTCTAGCCTGTGTGAGGCTCTGCTGGGGATCAGGCATGGAGGGCACTTGTGCCTTGCAGGATAGCGGTTGCGGCTTGCAACATCCTCGTCAGATACGCCCTCTGTTCGGGGTACCGGGCTGTATGTCGCAAGTCACAGGACTTAGACGTGGGGACCCTGCCCTTCTAGAATAGGGCGCAGGGTCCATGTTGCAATGGTGTTTAGCGTAAGTCGACAAACTTCTAGAATCAGGCTCACAGAGTTTAAACTGAATACTTGTGTCTGAAATGTTGTTATATAATTTTGGGACTCTAGAGAGACATAGCTCTCTGATCTAACTATAAGCACTTCCAGAGGTAATACTTTAGACAGCAGCAAAGGTCTAAATGTATTGTGGTAGGAGTTTTTGTGTTGTACTTTTCCCTTGTTCTTTTATGTGATTGTGAGTGCTTTGATATATTGTTCTGTGTTTACATGTTTCATATTTTTATCATCTTTTAGTAAAGAATCTTTTTCAAGATACCTACACTGGTGTCTTCAAGTTCTTTTGCATGTGATGTATAGATGATTAAGTCTGACAAAACTGTTCAACAGCTTGATGGTGTTACTGAGCTTGAGTAAAAAGTAATATTATACCTAAGGTCTCTTATAGAGTTAAAGGGTTCATTTTGGAAGCCTGGCTGGGTGCCCGGCAAAGATTGTACCATAATCCCAGAGAATGCGTATCTGAGCCTGTACATTGGGTATGCTAGCATAAGGTTCATAGTTTGAATCCACAGAACTTGAGACTAAAGGTGATTCAGACCCAAAGCAGACAGGAGGTTACCCTGTCTGTTACCTGTTCACCTATTGCACTCTGAGGTTGGCACTGTGGGAGCAGAGGGCCTGACCTGCTGAGTGCGTTTGTGACAGGATCTACCTCACAGGCAGCCAACAGTCATAAATAAGTATTGTATTAATGCAACTGAACTGAAATTGTGCTGGGCATGCCAGAGTGGCACACAAAAGTTGACTGCTACCATTCTTGATAGTGGCTGCTTCCAAGGAGCAGGGATGGGAAGGAAGAAGATGGAGATGCCTGGTTGTTCTAGCTGAACAACCAGACATCTCCCTCAGAATCAATATATCCATGTGAGGGAGCCATTACTGTTTGCAGCTACTCTGTGATGGAAAGGGTACTAGGAGATTTTTTTTGAGGTTGTAGTCAACACTTTGCTCCTGCAACTGGGCCAAAAATGCACCAATATGCACCATTTTACACCTACATTTTCAAAATTTCCTTGGGGGCATACCCCCAGGCCCCCCTAGAAAGGTTTGGTTTTTGTAGCCAAGTGCACCCCCCCTTCTGTCAATTGCTGGATCCACCAATGGAAGGGGTCACCATGTTTACAGGAAAAGCCAACAGATATTGTCGTGAGCAGCCCCTAGTGGACTGCTTGAAAAAGGTTCCGTGTGGTCCTAATGCTTGATGGCTATAGTTCCACAGATGTGATCTAATGAAAGATACATCCTCAAGTAGATTTTGCTGCTTCCAGTGCCTGTAATCTAACTGATAGATTTTTAAGACTGCTCAGCAAAGGAATAAAACTGACAAGTGTAAAATACAACAACTAACAGTAAATTAAATAAGCCTACAAAAACTGATTAGCAGTTTTGCATAAGGAAGTGCTAATAAACTGTGAAATGCATTGCAGTTGGCACAAATTGACAAAATTAAAATGCTTAACGTTAGTTGTGTTTTGAATAGGTAAACCTGTATAAAATGTCAAACAATGTTTAGCAGTCCAGAGCTATGCAATTTAGAAAATGGTTTCCATTACTCTCTGATTTGTATAGCATTTTGCTATGTAGTTATTTAATATTCTGACTAATAAAGAAACATATCCCCAGAGCATTGTCAGATATATTAGATACTAGATCAATGGTGATGGGTTCCCTCAGAGAATTCTTTCCATTTACAACACTGAAAGCAGACTTCTTGTTAGCAGTCAACTGGGTATGGCCAAAACCAGAAAAGCGAACTTTACCGTTTTAACCATTCAGAGGAAAAGGTCAGTGGGTGTTGAACACAGCACAGTACTGCTATAGAATGCATAGGAATATATCGCACTGCATACCAGTTATTTTCCACTCTTATTTCAAGTACTTCCAAGAGGGTAGTTAAATCCATGCCCCATGAACTTTTCTCTGTTGTCCAGTAAATGCGGATTTTAAATCAAAATAATACAACAGTAAATTACAACTGAGCAGCACATTATTCTATATCACTCATCAGACTAATGCATTAGTAGTCATACTGCTTCCAACCAGAGTTTGTTTATTCGATGACAGTGCTGTCTGAAACAATTGTCTCTATCTTAGATAATTTTGTTCTCTGTTTTGAGAAAATATTACTATGAACCTGAATTAAGTTTAAGACAAAAAATATTATTATATTTTTGAAAAGCCTTCTTAGAATAGTAACTTATTTAATGGTAATTTTGTAAATTCATCAGTCACATCAGAAACAACTATGTGCCGATATACCTCAGCAATACTGATATATATCATATTTTTAGACTTTTATTATATTCTCTGTCACAAGCTGACTTTTCCTGTATACTGCCAACATTAGTTAAAAAAATATTTCTTATGTAATTGTTTCGCATGTTATGCTTTATTAAAAAGAGGAGTGATTAGCTAGTTTGTGATAAACTGGAGTCAATTTTGTTTAATGTCTTTTATTAAAATAAAATCTATTCAAACATCACAGAATAAGTGATTTTATGATGCAGATTAATCAAAAGTCATTTTGATATTCTCAACAAATCCCAACCCAAGTGTATGAGAAGTAAATTGTAATTAATTAATCTTTTTAATTTAGTGTTGTGCATTTTGTTTTCATCCCTAAATGGTAATGACTGTAGAACTAATGTATTTTTAATAGAGTCTGGATTTACGTGTTTGGAACACTTCACAATATCATTTCATTTGAATCTGCTAGCAGTAGACAAGTCTAATTACATGTATGGCATTGTATTTTGGAATATCAAATTATTCAAATTTTCTCTCAGCAGCTGATTGAACGTTGTGCCAGTGACTTACATGTGTTCTGTTTTGTTCTTTTGATGTCATCTTACATCACTCATAATCACCAATGTTTGTGAAAATATTGTATTTTCCTGCTGCATATTCCTCATCTTTTCTTTTATTATATATTAATAAATTTATACATCACTAACAGTTCTTCTGTATGTTCATATTTTTCAACTAATAATGGTTCATTGGACATATCCTTATGCAAGAATGATGACAGAAACGAAAACTATTCATCATGTTTCCCAAAATTAAAAGAAAAAAAACAGACATGCTTGGGTAAAGACATATAGGCGTGAATTAATTTGGCATTCATGTGACATGTCAGTCATTTGTGAAGATCACTTTGACAAAAGTGCTTTCACTATTATATCTGAATTGGCTCATCAGTGCAGTTACCATAGATTGGATTTGAGGAGAGCGCTGTTCAAAGAAGTATCCCATTAAACTCGGCACCCATGCCCAGAAGACCTTTTTTATACTTCAAAAAAATGCAATGCTCAAGAGGTTAGTTATGCATTTGTTTTACTATGCCATTTAAAATAAAACAAAATGTAAACTAAGTATTATTTACTTTGTAATGAAATTATCCAGGGCCATCATATTTCTATAGACCTGGAAGCATGATACACAACCCCTCCACCACTACAGTCCCCAACATTTCTTGTTGAGGTGCTGATATAAGAAAATGCTGTGCAAGGTGACAAAGTGAATAAACCACAGTATGAATTAGAAAATATATTCAAGTGTCTTGTAATGATAATTTTTTGTATTTAAAAGAATACAACTGAAATGTGGTCACAATTGATTTTGTTTTGTATCCCAACTCCTGTAACTGTGGCCAAAGGGCAAGAAATGACTCTTGATACAGTGGGTGGCATGTGTGCAGGGTGGGTCTGGAGTATATCAAGGTTTATTGGAATCTGAATGATTTAATATTGTCATTCCTTTTTTTCTTTTTTTTCAAAATTTCAGAACTGAATGCCAAAAATCCGAATTATGAAAACCCAGGTGGAAAGCAGAATCAGAGCTGGAATTCAGTTATTTATTTGAATGTAGTGCATGCAGTCTCATCTAGGAAAACCTCCCCCATACCTTGTGAACCTAAAAAAAAGGAAAAAGACAAGGCACTAAATCAGTTATTCCCTCATACACACCTTACATTGAGATTGCTGCTGTCTTAATGGTGTTTTATGGTCAGATTCGGGCCTGGCTTAGGTGACATGTGACTCTGTATCCACTCATAGTCTAGCATCTCATCTGACTACCCTCCCAATCCTAACGCTGTCATGCTATGCCTATTATTTTGGCAAACCATTGTGAATCATTGCATAGTGGCCACTTACAGAAGAAAAAGTAATAGTGTAGTGGATTGAGGAGACCCAAAGAAGTCATTCCATTCCATTACATCATATTTAAAAATCGTATGCTGACTGAACAGTGACACTTGTTCCGTGAACAACAATTACACACGACACTCGCAGGGTCACTGTACTGTCACCGTGGGACACCGGCAATGCTTTCTCGAGGTCCTGCACCCCTCCCAAATCAACTCCAACTCGGAGTTGATTATAATAATTAGTGGGGGAATAAAACTCCCATATGGGGTTGGGGAAAAGCCCTAGAAAGAAACAAAATGTATTCGCCAGATTTATGCTACCACAATTACGGTTTACATAAATCTGCTGTGTTAACATCGGTCGACAAAATATTTGTCGAACCAACATCGTAAGAGCCTTTAAAAATAACAAGTTACCCCATTTGAGTAAATCTGATATGAACCTCTGATACTATTTCAGAGTCTACTGGGAAATTTGTGTGGTCTTCATACCTGTGCTAAACCATGTACAGGGCCCCATGTTTTCTGTGATTCTGCGGTTGCAGCAACTGCCACAGAAACATGGTCCGCCACAGAAACAAGCCTGTGCTGCAAAACAGCATTTTTGGTGCAGTAAAATGTTCTGTCAACACTGAAAACCCCAACTTAATTGCTAAAATGATTGTGAGCAAGCTTAAAATGGCATCAGTGTGAGTTGTTGACAGCTCTATTATACATCCATCCCCCGGGTTGCAGCAGTCAGTGGGGCCACCACTTTCCAATCCACTGGCACTCAGCCCTAAAACTGATGACCATTATGGCCTTCTACAAACACTGGGGAACTCCAGGAAGTCTATCTTATGAGAAAGAATGGTGGTTCTATTAGCCAACTGCAGAACTGTGGAATGAAAAAGTATTAGTAATTATTGCAGACAAAAATTGGAGGCTTTCTTGATCTTTGCCGAATGTAAAATGGTCTATCTGCTCTCTAGTCTCACAGTAAATCTTTACAGAGTTGGACAGAAGATATGGAAGCCAAGTGGCATTGACACAAATGACACCACTGGTGATGAACTGCTTGAGCAGGAGGAAGCAACTAAAGCAGCATCACAGCACAAACCATCACCACCAGGCTTCAAGCAAGTGGATGGGAGGGAGCCACTGGAGCACCACTGTTTTGCAGCCAGGCAATAGTGGTCTTCAAGCAACTAAGCAGGCAGCGGGAGAAATTTTCAGGAGCATAGCCCTGGTAAAGCAACACTGGGCATGTGGGATGGAGCACTGAACAATAAAACAGATTGCAGTAAGAAAAAAATTAATAATAACCTTTCGATTCCCCATGCCCTACATCCAGTCCAAATCATGATGCCAGAATTGCTTTGCATTGCCTTGCCTGTGCATCTGTCAAACTGCCCCAGGCTGCCTTGTCCTGAGCGTTCCTTCTGGGTAACTAGATTTTATTTTGGGGCTCATATGAGTTGTCAAAGAACGTAAAGCCCATCACAGAATTGCTGCAGAATCACCACAGAATTGCTTATAGCCTGACCACAGCAAGCCAAGCATGAGGTCCTGCCGCAGAATGTAGATCCAGTTTGCTGCAGTGAACACAGGGCCCTGACTATGTGGTATACTTATCAGAGCAACAAACTATGTATCTAGAGAACAACTAAAAATCACATAACTTGGTGCTTCTAGACCATGCCACAAGCTTCTCATCCCACTTGCATCAGAGTGGGACTTGGACAATACTGTAGTTAATATGTGGTTTAAGATGTCACAGGTCTGAATACATGCCCCTTATACTCCAGGATCTGGTTCACTGGATAAGTGAAAGGATCCAGGTGATGGGAAGCAACCCAGAGCACAAACTGCTTCCACTTCATGGAGAATGTGGCCCTAGTGGAGGTTTCCTGACAGCCACTAGGATGTCCACCACCTTTGGGACACCCCAAATCTTTGATAGCTATATCTTCAGGAGCCAAGCATGGAGATGAAGAGACATAGGATCCGGATGGACCAGGGTTCCCTGTTCCTGTGATAGCAGGCCCAGCGCATAGGGAAGGGGCACTGGAGTTCCACTGCTAATTGTTCTCAGTAAGAGAAACCAGATCTGATGAGGCCAGAAGGGTGCCACAAGAATTAGAGTGGCCCCTACATTTGAGTCTTGATTAGCATCCTCTGAATTAGAGGGAAGAAAGGAAGAAGAAACCTCCTTTCCAAGACAGGGACAATGCATCTCACCAGAAACCCAGGCCCTGGATCGAGCGAACAAAAAGTGACAGTTTGTGTTGAGCAGGGATGCAAAAGGTCCAGTCTGGGCGACCCCACCTGTCTAACAGGTTTTCTACCACTGGGGTCAACAGCTCCCACTCGTGCATTCTAGACTGTGACCTGGTTAGTCTGTCTGCCAGGATGTTTTGGATACCTAGAACATGGACAGATGACAGTTGTAGACTGTGTTCTCGAGCCCAGAATCAAACTTTCATCACCTCCCTGTATAGTGAGTAAGAATGTGTTCCCCCTTGCTTGTTTATGTAGTATACTACACTGAGGTTGTCCATCTGCATCTGCAGGGGCACTGGGAACAGATGGTTCCAGAAGGCTTCCAAGGCATACAGAATAGCCCTCATCTCTAGAATGTTTATGTGGAGGAAAGTCTACATGTTGGACCACGTTCCTTGGGTCTGATGGGGACCCAGATGTGCCCCAGCCTAACCCGAAGCGCCTGTGGTGAGGACCTGCTGGGGAATGGGATGAGGAATGGGACCCCCTCAGTCAGTTGGTGGGGTCCATCCACCACTGGAGCACCTGCCAACAGGAGAGGTCACCTGCTGGGTCTTGGTCGTCAGGTGCTGATCCCACTGAACTCCCAGGATCCACTGAAGGATCCTCATGCACTAGCTACAAGGGTATGGTAACAACAGCAGCCACCATCAGATCCAACAGGTGCAGGAATGTCCTGGCTGTGACATATCTGCTCTGGGATACCATCTGGGCCTGAGCTATGAAGCATTCTGCCCTGTCCTGGGGCAGGATGGCTAGTCTTGAGCCATGTCCAGCACTGCCCCATGTACTGTCAGTGCTGACAGGGGTCAAGACAGACTTGGGTAGATTGACAGGGATCTCCAGGGCATTGAACAACTGTCTGGTATGCGCTAAGGTCTGAGACAGTTGTTCCTTGGTTTGAGCTTTGAGCAACCAGTCATCAAGAAAGAGAAAGACTTACATTCCCTCTCCCCTGAGGGCTGCTGCCACAACTGCTAAACATTTAGTAAATACCCGTGGCGCACATGACAAGCCAAAGAGCAATACCCTGAGCTGGTAGTGCTCCCCCTGGAAGAGAAATCTGAGGTGTCCACTGTGGGGGGAGGGCACACTTGATACGCACAGCGGCGTCCTGCATGTCCTAGGAGCATATCCAATCTCCTTGTTTCAGGAGCGGCAGCAGACCTTGCTGAGGGACCATACTGAACTTCTTGTACTGCATGTAGAAGTTCAGATTTCTCAGGTCTGGAATGGGTCTCAGGTCCCCTATGACCTTTGGAACGAGGAAGAAATGCAAATGGAACCCTGTGTTTCTCTCAGAGCAAGGCACTGGTTCTATGTCCCTCTTCTGCAACAGTGTACATACTTCCTCTGGAGCACAACTATGTGGCCTGGAGGGGAAACTGAGGAACATGGTGAAGGTGCAGGCAGCTCCAGAAGTTCCAAAACATGGCCTTGTTCTATGGTTGTAGGACCCATGCATCGACAGTGAGTGCCCTCCACTGGTCTAGGTGGAGCGAAAAATGACCCCCAACCATTATCTCCTGAGGGGAAGGAGTCAGGGAAGGAGTCACTGTGAAGCAGACCCGATGGCTGGGGCCACACTTCCACCTCTGGGCTGTTGGGGTGGGCATCTGTGGTGGCAGTACGGGCCAGCAGAGCAGACTCTGCTCTACATTTGCCCTGGGGTCTGGCATCTGACTCAGACTTGTGGGAAGCCTTACGAAAGGAGGTCCTCTGTCTGCTCCTAGGTTGGGTTTGGTACTGGGAGTGAATGGACCTTAGAGTTCTCCCTGATGCCTGCAGGTCGCTGACTATGTCCTGCATATCCACCCTGAAGAGCCTGTATCCTCTGAAAGGGGCATTTAGAATAGACTGCTGAGCATCAACAGCAAATCCAGACATTCTTAACCAAGAGTGCCTTCTGAGGCAGATGCTGTAGCTGATGTGGGAAAGGACCTCCTGAGGTCTAATTATGACATTTCAGATGCAACATAACCTCTCACCTTTAATTCACGGTTCTCATACCCTAAGAATGCATGTGAGACGACACTTAAAACTGTAAGAGTGGTCTTAACGATGGTATTAACAGACACCAACATGCACCTGATTTCAATGCCCATCCATCATGAGATGTTTCCCATATTTTCCATGTGCTCACCTCTGCTGCTTTCCACAGTCACAGGCAAATACAATGATTTTGCTTGCCTGACTTTATGATTAAATCAGTCAGCCCCACAAGTCATTACACTTGCATAAGAATGTGCCAGGAAGAAGAGGAAGAGCAGATGGTGAATACTGGTAGCCATATAACAAGATGGACAGACAGTCATGCAGGAGGACAAAATGTGTTGGGTGGGTGAATGGGGATGGAAGTTACAGTCAGGAGCGAGAGTGTGGTGGTTCACTACACAGTTAGGGTCATCTAAAAAACACCTGAACGATGGGGCACTTACATTTTGAAGTCTGACAATCCAGACCACTGCCAACTTTCACTGGGGATTTTCTTGCCTTTTTGAAATCTCCAATTCGGTATACAGTGTTACGTTTTGACATATCATAATACTGATGCCAACAGACAGCGTTCTATTGCAAATTTTTATGTACTATTTACTGTTGCTAATTGCAAGTGTCAATAATACTTAGGCAAGATATGTCATTATATCAGAGACTAACCAATCAAAATATTGCATTTGCTATTAAAGTTTAATAAGAGCTATTATTTGTTTATTTAATAGGTACACATATTAGATGAGTGGTAACACATGATGGTGTGTGGTTATAAGGGAATAATGCATGCCTCTGGCTGTTGTTGGCATAAGACACAGCCTATTCTTGACACTGCTAGAGAAATGCATTATTTC
The DNA here is from genome assembly GCA_016271365.2 of Neoceratodus forsteri. Lineage (NCBI taxonomy): Eukaryota > Metazoa > Chordata > Ceratodontiformes > Ceratodontidae > Neoceratodus > Neoceratodus forsteri. Next base: position 925,579,706 of record CM028133.1, on the reverse strand, counting down.
ATTATGACCACAGCACACCCTGTAATGTGTTATTCCACTTAAAAAATTGTCTTTTTAATTGCAAAAAAAAAACTAAGTAGCTCAGGCGAGGTGTGCTGTTGTCAAGTAGTAATCTAAGGTCAGGTAACGTGTTTCATCCTATGAGATTACAGGATTTTTGTGGCTCATTTTATAATAAATGTTAAAGTCAAAGAGAATTGAGTGTCAAAATTGTTTCTGAATTTACAAAATGAATTTATTTTTCAATATTGTATAACATACTCATAGATGTGTATATGAATCAAAGTAATGTCATTTATATCATAATTATTTTGAATTTTCATTATTTATCTTCAGATGTTGACTAAGAAAATTCCGACATCATTATATGGTTGCAGTAAAGGCACTCCAGTCAAAACTTGATCACCACAGAAGACAAAGAAAATTCAGTGAGACCTCATTCCACTGCTAGTTCAGTCTCTTAGTTAGTTCAGTGCAACATCATGGGCATATAAACTAATGAAGATTTTACTACTGACAGTGGAATGATTATGAATATGAAAACTCTATGGAATTTGAAGTGTATGAATACTGTACTCAGCGATGATTTTCCCAAGAAGCTCAGTCTAGGTAATCTGTTTGTCCTTTTACTGTTGAAGCATCCTACAAACTAGCTTCTCAGTCATGCATGTCTGATATGTAAAATAATCTCTATGCTATGATACTATAGATGCGTTTGTCCTATCACTATGAATGCAATACAAACTTACCTGCACTGTACACCAATGTGTGTCTTCTGCAGTCATCAGAGGCTCTGTTGTAAATGTACCCACTTGCAGTATGTACAAATGTTTATCGTTTGCATGATGTATTCTGTAACTGTCTATAAGCATTCATTGTGCCATTGCATGCTCCCACTTGGGGCTAGCAACTGGAAAGCTTGAGCTGGGGGCTCTGCTTACCTGGTAAAATATGCTTTAAATGAATAAATACAAAACATCCTGTATATAACACGACAGCTGTTTTACCTACATACTGCAGGAGTCACACAATATACTGTTGTGGCCCACATGATGCTACACAAAACTGTAGCCTTCTTCTGCATAGTTACTGTTAGAAACAAGGTCATTTCAAAGATTGTTAATCCCCTTTTGTTATGTAACAACCTGAAATCTTGCATTTAAAGGGAAATGTCCAGCTGTATTAGGGCCATGCCTCAGTGTCAGTCGACTGCCAGGCCATACCTGGCCTTGGTGCAGCACCGGGACATGTACTATGGAAACTGGAGCTGTTACTAGCTCTGCTTATACAGGCTATCTATGGACAAACCTCCGGCTGCTGCCTGTGTCAGATATCATACTGCGACAGCCGCAGGTGGCTTTGGGTGTCCCGTACATTTGCAATGCCAGCAGCAGGGAGGCAGAAACAACCAGATATAAGAAAAATATTTTTGCAGCTGTAAGTTGGGGAAAAAATCATTTACTTTACGAAAAGTCTAATTGGGCCATGCCTTACACTGAGGCATGGCCCACATACAGCTGGACGCTTCCCTTTAATCATGGTGTACTCCACTGCACTAATTTAAATTACAAAAAGTATCACAGAAATGCTGGAATCTGATTGTCTGTCAACCTTCAGAGACCCTTACATTAATATCTGTTACACTGTCATGCGAAGGGTAAACACAAAGGAGTGGAGGTAGCACTGCAACTGTGATGGAGGGTGCGCGGTACAAGGACAGCCAGCCCTGAACGCCAAAGTCAGTAAAACCAAAAGTACTGGCACAGACACTTACTCTAAAGCTGTCCCCTGACCCAGCTAGAGGCCCATTATTCCTAACCATAGCCTACATACCCCCCCAAGAACCAATCCCAGGCCCTGGGCCCACTAATTGACTACCTCACCTCCCTACCCAACTCGTCGGACCAAATCTTGGTGGGCGACTTGAATATAAACTGGCTCTGCCCCTCGTCCTCCTCCCACTGTGAGGCTTTCGATTCAATTGACCTAACTCAACTGGTCACACAGCCTACTAGAAAAAACCCTAGGGGGACAAGCACCCTCCTGGATGTGGTCCTCACCAACAGGCCAATCCGCATCCACAACATCCAAATCCTCCTGACTGCCTCAGTGACCACTCCCTGTGCTTTTCAACAGGAAACCCCTCGCCCTCATCCCGGTCAAAACCACCTCTTGAAGGTGGCTTAGGCCTGGGGACTCATAGGCCTTAAGCGCTTCCTTGCCACACTGATTGGTCCCTCTGGCGCAGGGCAACCAACATTGACTTGGCCCTGGCCTTCTTTGTAAGCACTTTCAACTTTGCCTGTGATATCTTTGCTCACATAACTGCTAGGAGGTCCAAAGTGAACATGCCTTAGGATCACCCCTGCCTACTGGTAGCAACTTAAGCAACGCTGACAATCTTTGGCACCTTGCTGTTGCTTACTGGCCGCTCCAGCTGACAGGCAGTCCTATGCTGCCGCCCCGCAACCAGTGCACCTGGGCCATCCGCAAGCAAAGGCGGAATACTACCAAGCCTCTCTTACTTCCTCCTGGGGGAACCCCAGGTGCTTCTGGGACAACATCAAGCAACTGAATGGTCACTCCCAGTCCCCCTCTCCTTCTCTTCTCAACATCAATGGTACCGTCTCCTCTGACCCTGCCCTCATTACCACCCACCTCAATAACTCCTTTACCGACCTTAGCTCAGTACTTCCTGGTAACTTTTCAGTCCACCTCCTCCATCTGTACCACCACCCATTGCCGCCCCTCTTTCCATCTCGTCGTGTCACCATGCAAAGCTGAAGCCTTACTTGCTAAAAGCCCTAAAAGTAACACCACCAGTAGACTCACTGATCCCTGCCTTTTACGTCAGGTCCTGGATCAGGTCCTCTCACCTATTACGTGCATTTTCAACAAATCACTCTGTCTCGGACAATTCCCCTCTGCCTGGAAGATTGCCACAGTTACCCCTGTCCATAAAGGTGGTGACAGGACTCTTCCGGGTAACTACAGACCCATCTCAATCCTCTCCCCCTCTCTAAGGCGTTAGAGAAAATTGTGGCATCCCAAGTCTCTGACTACCTCTGTAAGTACAATGTTCTCTGCCCTGAACAACACAGGTTCAGAGCAGGTCATAGTACCAATACAGCACTCCTGGAATTTTCCAACTTCCTCCATGCCTCCTTGGACTCTGGTGCCCTGGCTGGTGCTATATTCATTGACCTGTCTAAGGCATTCAATACCGTTTAGCATCCTCTTTTGCTCTCACCCCTCGACCTAATAGGCTTTGCCTCAGGACCTGTTCCTGGTGCACCAGCTATCTCTCCGCCCGCTCCCAATGTGTGAAAGTCAACGGTACTCTCTCTGAAACATGCCCCATTTGCTCTGGGGGTGCACTGAGGCTCAATTCTTGGACTCCTACTATTCTCACTCTTTCTTAACTCCCTACCCAGCAGTTTATGCGGTAGATGCTTCTCTATGCTGATTGCTGTTCTCGTTGCCTCCCACAAGACCCCATGCTGCTACAGAACTCCCTCCAACTAGTCTTTGACTCTGCAGCTACCTGGTTCACTGAGCACCGACTTGTTATCAACCTTAAGAAAACAAAAAGCGATGCTCTTCTCCCACCCCCAAAATAAGTACAGCAAGTTTCCCTTAGCTGTCCCTCCACACCAATCTCGTCATTGACCAGATGCAGTCCTATAAATATCTTGGTATAACCTTTGACCCTGCACTTTCATTCCATGGACATATATCTGCCCTAAATTCTGTCGCCAACTCCATTCTAGGCATTCTTTACCGGCACAAAATGCCTCCTCCTGATGCCCTCTGCCTGGCTGTCACCTCCTCTGTCATGTCTCATTGACTATGGCCTTCTGGTCTATGGCTCAGCAGATCAGACTGCCCTCAACAAGGTTAGCCTCACAGTTAATAAGGCCTGCAGACTTATCACTGGTGCTCCCAGACTCACTCACACATGTAGCTGTACACCTGGCTACCCTACTCAACCTGGAAGAGCGACTCATGTATCAGACATGCCAGCTCACCTTAAAGCCCTCGTGGCCTATCCCCCATAGGCCTATCCAACTCCATTCGCATTGCTGCTGACCTGATCACGTGCAGCTCGTCAAACTACCTACCCTATGTTATTCCGAGGCCAGGACCTCTCAAGGTCAGAGGCATTCCCCTACCGTCGCCCCACTCGGTATAACTCCTCCCTGCCAGTGTCTCAAACTCACTCTAACCTTAGCTTGCTTTAAGCCCAGGCTCAGAAACTTCCTGCTTAGCTCTCAGAAATGCAACTGCCGCTAGCCTAGTGTAAAAAAAAAATATATATATACTCTGTTTGACAATGCTCACTGTAGCTCCCCCCTTCCTTTCCCTACTAATTCCTCCTCCCTATCTCCCTCCCTTCTACTCCACCAGCTCTCCCCCGACCATAAGTTTTGCACCTTTTATCTTTTGCTTCGTTGGAGATTGTATTCTATTGTAACAAAATTGTAATTGAACTGTAACTTTTTTGTTTGTAAGTACTGTGTCCCTTGTACTACTGTTCTGATGTCCTCTTTGTGATGAGGTACCTTTGTAAATGAGCCTCTGGCTCAAAGGTTTCTAAACTGATGTTTAACTAAATAAATAAATAAATAAATACTAAATACCTTTAGAAAGGTGAACTTTTTTTTGTAAAAAATGTGCAGACAGGTGATAGACACAGGATGCTGCACAGCACCCCATTTATGTATTTAGTGTTTGCCTATGCCAGAACTTTTGGTTTGGTTGTTACTGTCATGCACAGCCTGATCCCCATGACCCATGAATTATTCGTGACAGCATTCTGGCCTCTAGCACTGCTAAAAAATTGGAATGATGCATTGTTATTCTAAACAGCATTCTTAGGCAGTAGACGGATGAACTATTTTATTTTAAATCTCCATCTCAATGATGAAAACATTAAAAGGTACCTTTCTAAAAGTACTCGTTTGGAGTATTTTTCATAATATCAAGAAGTAACTCCCAGCAGTTAGATTAAAAGTCAGTTAGCCAGCCTCTACAGGCAACATGGCACTCAGTCGAGCCTCAAGTCACGTTACACCCCTCTAAGAAACTGTTAATCAAACCCCTGGTTTTGCCTTACTGTTTAACTGTAAGTGACAACACATGACAATTTGTGTGATTGCACTCTAATAATGGACACCATGGGCCTGATTATCAAAGCCGCAGTAGAGCGACACAAGGTGCACTCCCAGTAGCCTGTACCGATTCCCAGCATGCAAGGGACCCTGTGCCAATTCACTATCACGTACAGTCCCAGTGGCAAAGTCCCACAGCTTGTGGCACTGTGTGGAGCGGTTGTGGGACAACAGATGGACCAGACACCGAACTTCAGGTTTAACACACAATCTCTGTGTGATGTTTATTCAAAATACAAGAAATTAGCTTATGCAGTGCCATATTCCTTCTTCAGTACATCAGTTTGCAGCAACAGACTATGAATGTCCTTTCTCGGCACTTAGCCAGCACCTACTGACACTGATCTCTGATCCAATTCACTAGTTGAGCTGTAGCGACCACCTATGCAAGCCATATTTGCTTGGGTAGTGGGGCCCAAAGAAAAATTACTCACCTTAGTAATTGTGTTTCTTCTAATGGAGTCTTGCTGTATTCTGACAATCTGCAGTTAGCTCCAGCCTTTAAACTGCCCGGAGAGTATAGCGTTAATTTTCTATGCAGTGCATAGAACATTGAGCTTGAGTCTGGTTGAGTCCCTACCGTGTTCTTGAACCCAACCATCAGATTCTTATGAGCAAAAACTCACTAACTACACTATGTGGAAATTGTAAAAATCTTTACTAGCCAACTGGCAACAGAAAGTTTTGGATTCCCAAAGGAAGACTCAAGTCAGGAAACCCAAAACCAAAACCTAACTAAAATAAAGATTATAATACAAAGCACCCAGGAATATGGAGGGCGTGCTAAAGACACCCCTGGGATGCAACACTGCACCTGCCCACCCACTTCCCAAAAACAGGTTCTGAGAGGGGAGGCAGGGAGGGAGGTCAGAATACAGCAAGACTCCATTAGAAGAAACACAGTTACTAAGGTGAGTAATTTTTTCTTCAAACAACATGAAGTCTTGCTGTATTCTGACAATCTGCAGACTACCAAGCAGTACCTCCATGGAGGAGGGACAGAACCTACTTTGGGAATAGGCTCTGAAGTACTGCTGTGCCAAACTGAGCATCACTCCTAGCCTGGATATCCAGAAGTAATGCTTGGTAAAGGTATGGACTGTTTTCAGGTGGCTGCTTGACAACTTTCTAACAGAGGGATATCCCTGGCAGCAGCCAGGGAAGCAGCTATACCTCTTGTAGAGTGAGTCCTCAGGCCTGAGGGTGGAGTCTTTCCCAGTTTCTCATAGCAGAATTGTATACAAGACACAATCCACCTGGCAATAGTACTCTTGGTGGCAGGTTTGCCCTTTCCCACTTCCCCAAAAGTGAGGAACAACTGGAGGGAGTCAAACCTGTGACCCTTGGTACACTCTATGTAGTAGCTAAGGGCTCTTTCAACATCTAAACTGTGTAGCCGCCTCTCTCCTGAGGAAGAATGATTAGTGAAGAAGACAGGAAGAGACACAGACTGATTCAAGTGGAAGTCTGAAACCACTTTGTGCAAGAACCTCCTATTGGTTCTAAGGACCACTTTACCTCTATGAAAGGAGATAAAATCAGGTTCCACTGACAGGGCTTGCAACTCACTGATACATCTGGCAGAGGTAATGGCTACCAAAAACACAGTTTTCCAAGTCAAGTACTTAAGCTCTGCTGAGGACATAGGCTCAAAAGGAGGTTGCATAAGCTGAGCAATGCAAACATTTAAGTCCCAGGCAGAGGCAGGATCCCTAAAGGGAAGATTGGTATGAAACAATCTCTTGAAAAATTTACAGAACACAGGATGAGATGATAGTGAGGAAGACTTCCCCACTGACAGAAAAGCAGAGACAGCTGACAAGTGTACCTTGAGAGTAGCTGGTCTGAGGTCTATGCCATTAAGATGGACCATATAATCCAGAACTGTAGACAATTCAGCAGTGTCTGGGGAAATATGCTTCTTGGAACACCAAATGCTGAATCTTTTCCATTTGGAGTTATAAGTCTTTCTGGTGGAGGGCTTTCGAGAAGCTTTGAGAATGTCCAGAACCCACTGAGACAGATGCAAATCTGCATACTCTAACTCTTCAAGAGCCATGCCTTGAGATTGAGAGACCGAAGACTGGGGTACCAAATCCTCCCCTGAGAGGAGGTTAGCAGGTTGTAATTCTTGGGAAGAGACAGGGGAAGATGGACTGCTACAGACAGCAACAGGGGTACCAAGGCTGTCTGGCCCAGTCTGGAGCAATCAGAATCACTTTGCAAAGTTGTGACCTTACCTTGACTAGAACCTTGAACAGCAGAGGAAAGGGAAGGAAGGCACACAGAAATTTCCCTTCCCAGTTCAAAACCAGAGCATCCAGAGGGACTGAATCCAAGACTGGGGGTCTGCAACAAAACAGAGAAAGTTGGTGATTGTTTGGGGCTACAAAGAGATCTATCTCTGGAGTGCCCCACCTTGAAAAAATCACTTTCAACACCAGGGGATCCAGGGACCATTTGTGATGGCCCTGTGAGATCCTGCTCAGTGCATCTGTTAGCACATTGTCCTTCCCTGGAAGGTGGACTGCTATCAGAGAGGTCTGCAGGGAATAAGCCAGGGACCACAATTTCATGGCTTCCGTGCACAAGGCTGTAGACCGAGTGCCTCCCTGCTTGTTGATGTACCACATGGTGATGGTGTTGTCTGTTCTGACCTGAACCACCTTGTTCTGCACAGACTGAGAGAAAGCTTGCAGGGCCAGAAAAACTGCCCTGACTTCTAGGAGATTGATATGGAGAAGGGACTCCTGAGGAGACCACAGTCCCTGAGCTGTGAGAGCCCCCAGATGAGCTCCCACCCCAAAAGGGAAGCATCCATGGTAAGAGCCACTGAATGAGACTGAGTGACAAATGGGACCCCTTGCCTTAAACTGTCCTGATCCTGCCACCATTGAAGAGCTTGGATCAGTGTCCAGTCACTGGAATCAGTTTGGTAAGAGGGTCCTTCCTTTGAACCAAAGGCCCTCAGATGGAACTGAATGTCCCTCATCGAATTCTTGCTCCTTGGACCACTGCCCTAGAAGTTGCCATGTGGCCCAAGAGCTGAAGGAAATGCCTTGCTGGTGGGACACCTGAAAGGCTGAAGAAGAAGCCAGTTCTATGAGAACTCTTGCCCTTTCCAGGGAAGAAAGGCTCTGCTTTGACAGTGTCTAGCTCTGCCCCTATAAAGGTAAAGCTGCACTCGTTAGAGAACTGATTTGGGAAGGTTGAGAAGAAATCCAGGGGAAGTGAGCACTTGCTGGGTGACTTGCAGGTCTGACTTGACTTGGCCTTGGGACTGACTATGAGCCAGTCATCCAGATATAGAAAAACGGAAATCTTTTGCCTTCTTCAAAAGGCCACTACTACTGCCAGGCATTTTGTAAAAACCCTTGGAGCTGATGTTAGGCCAAAGGGCATTGCTTTGAACTGGTAATGGCCTGAGGGCAACTTGAACCGGAGGTACTTTCTGTGGGAGCACCTGATGGGGATCTGAAAGTAGGCATCTTTTAGGTCCAGGAGGCTAGCCAGTCCCCTGGCCTTAGAGAGGAAGAATTATTCCCAGAGTCACGATCTTGAACCTTGGTTTTAAAAGATGTTTGTTCAGGTATCTTAGATCTAGGATGGGTCGCCACTCCCTTGTCTTTTGGGGTAAGGAAGTACCTGGGTACAGACCTTTGCCCCAGTGTAGGGTAGGAACTCTCTCTCTATGGCCTCTAAGGCCAAAAGAGATGAAATCTCTGCCTCTAGGGCAAGGGTTTGGAGAGACTTGCAGGTGGAAAGATCTGGCTCTCATCTTGAAATTTTTGAAGCTGAGAACCAGTCCCTAGCTTACTACTTCCAGGATCCACTTGTCTGAAGTAACAGACACCCAGTCCTGAACAAGTAAGCCAGCCTGCCCCCACAGGAATAGGAGAGTCGACCCAGGCAGACCCATCAGGGTGTCTGCTTGGCAGGGGCCTTAGATTAAGAAGTGGATGCAGCCCTGCTCATCCCCCCTTCTGCCTCTCCCTCTGAAGAACTCCCTCTGTGAAAAGGGAGAAGAGGCCTGTGCTTGGTAGAAAGGCCTATGAAAAGGCCTGTCCCAGCCCCTAGAATGCTGCCTTTGAAGAGTTGCCTGCCTCTCCTTGGCCTATGCACTCCTATAAGTGGTCCTATATTCTTCCATCTTTTTCATGTAATTCTCTGTCTGCTCCCCAGAGAATTACCTTCCACAGGAAAATCCATGGCCTTAGCCTGGGTGTCCTGTGAAAGGCTAGTACATCTAAGCCAAGCCATTCTCCGAAGAGCCACAGATGTAGCCATGACTCTTGATGGCACATCATTGGAGTCCACAGCAGCATGAAGCTGTACCTTAGATGCCTCAATCCCATCTGCAGCCACCTCCTCCAGCTCCTTGGCCAACTGGGGGGAGGCCTGTTTAGCCAGTGCCAGTACAGTGTCCCATCTGGACTTCTGGTACCTGGCTGTATAGACTATATAATTAGCCTGCCTGAGTCCCAAAGAGGATGCCATGTATTGCTTCTTTGCCAAGGCATCCATCCTCCTGAAGTCTTTATCTGGGGGGGGGTGAAACCAAGGGAACATTATCCCTGTCACAGGCCGCAGCCTGCACGACCCCAACATGGCTACATTGCTGGTAGAAAAACTCTGTGTCTGAGCCTGATAAAGTGTACCTCTTATCCATTCTTCTATCAACAGGAGGTACAGAATTAGGAGACTTTAACATTTTTGTGTCTGTTTCCCAAATGATTTGTGCAAGGAATAGACAGTCTCCTGGACTCTGGGATGTCCATCATTCTACAAATCAGGCTCTTCTTGATCCTCAGTAGCTTCCTCCATAGGGAGCTGAAGAGTTTCAGCCACTTTCCTGTAAAGCGTAGTGGGAGGGACTCAGAGACCCTAGGAGGACACACCAGAAGGTCTGTCTGGGGAGATGTCCGGTTCAATGGGCACATCCAGACTTTCTGCTCCATCATAATCATCGTCCTGTTCATAATCCCCTCCTCCTCAAATTCTGTTTCATAAAAATCTTCAGGCGTATTCCTGAACGGTGGAACCGACAGACTAAGGCCCTAATAGCAGAAAACGGATCGGGGAGGCGGAACTGGGTGACGGTTCAATAATCGAATCGCTCAGGCAATCTCATCAGCAGTCGGAACATGAACCTCTGGATCCGAGACCAACTGATTTGTCTTTCCTTTTCCTTTTTGTAGGCTCTCCTCTTACCCAAAGTAGTATCGCCCTGGTCAGAGGGCACTCCTTCTGGTTCGGTCAGAACCGAACTGGGCTGGCCATCCGGGTCAGAGGACTTCTCGGCCTCCTTTTCCCTAAGTCTACCTAATCTCTTTTCCAGGGTAGACCTAGGAAAATTTTTATAAATTTGGCAGTCTGTATTGAGGTGTTCAAACCCCAGACAATAAACACAGGTGGTGTGGGGGTCGGCCTTAGCAAAGACTTCCCCACACTCATTGCAGTGTTGAAACCCAGTGGGCCCGTGTTTTTCCTTGGGTTTCTCAGGCATGGCCAACCTAACCAAACTTACCCTTTTTTCAGCAACCAACAGGCAAGACTCCCTTATCAGTTCCTAACCGTGTCACGGGTATTGGAAAAAAAACATTTAAAACACGTTTTTTTTTAGAATTGATAAGGACCAGCAACCACACACTAAAGCAAAGTAAGAAATTCAAATATAAAGGATCGGTTCAGCTGAACCAATCGAAAAAACTTACAATTTCCACAAAGTAAATCAGAAAACTATCTAGTACTCACGGTACGCAGACAGAGCCTGAACCGAGAAAGCGGAATAAATTCGACAAAACCGACACTTTAACCGACTTTGGAACTGAGCTGAAGGAGAAATCTCTGGGCGACTGTTCAGTGAGGCAGGTAAAGAATCTGATAGTTGGGTTTCAAAGGGCTGCAGACAGAGACCTCAACCAAGCTCGAGCTCGAGCTCAGCGTTCTATGCACTGCATAGAAAATTAACCCTACACTCTCCGGGGCAGTTTAAAGGCTGGAGCTAATTGCAGATTGTCAAAATACAGCAAGGCGTCATGTCGTTTGAAAGAAAACAAAAACAAAACAAGCTATAGACAAAGAACCTCAATGCAGAATCATTGAAAGAAGAGGTGACCCCAAAGGGCACTGGCAACAAATCAAGTTTCAAAGAAATACAACATCATACATACTTCCATAATACAATGCATCATGGGATATATACAAATCATCATGACATTTCTTACTTAAGTTTACAACAATATACATGCATTTTAAATAACACAACTAGCTTAGTTTAGTTTCCATAATAGTCACCTAGTACCATTACCATTTTACCATTATCAAAACACCTAGTGCCATGGTATTTTCAACATTACAGGTTTCATAAACATAAGGTATATCATGACATAGTGCTATTACATACTAAATCCAACTGATTAACACAACCTGTTTTACATACATCTGGAGGACACCACAATACCCTCCTGTATGAGGACCTAAGAAGGAAAAGACAAATTAAAGAGGATCCTGTAGCATAGTCAAGGGAGGGAGAAGGGGGTGCCCACAGGTGGCCAATCTTATGGACTAGAAATAGTAAAGGATAGATTAGGCTTAGAAACAGAAGAACTGTTGCAACAGATTTAAGAAAAGGTCAGTCCTCAAGAGTGGCAGGAGCTCCCGGTCACGTGGTGGGGCAGCTCTCTTGGAAGAGTAGACACCTATTCATGTATCTGGCACATGCACACTGTTGCATGCAGTGATGGAGTCGCAGTAATACTACCGGATACTGCCCATGCCATGCATGTCTAGTAGCAGTTGTATCATAGTCCACAGTGCTCCTGTCACATGCACACCATAACTGATTATATATTGATGTGTACACTACATAATACAATAGTATGTCATATAACTAATATAACAAACACATAGTCTGCGTGGTTCCACAGGATACAGTATCCCTGCCCACAATGCTTCTGCTTCATAGTCTACTAGTAGCATACACACCTGCAAATTAAATACGTCTAACTGCAGTTAGTATACATGTAATATTATTATTGTTGCAATATAGACCTGTGAAGCAACCCTTTTGTCTGTCATGTGCACACCTTCAAAGACCCTCCTGCCCAGGAAGGGCTCTGTGGGTGGAGCACGGACCATCAGACCAGCCCTGGCTGGTCTAACGGGTGTTTGTTTATGTCGACACTGTACACCTTAGTGAATTCCAGAAAAGGGGATGTTGCAGCATTGCCATGACTCAAGGCTCCTTGCACCATGCTGTACTCCCTTGGTGCACGCAGCCTTCAGTTGCCACAGACTGTGTTTGAGAATTGCTCTCGGTGCAATTCCTGACGCAAGTCACTCCCCGTGTCATTCCTTCTGATGCAAGCTCCTTGCATCACGCTGGAAGCTGTGAGAGTCAGGACCCTTGGGTGGCTGTTAGGCATTTGGCATAGTGAGTACCGTAACCTCTCTGGAGGTTTTTATGTCATTATGACTGCACACTCTGGGATGTATCATTCCACTAACAAAATGCTTATATTTGTTTTAAATAAATATGTAGCCTATGTGAGCTGTCTGACTGTCAGAAAATAATAAGAAATCAAAATAATCAACAGTCATGTCACGTGTTTTGACCAACTGAGTTATATGATTTGATTACATCATTGCTGAATGAATTGAATGATGCATTCTGCTTCTGAACCAACATTCGTAAAGTGGAACTGTCAGCTCCCCTTGTGGTACTGCTATGGGACCTAGAGGTCCCAATTAAGCAAACCTCAAAAAGGAATTACTTTTTTTTAGCACTTCTTGATTTGTAGTCTTAGTTTTAATCTGGTTGATCCAGCGAACAGACACAGTTTTTACTTTTAGCTTGTTTACTGTATCCACCTTCCTTTCCTCCACTCAGTACTGGCTTTCCCACCTCATAATTCTCAAAAGGAAAGCACTTTGTGGCACTAATGAGCGTTTTTATTGAACAAAAAACAAACAAAAAAGGTGACCTTAGTATCAGTGCCATTTTCAGTGTGAGGCGCAGTCACTCTCCCAGTCTCATATCAGCCGTCTCGTCCACGTTTACTGATGTTTGCACTTACTGCCATCAAAACAGAAGTGTATTTACAAATTAAACAAAGAAAAAAAAGAAAACACACCAACGCCATCTACTGGCAATTGTACCAGTGGCATGATTCATTTTTTAAATACATTTCTACTCACTAATATCATTTAAATATTTTACGTACTTGTAAATGAATATCCATTTTAGAAGTGCAAGATTACACTTCATAGTCTGTGGTACTGGGCTATTACACACAATATTCCAGTGGCTATAAGGCCCACTGCTTGTGGTGGTAGGCCTCATTTTGCCCTGGGCAGACCAGCATAAGCCCAATAGCACCCACCATCGACTGTATTGCTGCTTACTAGTCCATATGTCTGTTACAATTGCTCCTCGTCTTCATTACATTTTTTTGATGTGAAGAATGAATGAATTAATTAATTAATGTATTTATTGTTTACCAGGTAACTACACTAGACCAGATGATCTGTTTACAGGCACGACCTGGAAATAACAAAAATTGTACAAATATTGGATGGGAGGGACTAAGTTGGACACTACCTCTGAGGAAAGGGATCTGGGAGATATCATATGCGACTCCCTAAGACAATCTACCTGATGTAACAAGGCCTACAGAAGTAATCAAAATGATTCAGGGCCAGTGGAGCAGAACCTACAAGGGCTGGCTTAAGGTTCTGAACACTCTTTAGAGACCAGAAGGGAGAGGGGTGATATAACAGAGACCTTCAAGTTCCTCAAAAGAATGAAACAAATAGATTGTTAGGAAATATCCAGGAATGGTGAATCAAGAACACAAGGAGGACATGAGTGGAAGTTGGAAGGGAGGACTTGATAAAGTTTTTATTTAAGAGAGAGTGGTTGAGCCTTGTAACAGCCTACTTGCAGAGGTGTTGGCTGCCAGAACCATTAATAGTATCAAACACAGCGGGACACTACCTCTGAGGAAAGGGACCTGGGAGACATCATATGTGACTACCTAAAACAATCTAGTCAATGTAACAAGGCCTACAGAAGTCACCAAAATTATTCAGGGTCAGCAGAGTAGATCCTGAGGTTCAACTTAAGGCTCCAAACATGTACTCTTTAGAGACCGGAAGGGAGAGGGGGAAATATGATAGAGACAGAACAGTTATGTGAGAATTTACTGTAACAGTAGATCTTGAAGGGATCTCAGTCATCAGGTCACATTTATGGAACTTAACTGTCAGTGAAGCAGGATCCACGCGGAAGATTTCAGCAGTTCAACTGGGGTTGCCCACACCAACATCATCTGCCGGCGTCACTAACCTTATAAAGGTGTGAGCGGCCCCCTTCCCTCTTCAGTTCTTTCTCCCAGAGACTAAGGGAGCAAAGCTCATGCCATGGAGGACCGAGGAGAGACAGAGAGAGAGAGAGAGAGAGGTGTCCAGGCCTAAATAAAGGGCAGGATACACGGATAGCCAGTTCTGAGAAAGAGCCCTATAAAGGGGATGGAGGTAGGAAGACAGACCTGATGACCGAGATCCCTTGAAGATCTACTGTTACGGTAAGTTCTTCACGTAATTGTTCTATCTTCATCAGGTCACACACACGGAATGAGTCCCAAGCAATTACAAATGCACAAACAGTCTGGGAGGATTGCCATCCCTAAACTTAAGACAGGAGGCCCTGCAGCACAGCCCTGCCAAAACCTGCCGCAGAGCTCTAGAGGCAATGTCCAGACTGTAGTGCTTGAGTAATGTGGACAGTACTCCAGGTGCAGCAGCACAAATGTCATGACTGAGACCCCTTTTGAAAAAGGCCACAAAGGTAGCCATGCCCCTTATGGAATGGGCTCTCACTGTTCCTGGCAAATCTTTACCATGCTTGTTGTAGCAGAACACAATACTGTGTGCCAAACATTTGGACAAACACTGTTTAGAAACCAGAATGCCCTCTCTATCTGGGGTGAAACAAACAAAAAGCTGCTTCAACTTTCTACACTCTTTAGTTCGAAGCAGATAATGCTTCAAAATTCTGCTCACATCTAACGTATGGAGCAGTGCTTCCCCTGGATTGGCACACTCAGTAAAATAAACAGGTAAGTGGATAGACTGGTTCAGGGAAAACTCACACACCACCTTAGGAAGAAACTTAGGATTCGTGCGCAAAGATACCCTGTCTTTGTGAAAAATTAAATAAGGCTACTCATACCAGAGAGAGCCTGAAGTTTGGAAATCCTTGAGAGAAGTAATAGCAAAATAACGCTTTCAGGAAATAAAGCGTAGCAGAGTTATGGCTGGCTCAAAAGGAGACAGGGTCAACTTCTCCAAAACAAAATTCAAATTCCAGCTTGATTAGCACCCTCTGAATCAGAGGAAATGGAGGGAAGGCATAAAGGAACCTCCTGCTCCAGAAGAGGAATAACACATCTCTCACCAGTTAACTGCAGGCTCTGGATCTAGCGAGCAGAAACTAGGCAGTTTTGTGTTGAGTGGGGACACAAAAAGGTCCAACTCCGGATGGCCCCATCTGGAGAACAGATCTTCTGCAACGAATGAGAGAAGTTCTCTTTCGTGCATGCTGGACTGAGTCCAACTGAGGCTGTCCGCAAAGGTGTTTAGCATGCCTGGAACATGAACACTCAACAGAACCAGACTGTGGTCTAGTGCCCAGTACCAAACTCTCATGGCCTCCTGCAAGAGGATATGAATGTGCCTCCCCCCATTTGTTGATGTAGTAGACAACGCTGAGGTTGTCGGACTGGATCGAGAGCTGATACGGGAGGAGATGGTTCTGAAAGGCCTGCATGGCACACAGGACCATCTGCATCTCCAGGATGTTGATATGCAGGGAAGTTTTGATCTGGAACCAAGAGCCCCGAGTCTGAAAGGGACCCAGCTGCACCCCACAGCCCAAACTGGAGGCATCAGTGGTGACGATTTGCTGGGGGGACGAGATCCGGAATGGAACCCTTTGCAACAGGTTCAGAGGGTCCATCCACCACTGGAGAACCTTGCAGACTGGGGAGGAGACCAGCAGTAACTATTCTAACTCGTCCATGCATTGGTCCCATTGCACCCTGAGTGTCCACTGGAGGACTCGCATGTGCAGCCTGGCCAGTGGAGCCTTGGGAATTGCCACAGCCATCAACCCCAACAGCCTTAAGAATACCCTTGCAGGAACATAATGGCTCTGGGTGACCTTCTGAGCCTGGGTGATAAGGCAATCTGCTTTGTTCTGAGGCAGGAATGCCCTCTGCTCTGAATCTAGATGAACCCCTATATATTGCAACCTTTGGGACATGGTTAGGACTGACTTGGGCATGTTGGCGGTGATGCCCAGGAAAGAAACAGCTGAAGGTTCTATCCAGAGTCAGAAGAAGCTGTTCTGTTCTCTGGATGGGGCCTTTAGGAGCCAATTGTCCAGACAGGGGAAAATATACAGTCCCTCTCTTCTGAGAGCTGCAGCTACTGTTGCTAAGCACTTGGTAAATACCTGCGGCTGAGAGGATAAGCCAAAGGCAATATTTTGAATCAATAGTGCTCGCTCTGAAAAAGAAACTGGAGGAATCTCCTGTGTGGTGGAAACACTGAGATATGCAGGTAAGCATCCTGCATGTCCAGGAGCACAGAGCAGTTGCTCTGCTTGAGAGGAGGCATCAGGCCTGGCAGGGTTACCATGTGGAATTCTTTTGTATTGGACATACAGGTTGAGCTCCTTGAGATCTAATATGGGCCTCAGATCTTGGGTTTTCTTGGGGATCAGGAAGCACCTGGAATAAAATCCTCCATTTCTTTAGTACTTGTGCACTGGCTCAATGGCCTTTTTGCACAGAAGGACTGTACCTCCTCCGGAGAACAGACAGATGGGCTGGGAGGTAGGTAGAGGGTACTGGAGGAGTCTCTGGGGGCATCTCGATGAGTTACAGTGTGGGATCCCTCTCTTTTGATCTGAAGAATCCAGGCATCTGAAGTAATGGTTCTCTACTGATTGAGATGGAGGGAGAACCAGCCTCCGACCACCACCTCTTGATTGGGGACAAGAAGAGGGGAATCTGGCAAGGAGTCAAGCAGAGGCAGATCCAGCCACTGGGGTTGATCCATCAGCCCTGGGCGCTTGGCTGTGGTGCCGGGGGTCAGCAAGGCGGAGGCTCTTCTCTACCCTGGGGCCAGGAGGCTGCTCCAGATTTGTGGGACACCTTGTGAAAAGAAGGGTGCTGTCTGCTCTTAGGCGGAGTATGGTAGAGCGAGTGGACAGACTCAACAGCCCTGCTTGATGCCTATAGCTCATTTACGATGTCCTGCACATCTGGTCCAAACAGCTTGGAGCCATTAAAAGGTGCACTGAGCACCTTTTGCTGGACATCAGCTGGGAAACCTGAGACCCTCAGCCAGGAGTGTCTACGAAGGCAAATGCTTGTGGCAGCAGCCCTGGCACCTGTATCCGGAATACAGAGGGCCCTCATGAGGTGCTTGCTAATATCCTCAGCACCCTCAAACATTTGAGAACCTCCCGTTTCTGGAAACAATCAGGAAGGCCTGGATCGTGGCCTTGCCCTTCTTCCAGATAGTATTCTGGTACTTGACTATGTGGGAGAGGTAACTAGCAATCCTCAGCCCAAGGATAGAGGAGGCATAGACCCTCTTGTCCCAGAGATCAATCCTACAGGATTCTCTGTTGGGGGAGAGAACTGAGGTGCTTGGGCACCTTCAGCCTATCAAGAGCTGCCTTAATAACCACAGAATCAGTTTCCAGCTGAACAGCATAATTTGGCAGTCCCTGGGGGGTATGATACAACTTATCAGCCCTGCGGTGCATGGCTTGCACCATTTCAGGCCTGTACCAGGCTGCGGTAGTGGCCTTCCTTAGATCTGGAAGGACAGGTTCATATTACGGTTTATACTACGGTGTGGAAAAGGGTAAAGAGGCCGAGGCCCATATCGCTCTTATACTAAGCCAGAAAATAATAGGATAAATTATACCTAGAGTTAATTAATCTTTCAAGACGATATCTGAACGTGCTCTTAGTTTCACAGATAACAACATCCAGGGGAAGTTAGTTCCAGGGACCGATGGCACAAAGGATGAAGAAGTATTTTCTGCTAGTATGTTTAAATGGTTTCCATACAAGTTGCAAGGGTAACCTCTCATATCATGCTCATAAGTTTTAAACTCAAGTCCTAATTCGACATAAGGTAGGGGTCTTGAATAACATCAAAAGAAATATGAGGTTGCCACTAAGCGATGAATAGATAATGACATAAGGTTTAAAGACATCAATCTGTTTTCATAGGATACTGATTTAAGGCCAGAAATGTGTTTTGTAAACTTTCTTTGTATTTTTTCTAAAGAGTTGCTGTCTGATTTCTTATATGGGCACCAAAGCTGGGATGCATACTCCAGGTGTGGCCTAGCACATGCCCTAAAGGGAGGGGTCAATACCTTAGAGTCCCTAGACTTGATGTTACATAGAATGGGCCACACAACTCTATTGGCTTTACTAATTACACCTTGTAGGTGTTTATTTTGAGAAAGATCATGGGGTATGGTAATACCAAGGTCCTTCTCATCTGAGGTGGTACAAAGTTTTGAACCTGCTAGCGTATAGAGGTGATTTAAATTCCTAGGACCCAAATGCATCACCTTGCATTTGGATGTGTTCAGTTTCATCCCCCAAGTATTTACCCAATCTCAGATGTTATCGAGGTCCTGTTGGATAATAGCAGCTTGAGCAGCATTGATACACAGGCTCCCAATTTTAACCTTGTCAGCATATTTAGTAGTTAAAGAAGCGCAATTTTTTGTTAGTTTGGCTATGAATAATTGAAAGGGCAGGGTCCCAAGACAGAGCCCTGGGGAACTCCACTGAGTACTTTGCCCATGTCAGATATGGTCCCATTAATGATTACTCTTTGGGTTCTATCCTGTAACCAATTACAAATCCAGTTTGTTATATAAATATTGATGTTAAGTTTCTGACGTTTGTTAATGAGAGCCCAGTGGGGCATGACATCAAATACCTTACTGAAATTGATGAATATGATGTCACATGATGTCCGACTGTCCATAAGTGTACTGATGTGTTCATAGAGGCATAGCAGGTTAGTTAAGCAGCTTCTTCCATTCTTAAAACCGTGTTGTTCTGGGTCATAGTTATCTACTATTGGGGATATGAATATCTTTAAGGAGGCTCTCTAGGATTTTACAAACACATGAGGTCAAACTTACGGGTCTGTAATTCTCCCAATTATGTTTTGGAACTTTGTTATGAATAGGGACAACCTTTGCTTCTTTCCACTCACCAGGGACAAAGTTATCAGCCAAAAAGCATTCAAAGAGATTTTTTTAAGGGGAGGGTAAGATTGTCAGCCAGCAAGAATAATAGGTGTCCGGCCAAATTGTCCGGACCTGGCAATATTTTTCCCTAAGTGTCAGCAGCTTGTTTCTAACAATCTCTTCTGAGAATCTAATCAGAGGATCCTTAGACTGATTGGTGGGGGAGTTATATTTTGATTAGTAGATGAAAAGATATTATAAAATTCCTTCATAAATAGGTCAGTCATAGTTTTGGGTTCATGTATCAACCTGTTGTTCATGGTTAAGGTCCTACCTAACATGATGGTTTCTTTAAAGAGTTAATATAGGTGCAAAGTAGGAGGAGTGAGCTTAGCTAGAAGGAGCCAGGTTAAAACCAGATTTAAGCACTGCCCTAGATAGCTTCTGCCAGAGAACAGACAGAACACCAGGAGGAAGGAGCTACTGGTATAACTAAAACTTCTCTACTGGGACTATATTGCCCTCCTTCCCTCCCCTCCATCCTAAACCAGTTCTACTTTTATAGGCACAGGATTTAACTGACAACAGGAACTTCCTGTTTGGGAGCAGGAAGTGAGTGATCACAGAGCCACCAAAGACTCACCATCCTAGAAGGGCAAGAGCAGCTCTCCGTCCCCCAGCTGCTGGAGGTCTGACTCCGAGCAAGTAAGAAGACTACTGAGAAATATAGGAACTTCTTGTCTTAGAACAGGAAGACCAGGAGCTAAAAGGGCACAGAAGCAGTAAGTAAGTAGGGAAGAAAAAAAGAAAAAAAAACAAACCAAAAAAGAAAATAAACAAACAGAGGAAGAGCAAGTATTCAAACAACAGTTAGGGGGCCAGAAAAAGACATGATGGGGTAGTACAGTGCAGTGGCTCTGGAGCAGCAGACTTCGGGAGGCGTTCTGGAGGATGCAGTGTTGTCCCATCTGCAGGCACCTCTCTGGGCTGAGGGAGGAGGTTGCTCATCTCCAGGCTGAGTTTGCCAGGATTTGTGAGACCTCCTCTCCCACCCAGGGACCACCAGGGTCACTGCCGTTGCCTCAGAGATTGCCAAGAAAGAGGAGCGGTTGGACCACAGTGGGCTCAGGGAGGGTGAGGGTGGTGGAACAGAAGTGCATCCCTCCAGCTGTACCTCTCCACAATTTCTATACTGTTCAGGATCCTAGGTGATAGGTTTAAATACTTTATTGGCAAGCATTTAAACTAGCCAAGGGGAGAGGCACTGGAAAGGAGCAGGGAAATCCTAGCCCCCAAAAAAAATCAGGTTACTAAGTGAAGTAGACACCAACAGAGATGTTAATAGGGAGAAGCGCTGGGGTAAATGGAGAAAGTGACAAACGCAGTAAGGACAGTGATAGGCCAAAAAGGGGTAAGGCCATCAAGAAATGGAGGGTAATGAGTACCAACGCCTATAGTCTGGGCAACAAGCTCCCTGAACTGGTGGCCTTGATGGAAGAGGGATGCCTGGATATCATAGCAGTCACAGAAACATGGTACACAGAGAACCATGACTGGGATGTTAACATACCAGGGTACACAACCTACAGGAGAGACAGGAGGGGCAGAAGGGAGTAGCTCTCATGTAAGGGAAGGGATAAAGCAACTGAACAAAAGAGTAAACAGGGAGGGAGGGAGGAGAGGAGGCACTGTGGATCACCTTAAAGACTGGAAACGGCACCACAATCCGCACAGGGGTTGTATACAGACCCCCATGTTAGGGGGAGGGAATGGACAAGGATATGATAGAAGGCATACTTACGATGGCAGAGAAAGGGGAGATACTGTTGATGGGGGACCTTAATATGCCAGATGTTAACTGGAGCACCTTTGCTGCAGCCACATCCAAAAGCAGGGCCATTCTTGATGCCCTTCAGGTGGCATACCTCAGACAGCTAGTTTTGGAACCTACTCGTGAGGGAGCAATCTTAGACCTTGTACTCTCAAATGGGGACAGTGAGAGGATCTCAGATCTAGAAGTGGGTAGCCATTTGGGAACAAGTGACCACCAAACAGTGTGGTTCATGATAAACTCAGCTACAGAGTCAAGCCATACAAAAGTGAGGGTTCTGGACTTCAGGAGGGCTGACTTTGGGAAGATGGGAGAGTGCCTTAGAAAAGCACTAGCAAACAGGCTAGAAGGAGGGGTGGAGCAACAATGGGGAAATATCAAAACTGCCATCACAGAGGCAACAAGCCTTTGTGTGAAGCAAATAAACAAATCAAAATGAAAGAAAAAGCCACTATGGTTCTCAAAAGAAGTGGCAGTGAAGGTTAGGGAGAAACAGATAGCATTTAGGAAGTATAAGGAAACACAGAAGGAGCAGGACAGAGAACTGTACCAGTTAAGGCAGAAGGAAGCAGGGAGGGTAGTCAGAATGGCAAAGGCACAAACTGAGGAAAAGATAGCCAACTCGGTTAAGAAGGGGGATAAAACCTTTTATAGGTATATCAGGGAGCGTAGAAAGACAAAGGGAAGGATAATGAGGCTGAACAGAATGGATGGTGGGTGGGCAGACAGTGACAGTGAAAAAGCAGGGATACTGAATGAATACTTCTGTTCAGTATTCACAAAAGAGAAAGTGGGGGAGGTGCCTAATCCAATTAACAGAAGCACTCTGGAGAGGGGGGTCGACCCCAAAATCCTAAAAGAGCTAAGGGAGGACCTAGTGACACCACTGACTACGCTTTTTAACAAATCAAGGCAGGATGGGGTGGTATCTGAGGACTGGAGGAGGGCAGATGTGATTCCCCTTCACAAAAGTGGGAGCAAGGCAGAAGCACGAAACTACAGACCTGTAAGTTTGACCTCAGTGGTAGGGAAAATGATGGAATCACTTCTGAAAGAAAGAATTGTTGAGTACCTAGAGGCCAGCGGGGCACAGGACCCAAAGCAGCACGGATTTACGGCAGGTAGGTCATGTCAGATGAATCTAATTGATTTCTTTGACTGGGTGACCAAAGTAATAGACCAGGGAGGGGCTGTGGATATGGTCTACCTAGACTTTAGCAAGGCATTTGACACAGTACCACACAAAGATTAATAAACAAGTTAGCCAGCCTGGGAGTGGGTCCCAGGGTGGTAGCCTGGTAACAAACTGGCTGCACAACAGGACACAGAAGGTAACAGTGAATGGAACACATTCCAAGAAAGAGGGGTTACTAGTGAGTACCTCAGGGCTCAGTACTGGGCCCAGTCCTCTTTAAAATCTTTATAGGTGACATTGCAGAGGGTCTGAGGAAAGGTATGCCTCTTTGCAGATGAAACAAAGATCTGTAACAGAGTTGATGCACAAGAGGGGTAGAAAAGATGAGAAGGGACTTGGCAAGGTTGGAGGAATGGTCAGACATATGGCAACTTAGATTCAATGCAAAGAAGTGCAAGTAATGCACCTGGGAAACAAAACCCAGGAGAAGAGTACAGAATAGCAGGGAAGTACAAACAACAATAAAAATGGAAAGGGACCTGGGTAGTCATATCAGATGACCTAAAGGTGGGTAAGCAATGTGAGAAGTCGGTAAGGAGAGCCAGGGGATACTGGTATGCATAGGAAGGGGCATCACAAGTAGAAAAAGGGAAGTGGTTATCCCTCTATACAGACAGTTGGTGAGACCCCATCTGGAGTACTGTGTGCAGTTTTGGAGACCTCATCTCCGCAAGGACATAGACAGGATGGAAGCAGTCCAGAGGAGGGCAACTAAAATGGTGCAGGGTCTGCAGCAGAAACCATATGAAGAGAGACTGGGAGAGCTTAATATGTATACCGCACATGATAGAAACTTTCAAGTACCTCAAGGGAATCAACAAAGTCCAGGAAGGTAGCATCTTTCAGAAAAAGAGATGTGTAAGAACAAGGGGGCACAATTTAAAGATAGAGGGGGGACCTCAGGGGTAATGTGAGGACATTTTTTTTCACAGAGAGAGTGGTGGATATGTGGAACCGCCTTCCTGAGGAGGTCATTGGGTCTAAAACAGTGGGGAATTTAAACATACACAGGACAGACATAAGGCAATTATAGTGGGGGTTGCAGGAAGTAGGCTGTTGGTTAACCAGAATCTGCAGCTTATCCAGTAGGTAGGGAAATGGGCAGACTGGGTGGGCCAAGTGGTCCTTATCTGCCATCAAAGTCTATGTTTCTATCCCAGTCCTTTCACAGAAGAAAGGGTTCTGAAAGAACTCCTAAAACTGAAGGTGGACAAAGCAATGGGGCCAGATGGAATTCACCCCAGAATTCTAAAAGAATTAAGCAGAGAACTAGTGACACCACTGACTACCCTTTATAACAAATCATGGGAGGATGGTGTGGTACCTGAGGACTGGAAGAAGGCTGATGTGATTTCCCTTCACAAAAGTGGGAGCAAGACAGAGGCAGGAAACTACAGACCTGTCAGTTTGACCTCTGTGGTAGGGAAAGTGATGGAATCACTTCTGAAGGAAAGAATTGTTGAGTACCTAGAGGCCAGTGGGGCACAGGACCCAAGGCAGCATGGGTTCACAGTGGGAAGGTCATGTCAGATGAATCTAATGATTTCTTTGACTGGGTGACCAAAGTAGATCCAGGGAGGGGCTGTGGACATAGCCTGCCTAGACTTTAGCAAGGCATTTGACACAGTCCCACAAAAGATTAGTAGTTAAATTAACCAGCCTTGGAGTGGTCCCAGAGTGGTATCCTGGGTAAAACACTGGCTGAAAAACAGGACAGAGAAGGTAATTGTAAATGGAGTCCACTCTGAAGAAAGAGGGGTTACTAGCGGGGTACCACAAGGTTCAGTACTGGGTCCAGTCCTTTTTAATGTCTTTATAAGTGACAGTGCAGAGGGAATGGAAGGAAAAGTATGCCTCTTTGCAGATGACACAAAGATCGGCAACAGGATTGATACACAAGGAGGCGTGGAAAGGATGAGAAGGGACTTGGCAAGGTTGGAAGAATTGTCAGAAGTATGGCAGCTTGGATTCAATGCAAAGAAGTGTAAGTAATGCACCTGGGAAACAAAACCCAGGGAAGATTACACAATTGGGGGTAGTAACAACAACAAAATGGAAAGGGACCTGGGAGTAATCATATCAGATGACCTTAAGGTTGGCAAGCAATGTGGAGAAGGCGGGGAGGGCAGGGATACTGGGATGTATAGGGAGAGGCATCACCAGCAGAAACAGGAAGTTGTTATCCCCTGTACAGACAGTTGGTGAGACCCCATCTGAGCATTGCGTCCAGTTCTGGAGACCCCATCTCCAAGGACATAGACAGGATGGAGGCAGTCCAGAGGAGGGCAACCAAATGGTGCAGGGTCTGCAAGAGAAGCCATACCCATATGAGGAGAAGCTAAAGGAGCTTAATATGTATACCCTTGAGGAAAAGAGGGAGAGGGGGGACATGATAGAAACATTTAAGTACCTCAGTGGAATCAACAAAGTCCAAAAGGGTAGCATCTTTCAGAAAAAGAGATGTGCAAGAACAAGGGGACACAATTTGAAGATAGAAGGGGGACGGCTCAGAGGCAATGTGAGGAAGTATTTTTTCACAGAGAGGGTGGTGGACGATGGAACAGCCTCCTGAGAGGTTGTGGGTCTAAAACTGTGGGAGAGTTCAAGAATGCATGGGACAGACATAAGGCAATTTTGTTGGGGTAAGAAGAAATAGGCTGTTGGTTAAATAGGATCCGCAGCTTATCCTCTAGGTAGAGAAATGGGCAGACTAGGCGGACAAGCGGTCCTTATCTGCCGTCAAATCTAAGTTTCTATGTTTCTAATATAGGAGAAACGTTTACTATTTGTTTTATTAGCAGTGCATGCAAGATTATATTCTCATCTAGACTTGGCCTTTTTAATGCTTAATTTACTTTTTTTTAGTCTTTATAAGGATGTCCAGTTAGAAGCAGGTTTATTTTGAAATTTATTATATTTTCTGTTCTTACATCTTATAAGTTTTTTATTTCATGATTCATCCATTTGGGTGACAGCTTACTACTAGGGATTTAAATTTTGACGGAATGAATGAGTCCCTTAAGTCAGTTATGATTTTTTGAACTTGGACCATTTTGTTCTGGGGTTAGAGCTAGAATAAATAGAGACCTGTCAATGTCATTAAGAAGGTTTTTGATAGCTGCTAGATCAGCTCTGTCATAGAAATAAATAATAGTAGAACTACGATTGTGTATAAAATGTTTATGTAAAGTAAACTGAACAGAATTGTGATCGCTGCCCCCAGTCAGATCACAGATTATAATATTATTTATTTCCAGGTCAGTGTGGCACATAATGAGATCCAAGATGTTGTCTCCTCTTGTAGGGACGGCGACCAGTTGTTTAAGATTTAATTCAGAGCAGGCAGCCAGTAGCTTATTACCTTTACTACTGGATGCAGTAAGGTATTACAAATAAATGTCACTGATATTAAAATCCCCGGTAACAATAATGTTACCCAACTCGCTAGCCTGTTCAATTTCCATAAGAATAGCATCTAAGATCTCTATAGAGGAGTTTGGGGGGTGATAACATGTCCCAAGGATAAGGACATTTTTTGTGTAATACATAGTTTGATCCAGAGAGTTTCAGTTAATGTATCATGAGTTTTAATACAGCTTGTGATGTCTACTGAATTCATTTTGTTGTTAACAAAGAGAGCTACCCCCTCCTCCTTTCCGATTTTATTTAGTTTGTAGGAAAGAAAACCTGGTAGTTGAATTTCCCATGAAGCTTTATCATCGCCCCAAGTTTCACAGACAGAAATGACATCTACATTGTTTTTACAGGCTCTGAGTTGTAAGTCATCATATTTATGGGTGAGATATCTAGCACTGAAACTTAAGAAGTGAAGTTGATGACTAGAAAATTTGCTAATACTAGGTGAAGTCTTATGAGATGAAGGGTGGCCCTTCGCTCCCCCAATTACTTAGTTTAAATGATTGTTAATGGTGGATAGAAATTGATTGCCTAAAAGGGCATTTCCCTGCCTACTGAGATGTAATCCATCTTTGCAAAATAATGAATTTCTATTGGTGAACTCTTCCCAGTGGTGATGCAGGTGATGTTTCATCGTAGCACCATTTATGGAGCCATTCATTAATAATCTTTATTTCTGGTTAAGAAGAGGGAATATCTTGGTATAGGGAGGATTTCAGTGATACAGATTTCTACTTCCCATTTCAATAGTTTGTTAGTCATGGCAACAAAGGATGCTTTAATGTCCTGTATAGAATCATGAAGTACATTATTCACTCCCACATGAACGATAGTGACGGGTTGATACCATGTTCACCCATGATATTATTAAGCATATAGAAGGAATAACCTCGGGAGGAGACTCTGGGATCTTCAATAAGTCCACCAGATCTCTTCTGGTGTCATCCTCCTCCTCTGTATGGAAGCCCATGACTGAGGACAGATGCTTCATGACACTTAAAAAGGTTGGGTTCTCTGGAGGAGACCTAGGAATATGTTTGACAGAGTCCTTGCTCACTGATGAGGCAGTGAACCTGTCAGAGGAAGGAGGCTCTTCCTCTTCCTCAGGTAAGATGAGGTCAGGATGGGATCTGTTTTAGCTTAAGGTCTGACGAATGAGGGACCATCGATGGCCCACAGGGAGCAGCCCGTGGGGGTTAAAGTGGTGTCAACAATGACAGTGCTGTTGACTGCACAGGTGATGCAGCCCTATATGCATCCAGCTGATGGACCAAGACTGTAGTGAACTTGGTCAAAATGCTATTAAGGTTGACAACAGTGGATGGCTGCATCAACGGAGGGGAGATCAATGGCACAGGGTGCGATGACCCTTCCAGTGGGCCCTGACAGTCCGAGAGCCCGAGCCCAAGGATCTGGAGAAGCATCAGGCCTTGACAGGAGGGCTGTCGATGATGAGCCAGTTGTCATTGGAGTGGGGGCCGACAATCCAGAGGTCTACAACCGCCGCCCTGCACAGCAAGTGGTGACGCAGTCAGTAGGGGTCTGGTAGGAACAGAGACCTGGACAGCAGCAGGCATCAGTGCAGCCAATGTAGTACACCCGGATGAAGAAGAGGAAGCCATTGGGGAGTTAGAATGCAGCCAGGGGAGCGATCCCGATCACAGTCTTTTTTATGACTTTTCCCCGAAGACTTATCTCAGGCCTTAGCGGCCTAGGAGCTCAATGAATCTGCCAGCGACTGGGAAGGAGGGACCCCAGAGGACCCCTGCCCAGAACTAGCTACCTGTTGCTTCATTGAGAATTTTTTGAGAGCCTTTTTTCATAGCCTAAGGGTGGTTTGGTTAAACTTCTGGCAGAGCGCACAGTTCGAAATGTCGTGGTCAGGCCCAAGACAGCAGGCACAGAGACAGTGTTCATCTATAGAGGCAATCTTCTCTCTGCAGCGATGGAAGAGAGAAGTAGAAGGATTAACTCGACATAACAAAGTAAAGGAATCTCTAAAAAAGAGATTCTAAAAGGCCAAGTATAAAAAAGCCATAAGCAAAAATTGCATGAAACTGTTGGAGCTTCCGTGGAGACCCATGCAAACAGAGTCGACGGCAGGAAAGAACTGTGGAGGGAGCAGGGCTGCTCACACCTTTATAGGGTTGGTAACATCGGCAGATGATGTCGGCGTGGGTGGCCACAGTTGTACTGCTGAAAATCTTCCGTGTGGATCCTGCTTCACCGACGGTGAAGTTCCATATGTGTGACCTAATTTTATTTATTTATTTATTACACAAAAGACCCTTTAGGCAGTTCCTATTTTCAAAGGATCTAAAGTCAAGATACAGTGTAAGGTAACAGAGTGAGTTCAGTACATTTTGATAAATACATATATACAGTATACAGACTTAAAATAATAGGCAAAACTGTGCACGGAGGAGTGGGGGGAGGTGAACATGGTAAAACTACAGAAAGGGGTGGAGGGTGATGGGGCAGAGATACAGAAGGGGAGGAAGGTGACAGGAGGGCAAAAGCTACAGAAGGGTGGGAGGGAGGGAGGCAGGTGTAAGGAAGGGGTAAGGAAAGGACAACTGAAATGAGGTCTCAGAGATTGGAGGGGGAGTGGTTGCTAGTGGGGGGGTAGAGGAGTGAGAGAGCTACCAGAAGGAGGACAGTGGTAGCCACCCATAGCAGTTGCAGTGACTAGAGGGGAGAGAGAGATGCTAGCAGATGGGTTTGGAACTGAGCGAGGGAGTCAGTGACCTTGAACGATACCCCTGATTAAGATCTTCAAATTCCTCAAAGGACTGAAAAAGACAGCCTGTGAGGAAATGTTTAGGAATGGTGAATAAAGAACACGAGGACATGCATGGAAGCTGGCAGGGAGGAATTGAAAAAGTTTTGTTTGTTTTTTTTGTTAACAGAGAGAATGGTTGAGGCGTGAAACAGCCTATTTGCAAAGGTGTTGTGTGCAAGAACCATTAATGATGTCAAACACAGCTGGACACTCCCACTGAGGGAAGGGATCTCGAAGACATCATATGTGACTACCTAAAACAATCTAGCCAATGTAGCAAGGCCTACAGAAGTCACCAAAATGATTCAAGGTCAGCAGGGAAGATCCTAAGAGGGTTGACTTAAGGCTCTGAACATGTACTTGCTAGAGATCAGAAAGGAGAGGGGAGATATGATAGAGACCTTCATGTTTCTGGAACAAATGAAAAGGGTAAATTGTGAGGAAATATTCATGAATGATAAATGAAGAATACAGGGAAGTAAAAGGCTGAATAGTTACTTGGGGGAAGCAGTAGGGCAAGGGGGAGACAACGGCAATAACCTTAACTATACAACAGGTCCTGGGATCTGACAGGGTGAAAATGAAAATTACGTACCTACCGTAATTCTGTATCACCCCTTGTGGTCGACACCCCGACGGCGAAACACAGAAAAAGACCATCACAGCGACATTCATGGTAATGGTCCTTTTCTTTGCTCTACTTCCCCAGTGTTCCTCGCCCTTTCCGGACCAACTCTGACCTGGAGTTGGAATCCTAGAGTCTGGGGGTGCAGGGGCAGAGCCCCCGATGGGGGGGTATTGGGCACAGCCCCCATAGAAAACAGTGAAGAAGAGGCAGCACAATACCCGCATCGGCATTGTGCCATTGTTGTGTGGGAGGCCTGCATTCTCACCTATTACCATATCTTGGTGCTTCCCAATTTCTTGATCTTCCTGTATCTTCACCATTCATCACTGTTGGGTGTCTGCCAGAGTCAGGCACCAAGCGGGAGACTTTTTGGGGAGGGCTAGCACCATCGGCCGCCACCACGAGGCTGATGCTGCATTATGTACACTTCAAGGGATGGCCAGAATGGCCATTGGGTCCTCCTCCACCCTCAGTTCTGTGCACTGGAGAGACAGAGGAAAGAAGTAAAGAGAAAGAAGGGCAGAGCAAGGAGCCCAAGGGACAGTAAAAGAAAGGAGTGACTGAAAAGAGCATACCGACAAGAGGACAGGCATAAAGAGTGGGGCCTAAGGGGTTGTGGGCCAGGATGCCCCAGTCCCTGAGCGACCAAGGAGGAGAAGGCATGAGGAAGAGAGAGAGAGAGAGAATTTAGGTATGGGATGGGGGGTGGTCGGCCCTAATCAGGAGACGTGGTGGTTCTAAGAAAGGCCCACCGGGGCAAGAACCCTGGTAAGAATGCTGCATCCCGGAAGGGTCTATAAAGCACAGAGGTTCTACCAAAGGAACACATGCTGGAATTGGCTGGCATGGATGTGCCCCAGTAACCAAAAGTGGCAGAGCCCCCACTGCCCAGGAGAAGTTGAGGGAGATTGTCAAGAGAAAAAGGGGTGGAGCACCACCATAATTTTGGAGGGAGGCCACCCCCAACCTCAATCCCATCTACTTTAGGAGATATCACAGTCCTCGCTCTCCTCCCCCTGAAGACCCCAAATAGGGGTTTCAAGGAGAAAAAAAGGGGGGGAAGAGAAGGGACACTCCAGAATATACCCTCCTCAAGGGAGGAAAGGAAAGGAAAGGAAAGGAAAGGAAAGGAAAGGGCAAGGGCATTCCAGGTACCACCTCTGGACAGGGAAAGGACTTCCTGAGTAGGCCTTTGAAGGAGTTCCAGAAGAGGAGGAGCCCCTCAGAAGACTCTAAAAAACAAACTCTGAAGGGGTCGTCATTCGCCCATACCCGACCCTGCCCCACTAAGGCACCCCCCGGCCCCCGACGACTGTTGAAAAGTGGAGAAAAACTCCAGGGGGGGGCAGGGAGGGCAAGAGGGAGGTGGCATGTCTCAGGGACTGAGGCCTTGAGAGGGGAAGGTGGGAGGGATTCAGTGATGAATGGTGAAGATACACAGGAAGATCAAGAATTACAATAGGTATGTAATTTTCATATCTTACCTGTGTCAATCTTCACCATTCATCACTGTTGGGTGAGTACCAAGCACCCCTGAAAGGGGCCCAATAAACCCTGAAGGAAAAACATCCCTCAGTCCCCCCCCCCGGGGGAGAATGGGGTGGAAGGGGACCCTCCACTAGCCGGTTTAAGGCTGGGACTTGTCAGAGTGAGAGAGGGTCCCCTGAATCTTAGGAGAAGGAAGGCACCCATGGAGCTCCCATCTTGTCCTGCAGGAGAAGAGATGGGTCCCCTGGAAGAAGGCAGCCAGTAACCTGCACCGGGCCAAAGGTGACAACCTCGACAAGCGAAGCCATGCCATCTGCCTAATGCAGATCGCTGTCCCCGCAAGCCGTGAAGTGACCTCATTGGCATCGTACGATGCCCTTGATTGGTTCCTCGCCAACTGCAGGCCTATAGAGGAGAGGGCTATGGCTTGCCGGGTAGCCCCTGAGTCAGGCAGCAATGCTAAAGCTTGACCTAACATCACCCACAGATGCCCACTCTAGGCAGCATGGTGCATCTGATGTGAAATAATTGCCAACAGGCTCCATGCCGAAGAGAAAACTCTTCACCCCAGCAATTCAACTCTTGAGAGTCAGTCTCAGGGGGCATGTCGTGGACCGGGCACTGAAGTCCGAAAGGGGTATCCAGCCACATCAGTCCAGAAGGTGGATGAGGCAAGGCACCTGGAGACCTGTGGGTCATGCAATACTGCCTCCGGCAGTCCATAGGGGCTGGTTCTAGGGAATATGGACACTGCCAGGTGCTGACCGATGCTTGCAGGAAGGGGACCGGCCAGGACAGAACCACCAAATGGTGCGCCCCATATTCACCCATAAAGGCTTGCTTCGCATGCTTGGTATTGTCCCTCGCATAACAGCAGATGTGCAAGTCCCTGACTAGCCTCGACAGGAAGTGCTGATACTGGGTCTAATCAGCGTCTGAGGACAGGTGGACGGAAGGCTCCTCTTCCCCAGTGGAAGAAGATGAGGAGGTCAAGGAACTTGATGAGTCAGACTCTGGCTGCAGCAGGGGAACTGGTCAGAAGACCTGCTCGTCCATGGCCATAATGTATTGAGTAAAAGCCGCAGCCTGAGATCTGAACTGATCCCAGGTCAAAGGTGCCAGAGGACCAACATGGCCTGGGAGGAGGGAGCTGGGAGCTGGGCGCAGAGGCACGGGTGAGCCTGTCACCTGACGTGACGTGCCTCTGCCAGGCTAGCAGAACTACAGGAAAGCCTGGCATGAGAGGAAAACCACAGGTCTGTAGATTCACCGTCCTGTCCTGGAAATCAAAATGGTGAGGGCTTAACCCTGTAGGGTGAGCTACCCTATGAGGGGACCAGGGCCACATGGATCCAGAAGGGTGGACCCCAGTCCCACCTAGAGAGACCACCATAGGAGAAGATGAGGGGAGGACAAAGGGCTCAGCACTATGGCTCCTTCCCCAACACCGAGGGGTCATGGAAGTGTGCCATGGTCCCTTGCCTCTTACCCTCAACCCTGAGGACTCCGAGGAAGCTCTCTTCCTCAACCCCTATGCCAAAGGCTCCCTCAATTCCAACAGCCTCCGGGAAGGCTGCAGAAGGAGGGGCTCAATCTTAATCCTAAGAGGAGGAATGGTGCCAGGAACGGCAGCCACACCTTCACTCAGGAACCCAACCACCACCCCAGCAGCAGAGGAACCACCAGTCTGAAGCCAACCCACCGAGCCACCACTGGCTGGGGGATCAGTACAAGCCGCCATTACCTGAGCTGCGGGGGGGGCACCTGGGAAAGTGCAAGGGTGCTAGGCCGTGGGGATCCTTCCGATTCAGAAGAATCAGGCAGCCAATCTGGATCGCTTCAGAACTGTCTGCTTCCGAGGAGGAGGAGACAATTATGAAGGGCTCTGGTTTGGCGGCCCCCGTGACTCGGCCCCGCACCCCTCGCGTGCTAGCCTGATCTTCTGTGCCACACACGGCTTCCAGATCCGAGGTGCCACCTGACGGGAGGCACCGAGGATTGCACCAGGACCTTCAGCCATGGGCCTCGACAATGAAGGAGCCTGCACCTCCGAGGAGGTGACTGCCAAAGCGGTGCTCCCAGCCCCGGCCCGAACGTAGTCGGACCGGCCCTCCGGCACTGCAGTAGGAACCTCCTCTATGGCAAGGCTTCAAGAAGAGGAGGCCCCCTCTTCACTGGGTCGAATAGACCCAGGAAGGGACCTGGAGGTAGGGCAGACTGTCCTGAGCTTGGACTGATGCGAGCGATGCCACCCCCCAAAAGCCAGCAGGGCTCTGCCGATTTTCAACGCGCGGTGCTCTAAAACGCGATGGTTCATCGAGAAGCAGGCATCACAGGAATCCATGTCATGCTGAGGTCCAAGATAGGAGAGTCACATGTCATGTCAGTTGGTCACAGAAATCTGTCGCCCACAGGGACACCGACGCATAGGGGGCCGACCTGTTTTTTTAGAATGTTTTTTGTCCCGGCGACCAGATATGACGGAATGACAACAAAAACCAAAAACATGCAGAAGACTTGATGCTGCACACAATAAATGGAAAGGTCTTACCGGTCTGAAGTGGCGGTGAGTAGCAGAACCAAAGCGGAGTCAAAGGGTAAATGACATTGAACTATGCTGTTGACAAAAACTAGGCCACAATGAGTCTCAAGGGCTGTAGGTACTGTCTCGATGATGGGAGAAGCAGAACTGAAGTGGAGGAGGACCCAACGGCCGTTTCTGGCCAACCCACGAGTGCCACACAATACGTCGACCTTGTGGGTGGCGCCAACAGCGCCAGCCCCTCCTCCAAAAAAAAAAGGTCTCCCGCTTGGTGCCTGGCTCCAGCAGACACCCAACAGTGATGAATGGTGAAGACTGACACAGGTAAGATCAGCGCAGACTAGATGGACCAATGGTCTTTTTCTGCTGACATTTTCTATGGTTCTATGCATAGTGATGGTGCAATTATACTATTTATTTGTTTTCATCATGCCCTGATAAATGAAAACACACAAACACAATTACAAATATTACTGGTCTTCTTCTCATGTTTTATTGTTTTATAGAAAGACACAGCTGACTGGAAAAGATCTACCAGAGCATCAATGAAAGTTTGTTGTCTTTGAATCATCTCTTATTAAACTTTTCTCACATTGCAAAGTTTGCTATGCACATGCCAGTGTTTCCATAAAGAGGCAGACAGAAACATCTGTGCCTCTTGAAATAATATGGTAATGGTTATAAATCAGAATGATCAAGTCAACCTTTTCTGAGAGAATGCTGGTTAGAAATCTGGAGGTAGCAATGGCTATATTTTGAAGCAGGATTATGCCCAGAAAGCCAATCACAATGCTGACATCGATGAACTAACAGGTTTTCTCATGCAGTACATTTTGTGTACTTCAAAGATCTTATATCTCACTGTCAATAGACAATATATGGCAAATTCAAAGAAGCCAGCTAATCCAGAAGTGTAATGAATTGCCAGATTTGGGCAGTGATGTGCTGCTGCTCCCAGGGCATTCTGCCAAATATAGGAGTTACATTCTTATGGATTTGAAAAAGCAAAATATTGCGTATGGAACTGGTGCAAGTGCAGTACTTACTACGTTGCTGAGATGCAAGATTTAGGCCCCATATTCAGTCAGTTGCAAGTGCCGCATGGCCTGCAGTGTTGTGCCAAAATAGCACTTGGCTGGCTTCAAGCAACATTCAGTCAACTGACAAGCAGCAATGGGAGCATGCTGACTGAATTGAGCCAGTCCGCACAGTGTTAAGTCGAGCCACGCTTGTTAACATCCGACCTATGGCTGCATATAGTCCAGGGTGATTGGCGCAGCACAAACTGGGATAGTGCCAGGGCTCCTGTGGGGCCATATTCAACCAGAGCATGCAAGTGAGCTCAATGGGCATGCAAGGCACTAAGAGGCCATCTGCATGCCCATTATGAGCTCATTTACAAGGGCACAGCCGGCCACTAGCACTGATGCAGAACTTCAGCAGAGCAAAATCTCTGCCAGTCTAGTGGACTCCTCTCTCACGATCACCCCTGTATTAATGTAAACGCTTCATCCCTGATGTCTAGTGGACCCCCTATCGCCCCTGTATTAACATAAATGCATCATCACTAGGTGTCTAGTTGCCCCTCCCCCAGATTGCCATTGTGTTAATGTAAATGTAAATGGATCATCCCTGGTGGGCTAGCAACCCCCATGTGACTGACACCTCCACCTGACCACCACTGAGGACCCCTGCCCCACATCCCTCAGCCTTGTTAAAACTCACCAAACCTGCCATGGTCAAACCAGTGGCTGGTACGGCACTCCACTCACGTCACCAAGAGGTAAGGTGAGGTAGTGTCCTCCTATTCGATAGCCTCCAGTGATATTTTCTGGTTCTACTTATCTCAAGGGGCTAGTCCTCTGTGACTGTACTTAGTCCCAGGAGGACAGCGGGACCAGCAAACAAAAGATCATAGAAAATGTTGGCAGATAAGGATTGTTAGGCCCATCCAGTCTGCCCGTAAGCCCTATACTTGTATGCGGCCTCTGACC
Organism: Neoceratodus forsteri; assembly: GCA_016271365.2. NCBI lineage: Eukaryota > Metazoa > Chordata > Ceratodontiformes > Ceratodontidae > Neoceratodus > Neoceratodus forsteri. The sequence continues at coordinate 925,544,359 of CM028133.1, read as the reverse complement.
CTATATGGCCAGTGGGTTTTCATTACTCCCTCACTCTCACCTCAAGGTTCCCTTGTGCCTGTTGCAGGCATGTTTAAAATCCCCCACTGTGGTCACTCCCACCAACTCCTGTGGCAGACCATGCCATGTGTCCACCACCCTCTCCATGAAGAAAAACTTTCTCACATTACCTCTTAATCTGCCCCCCTCCAATTTCATATCATGCCCCTTCATTCTTGTACTCCTTCTACCTTGCAAGATGTCTCCCCCCAGTACCTTGTTTATGCCCTTGAAGTGCTTGAAAGTTTCTACCATGTCCCCCTGCTCCCTCCTTTCCTCCAGTGAGTACATACTGAGGTCCTTTAATCTCTCCTCGTATGTTTTGTGGTGCAAGCCCTGTACCATCTTGCTCACCCTTCTCTGCATCGCCTCAACCCTGTCAATGTTCTTGTGCAGGTGTGGCCTCCAGAACTGCACACAGTGCTCAGATGAGGTCTCACTAGTGTTTTATACACTGGCATCACCACCTCCTGTTTTCTGCTAGTGATATCTCTGCCTATGCACCACACCATGCTACTGGCCCTCCCTGCAGCCTTTGTGCTCTGCTTTGACACCTTTAGGTCATCAAAAATGAGAACCCCAAAGTCCCTTCCTTCTTGGTGATTGTCAGCACCTCTTCCTATCCTGTAGCTCTCCCCAGGGTTCCCTCTCCCCAGGTGCCTTATTTTGCACTTCTTCACATTGAATCTCAGTTGCCACATCTCAGACCATTTGTCAAGCTTCCCCAGGTCCCTCCTCATTGTCTCCACCCCTTCTGGAGTATCTACTCTGTTGCAGATCTTGGTGTCATCTGCAAACAGGCAGACCTTCCCATCCAGCCCTTCCGCAATGTCACTAATGAAGACATTGAACAGGACTGGCCCAAGGACTAATCCCTGAGGTACCCCGCTGGTCACCCCCCTCTTCCTGGATTGGATCCCATTCACCACCACACTCTGCCTCCTGTCCGTCAGCCAGTTTCTAACCCAGTTTATTACCTTGTGCCCCATGCCCAGACTACCCATCTTGTTACCCAACCTTCTATGTGGGACAGTGTCAAGGCTTTGCTGAAATCGAGGTAGACGATGTCCACTGCCCTTCCCTGATTTATTCTTTGTCACCCAATCAAAAAATCTGTAAGATTCATTTGACATAATCTTCCTGCTGTGACTCCATGTTACCTCAGATCCTGGGTCCCGCTGGATCCAGGTGCGCCACTATCCTTTCTTTCAGAAATGCCTCCATGATCTTCCCCACCACTGAGGTGAGGCTGACTGGCCTGCAGTTCCCCCACTTCCTCCCTCCCTACTGCTGCTTTTGTGCAGAGGGACTACATGTGCCCTCCTCCAGTCCTCCGGAAAAACTCCTATGTTGAGTGACTCAGTAAACATGGCTGCCAGAGGCACTGCTAGTTCCCTTTGCAGCTCCCTTTATATCCCTGGGTGTATGCCATCTGGTCAACATAGCTATGTCGACCTTCAGTTTTGAGAGCTCTTCTAGGACTCTCTCCACTGTGAATGGACTGATGTCGCCCCCTTTGCACCTGCTGCCCAGCTGTGGTCCTGAACCTCCTCCTCTGTGAATACTGAACAGAAGTATTAATTCAGTATTTCTGCCTTGTCTTGGTCTTCCTCCTTGCACTCTCCCTCTTCCCCTTTGAGCCTTACAATCCCTGCTCTAGTTTTTCTTCATTCGCTGATGTACCTATAGAATGTCTTGTCCCCTTTCTTCACTGTAGTGCTAATCCCTCCTCAGTCCATGCCTTTGTGCTCCTAACAGCCTTCCCTGCATCCCTTAGGCACTCAAGGTACAACTACCTGTCTTCCTTCCTTTGGGTCCCCTTATACTTCCTGAAACTCACCCTTTTAGCCCTTACTTTGTCTGCCACGTCTGTATAGAACCATAGTGGCTTCCTCCTTCTCTTATCTTTGGACACCAACCTGATGCACTGGTTTGTCGCTTCCACTATGGCATCTTGCAGTTTCCCCCACTGCTCCTCAACCCCCCTCTTATCTCCCCCTTCCCCAGGGCTACTCTGATACATCTAGCCATATCAGTAAAGTCCGCCCTCCTAAAATCCAATACCTTTGCCTTTGTATGACTTGTCTGGGTCCCTGTCTCCATGCTAAACCACACTATGTGGTGGATGCTAGACCCCAGCTGTCCTTCAACCCAGATTTCTGCGTCTCTGTCCCCATTTGTCAGTACCAGGTCCAGAATCACCTTGTCCCTGGTGGGATCAAGCACCAACTGCCTAAGACCTGCACCCTGTAGGGAATCTAGGATGACTCTGCTTCTGGCTTGAAGCAGCTGCCTGGGTGGTCAAATCCACATCTGGCATATTGAAATGCCCCAGTGGTAGGACTTCACTTTTGATGCCATGTCATGAATTTCATCCACTAGTTCCCTGTCCACTTCCTCTCCCTGTGCTGAAGTCTGTAGATCACCCCTGTGCATACTGCTTCGCCACTGCCCAGTTCAAGGGTGACCCACAGTGCCTCACTTCCCCATGTCTTCCCTGCACTTCTGTAGCCTTTATACCCTCCCTGACATATAGCCCCCCCACCTTTTTTACCTTCCCTATCCCTCTTGAACAGAGCATAACCCGATACATTGATGTCCCACCCATGATTAGCAATTCAACTCAATTTTATTTTACCAGGAAAACGCCATCGAGAAAAACTAATTTGCAAGGAGGTCCTAGAGGATCAATACATAAAAGCACAATAGAGCAGTTACAATTGCAGGAGGGTTACATGTGAAGGGATACAGGCACAAGAATTACAATAATTATGATACAATGAACTTCATTAATGGAAACACCTAATAAGGGAGTGCTAACACTTGCGTTGAAGTCGCAGTTACTGTATTACAATAATTAAGATACATTGAACTTCATACATGGTAACACCTAACCCCAACAAGGAGTGCTAACACTTAAGGAGATGGAACAATTACATATGAGGATAAACAGATAAAAAGAATGCTGTCAGGGAGGGAAGAAAGAGGGAGTGGGATAAAATACCAGAGTTATTAGAGATAGAGGAGAAGGGGAGGCAGGAGGAAGAGAGAAAAGGGAGGGAGGGGAGGGATGAGAGGACTATGGTGGGCTAGAGGGAGAAAGGGAAGGGGGAGTTACAAGGAACCAGACTGAAGGGATAGAGGTCATAGCCAGAATGAGGTCCAGAGGAAGGACTTAGCAGAAAGGAGGTCAAGGATGACAGGGAACAGATTGAAGGGATAGGGGCTCATTGCCCAGAGAGGGTCAGAGGAGGGACTTTATCAGAAAGGAGGTCAAGGATGACAAATATACAGGAGGACAGCAGGGCAGAGTTAAGTGCTATAGTGGTGACCAAGGAAGTATTATATGAAGATGAAAAGTGGGTTATAAGTAGCAGTTGCTGATGTCATTTAGTGCAAGCCTGGTCAGTGACTTGAAGGTGCAAATCCCAACAAATTTAGTGAGCTTAAGGGTCCTTTGTAAAGTATTGCAAAGTATACAGTAGGTATGGTATAGCTTAAGGATGAAGTGCCATACTGAGTTCTTATTCTAGGGATATCTAGTGTAATGTAGAAATATTTTCTGACTGCATACATGCAGGGGAGCATTTGAACAGGGAAGAGATGTAGGGAGGCAGTTTCATGGTGATGGTTTTGTAAGCCTAGAGGGAGGCATTTTAACCTCCTAGTACCCAGTGAGGTTCAATCCAACTGTGAATACTGGGAACAGTGATGAGTGTTGAATGGGGCATTCTGTGATAAATCTTAAGGCTCGTGGTAAAGCATGCTCAGGGTGGATAGGGCTAATTTGGAACAGTGGCTGTAGAGAAGTCACCATAATCAAGTTGAGGTAACAATGTTTTAACCAGTCTTAGTTTGGCCTTGTAGGTAAGCAAATGCTTTATGTGGTAGAATAGGCCAAGTCCTTGGCGTAGCTTTTTGATAATTCTTCTACATGGGTAACAAAGGAAAGGTTGCTGTCAAACTAAAATCCTAGGTACTTGAACTTACTCACAGTTTCAAGTGACTCCCCTAGGAAAGTCATGCGATACCTAGGTTGGTATTCGGGGTGGGGAGAGCAGTTGCAGCTTTTGGCTGTGGAGATAGTAGCATAGATTTAGTTTTTGGCATTGAGTAGTAATTTTAGATGAGCAGTGCTAAAGTTGGTCAAATTCACACTGCAGTACTGAGCAGGTCAGTTCTAAGGTCAACTGACCAACACAGAGCACAGTGTCATCTGTAAAGAGATGAACACTAACAGTATTAATATTATAGACCATACCATTGATATATAGAGTAAAAAGGGGCCCAAGATAGAATCTTGGGGACTCCTTTCAGGAGGATTTTGAGGGGAGAGGCACCAGGGCTTTCACTTGTTGTTGTCTGCCTTTGAGATAGCAGGAGAACCATTTCAGAGCACAGTCGCCGAGCCCGAGGTTGCTTAATGTGAATAACAAGAGATCATGATCCACAGTATCTAAGGCCTTGCTAAGGTCCAAAAACAGAGCGCAGATATGTTTTTTGGCATCAAGAGACATCTGCCAGTCATTTGTGACTTTAGCTAGAGTAGTAACCATGCTTTGATTGGGCCTGAACTCAGACTGTAAGGGATTCAGCATGTTTGCGGAGTCCAAGTGATCCCTCAGCTGCAAGTTGACTAGCTTTTCAAGTAGCTTTGAGAGGGTGGGTAAAAGAGAAATTGCCAGTAGTTATTGAGGTCATTTGGGTTGCCAGATTTGAAGAGTGGAATGACATGCGCTAGTTTCCAGATAGCAAGAAGAGCCCCTTGTGTAAGAGACATGTTAAAGAGATGGGTTATAGGTGGAGACAGGAAGAGGTAGCCTAATTTCAGAAAGAAAGTGCATTTTTATCATCCAATACAATTAGTAGATCTTCAACCTGCTTAAGGGTAATGGGCCTGAAACTGAAGCGAGGGGCAGAGAGAGTGGCCTTGGACAGAGGACAACAAGAGACACTGGTGCAGGTCTGATGAAGTAGCTTATTAACACGGGAGTAGTCAAAAACTAGGCCAGCAGTGGTGAAGTGTTGATTTAATTGATCTAGTATCTCCTGTGTGTTTGTGAAGGTGTCACTCCCGATACTATTTTAGTTGGGAGGATGAAGATGATGGTTATGCCCTTCAGTGTCTCTAAGGGTTTGCCAGACTTTGGCAGTATTGTTTTATGAGTCAAGGGCAGCTTGGAAGTGTTTTGCCTTTTCATCCCATATAAGTCTGATACAGTAGTTCCAGTAGCAGTGTACCATGTCTCTGTTATTGCTACTATTTCCAGGTCTGCCTCCGCTAACAAGGCCTCCAGGTCTGGGATTTTATTTCCCAGGCTTTGGGCATTTGTTACCATGGCCTTCCATGCTCTGCAGCCTATCCTCCCTTCCTTCCTCTGCTTCTGTTTTTGCCCTCCTGCCTCTTTCCCCCACCAGAGATTTCTTTCTTATGTGGCCTCAATTCTTCTGCTTCTCCCTCTCCACCTGCTTCCTCTGCTTCTCCCGTTCTGCCTGCTTCAGTTGTCCGTCATCAACTCATTTCTTCATGTCCCCACATGGGGCGGGGGTGATACTAAGCCCCCTGACCTTCCTGGCTTCCACCCTCCCCCTTGTCCAGTTTAAATGCTTTCTGCTGAAGCATTCACACTTCTCACTTAGGACTAAGGTTCCCTTCCTGGATGGATGCAGGCAGTCATCCTTATATAGGCTTGCATCTGTCCAGGAGGAGCACTGGTCCCCTATGAAGCCAAAACCCTCCCTTCCACACCATTCCTTCAACCAGGAGTTGAATTACTGGATGTGGAGTGTACTAGCCTCCCCCTTGCTGTGGACAGGTAGCACCTATGAGAAAAGTGTGCTATCTGCTTTAGGCTCTCCCCCAACTTCCTGAAATCATCCTGGATTCTGACTGTATCCACCTTGTGCTCCGCCAGGTCATTTGTCCCCAGGTGGACAATGACATCCGGTTCCTCCCTCCTCACTATCGCCCTTGCAATACTATTGATCCGCTTCCCATCTCTCCATGCAGTGCTTCCTGGAAGGCACTTGACCTCCCTCTCCTCCATGCTAGGTGTCCCTAACTTCACTTCCCAGACAACTGAGTCCCCCCACCAGGAGTAGCTTCCTCCTCCTCCTGTAGGGTCCTCTACCACCCTTTTCTGGGGCTCCATCAAGGAGGACCCACCCATTTTCCTTGGTCTCAGCTGCCGGTGCTCTTGTGGAGCTTTCCTGCTTCTGCAAAACAGTGGTAGGAGTTACTTAGTTGGACTGGTTGGGGATGTGCCTAGACCCCCTCGTTTAGTCTCCTGAGCCCACCATGTTTCAACCACTCCTCTTTCTGGGCATCCTGTGAGGTGCAGGTTGTTGACCTGGTGGCCTTTGGGTGGTGGGGTGAATGTCTCCCATAACCTGGCCAACTTGGCCTGGAGACAGGCAACCTCCTCTCTCAACCCAGAGAGGTGCCTGCAGATAGGACAGCTTATATAAACTCTAACATGCAGTGCAGGCTATTGAGTCTCCCACTTATCCTATGGATTGCTATAGCAGTAGGAAGGGAGGTGGAGATGGACATCGTTGTCCACCTGGGGACGAATGATCTGGCTAGGGATGGGGCAGGCACAGTACAGGGGGATTTTAGAGAGCTGGGAAGAAGTGATAGCCAGGTAGCACACTCTGTAGCTTTTGCAGAGGTACTGCCTGTCTACAACAGGAGGAAGGTGAGGGAGCTCCACATCAATGCCTTCAACTAATGGTTGAAAGAATGGTTCAGAGTGGAGGGTACAGCTACAAGGGGACTGGGGCCCACCTGGGAGGATAAGAACCTTCATACGGTGATGGCCTGCATCCATCCAGGAGGGAACCACAGTGCTCAGTGGATGATTTAAATGTTACTTTGATTTGTGTTTAAAGGTACACTGTCAACCTGTTTTCCATCATTATTTCTAGTTCAAAACCTACATTTTATGATTGCTACGCTCTAAAATTCATTGATGTTGCTGTTTGTTATGTCTGTCTCTTTGTTTAGTAGAACTGAAATGCATGCTAATGTATTATAAGCAACTTTGTTTTGTTTACAATCCTGGATCTGTTCTTACTGAATACTTCCTGAACATTAGAAACACCTCTAAATAGGGCAATCACTCATGACGCAACACGGAGCGGTGTCAATAATCATAACTGACATGGTGGCAGGGATGTAAATTACGGCAGTCTCTGTTACAAAAACTTAGAAAACTGTGCTGCTTTTGGTAATTGTACTCAGTTTTCTTTAAAAGAAGCTGCCAACTGTAGGAGATGAGAGCAAGCAAGTCTGCGGCTTCAGATGCAAGCGTGGGTGTGTGTTACTACAGCAATGCTAATGCAGGCTTGTGTCTACTTTTTCTAAAGCCGCTGACACGCTCGTTCTCATCTTTTTGCAGTCAGTGGCTTCTTTTAAAGAAAATGGAGTACAGTTGTGAAAAACCACACAGTTTTCACTTTTTTTTTTTAAATAGAGAGTGCTTTAATTTAAATCTTAGCCACCACGTCACTTGTAATTATTGGCACCGCTCGGCCATGTTACTTTAGCAGAGCAAACTTGAAAGTGCTTGGTAGATAATCAGTCAGAACATGGCAGGATCGATCAGATCAGGGGAGTAACCAGCCTTAAAAAATTGTCCACACAGAAACGTAACTACAATTTTTGGGGTGCATTTTGGGGTCATTTGAAACTGAATTTGCTACCCTATTACTCCTTCCCATGCCCAGTAAGTTGCACTCTAGCCCCTCCCCAAAGTCCCCACAGTCCAGTATGTTGCCCAAACCACCTCCCCATAGCCCAGCCACCTGCTCCATTCTGGCACCAGTGCATGGCCCCGAGCCCTCCCCAAGCCCAGCAAGTTTCACCTCAGCTCCTCCCTAAACTCCTTAACCCTTCTGCAGCACAGCAAGGAAGTTGCATCCTACCCTCCTATCTAGAGTCTCCATCCCTCCCTGCAGTCCGCAAGTTGCCCCCAGCCCAACTCCACAGATTCCCTGTCCCTCTCACGGACCACCATGTTGCCTCTTTAGCAGCATCTACACCCCACAGTATAGGCAGGAAAACTGGCAGACTGGGAGGGCCAAGCAGTCCTTGTCTGCATTCAAATTCTATGTTTCTATAACAGTCTGCAAGCTGTGTGTGGCTTAAAGAGATACTAGGAAACAATTTTTACATAAGTATATCTTTACATTTAAAGTTGCAATAACTCTATCAAAAAAAGCATTTTTTGCACAGTAATAAAAATTCTGCACATGAAGAAATGTGGTCTGTGCCACTTGAGACTGAAACTGCAGAACACAGCATTCTGTTAATAAATTCTATGGCTGAGCTTTACAATGCTCTGAGATCGAACAACACCTATAATGCTTTGTCTTATTTGCAACTGAAAAATGGCTCCAGTCACTGATCTAAAATTTCCCTAATCTTAGATGTCAGGGTTCTTCGGTTCACCGTCTTTAGGATATTTAACGTTTGAATACAGATCTCTGTCAAATCAAATGATTTTGCTGTGAGAGTAGCTGTAGTCCACATATGTAGTGTGCTTCCCTTTTTCTGCTTGCTTTGCAATCCTGTCAAGTTTTTAAAATTCAGGAGTCCACAAGCACTGACAGCAAGGCTTCCTGTGGAGCTCAGGTCTCATGAGAAGTCTGTGCCACAGCAGGCGCTTGATAGGTGGCATAGTGGCAATGAAATTAGTTTAGCTGCTCTTGCTGCTGGCAGCAACTAATCTAATTTCAACTACTTGTCAGCGAACTGTGCTACTTGATGATGGTCTCCTCTCAATCCGTCTAACCACCACTGACCCAATAAATGTTCAATACCTGACCTCCAGGCAGGCAGCAGGCTCATCAGTCAGATGATTTCTGCTGTGTCTGCTATGTTCTGCGGGCCTCTGCTCCGTAGTCACACGGTGGTGATGGTGATCGACTCTCTCTGGTGGCTCGGTGGGCACGGGCAGTGGCTCAAAAGGGAAGAGTGTGAACTAGGACACCAGGACAGGTTGCAACTCTGAGTTTTCCCAACAGCTCTCCAATTGCTGGTCTCTCCACTCTCCTCCTCGATTGTCCTACTCACTTCAGGGCAGGCTCAATAGCACCATTCGTGATGTGTTACACTCACACATGGGATGAAAAAACGGTAACCCAGGAATGTGAGTAGCCATGGGAAAATTGGAGGAGCTGGTTGGCGGAGCCTGGAAACATGTGGACAGTATGCTGTCCAATCAGCACTAAACTGCCTCCTGGTGGTGTCTGTGAGCTGGAAGAAAGAGAGAGAGAGAGAGAGAGAGACAGCCCCTCCTCCCCGCATTACTCTATGGCATCAACAGCAGTCAGCCAGACGACCGACATTGATTCCTGTTTTTTTTTTTAACTACTCAACATAAACAAGCCGACGCAGCCGGGACAGCAGGTCCAGAAAAGACAGCTGGGAGATGCAGAATGACCCAGAAAAGACAGAAGGGAGAAGCAGGGTGGCCCAGAAAACACAGCAGGAGACGCAGGATGGAACACTCATGGAAAACACACAGGCTCAGACTAGGGGTTGAAAATGGGGAGTAGATCAATACAGTCGGGAAAAGGGAAAATGCTATAAGCCAAAAAGGGTTGGCAAAAGGTACATGACGGCTGGTGGGGGAAGGGGCCGGTGACATGGCGGGGGGAGGGGGGACATCAGCCAGGCTGAGCAGGACATCAAACAGCTGTTTGCTGGGTGGTGTCCTGCTGATGAAAAGAAAAAGCCGTCATATGATTGGTTTGGCTTTTTCTTTTCAAGTAGACGAAGTTTAAGGCAAAACACCATCACAACCAGCCTGGCTGATGATTGGTGTGGCACTTTCTCGCCCCTTGTAGACCGCTTTGCAACACCCTTCCAAAAATCACTTATAGCAAGAAGTTCGATGCGTGTGCATGCATGGCGAACTTTAAAAGGATAATATTTATTTATTATTTATTTGAAAAGTTTCACCAGGAAAGTCATGCTGAGCTACAATAGTTCTTTTCCAGATGTGTCCTGGGGGAAGAGGGGAAAGGCGATACATTTGAATAAGAGATGAAAGTAAAATATACATAGATTAAGCCTGTACATATAAATTAATACATTTAAAACTATGCCAAACATATTTGAGGTATAGGTAGGCAGCACTTTGCATCCAGGTATAGACTAAGTACATTACGCACTATACACACACACACACACACACATATCATTTATATATGTTGTAAAAAAACTTTGTTAATGCTCCAGTTAGGTCAAAGCAACAAAAGCTGAGAAATGAGGCATTAGGGTTTCCTAACACCCTACCCTCCCAAACCAGGCAGGAGAGCAGGTGTGGAGTGTGCCTTGGGCAAAATGTTTTGTAAATCCAATGATCGGTTGCAGAGATAGTAAAGTGCAAAGTCTGAGGTTTAACATTAAACAGGCTACTCAACCCTAACTATAGGGGCACAACTGTGCCCCTATTATAACCCTAACTATAGGGGCACAACCGTGCCCCTATTTTATATATAGGGAATACATGATAAGCAGGTGTGTGATGTGTGAAATATCTTCACTCATGAACAGTGACCACTGGATACTCACAAGTGTCAAAGGCATGAGTGAGAGTATCCAGAGGTCACTGTTCACAAGTGAAGATATTTCACATATCACACGATCTGCACATCATGTGTGCGATTTATACTACAGACTTTTCTAAAGTGATTCTGTGTTGCTTTCAAACTGTGTGCAAGATGGAAAAACTTTTTCTACATTCATTGGTTTTGTTTTTTTCTGTAAGGAGAATTTATTTATTCTTCCAGTATAGTTCAGCTGTATCAAAGTAGGTTTGTTGCTTTGAGTCTGCATGGTTTGATGTATTTAGCAGTCAGTGCCTCTTTTTTTTTCTTCTAGTTGGGACTTTAGAGATCTTCTCAGCATGTGAGTGTCTGAAAGGACTGAATGCAGTAAATCTGTTGGGGCTTCAGGTACTTGAAAGACAGGAGAATTTCATTTCTTTTGATGAGCTGAAACAAGTTTCAGCACTGAGGGAAGTTAATGGGCTTGTCTGTGACATCACAGTGAGAATAAATGCTGGTGAGAGTAAGCACAGTATGTATAAACAGCATTTATCATCACTGTGTTAGCCTGGGCTTGCATTTATCTCACGTGTAGTAATGCATACTTTTATCAGTGAAAAATATAGCTCACCCTACTGTGTATATATATATATATATATATATATATATATATATATATAAGTATATATATATATATATATATATACATATACATATATATTTATATGGGATACATGATGGGCAGGGTGGGATATTGAAAATATTCTCACTCCTGCAGAGTAGGCTCTGTATTCTCACGAGTGCGAGGCCGGGTAAAAACACAGCTCACTCTGCAGGAGTGACAATATTTCCATATCCCATGATCTGCCCATCATGTGTGCAATTTATACCACAGGGGTGAGAGCTTTAGGAAAATTTTTCTGATCTGTGTGTGATGTCAGTGTGTGTGTGTGTGTGTGTGTGTGTGTTCTGAATGGACTGGGAGTCAGAAACACAGGTAAGTGTGTTTTGCAAGTTAATTGAGTGAGTCAGAGGCTCAGTCAGAAAGGCAAACTGCTGCAGATAGCACTGAGAAACAGAAACTGCTTTGTAAAAGAGTTTCATTTAGAATTCAGGTTGTTTTGAAGCTGAGATCAGCACAGTAATGGGCTAGGAATGTTAGAAACACAATGGGACGTAGGTGAGAGTCTTTTGCAAAGCTAATTGAGTAAGTTGCAGCTTCAGTGAGAAAGAGACTGTTTTCTGAAGCAGTTTCCTTTAGAATGCAAGCTGCAGTGCAGTTATCCTCACTCTGGTGACATCAGCAGAGTATGGATAAATGTCGATATCCTCACTCTGCTGATGTTATCAGGATTTATCCTCACTGCAGTGGAAATAACACAGGATATCCTACTGAGAAAGCTCTCACCCCTGTGGTATAAATATGTATATATCTTCACTCCCATACTTGCATACTCCTAGGCATAAATCATATACATATACATACACAAAACATATTGTAACAGGAACAATTTGTAGCAGTCCCCCCCAAGTTCTGCCCTCCAAGCTGTGGGAGCTGTGTGGATGCACGGGGAACACAGCTAGGTTCCTCAGCGCGAGACAGGGCGAAGTGGAAACTTTTTTAAATCGGTAGGCTCACTACTGAGAGTGTGGAACTTGAGGAGGGGAGAATTCAAGGAGAGAGTTTAGAGCGAGGGAGAGTGCCCTGAGGGAAGAACCTGGTGGTTGTGGAGGGAGAGGATGCAGCAGGTCTGGGGCTAGAAAAGGCGACCTGGTGTTGAAGCCATCCCTGCATTCTTGCCTGCATCCTTTGCTCTTCTCCAGCTGCTGAAGACATCTGAAGAGCTCCAATGCAGTCGGTGGTGCCATCGGGGCACCGAAGAAAGCGCTGTGGTGTTCGCTTTGGGCTGTGAGCCCGTTGTTCTGTTATTTTAGCTCTTATTTTATTTTACAAGAATTCCCCAGTCCCTCATCGGCGGCTTGCCAGTGCAGCATAGTTTGTGTTGTTGGCCTTCCAGAGGCCCCAGACATCCGCCACATTGTCTGCTAGTATTCTCCCTCTGCCAACGTGCCTCCCACCTCCCGATCCAGCCTCTGGTGTCCATAGGAGCAGTGAGTCAGCGGCAGCACGTCCTGATGTGCTGACCGCCACCTTCTTTGCCAGGACTGCCTTTTATTTAAAAAGGAAAAGCGCAGTAGGCGCAACAGGAGTGGTTGAGCGCCACAGTATAATCGGGTCTGCGGACCCTAAATTTAATTATTCAGGAGGAGCGGTGAAGGTAGTGACGCCCACGGGGAGGGGCCAGTTAAGCTAGGCCAGGGAAGAGTCCTATGTTTATGCATGAGGGAGGTGGGGCAAGACGGGGCTCAGTGAAAATGAGTGACAGCAGGCTCTCTGAGCCCAAGATTTAAAGGGGCCCTGCCACAGAATTAAAAGGGCAATGCTCAGCCCAGAGTCAAAAGGGCATCAGGCCCAGTTCAAGTGGGGCAGCCAGGCCCAGTTAATCAAAGGGCACCAGGCCCCTTTCAGAGAGGGCAGCCAGATCTGTAGTAAAAACGGCACGAGGCCTAGCAGAGTAAAGGGGCAGCTACGCCTAGAAGTAATTGGGGCACGAGGCCCAGCAGAGTAAAGGGGCAGCCAGGTCCGGTAGAATTTGGGGCACGAGGTCCAGCAGAATAAAGGGGTAGCCAGGCCTGTAATAAGTGGGGTGCAAGGCCCAGCAGAGTAAAGGGCATCAAACCCGTGGTAGTTAGGGTACCAGGCCCTACAGTGATAAAGCAAGGACACGCTTAGGCTCACAGGTATTTGGAGGGGCCCATTCCAGGGAAGGACCACTGATATGTTAAGGGGCAAGTTTAGGCCCACGGCTAGCCATTTTGACTCCATAGGTGTTAGGGGGACCCAGTAGTGTTAGTCGCCCCATAGTAGCATAGGAGCCTAGCTAGCCACATAAGCCCTCTTGTGTTAAGGGGGCTCATCTTTTGTATAGCTTTCCAGATAACCTATTTCCCACTTTAGCATTTCACAGTAACAGGAGAACCCGACGAAGCTAGACGTGACCCCATGAGTTAGGTCCATCAGTGTTAGGGTTCAACTATCAAAGTGTATTGCCTGTACATTTACTGTAGTCTGAACTTTGGAACTGATCTTTGAACCATTGAGACAAGAAATAAGACTATATTGGCATGGCTATTACTGCTACTAACAATGGAACTGCTAGGAGCCCAGAGCTGCAGCATCAGAAATACAGGGTCGGAGATCTATGATTATGTTCCAAGGCCAGAGGTCTGAGGGTCAAGTGTCAGGACACTGGAGGTCCAGGTCCAGGGTCCAATGCCTGATGTCCAGAGGTCCAGTGACAGAGTGTTGGGGGGTCCAGAGGTTCACTGCCAGAGTTCCAGTCCTGGAGGTCCAGAGGTCCAGCGCCGGAGAGCCGGAGGTCCAGAGGTCTAGGCCAGAGGTCCGTACCAACAGGGCTAGTGTCCCGACACTTTAGACTCCATGGCCCTAGGCTGAGGGATTATTACAGAAATCCAGAATCTTGCTGTCGGGGACAAGTTTAGGTCATCTAGGGTGGCCAGAAGAGGGCCAATGCCATAGCAGTTTGCCCCAATGCAGGCAGCAAGTAATGCCGGGGACAAATTGCAGCCATCAATGGTGGCCAGAAGAGGGCCGGCGCCATAGCAGTTTGCCCCAACGCAGACAGAGAGTCACGCCGGGGACAAGTTGTGGCCATCAAGGGTGGCCAGAAGAGGGCCAGCACTGTAGCAGTTGCCCCATCGAATACAGTCTTGGTTTCCAAATCAAGAATTCAGCAGTCCCCGTGCCGCTGGCATGCAACTTTGTTCCGGCTGCCGACCTTGAGACTCTTTTTATTCTTGTGAACCTTGATGAAACTCTCATTTTTCCTTATACTCAGTATTTTGTCTTCCCTTCCTGTTTTAGTATAGGTGCCTTCCTTACCTTCCTATGTTTATTAGTGTTCTGTTTGAATTTCAGTAAACTCTTGTTGAAACTGACTCTCTTGTGTCTGTCTCATTCTGTTGATTACCCAGTGGTACCCACGTCGGGGAACAGAGCCTCCTCTTTATTCCGTCTCTCTAAACCTTCCAGTTGCTGGTACTGATTGGCCTGTAGCTAAGTCCGGGTCAGTCCTGGCGATTGGGCCGAACAACCCAACAAGGCCCCTCGCCCTACCCCTGGCTAGTTGTTTTCACCCCTGGTCGGTGTCATTACAATATTAACTCAGATTAAATTTTGGGTTAGTTCTTGAGTAGGAAGTGAGAGCTTTGCCAGCCTGGAAGATAGTGGGAGTAATGAGAACCTTCACTCCTCCGGGATGCACATCCCACAAGAGGATTTTGCAAGAAACAGATGAGGAACGTAGGGGGTGGCTGGAGGACAGAATAACTGGTGTTGGCACATAAGAGGGCAGTGTAATAAAAAGGAGGTAGACCGTAACACACTAGAGTGTAACCTCATGATGGTAACAACTGCATGATGTAGATGGAGTTGGGAAACTGAAGAGGAGAGAGAGGGAGTGGGGGTGGTAGGCAGGCCATAACCCTCAGGAGCGGTACCCAAGGGTTAGAATACTGCTCAATGCAAACCCAGCCAGCGCTGCCTCAGGGTTTCATCCTCGGTCCCCTACTCTTCTCGTTTTTCATAAACAACATACCAATGATATCTGGGTCCTCCTCCACTATTCTGTATGTTGATGACCTGGTCCTGTACACCAGCACTAAAGACGTAACCTCTATAAATTCTATTCTTAAGTCAGATTTTGTGTGTCTGCATACCTGGCTAACACACAACAAACTGCTACTGCATGCCAAAAAACAGTGGCCATGCTGTTTGGCTCAGCACCCAGGATCAAAGCACATACAACTGCACCATCTACTCCAGGTCCGGGTGCCAATCTGCTGGAAGTGATTGAATCCTTCAGGTATCTGGGCATAACGCTTGACCCTGTGCTCGACTTTAATCAGAATGTATGCTACCTATAAAGCTGTCAATACAAAACTGGGGTTGACCTATAAGATCCAGTCCTCCCTAAACTCGGCAGCCCTGGCCATTGCTCAGGGGGTTCTTAGACCCAGCCTAACCTATGGCATAGCAAAGTACAGTTACATAAGAACTTACCATAACAGTAGATCTTAGAGAGAGACTCTTGCAGTAGGTAATTACATATAGGACTGAAGCCAGCAGGCATCAGGACCCCACAGAAAAATTTCTAGCTAGCAGTCTCTGGTGGGGGACTGCTCCCACGTCAGGTGACCGACGTCGTTATAAAGGGGCGGTCCCCCACGTCCGCCTTCCAGTTCTTTCTCGCCAAAGGCCAAAAAGGCGAGATGAGAGAGAAGCGGATATTTCCCTTCCTGGAAAAGGAGCTGAAATCTGAGGGGGATGGAGGGCAGAAAGGTATTACCTACTGCAAGAGCCTCTCTCGAAGAACTACTGTTACGGTAAATTCTTACGTAACTGTACTATCTTACTTCGAGAGGGCTCTTGCAGTAGGTAATTACATATAGGACTGAGTCCCAAGCAGTCTGAAACAAAGAGAAGCACATGGGAGGAGGAAATTACTCATACAGAGATCCTCCGGCTGAAGAGGACTTAAGAAAGAAGCCCTTGGAGAACAGCCAACCCGAAGCCGGCTCTACGGTGAGAGGCAATGTCCAAACTGTAGTGTTTCATAAAGGTATGGACAGAAGTCCAAGCTGCGGCTGTGCAGTTGTCATCCGCTGACACATTCTTGAAACAAGCAGCAGAGGCCGCGACACCCCTGGTGGATTGACCCCTGACCTAACCTGGCAAGGTCTTGTGATACTTGTCGTAGCAGAAAGTGATACAATGAGATAACCATTTGGACAAACATTGATTGGAAATAGTGTTGCCCTCTCTTTTGCTGGCAAAAGAAACAAATAGTTGGTCAGTCTTTCTGAGATCCTTCATCCTGTTGGTGTAGTATCTCAGAATCGATACACGTCAGAGTATGTAAAAGATATTCCCAGTGATTGGAGTGCTGTGTGAAAAAGCAGGCAGTTCAATGGACTGGTTCAACGAGATTCCATTACCACCTTAGGGAGAAACTTAGGATTGGAGCCAAGAGCCACACGCCCTTATGGAAAATCAAATATGGAATTTTGCACATCAAGGCCTGAAGCTCGGAAATTCTTTGAGTGGAAGTAATGGCCACTAGGAAGAGAGTCTTCCACGAAAGAACTTAAGGTCAGCTGAGGCTGCGGCTCAAAATAAAAGCCACAGATGCACATTCACATCCCAAAGGCGTCTTTGGGACGTGAAACGTGCATCTGTGGCTTTATATTGCTGCTTGCTTCAGCTATTTCATTAAAACTGTTTTATCTTATTCCTATTGTTGGATTTGGTTTTTTAGTCGATTACTGGGCAGCCGTTCTGTGCGTTTTTTCTGTGGATTTTACAGAAATCCCTGAATCTGGAAAAGCAATGAGAAATACCCCCCTGCCCCCCTCACCCAAATCCCCAGGCCCCCATCCCCCCAACCCCAGGATGTGCCTTCTATAAGGGAAAAAAAAGACAAAAGAAAAGATAGAAGAAAAAAGAAGAAAGGGGCTGATTCTGATACATATGAAATACATAAAGGTATATCGGCTGCTAAGGTAGCTAAAGTGTACCTAACAGGACATTAATTCAAATAAAAAGCATATAATTTGCCCCATTTCCACTCAAATGAAACCAGACAATTCCAAGAACTTGCTATTAACTTTTCAGTCCGAAAACAGAGAGAAAGTTCACTGATCCATTCTGCATACGAGATAACCAATTGGTCCATCAAATGCCTAAGGACCAATCTTTTGACAACCATCGAGATTAAGGCCATGTGGAATCTGCGTTCCATCACTTGTATGTTGGAAAGCTTCCTTAGGATACAAACTTCTATAGTGAATAAATCATCCAGGCCCAAAAGAGGGTCTAAGTTAGATTGGATGGACTGCCATAAGGGAGCCACCTTCGCACAATACCAGAAAATGTGTACCAGGTTCCTTTCCACTGTGCCACACCTTGTGCATAGGGTTGAGGATAGTCTGTTTAATTTAACCAGTTTAACCGGGGTATAATACATGTTGTTCAATACATGGTATTGAGTGAGTCTATGTCTGTCTTGAGAGAGGTACCAATATGTATCTACCCAAATTTGTTCCCAATCTAGAAGGGTATCTGGCAGAAGGGAAGACCAGCATTTGGAACCAATCAGGTAGTCCAGGAATTTAGTGTCCAATAGGAAGAATAAAGCTTAGAAATGCTATGGGCCTTAGTTGCTTGATCCTGTATCTGGTTTAGGAAAGATTTAATTTGAGACGGTGTAGGATTGGAGCCGAAGCTGGAAGCCACTAGATGTCGTAACTGAAAAACTTTAAAAATGTGCTTTTGAGGAATATTATACTTGGTCAGAACCTCCCCGGAAGATAAAAGAGAGTTATTCAGGAATAAATCATCGACACAGCAATCTCTCAGCTGAGGAAGCCAGTCAAGAGAAAGCGGGAGGCCCCCAATCCTAATATTTAAATTAAGGGTAAGAGGTTGGGAGGTGTCTTTCCTGGGAGAGAGATTGAAAAAGTGCCAGCATTGATTCAACACCCTGATAGAAGTGCCAATGACGCTCCCCTGTAAAAGTGGAGGCAAAGTGGATAGGTTATAATAGAGGAGTCTGGATGGGGGAAGGCCAAACTCGGTTAGAATCTTTTTCTCAAGTTGTACCCAAATTGGTAGAAACTCGCCCACCCTCTGGTCATACCACCTCCCAATTTTTGCCATGTGGCTTGCCCAGTAACAGAGCATAAAGTTGGGAAGACGGAGCCCTCCCTTCACTCTGGGTAAATTAAGTTTTTTAAAAGGCTTTCCTGGGCTGTATACCCTGCCAAATAAACTTGGAAATGGACCTGTGGAAGTGACGAAAATAGGACATTGGTAGGAAAATGTTCATTAGGCTAAGTGGGTAGAAAACCCGAGGCAACACATTCATCTTAACAATATTAATACGACCCCACAGCGATAAAGGGAAGGCAGACCATCTCTGAAGGTCTTGTTGAATTTTAATCAATAGATTGTCTAGGTTAAGTTTCCTGAAAAGTTCAGGGTCTTTAGTAAGGAAAATGCCTAAATATTTGAGAGAGGAAGGGGCCCATTTCATACCAAACTGGGAAAAGTTGACCTGAAGCGTGTTGACGTTCAGTGGAAATATGATTGATTTAGCTAGATTCAACTTGTAATTAGCCACCAGGCCAAACTGGGCTATAATGTATAATATATGTGTTAGGGACACTCGGGTTAGACAAGTGTAAGAGAATATCATCAGCATAGGCAGAGAGAACCAGAGACTGCTGTTGAATGAAACATCCTGTGACCAGTGGGGAATTTTTGATTCTAAGAAGGAGAGGCTCCAGATAGAGATTAAACAAAAAAGGTGACAGGGGGCAGCCCTGCCGGGTGCCTGTAAATAGCGAAAATCGAGAAGAAAAAAACCCTTACAATAAATTCTGGCAGTAGGGGATTGGTAGACCGATTTAATCCATTGAATAAAGACCTCTGGGAAGCCCATTCTCTTTAATATAATCCAGAGAAATTCCCAATGGACTCTATCAAAGGCTTTCTCCGCATCTAATGATATCAGAGCCATAGGGATTTGAGAGTCCTGGGCGGCTTGAAAAATATGTGAGAGAGTACGCAGGTGGTCTATAGAAGACCTGCCCTGCACAAAACCTACTTGTTCGGGACTCAACAAGTTAAGCCAGACCCTTTTGAGTCTAAGGGATAGGATTTTCGTTAGGATTTTAATGTTGCAGTTAAAAAGTGAAATTGGGTAGTAACTAGCAGGGTTGGTCGGGGATTTGTCTGGTTTCAGTATCAGAACAATAGCGGCTTCCAGCAAGGAGGGGTCCAGAGTGGTGGCGTTAAACATGTATTCAAATAATTTAGTGAGGAGAGGGGCCAGTTCCTTCCCAAAAGTTTTATAAAAATTGGAGGGGAAGCCATCAGGTCCCAGAGCTTTGTCCGGAGCAAATTCCTTGATCACCTCCTCCACTTCCATTACTGTGATAGGAGTAGTCAGAGCTTCTCCTAGGTGAGCTTGGAGGATAGGGAGGGGGGAAGGCCCTCCAGAAACTGGTCCACAAGGGAATGAGAGAAGTGAAGTGAAAGTTACCACTGCCGTAAAGTTCCTTATAAAATGACTCAAAAATTCGTGAAATATCCCTAGGAAAAGTTTTAAGGGAACCATCGGAAGATAATAATGAGGGAATCCATCTCGATCCCTCAATTTCCCTGAACCGTAAAGCTAACATTTTATCTGATTTCTCCCCTTGATCGAGACAGAGGGCCTTTGTTTTCAGGAGAGCATACTCTGCCTTGTCTCTTATCCAATCTGAGTAGTCGTTTCTGAGTTTCATTAGGGTTTCTAGATTAGCTTGGGAAGTGGAGGAGGATAACTTATTCTCTGCCAACCTAATTTGATTCGACAATAACATGATCTTGGCCTCCCTCTGTTTTTTCCTCCTAGATGCGAGTTTAATAAATTCGCCCCCAAGGAAGCATTTAAGGGAGCACCAAAGCAGATCCTCCCTCTCGAATGAACCTGTATTGGTCTCAACAAATGAGATGATTAGGGATCTGATATGGGAGACTATGCCCCTGTCTTTTAAAAGCTGGGTGTTTAGTTTCCAGGCGGTATCTCTTTGCACCTGCGGGTTTGGGGAGACCAAAATCCAAGCCACCGAGTGATCTGACACCACTATGGGCTCAATACCAGACTGGAGTACTCCCGAGAGAAGGTTATTGCTGACTAGTATTAGGGCAATTCTGGACCAGGTTTTATGTACTTGGGAGTAATAAGAAAAGAGTTGTCTTGTGGGGTTAAGTAAACACCAAGGGTCACACAGGCCCAGTAAGTCCATAAAATTCCTCAAGGCTAGCTGTGAAGAGGAGAGTGGTTTCAGGAGTCTATAAGATTTATCCAAATCTTGTGAGGGAGCTATATTCCAGTCCCCCCCAATTATTAGCATTGAGGGTAAGAGTCCACTCAACTTTTCAACCAAAGTCATAAGGAAGTCTGGGTCCCCCCTTACTGGGGCGTAGATTGCCCCAGTGTTATCTTCACATTGTAGAGCAAACCTTTCACAATAATGAATCTACCTTCATGGTCCGATAAAAGCTCTTCTGCCAGAAAGGGAATATGCTTCTTAACCAGAATGGCTACCCCCCTACTAGAGGACGACCCCCCTGAGGCAAAAACCTGAGCGTAACCTTGATGGCGAAGCCCTTTGACTTCTGATGAGAGCAAATGGGTTTCTTGCATCAAGAGAATATCAACATTCAGTAAAGCACAGTTTTTGAAAACCTGGTACCTTTTAGTTTAGTCTCTGACACCTCTTACATTCCAACGTTGCAATTTTAAGCATTACAGTCATTATCTAATATACAGTGCAGCAATGGACTATGAAAATATGAAAAGCAGACCACCCAAGAAGGCACATCCTGCCCCCAAAACCCACCATTGACTAAATCCCACCCCTCCACCCTCCCTCCCTCGAGACCAGTAAAGAAGAACTGAAGCAGTATAAATTTCAGATATAATGTTAGCCTTACCAAGTCCTGAACTAAGAAAGAAAGACCCCTCCTCCCTACCCTCCACGTCCCTGAAACTATATACAACTGTTCCCACGACTACATCTTGAGAAGAACTGAAAGTAATAGTGCTTAGGTCGGGGAACAAAGCCCAAAAAGCTACCGCTAGATGGGTGTACCAGGAGGTAAACCTGAACCGGTAACCTGAGGAAGTGTCGGCTAATAAGTAGAGAGTAATTCCCTCATAAGTACGGAGAACTTCCTGACTGAAAAAAAACCCATCTGGGCTGCTCTTCCCCCCTCTCTTTGGTGCGTTTAGCAGTCCCACCAGGGCCGACCCTCCCACGAAGCCCCCCCCCCCGACAGATAAATCAGGTTAAGCCTACAAATACACTGGGAAAGATGAGAACCTGTCCAAAATCTCAGGGTTATATGGAGAAAGCCCCATTAACCTCGGTTAAATGCAACCAGAGCTCACTAGAGAGTGAGAGCCCACCAAGATCTCCTAGATTCCGGTCTTCATTATGAGAAAATAGCCCCGAACAAATTGCTGACCGGCTAGTTCATCACCTGCCTCCAACCCCCCAACTGCCATCTGAACTCCTTAAACCCTCAAGAGAAATAACCAAATTACATTACCCGCATAGGCTCCAAACTAAATAGGGTAGGGATAATAACCTGAGACCCCAATGGTAATGCTAAGAATCAGAGTCAGCCCCTCAGCCCAGGGGGCCAACTACAGGCTTCACCGCCATCAAAACCAGTCAGCGGTAAAAATTATGTTCTCAAATATAGAAGTGTGTTAGGGCATAAGCAAGGTCGACTGACGTCTTGCTAACCCCCCTCCAAAGTGCTCACCCTAACAACAACAATCCCTGTTGCTAATATCGGCCAGGTTCATCCCTTTACTCAAAAACCTCCAACCCACCAACTACACCTGATGAATTCCCCAGGATATCCTAATGAGCGCTTCTGTCCAATTTACTGTGAAATTAAACAAGCCTAATTACCTGGGCTGGGGAAGGACAAGAGGAACCAGGGGAGCAATATTTACTAGGGGGACCAAAAGGTCCCACCGGACTCACGTCGTGTGGAAACCACCTCTGCACCCCAGGTTCCCCCCCCCCAGCGAGCTGGCCCCACGAACCACCGCACAACTGAGCCCACTCAACCTCCCAACAGACCGCTCCAAAGCCGCCACCCCCCACCACCAGAGAATCCAGACGAGAGAGAGAAGGAAAACCAGAAACAGAAGGTGAGAGTCCAAAAATGCAGTATGTAGCAAGAGGTAGCTTCTTGGCGTTGTCTCAGTGATTCAGCACGATTTAAACAGGTTAGGCAGCTTGATTGAGAGATCTGCACCAGAAAGTCCAAACGAGGGAGAAATGAGGAATCAAAACCAGAAAAGAAAGTCCAAAATGCAGCATGTAGTAAGAGGTAACTTCTTAGCTCTGCCTCAGTGATTCAGCCCGGTTTAAACAGATTAAGTAATTTGATTGGAGAGATCCGATGCCGCTTTCTCTGGGGATTCATAGGAGAGCCAGGAACCATCAATGGCAACTTGAAGCTTGGCAGGGTAGATCATTTTGTAGCGAATGCCTGCTAGATCCACTTGCTAACTGTAGAATGAAATGCTGGCGCTTTTGCCTCATCTCGTAGGAAAGATCAGGATCTGAGTCATGACTTGGAACCACTCCATAGAATTGCCTGTAATTCTCTTGCCTTTGATAGAACATGTTGTTTTTCCAAGAAGCTTAGAAATTTAATAATGATAGGTCTTGGCAGGGCTCCTACAGCAGGTTTCGGTCTAAGAGAGCGATGAGCACGTTCAAAATGATATTGTGGATTAAGAGGGGAAGGCCCAACAACTTTGTTTAGAAACTTCTGGAGAAAGAGATTAATATCAGGGCCCTCCTCAGACTCGGGGAGGCCCAGGATCACCAAATTGTTTCTTCGGCTCCTTCCTTCTAAGTCCTCTGTTTTGAGTTGCAGTTTACTGATCTGTTGTCTAAGATGAATGATTTCTGGGTCTATCTTTTCCCTCCGGGTCTCCAAGGAGGAAGTTTTGGCTTCTGAATCTCCCATTCTGGTGGTTAGGGCACTGAGATCTCCCCTTAGTGATTTCAGCTCTGCAGAGATATCATCTAATGTTTCCTTGAAAGGAATTAACTCTTGCAAGAAACGGTCCTCGGTAAGAGGAGTTGGAGAAGTACTGGAAGGGGGTGGTTTAAGTGCAGAGCCCGAATTCTGGTTTTTAGATTTTTTTGAAGATTTCTCCGGCGTAGAAGGTGGGGTGTGCTTCATGCCAGCAGGCCTCATCTCCGCTTCCATCTCAATCTGCTTCCAAGTGCATTAATATGCACAATGCACGATGCTGCCAAGTACCAAAGCGTATTATTGATACACTAGATGTAGAATATAACTTTAGATATCGAAATTGTAGGCTGAAAATAGTTAGAAGACAGGCGGGTAACGGGAGCTCCATGAAAACGCTGCCTCTAGCTGCACTGCATCACGTGACCCCCACCATGTGAACTTTCAAAGAGGAATGACTGAGACCCAGGTCAAAGAGATAATGCATGTAGTACAGTAGTCACCCGACAGGACAGGAGAAAGGCTCCAGGTCTTTGGACAAAGCCCAAATGGAGAACTACTTCCATTTCATGGCATAAGTGGAATGAGTGGATGACTTCCTGGCTTCCATCAAGATCTCTGCCCCTTGAGGGGAAACCCCAAAGCGGGCTTGTGCTACGTCTGTAGGAGCCAAGCATGCAGCTGAAGGGACTTGAGGCCGGGATGGACCAGGGATCCCGATCCTGGGTCAACAGTAGTCGTGAGTGTGGAAGAGGAATCAGAGATTCCTCTGAGTACTGTTGCAGAAGAGAGCCAAACTTGCCTGGGCCAGAAGAGAGTGATGAGAATCATATGGGCCCCTCTGAGCTGAGCTTGTGCAGGATTCTCGAATCAACGGAATTGGGGAAAAGCACAGACAAATCTGCCCTTCCAGTCTAGAGACAGAGCATCTCTCAGAGTTGCCCGCACCCTGGAATGAGCGAGCAAAGGTGGTCAGTTTTGCATTTAGAGGGCATGAACAGGTGGAGCCTGAGGGGTTCCCTAGCGTAGGAAGATGTTGTCTGCTATTTCCTGATCCAATTCCCACTCATGAGGTTGTGCCGAGGATCGGCTCAAGTGATTTACCTACCAACGAATTCTCTACCCCTGGGACATGGACTGCCATGAGGTGAAGGTTGTGAAGGGGTGCACATTCCCAGACCTGCATTGCTTCCCAACAAAGAGGGTAGGAATGGGTCCCCCCTCTTTGTTGAGGTGCCAGACTACACTCATGTTGTTGGTCTGAATGGCCAGATGACTGGAAAGCAGAAAAGGGAGCAGTGCTTGAACAGCGTACAACACCGCTCTGAGCTCGAGCACGCTGATGTGAAGCATCTGTTCAAGTTTGGACCAAGAGCTCTGGGTCTGCTGGGATCCCAAATGGGCTCCCCAACCTTCACCCGAGGCATCTGTTGTCAGCGTTTGGGAGAGCGAGGAAGACAGAAGGGAACTCCCCGACAAAGGTTCTCCAGAACCAACCACCAGTGCAAATCCAGAAGCATCGGGGTCGAGACTAGCACCTCTTGGTCCAGGTCATCGACCAATTGATCCCACTGAGACTGAAGAGTCCACTGAGAGATTCTCATTGTGGAGCCGTGCGTGTGGAATTGTCAGAATTGCAGCCCACATGAGCCCCAGGAGGCGAAGGACCGACCTGGTGGTAACTCGCATGTGGGAGGACAAGCTGCTTGCCTGAGCCTGGAGGGTGGCCACCCTGTCTGGGGCAGAAAGGCCATACTAGTGGTCGTGTCCAGATTCACCCGATAAACTGGAGGCATTGTGATGGGATCAATGGGATTTTGCCTGGTTGATGGCAATACCCAGGCTGGTAAAAATCTGCCTCGTAAGACAAAGGGAACACAGGAGTTAATCCATGGATGGAGCCACCAGGAGCCAATCGTCCAGGTACGGGAAAACCTGAACTCCCTGAGTATGCAGGTGGGCCGCCACCACAGACAGGCATTTGGTGACTACTCGGGGAGCCAAGGAAAAACCAAATGGGAGGGCCTTGAACTGGTAGTGGTCCTCCTGGAAAGCAAACTGGAGGTATTTGCAGTGGGAAGGGCGGATAAGGATATGCAGGTACGTGTCCTGCATGTCCAGAGCACACAGTCACTGTCCCGGCCGAAGGAGGGGCAGGAGACTCTGCAGGGAGAACATCCTGAACCTTTTGTACTCCACAAACCGATTCAGGGAGCTGAGGTCTAGAATGGGCCTCACATCTCCTGTCTTCTTGGGGACCAGGAAGAAATGGGAGTAGAAACCTGTCCCCCGAAGAGGGGGAGGGACGGGTTCTATTGCCTCCTTCAACAGAAGGGAGGAGATTTCTTCCTGAACCCTGAGAAGGTGTTCTGGGGAGTAAGACAACCTGGGGGTACTGGGAAGTTTCTGAAGAAACTCTATGTGTGGCACTCTGCTATGAGCTGGAGGACCCAAGAGTTGGAAGTGATCCTCTCCCAACCCGGCAGATGTGGGAGAATCTCCCACCTCACGCTTCCTCTGGATTGACCAGAGGCTGTGGGAGAGGAGTGAATCAGGAAGTGTGAGGCAGCGCCGCAGCTGGAGGTCCCGCAGCCCGTTTGGGTGGGTGGGGTCTCACAGCCTGGAGGGGCCCGTGTTTGCTGGCCCACTTTCCTTGTGGTTTCGCCTTAGGCCATGCACGAGGGTGAAAGGAATGGCGGGCTGCACTGAGGGGCTCTGTACATGGAGTCAACCTCCTTGAGAGCAGTGCCCCTCTCTCGCAGTCCGATAATGATGTCCTTGACATCACCACCAAACACCAAACCTCGGAAGGGGGCGTCCTGGATGGCGGATTGTACTTCCGAGGCTAAACCTGATACCTGAAGCCAGGCATGTCACTGCAGGCTCACGGCGAACGCCGAGCTTCGTCCAGAAGCATTCACTGCATCGTAAGTAAAGCGCAGCATGTGCCTACTGGCCGAACGTGCATAGCGGACCAGGTCTGCCACTTCCTGTTTAGTCTGTGACTGAGGAAGGGAGCTCAACTTGGCTTCCACCTCGCTAAGGATAGCCTTCTGGTAATCCCCCATGTGAGCCACATAGTTCAAGGCTCTAATGCCCAGAGTGGAAGAAGAATAGACCTTCTTGCCACACTGGTCTAGAAGGCGGGATTCCATATCGGGTGTGGGGACGAGCTCAAGTGTTTCAGGTTAGCCGAACGGCCATGGGTGGTGCTAATCACAACTGAATCAACCTTGGGGTGTGACGTGAGAAAGTCAACCACCTCGAGAGCCTGATACAGCCTGTCTGCCTTACAAGGAAGGGGGGCTAAAGTTGACAGTTGTTTCCAGATAGTGGAAACGAGGTCGGCATGAGGCTCAGTCTAGGGGTGGAACTAACGTGAGAGCGATCTTGGGCAAATCCAAATGAGCAGCTAGCTACTGCCTCTGTGTATCTGACTCCAGAGATTTCCACTGATGAAGAGCCTGGATTTGCTTAGCAACTCCGAGGGATCCTCCGGAGGGGACTTCGGAGGAGTCCTGGGCCTGGGCTTGTCAGGAGTGCGAGGCTGTCCAGATCGGCTGTCATCGAGTCCTCCGATGAGTCTGAAGAAGAAGGAGATGAAGACCCTCCCACTGGGAGAAACTTGGCCCCAGGGGCAAGGTGCCACCCCAGCCTTAGACCCCGTAGCAGTGTCTCTAGGGTTGGGGGTCTCTCGTCCCCTGGCAAAAGGGGTCCAAGACAGGGTCCGTCATCAGGAGGCGTCCCTCACCTCCCCAGTGAGCTGAGCCATGGCCGCAGCCCACCAAGAAGCCAGAGTCTCTCTCATCCACCGGCGGCTGAGTGGGCGGTGGAGATGGGGGAAGGAGGGGGAGGGGATATGGATACTGGGAGTATCCGTGGGTGAGTATCCGTAGCCCAATGGCGAAGCCCGGCGTTGGGTACTGAGGCACCGGTATGCGGCATCAGATACTGCCATTGGTACAGCTGTGCCGATACTGCGGAGCCGGATAAGGCGGCATCGGATAAGACAGCGTAGGCTCCAGGGCTCTTCCAGGGTAGAAGGTCCTTGAAGAGGCTCTGCAGGTGGAGCCAGGGACAGGTGGCCCAGCGGGCGCCGGGTCCGCATCGGGTGATGTCCGTCGGCACATCTGGCCGCGACTGGGCCGGCGTCCGAGGGTCTGACGTCAGGCCATCTGGACCTACGGGAGGAAGGCCTGACAGAGGTGCCGAAGAGTCCCCAGCGGCATCCAGGGAGAGAGCAAGAGGGATCCTCCGGGTCCAGCTGGGGAGATACAGGGGCCTCGGACTGCAACAGCGAAGGCTGCGGGGAGTCAGCGGCACCGGATAAATCCAAGGGATCTGGTGTAGGCTCCGTCATTGAGTGACCGCTGGATGGGCCAGCAGGCATCTTACCGGTGGGATTCGGGCGGGTGTCGGAGGAGCCGATGTCCGACTGATCGGACCCAGCGCCCGAGCGTGCAGGGAGGCGACCTTGATGGCGGTTTTTGGCGTCGTCGCTGCCCCGGGTCAAGCGCTTAGCGGCCGGCTCGGGTGGACGCTGGAGGAGCGACACCCAACTTACCGGAGAGGCTGAACCAGAGTTGGACGCGAGGCGGGCCTTACTGGGAGCTGATGCCTCCTTGTCCCAGAGGCTCCCCGACTGGCCCGAGCACGAACCTGCCAGGGGACCCGCGCCATCTCAGACACCACCAAGACAGCCATCGGGGAATGGTTCCCGGAGGGGACATTACCTGAAGGGTAGCACCCCAGCCGAAGTCTCGCAGCTGCGGATGAGGAGTCCTGGTGCTTTCTTCTTCTTCTTCTTAAGGCCTCGGGAGGTGGAAGCCTGTCGGGCTTTTTCAGCTCCTTTCCATGGAGGACATCTTCTTCTTTAGGATGTGGGCCTCCAGCGACTGCTGCCTTCTTCTGTGGTAGCCATTGAACTTCAGGCAGTGCTGACAGGAATCCACCCGGGGTGGTTGGGGCCTAGGCAGATAAGACATCGAGAATGGCCATCCTTGTGCAGGAGTTGATACGACAGTCGTACTTGTTTTTGTGCTCGGACATGGTAGGGGATGACATACACGGCAGGTAAAAGAATACTGACGAATATCTTAGAAATAATAAAAAACTACAGTATAACTACCAGCGGCAGACTGACGAGCAGTGGAACTTAACCTCGAGGCACTGTCGAAAGCAAACGGAGGGAAAGAACAGGAAGACTGCTAGCTAGAATTTTTCCGTGGGGTCCTGACGCCTGCAGGCTTCAGTCCTATATGTATTACCTACTGCAAGAGCCCTCAAGTAAGATCTTTCCATGACGCCAACAAAGGGGTACTGCAAAATGGGACACTTGCTAAATTATTTTTTTCATCTTTATTCCTCCTCTCCTCCCTTCAGCTCTGGTCTCCTTGGGAGCACCAAGGAGTCATCCTCTGCGCCTGCCCTACCTGGACAGTCCTCCGTCGCCCATGTAGCCTCGGACTACCCCCCCGGACGGAGACGAGGTGGGCCCCAACACCCGAGCAGTCAGTAGCATTAGTCGGGAGGGTGCCAGGTGGGCGGCCGCAGATCGAGGGCAAGCTCCGGTGCTCTGTCTCCGCCGGAGCTGAAGGGCATTTTCCCCTGTTTCTTGGGGAGTGGCTAGCGCCCTGATATCAAGGCATGGAACCGATGTCTGCCATTCCCCTGCCCCCTCTCTACGTCATCAGCACCTGCTGCATCTCCGGCCTCTGCCAGAGGGCAGCCGAGCATCGACTAGGGACCCCTGTCCCTCCCGGGAGAGGAGAGCTGTCCTCCGGATGCTCAATCTCTCCCTCCCTGCTGACCCCCAGCAACCTGGGCTTGTTCCTGAACCAGTCGCCGGCATGGCACGGTGTGGCGCCCAGCGCCTCAACACTCAGCGCCATCGGGCCGCCCACACATTTGCTACAATAACATTTGCTGCTTTGATCTGTCGGTACCCAGATGGACCCACCAATGTATACTACACTCAAGTCTGGGTTGGCTCTCTCTGTCCTACCTCCTCATATATACACTGCAGATGTATGATAGATAGCATCATTAGAACTGGTGCACCAGAGTCCCAGGCTTGTATGCTAAATCAAACGAATCAGGCCTACCTGCTGATGTCAACAGAAAAGTCCTCTCTTAGTATACCTAAATGTGCCATGAAAATGGGTGAACAAGCTTTCACTACGTCTGCTCCCAAGCTCTGGAACACCCTGCCCTCATCTGTAAGGTACTCTAAATCACACCAGGTGTTTAAAATGAGTCTGCATCTTCCTCTTGCCCTGACAGGTGCTCATGTACCCTAATCCCTGACATACCCACTTTTAGTATGTCCCGCCCAAACTTGAAGCACTTTACATTTTTGTATGTCATGTAGTACTGAGTGGTTGTGGGTCATTGCCAATGAAGTTTCACACTACTGAAAAGGCTGATATAGCTTTTCAAGTTTTTGTTAATCGTTGCACTAAAACATGTATGATTTCTCCTAAATTTGCTGTTTCCCCTATCTGTAACTGCTCTCCCCCTATACTGCTGAAATGTCTGTTACAGTCTTCTAGTTTGCTGTCATTGCACAAAATCATGCAATGTATTGTCTTCCAATTGCTAGTTCCTCTATATGTAACTCTCCTGGTCATGCCTGAAAACAGGCAACATCTTTGTCTAGTGTATTTTCCCAGGTAAACAAAAACAAAATAAATACATAAATATACTTTAGGCATGCTAAGGAAGGGGCAGAGAGGGGGTAAAGATTGGTAAAATAGGACAGTAGTAAGGGAAAAGAAAGGTAGTGAAGGAGATGTGGGTCAGGAGCAGTTGCAGGATGAAGAAATGTAGTGTCGAAGAAGACAGGACCGTGAGTGAGTAGACTGGGCAGAGTGGATATTCAAGGGAGAGAGTTCCAAATGTATGAAAGTGATAGAAGGCAGCTCTCCTGAAGTGGAAGTTCGGCTAGGAGGCGAGGGTCCTATGGGGAGTTATGGAGGAGTAGGAGGGGTGGGAGGGGTAAAGAGGAGGGCATTGAAGTAGGGTGGAAGGGAGCCAAACCAGAACTTCCCAACTAATGAGGCACTGTGGGCAAGATGTCTGGCCCCAAGAGGGGGGAAGGAGAGAGCAGTGCAGAGGCCACAGTGTTGTGTACATGGTGGACAAGCAAGAGCAAAGCGACAGAAGGAGTTGAAGAGAGTGTCTAGTCTGGTAAGGGTGGACTCAGGGGCAACACAACAGACTATGTCTCCAAAGTCAAAGATAGGGAGGATCATTTTCTGGACGATCTCACGATGAGCTGGAGAGGGGAGGCATCCACAGTGTCTATACAGAGCACCTGGTTTGGGAAGTAGCTTTTTGTGGATCGCATCCACGACCAGTGAAGTTGAGGTTCCAGTCAAACCAGAGCCAGGGGTATTTGAAGGAGGAGACATCCTCTAATATGGACCCCTCGAGGGTATGGAAGGTAGGGGTTGCAGTAAACCTGGCAAGTTTCTGTCTGGTGCCAAAGGTCACAGAGACTGTTTTTTGTGCATTTAGTGACAGCTGATTTGAGCAAAACCAGGACGGGACATTATTGAAGTTCATCTGGAGGCTGGTCACATCAGAGGGGGAGGTACCGGAGGTATATAAAACAGTATTATCCACATACATGTTGATATCAGCTGTTGAGTAGGCTGTGGGTTAGTTGTTTAAAAACACCGAGAAGAGTATCGGTCCTATATACGAATCTTGAGGGACTCTGGTGTTTATGGGGAGAGGGAGTTGCCTATCCTGACTAAGATAGGAATGGAACCAGCAAGTGGTTGTCTTGGAGAGGCCAGCTGCTGTAAGCTTGTTGAGGAGAAGGTTATGGGCAACAGTGTCATAAGCTTTTGCCAGATCGACAAAGATGGCAGAGGTGATGCATTCCTGATCCATACCAGAAAGAATGGAGTCAGTGAACCGAGGAAGGGAGGTCGTGGTGGAGTGGGCTTTCAGGAAACCAGAGTGGAAGGGGGTGAAGAATGAGGAGGAGTCAAGGAAAGGAGAAAGCTGGACCAGAACCAGGTGCTTTTGGAGTTTTGCAAGGATTGGGAGCAGAGAAATCGGGTGGTAGTCACCTGGGTTAGAGGAGTACCAGCTCTTGGGAAAAGGGACAATGGTGGCCAGCTTCCAGGTGTCAGGGACGGTGGCAAGTGTAAAGGAGAGATTCAAAAGGGTGGAGAGTAGGAGAGCAATAGCATAGGCTGAGAAGTGCAGGAGCTTAGGGTAAAACCTATTAGGGCTTTTGCCCTTATGGGGGTTAAGGGCAAGAAGAGCTTGTAGGTGGGGTCAATCGGGGCAGACTGGAGAGAAGGAGAAGCAGCGGGAAGAGGAAGTAGGTGCTGAAGGAGCTGGCAGTGGGGGAGTTGATGGGAGAAGGGATGCAAGAAGGGTGGAAGCACAAGTGTTGAAGAAGATGTTGAATTTGGTAGCTACAGCGGGGGGTCAGAGATGGTGATGGCACCTACCTTTAGGACTGGAGGAGGGGACTGGGTGGGGGTCAGACAGGGCATGGACCACCTTCTAGAATTTTGAGGACAGTTAAGGTTCTCTTGGAAGGTGGCGGAGAAATATTCCACTTTGGCAAGCCAGATAGCCCTGGTGCAGGCGTACGGAGAGTTTGATATTTAGCAAATCTGCAAGAACACCAGATGCTTTGTATGTCAGCCACATCAAGTCATGAGCATGCTGGCAGGCCAGCAGTTTAGCTGATACCAAGAGGAGATGGGAGCCTCAGACCCTAGTCTTCCTAACAGCAGCGTGGTGGTCCCAAGCATTTAGGAACTGTGTGTTGCTATAGCTCAGGGCTGTGTCAACAGATGAGGCATTTGCAATGGGAGACCAATCGGTTCCAACAAGTTCCTCATGAAGGGAGGACAAGTCTAGGGACCTAAGGGAGCAAAGGTGGAGTATGTTTGGCGGGGCTTTGGGGCGGTGGATTTTATGCACGCAGTAGACCATGCAGTGGTCACTGAGTGCATTCTGTGAGGATTCCAGCAGTAACTACCCATTGAGAGTGTGACACAAAAACCTAGTCTAGAAGTGTGTGCTTACCTGACTTGTGGCTTA
The DNA here is from genome assembly GCA_016271365.2 of Neoceratodus forsteri. Taxonomy (NCBI): domain Eukaryota; kingdom Metazoa; phylum Chordata; order Ceratodontiformes; family Ceratodontidae; genus Neoceratodus; species Neoceratodus forsteri. The sequence goes on along the minus strand of CM028133.1, from coordinate 925,511,994 downwards.
AATGGGTTGGTTTGCAGATCAGTTGTATCAGATTCAGGGAAGAGATGTGGTTAAAGATTTTGGATTGGGTACTGGACAGCCAATTTATGTTGAAATCACCAAGGATGATAAGTTCACCAATTGAGGAGTGGGTGGTGAGAGTTGAGATGAGGTCTGTGATAGAGGAGGAAAGGAGGTTAGGGCAGCAGTAGACCCCACCCAAAAATATAAGTAGTGAGTAGGGAAGGTATAGCTTTAGTAGTAGAAGTTTACAGGCAGACTGGGTAGGCCTAATATGGGCAGACTGGGTGGGCCAAGTGGCCCTTATCTGCTGGCACATTCTATGTTTCTATGTTCTATGTTTCACTGCTGCAGTACTGTTCAGATGTCAGTTGCAGAGGATTCTGAGATTTGGTGTTACAGAACATGTCAACCTAGAATTAGGCAAAATTATTCTGATACAATCTGCTATACTACGGGAAAGAGTAAGTAAACCAAAACATTTTTGCACACAAAGTGCACATTAGGACCACTCCTACACTTGGGTATAGGACCCTTGGTGCCGACTCTTCCCTTTAATATGTTCAGCTTGTAACGCTTGTGTATGAGCCAAGCGGCAGCACAGCACTTGAGACCTTCCTCATAAAGTAAAAATTATAATGACAATGATTAGGAATGGGACAACAAGAGCACTACATAGTTAATAATAGGATCGGGGACTGTATTGTGGTTACGCACTCAAATACAACTTGTTTATAGAAAACACTTGAGGCACGATTATTCCTTTACAACCACCCAACCTGTCATTTGTAATCCATTACACAGCACCTGCAGCCTGGTTCCCTAAGGCAAGTCCTCAAAAATGTATTTTATGGGTGTCACTGCAGTGCACCCGGCTCATACATGGAAGTTATCTAAGGTGATATAAAAGCATACTTTAAATTTTGATGTTACTCTGCATTTGACACTGTGTTGTGTGTTTTGAATGTTAATACCACCACTGAGATGAGTGTTCTCACATGCATTCGTAGGGTATGAGAACCACAAACCAATACCCTAAGGAAGTGAGACCACTCCTACAACCATAACAGTGGTCTCAGTTGCGTATTAAGCAGCAGTGCAACGTAAACTATTTTTCCAAAAAGCTAGTTTCAGCTGCAATTAATAAAACATTAGCATACAGTACATCAAATGTATTTGTCTAGATACTTCTATGCTGCACGCCATGAGACTTTTGATTTCTAACCCTGCCAGGTCTACAGTGCTATCTGTATGCAAAATATGGCAGCCATCTTTTTCCTTGAGAAAAAACTATACATTGAAAGATAGAAATTGTCAGCAGATAAGAGCCTCCAGGTCCTCCAAGTCTGCACAAGTGTTCTATCCATGTTACCCACGGACCCTAGGAGATCTGGATAATTTCTCTCCTGCCCCTCTCCAGAATTCCTTTGTACCTATCCCAAGCAACCTTGAATTTCTTCACTATTTTGGCCCCATCACTCCCTCAGGGAGTGCGTTCCCACCCATCTACTACCCTTTCTGTGAAGTAGTGTTTCCTAATGTTTCCTTGAATCTTCCCTTCTAGCTTCATGATATAATCCCTTGTCCTTGAGAGCCTCTTATTCTGGAATATACTGCTATCCAGGACCTTGTTTATCTCTTCGCATTCTCGAGGTCTCTATCATGTGCCCCCTTCCTCCTTTGCTTCCGGTATACATATTGAGGTCTTTCAGCCTCTCCTCGTATATCAAATGGCTAAGTCCTCACAACATTTTCATTGCCCTTCTCTGGACCCTCTCCACTCTATCCACACCCCTCCTGAGGCACGGTCTCCAGAACTGGACACTGTATTCAAGATGTGGCCTCACCAGCTGTTTGTACAAGGACATCCCCACCTCCCTCCTTCTGCTCGTAATACCCCTACCTATGCATTCCAGAATTCTACTGGCCCTCGCTACTGCCCTCTTGCATTGCTTAGCCACCTTGAGATCATTAGATATGATTATACCAAGGTCCTTCTCCTGCTCTATCGCTTTCAGTATCTGACCATCCATCCTGTACTTTGCTTTTAGATTGCTACTCCCTAAGTGCATAACTTTGCACTTTTTGGCATTAAAGCTTAACTGCCACACTGCTGACCACTCCTCTAGTTTGTGCAAATCTCTTCTCATTTTTTCTACCCTATCAGCAGTGTCTACTCTGTTGCAGAGCTTTGTATCGTCCGTGAATAGACAGACCTTCCCCTCAAGCCCTTCCGCAATATCCCCTATGAAAATATTGAACAGGATCAGACCCAGTACTGACCCCTGTGGTACTCCGCTAGTCACCCTTTCCTCCCGATAGAACTCCATTAACGATCACCCTTTGCCTTCTTTCCAGAAGAGGTGGTAAGCATACACAACAGTAAAACATTTACAAAATACTCAGATTCTGGTGGACTTAGAAAATTGTACCATCAAATAAAATTGGAAGATGCCTGGAATCTTTCACAGTGGAAAAAGAGGTAGGGTCAAACTTTTTGCCCAATTTCATTGCACTGCTGCTTTAATGCATTATTGATTGCGACACAGCAATAACATATTTAAAATTTAAAACAGTTTCCTGAATGTGCTCATTTCAATGTGTGAGACACCCTTCACAGAATCTCCATGCAGAGGAATGAGGGCTTTTCTGAGACAAATTACAAACTCTGCCTCTTCTAAAAGGCTGGTGTGAAAACATTTAGAAATTTGACTACTGTAGTACACTACTGGTAGACCAGCTCCAAGGGCTTTCCTAAATGAGCACAATAGGTTATCCGTAATGGGGTGGGGTGGGGGGTCAAAATGTGGCACTAGAAATTGGCACATCCTGGTGATTAGGCTGGTCAGACACATATATTGCTATGCCATGCACAAGGCTGCTATTAGCAATGTTACATTTCACCCCTTAGTTAAGAGACAACATAAACATTCTTTAAAGCAGAATTTATTTTTTAAAGGCAATATCAGTGATTTGTTTTTAACAGAAAATATAAAAATGTTATCCATATTCACATGATTTTCTTTATATACTCTACTGCACAAATAACACAAACGATTAGACACACATAAAAGCATTTTTAGGAGACAATACATATTGAATATACAGCATAAAATATATAAAACAATCATAAAATACACACATTTGCAAAATTAACACAAGACACGAAAACAGAGCTGAAACTACACCACATAATTAACTTTTGCAGCCCAATTGAATATAAAGCAACTTAGTTAGCCATGCACATACGCTGTAGCACTCTGTACTGTCACCACTGTACAGTAATCTTGGTCCCCAGATTTTCTGATAGCTCAGAAACAGTAAGAGGCAGATGTCTGAAAATCTGTATTTAACCCTATTCTATATTAAAATCTAGCAACATTTCACTGAGCCCACTGAATGGTATCATAACTGCTGCTCAGACCCCATGTTTTCACTGACCTGACAGAATCTAATTTTTCTTGAAAGGCTCCAAATGATAAGCAAGATGTACAAAACTGTCACATGCCTGGGCCACTGTGATCTGTAATTATGTGATTTTCTAGACTGGATTCATCTCTGTTGGGATTCCACAAATTTTAATTACAGCCACTGTTAATTTTGGACGCTCTATGCTACGGTCAGAGCTGGCCTCCGACTCTGGCACCCTCAATCCTGCTACCTCTGGATTCTGCAAGACTTAGTGCAAGCCACCTGTGTATGAATTTAAGTGCAGTTCATTTCATTCACTTGTGAACTACTAAAACAGCATACAGGACATCACTGGCTAGTCTGCAAGTTCCAAACTGGCACCTTAATGTCTGAAGAATACGCATCAGAATATAGACAAACCAGACAGAAGCAGAGGAATAGAAGAGGAATAGGGCTTCCCTAAAATGTGGCCATATTAGTGGTGTATAGTATGATCTTAGGGCAAGAAATTTAAGAGATGAAGACAGAAAATGGCTTCAGGGGTAATGGAGAATAACGATTTAGTGGTATTAAATATCAAATTGGTAAGTGAGTTCCTTGAACCTGATTGGCTAGAACCATTCCAAGATGTGGTAATATCTCACAATAAAGTTATAGCCTGGAAGAAGATACTGTCAATTTTTTCTACCTACCTGCAATTCATTTAATAGACAACTACACCTCCATATCATGTAAATGTAATCCCCCGCCATTTCGGGGGGAGGGGGCTTACCTTGACTGTCTCCTTGGGCTCCACTAATATCCACTGCCAGGCAGATGTCCAACAATAAGAGGCAAATCCATGGTTGATGGTGTCTTGCTGTTGTTCTGCGTATGTGCGCACATCTGTGCCACCACGCTGTTTCTTTAAGAGCTCCAGCATGAATATAGTGTATTATGGCCTGGGTAGGGTCCGAGTAAATCAAGGCTCGCAACCAGCCAGTCTTTACCTCAATCAGCCCCACTTTGTTGTTGCTAACTGAGCAAAGGGAACCCTTCACAGTTTTGTAAATATTTACATCTGAATCTCTACTGTTGTTAAATACACTAGCTTGTTTGGACTGCCAGTGCAGCAGCACTAGCTCTTCCGATGGGAGCCGCCATGTTTGGTCTGGGACTTCCTGGTTTGGACCCATCGAAACCAAAGGGTCCTTCAGGAGTCCTAATTACAATGGATTATGGGTGAAATGGTGAACTTTTTTGTTGGTGCCTAAATGGACCACTAGGAGCACTCCAGCTGTAACTGACAGCTCCTTTAGCCAACCGGGTTACAGGGATCCTGATCTAACTGTGGGACTTTTTTTGAAACAGATGGAGATCTGCTCGAGACACCAAGAAGGCAGCAGTTTGTGTTTTCAGGCTGTGGAGATTCTTCACAGGAGCCTGTATTGCCTCCTGTGGTCCCATTTCAATCCACAAAGGCATCGGATCTACAAAACTGTGTGTGGCAGGACTGGCCCGGTGGCACTGAGGGTTGGGGTGCTGGTCGCCACACCTCACTCCGCCCCAGCGACCTGGGTTTGGGAATGAGCCCGGGCCGCTGGGGGTTGGACTAGGATTCAGCGTCCGACGACTGCTCTCCTGGTCCTGGGGAATGGGGTGGACCTACGTCGCGCTCTAGCGGTCCCTGGGGATGCCCGGTGGCACTGCAGATGCATGCGTATCTAAGGGGAGGGAGCATGGTGGATGTATGCATATCTATGCACAAGATGTCATTGCACGTCCATGCTCTCACTGGGTGAAAAAGTGGAAAATGGGCTGGGCGTGACCATGCAGCTTGATGGCCATGCCCTGCACTGTGGGGAGGACTGTCGTGGAATCGTGCTGGCGGATACAGCACCAGTCCGGCTGGCAAGGGGAGCCCTTCAGCAGATCAGCTCACGGCTGTGCCAACCCCCTCCCCATGCGAGTGAGCCTGCTGCTCTCCCGTGGCAGGGCCAGTGGCTGGATGCCCTCGCCGGTAGGTGCCGCGTTAGGTGTGAAAAATAGGGCTGTGATAAAAAAAAAAAAAAAAAACAGTGTGTGGCAGACTTGGACAGGTTTCCCCAGAATCAACTGGGGAGGGAGACAGCAAGAAAGCCAAATGCTGAGAGTCTCTTGTTTCTTCAGCCACAGGCTGTGGCCTTGTGGGTGTGTGTGTGTGTGTGTGTGTGGAGACCTTGATCCTAGGACTCCTGCAGCAAAATAGGAGCCACTTCTGTGCAGTGAGGACTTTCATTTGTCAAAGCCCTGCTGGAGAGTTCAACAGCACGCAGACCAAGCTTAAAGTAAAAAAAAAGAGACATTGCCTACAATCTGGGCCTATGTCAGAAAGGGCCCAGACAAACTGTTCCTGTGCCATCTTCAGCATCCTGGCGAGAGACCAGCCTCGGGGATTCAGCCTCTGTGCAGCAATCAATCGCAGGTTGTGGCCACCTACAGGGAAAGGCGTGAAGCAGAGGTGAGTCATGTCAGCCCAGGTCCCCACCTACAGCTCAAATAAGCAGATGTTCTTGATGTTGCCAGAGCCTCCTGTCATCCACAACTTCTGGGTACAGTAACTAAAACCAGGGTAGTTTCCTGCAACCAATCTTCAATTGCAAATGGTACCATCTGATCTTGTTTGTCTATTTAATGTGTTTGCAAGTAACAGGGCCATCCAGCCATGGATACAAATTGTTCATGGTTTCCAAATGTGTTGCTTCCATTTAATAATACTTCTTTCCATCAAGGGCCACAACATCAGCTGCAATGCCGGCCAACCCGTGGCACCCCCTCATGCATGCCTGTGTTCCACCCTGGGTGCCCAGTAGTTGCTAGACTGATAAATTCAGGGACTACAGTGATTAAAAGTAACCTAGCCTGTCTTAATTACAGTAATCATTTGCCTAAATTCTCACCCCTCCCTTGTTCATGTCCCCATTAATAAACCTGAATTACTGTTTTGCTGTTAACCTGGCTCGTGAGCATATTATTACCTAGTCTAAAGTTACTAAAGTACTGCAAAGCATTGAAAGTGCATGCTTGTATTATTGAAAAATAGTTACGTAAGAACTTACCGTAACAGTAGATCTTCGAGAACAGCTCTTGCAGCAGGTAACACCATTAGGACTGAAGCGCAGTAGCCAGGACCCCACAGAAAAATTCTAGCTAGCAGTATCCAGCGGGGACCGCCCGACGCCGGCCCCTCCTGATGTCAGGCATCACATAAGGGGGCGGTCCTCAGCATCCCCAGTCTCCGCTGAGACTCCTGGCCCAAGAATGACATCTGAAGGGGAGACCGAGGATCCGCTTCTAAAGGAAGGTTTGCAGAAGGCGTAAGCACGCTGTAGCCTAGAACCTAGGTCAGAAGACTCAACCTCCAGAGGTGAAGGTGGGAAGGAAACTACCTGCTGCAAGAGCTGTTCTCGAAGATCTACTGTTACAGTAAGTTCCTACGTAACTGTACTATCTTACTTTGAGAAACAGCTCTTGCAGCAGGTTACATGATTAGGACTGATTCCCAAGCAGTAAGGAACCAAGTTGTTATCGGGAGGAGGATAGGGGGAATGCTCCAAGCTTCAGGACAAAAGTCCCTGAAGGACCACCAAGCCAAAACCAGCTCTGCGCCTAGAGGCAATATCCAAACTGTAGTGCCTGTTGAATGTGTGAACAGTGCTCCAGGTCGCTGCTGCACAGATGGCTGAAGTGGAGACATTCTTAAGCACAGCGAAGGGGGGTAGCCACCCCCCTAGTAGAAAGACCCTTCACTGGTCCCGGTAAGGGTTTATTGCACTTCTGATAACAAAACATAATGCACTTTACCAGCCATCTAGAAAGCAATCGTTTAGAAACAGGAGCACCGATCATCCTCTGTGCGTAGGAAACAAAGAGCAGGTCTGATGTACGATGGGCTTTGGTTCTGGTCAGATAATATCTGAGGCACCTATGTACATCCAAAGTGTGCAACAGGGCTTCCCCCCTGTTACCGTGATTCGGGTAATACACCGGTAGGTCTATACCCTGGTTGAGTGTGACAGCCGAGACCACCTTGGGAAGGAACTTAGGATTTGTTCTTAAGGACACCCTGTCCTTGTGAAAAAAACAAATAAGGATCCTTGCACATGAGTGCATGAAACTCAGAAACTCTTCTGGCAGAAGTAACAGCAACACTAGTGGAGCCCCACTTCTCCCCTCAGGCTCGTAGGGTGGGGGTCTCAGTGCTAACTGCATTTATCCTCCTGTAATTGGTCGAGCAACTAGTACTTGACTACCTGTCCAGTACACCCTCCCCCCGCTGGCACTTATTTTTAGTCCTGTTTACTCTGATCGAACCTGTTATGTATTCTGCCGTTCACCTCCTAATCCATCCTGTATGTACCATTACTGTATTGATCATGTGCCAAATTGTTCTCAAATGCTGTTAGCTACCTAGTGTAATCCCTGTTACGCCTGTTATTTTCTGTATGTTTAATTTGACTCCTTTACTGTTCTTGTACGCATTTACCTTGTAACCCTCCCAGGTCGCACCTGAAAATAGGCACTTGGCTGTCTAGTGTGCTTACCCAGTTAACAAAAGCAAATAAATAAATAAATAAATAAAAGGAGTGTCTTCCAAGTGAGGAGACGCAGCTTGCAATCCGTGGCTGGTTCAAAAGGAGGCAGCGTAAGCTGCTCTAGAACAAAAGGAAGATCCCAAGGTGGAACCGGGTCTTTGATGGGAGGTCTCAAGTGCAGGATGCAGTGCAAAAAAGATGCGAGAAGCCTCTAGTTGAGCTAGAGACCTGTGACCTATCGGAGAATGATACACTGAAATAGCACATAGATGGACCTTAATGGAGGAATAGGCAAGTCCTGCCTCATAGAGAGATAGGAGGTAGTCTAAAACAGACCTTACAGAACACTCCAATGGGGTCAATGCTCGAGCCTGAGCCGAAATACAAAATCTATGCCACTTCATGGTGTACGTAGCGTGAGTAGAGGGTTTTCTGGCTGCCACCAGAACGTCCGCAACTTCCTGAGAGACCCTGTATCTCAGGACTGCTATGTCCTTAGGAGCCAGGCATGCAGGCTCAGAGACCGCGGATCCAGATGGACCAAGGAGCCTGTCTCCTGGGATAGAAGGTGAAAGCAAAATGGCAGAGGCACCAGAGGTTTCTGGGCCAGCTGATGTAAGACAGGGAACCAAACCTGCCTGGGCCAAAAGGGTGCTACTAGAATAAGGCATACTTGCTCTTGATGGAGCTTCAGTAGAACCCTCTGGATCAAAGGAAAGGGTGGGAAAGCATAGAGGAACCTGCCCGTCCAAGAGACGGACAACATGTCTCGCCAGAAAACATCAGGCCCTGGATCTAGCGAGCAGAAATTGGGCAGTTTTGCGTTGAATGGGGACGTGAAGAGGTCTAATTCTGGTGTACTCATCTGTGGAACAGGTCCTCTGCGACTTTCTGAAGCAGTTCCCATTTGTGGACCCTGGCCTGTGACCGGCTTAGGCTGTCCACGATAGTGTTGTCCACACCGGGAACATGTACTGCAATAATGTGTGCGCCATGTTGCAATACCCAAGTCCAAACCCTCTGAGCCTCCCTGCAAAAGGGGTAGGAATGAGTGCCTCCTGGTTTGTTGAGATAGTACATCACCGCGATATTGTCTGTTTGAACCAGAAGAGTACCCGGGGGAATCTCCGTCTGGAATGTCTGTCGGGCATATAAAACGCCTCTCATCTCCAGAATATTTATGTGAAGATGGGACTCCAGAGACGTCCAGGAGCCTTGAGCCCTGACCCCATTGAGGTGAGCTCCCCATCCGGACCCCGAAGCATCCATGGAGAGAGTCGCTGATGGAGGTGGTGCAGTGAAGGGGACTCCCATCGAGAGGTGGTCTGGGATGAACCACCAATGCCAGTCTCGGATGACTGCATTCATGATCCACACTGGATGCTGCAGATGATCCGGCTTTTGGTCCCATTGTGCTCTCAGCATCCACTGGGTAACCCGCATACGGAGTCGAGCTAGGGGAACCATCGCAATGGCAGCCGCCATGTGTCTGAGCAGGCAAACGACGGTGTGGGCTGGTACCCTCTTCTTTTCCTTTATGTCCCTTATGAGGGATCTGATGCATTCTGCCCTGTGCCGGGGAAGGAATGCCCTTCCCCGAATTGTGTCCAGAACGGCTCCTATAAAGTGCAATTTCTGAGGCGGAACAAGGCCACGACTTCTGATTGATGGTGATGCCCAGCGATAGGAAGAGGGAACAGGTATCCCGTATTGCGGACATCAGGGCCTCCCGTGAGGGTGCCATGATGAGCCAGTCATCTAGGTATGGAAACAAGTAGTGGCCCCTCTCATGAGAGCTGCTGCCACGACTGCCATACACTTTGTGAACACCCGAGGTGCCGAAGACAGTCCGAAGGGGAGGGCTCAGAACTGGTAGTGGCGTCCCAGAAACTCAAAGCGCAGAAATCTGCGGTGCAGTCGAGTGATCAGGAGATGTAGGTAGGCGTCCTGCATATTCAGCTACGCTAGCCACGTACCCTCTTTGATCATGGGAATGAGACCCGACAGGGTCACCATGCGGAAATGTTTGTACAGCACAAAGTTGTTGAGATCGCTGAGATCCAAAATCGGGTGCAAATCCCTTGATTTCTTTGGAACCAGGAAGAAGTGGGAATAGTAACAGTTTCCTCTCTGGTTCAGTGGAACATGTTCTATGGCCTCCTTGTGTAGGAGGGCCAAGATCTCTTGCTGAATAAGCAGAGCATGCTGACCCGAGTAACGGGAGAGTAAGGGAGGAATGGATAGTGGGTGATCGAAGAATTCTATAGAGTCACCTCGTTCGACCAACTGCAACACCCACTGGTCGGAAGTGATCCTCTGCCATCCTGAAAGGTGATGAGAGATGCGACCTCCAACCTTCTCAACCCTTTGATCCAGAGGAGGGGCGGGGGCTGGGAAGGAGTCATGCTGTGGTGGTGTTGGCTCCTGTGGGCTGGGCTGCTTTTGAATGCTTCAGGCCCTGGCCCAAAGGGAACCTGGCTTGATTCTTATGGCAAAAATTGCCCCTGGGTTGCTGGCCAGAATGTGGCTGTTGCCTTTGTTGGAGGCTGCGAAAACGATTCTAGTTCCTAAAAAAGGAACCAGATTTTGGTCTGTACATGGGTTGTACAGCCCTGACTGCCTTCCCAGCATCCTGGAATTTGGTGATGACCTTCTCGGACTCCTCACCAAAGAGGACTGCTCCATTATAAGGGATGTCCAGGAGATTCTTCTGGACATCTGGGGTAAATCCGGAGACCCTCAGCCACAAGTGTCTCTGGAGACAAACGTCTGTGGCTGCTCCCCTGGCTGCCGAGTCCACTGAGTCGTAGGCGGCTTGGAGAAACTGGGTCCCCACGTCAGACGCAGTTTGGAGCAGGTTTAGCAGCTCCTCCTTCTTTTCACCATCCGGTAGATCTTTAAGAAGGTCTTGGCCCCGATCCCAGAGGGCATTCTGAAATTGCACCATGTGCGTCAGATAGTTCAAAGACCTAATAGAGCATGTAGCAGCCGCATACACGCGTCTTCCCATGGAATCTAATTGCTTAGATTCCTGGTCCGGAGGCTGGGTGCTCAAATGTTGAGGCCACTGGGACCTGTCATGAAATGCAGTAATGACCAGGGAGTCGGCCAGGGGTTGTTGCGCCAAATACTGGTGCTCTGTAGGAGCCCTGTAAAGGCGGTCAGCCTTCTTTGGAACAGCCGGTGTGGAATGTGGACGTTTCCAAGCTGCTTTGGTGACATCCGTAAAAGATGTCCACCAATGGTGGGACCACCACAGGTTTGGGGTCTCTCTGACTGAGGTAACGGGCAAGGCATTGTCTCTCAGGGTCTAGCTCTTCAGTCTCCCATCCCATATTGTCCTGGATGTGCCTCATGATTTCTGAAAAGCAGGGATCATCCGGAGGCAACCTTGGAAGGTCCTGTGGGTCTGGTGATGGGGGACTGAAAGGAGATGGAGACCTGGAGATGTCGGACGTATCCGGTCTGGAGTCATCTCCCGATGATCGACGTCTGCCCTGGGTAGCCGGCTCGGGGACCCTGAGGAGGCGTGATGGGTGTTTCCTGTCTCTTGATTGGCCCCAAGGAGGCGGAGTTGGCTCCCTTGGGGGTCGGAGGTCTGTCACCTTTGGCGCCCCTAGGAGGAGGTGGCGGTGGTGGAGGAGGCGGAGGCTTAGGAGGAACCATGTCCTTCTTGACGGTTTCCCACCAGAAGGTGAACAAATCCTTCACCTCCTGGATGTTCATACCGGATGACGGACCCGGCATCGGTGTGGGCCTGTCACCGGGTTCGGGCGTGGGTCCCAGGAAGGATTGGCTCCCTGGGCAAGCGGCGTCCTCCGTGTCACCCGTCTGGTCGTCTGGCGATGCGGTAGCCTCTTTGCCTGAGGACCCCTGACGTCCGGTGTCCACTGGCGTTGGTGTAGTAGTCGGTCATTTGTCGGGTGCTGGGACTGACGCCTTCTTGGACTTCGTCGTCCGCTTAAGGGACGTCAGCTCGGAAGTCTTTCAGGTGCTTTAGGAGGTTGGGAGACGGACATGAAGTCGGTGTCCCGGCGTCGGTCAGACGTACCTCACGATTTGGAGGAAGACTTTTTGTGCCTGTCCGAAGGAGCAGGCTTAGAGGCATCCGACGCCAGAGAAGTCTTGAGCAGGTGCAGGGAGGCGGAGGCCCCTGAAGACCTTACCTTTACCGGGGAGGCTGGGAGCAGCCCAGGAAGGAGATCTCGGACCGGGCAGAGTTGGAGATGGTCCTGACTCTGAGGCCCTACTTTGGGATTTCACCTGTCCAGTCCTGATGCTTGTCCCAGTGCTTCTCAGATTTTGAGAAGATTCTCCTTTGGAGGAAGGTCTTTACTCCATCTTTTTTAATTTCTCCTCGAGGAGGAATCCCTGAAGGGCCTTTTAGTGGCAGATCTGGGTCCTGCTATTAAACTGTTGGCAAATTGAGCAGGCCTGGGTATCGTGCTCTGGGCCCAGACACCTGACACAAGCAGAATGATGGTCTGCAAAGGGTATCTGCTTGCCGCAGGCGCACTTAGAGGGACGTCCATTGGGAGAAGGAGTAGAAGAAGCAGACATGGAATAAAGTTTTACTTAAAATTGAAGATTTCACATGTTGTAAGAGTAGAGCAGGCTTCCGTGAGGCCGATGCTGGTGAGTCGGCCAGTGGAAAAGAACTGGGAGTGCTGGGGGACCGCCCTTTTATGTGATGCCTGATGTCAGGGAGGGCTGAAGTCAGGGGTGGTCCTCCGCTGGATACTGCATGAAGCAGAATTTTTCCATGGGGTCCTGGCACCTGCCGCTTCAGTCCTAATGGTGTAACTCTGCTGCAAGAGCTGTTTCTCAAAGTAAGATCTGCCTTTACAGGGGGTTACAGGGTGAATGCCAGAAGACCAACCCCTGCTGGTAAGTGGAAGGTGCATGAGCATATCAGTAATACTGGTACTAACCTGTATTATAAGTACTAAGTGTTGCAGTTGCAAAACTAAGTGTAAAAGGTCACTAGGCAGGATTGTGGGTGGTTATACCTTCCCAGAGGGCTGTACCAATTCTGTTAGGAACCCACTTAAGCACTGCTCTGGGTGGAGGCACCATAATTGTAGTTCTGCTATTGGTAGGCACATCACAGTACCCTGCATTTCCGAACCCAGGCCCCTCAACCTGTAATTAGGGAAGTAGGCAGGGGTAGTAGCCCCTGGTATAATGGCACCAGGGTTACATAAATGTTATTTGTTTCCATGTCAACAGAAAACTATTTTCCTGTAGCTGTTGGGGCTATACATGTGTGCTTTGTTTGTTTTCACTGTTCAGGGTAGCCCCTGTGATTGCTCTGTGGGTCTCCACTGAAATCTCATATCTATAAGCTGTATTAGCATATAAGAACATGATGTCAGGTCACCCATTCATACCCTTGTATCTCTATGCTGAAAGAACAAATACCTTGCAAAAACTCTAGAAACACATAATGGAATGCAGGTTAAACAGGAAAACCCTGCATTACAATTCAAGACAGTTGCAAACTGCACTTAAATGTGGTATTTCACACATTCCTACAACTTGTTTCTTTGAAGTCTAACTAAGCAGATTGGCATAATGTGGAGTCTAAAGGGTGATTACATATCATGTTCTCATATGCTAATGCAGCTCCCAGGTACAATGAGATTTCAACAACCAGCAAATGGAGACCTCAGGATAGTTACAGGGCCTAGTATGAAGTGCGAAAACAAACTAAACCAATTGCATACTTCTCTAACAGCTACACAAAAAGAGTTGTCAGTTGACATGGAAACAAAATTTACAAGATATGAGAGTGTAGTCTTCCTTTAATAGTAGCAAATTCTCCACTACCAAATAAGTGTTATAACTTTGCGCAACCCCACTAGTTGGCTGGCTGAACGCACTTGGCTACATTATGCACCTCACAATGTACCCAAAGTATAGGGTTATCTCAGGACAACATCCTGCTGAGTATTAGTAACCTGTTGGAAAACAAGATCACCAACATACATAGTCCTCTTTCCACAGTATTAGATTCCTGAGGCAAAATAAACAGGTTACTCACCTGTAACAGTTGTTCTAGGAGTGGTATATGTTGTTCATCCACATTTGTTGGCAGGTACCTTGCAGCTTTAAGATGTGCTGGAAAGTCTTCAAGCTGGCTCTTCCCACCCAACCACCTGGGTGGTATAACCCTTTGCTCTACCCCATGATGCCAGATCTTGGCTTGCTGGAAGCTAGGTCACAGATGTGCTGCGAAAGCCGGGAGGTCGGGTGGGTCAGTGTGGATGAACAACATATACCATTCCTAGAACTACTGTTACAGGTGAGTAACCTCTTTCTCTAGGATCATGGATATGTTGTTCTATCCACACTCGTTGACAGACTCCTAGCAGTTCTCCAGGAGGAGGGAGACGAGACGCATACCCTCTATTTAGGGAAGAGGGACTGGAGAACTGAGGTTCCAAAACCAGCATCCCGGCATGACTCCAGGTCAATGTGGTAATGGGAAATGAAGGTGTGTGCTGACTTCCAGGTAGCAGCCCTGCAGATTTCCTGGCTAGGGACGTCCCAAGAAGCAGCCACCAATGCAGCAGTATGGCGGGTGGAATGAGCCCTTAGCTCAACAGGAGGCTCCCTACACGCCAACCTATAGCAGAGGTCAATGCAAGATGTAATCCATCTAGCTATTGCCCGCTTGGCTGGAGGTCTGCCAGGTGCGGCTTCAGCGTAGGTGGCAAACAGCTGGCGAACCTCTCCCCAAACCTTCGCCATTTGCTCTTTGTAACAGGTGAGCATTCATCTCATGTCCAAAGTATGTAGCCTGTACTCGGCCTCCGAGGTGTGATTGGGGGAGAACACCGGCAGAGTAATCACCTGGTTAAAGTGAAACTCTAACATCACCTTTGGAAGGAATTTCGGGTGGGGCGCAGGACAACCTTGTCCCAGTGGAAGACCAGGTAAGGAGACTCAGTGGAGAGTGCCTGTAACTCCCCAGTCCTTCTGTCTGACATGATAGCCACCAAGAAGGTGGTTTTCCACGACAAGTGCAACATGTCACACTTGTGCACAGGTTCGAATGGCTTGCCCATGAGCCTTGCCAAAACTAGCAGTAGATCCCACGGAGGTGGAAGTTCATGCACCAGAGGGGATAAGTGATCTAGGCCTTTGAAGAAGCGCCAGACCACCTTCTCTTGTGCCACCGACTGCTGACCGGCCCACGCCTGGTAAACAGAGATAGCTGCCAGCTGCACCTTTAGGGTTGTCGACCATAGCCCCTGCTGGGAGAGGGACCAAAGATAGTCTAAAATGCTAGCCACTGGGCAGGATGAGGGGTCCAATCCTTTGCCCTGACACCAGATGGAGAATCTCTTCCATTTAAAGGCATAGCATTTTCTGGTCAGTTCCTTACGGGATACCTCAAGAACATTGAGAACCTCGTCAGAGAGACCCAAGGCCTGGAACTCTAGCTGCTCAGGAACCAGGCCATCAGGTGCAGGGATTGAAGGTCCAGGTGGAGTACCTTCCCCTGGTTGACTGAAAGCAGGTCCAGGAATGCTGGAAGCCGCCACGGGAGCCTGGAGCTGAGGCTGAGGAGATCCGGATACCAGAACTGGTGTGGCCAGTCTGAGGCTACCAGGATCACCTGTGCCTTGCTCTTCCTGACCTTGATGAGCACCTTGTGAATCAAGGGAAGTGGCGGGAAGGCATAGAAGAGGCCTGGGGTTCACAGCCTCGAGAAGGCATCCCCCTGCAGCGAACCCTGCTGAGGGAGCAGGCATGAAACAGCCTCAGCTTTGTGTTTTCCCTTGAGGTGAACAGGTCCACCTGGGGAGCTCCCCAGTGGGAGAACAGATCTTGCAGTACCTCCTGGAGGAAAGACCACTCCTGAGACGCCCCATCTATCCGGCTGAGGGCATCGGCCAGCTGATTCGAGACTCCTGCCATGTGAATGGCAAAGAGATTTGCTTCCAAGCTGAGCACGGGGAACAAATGCGGAGAGCTTCCTTGCAGAGGGCAGAGCACATCCTGCTCTGCCTGTGAGAGAGTACATGGTTGTGGTATTGTCTGTCTGGACCTGGACCACTTGACCCCAAACAAATGGAGCAAAAGCGGTCAGGGCTAGCCAAACGGCTCAAAGCTCCAGCAGGTTGATGTGATATCAGGACTCCTGGAGGGACCAGAGCCTATGGGCTCTGTGCTCCCCCAGATGGGCACTCCAAACCATCAGAGAGACATCGGTCGTCAGGATGACCGTCGACTCGGGGTGGACAAACAGGATCCTTTCCTGCAGATGGGATGGGACGAGCCACCACTGGAGGCTGTCCCATATCCTTTGGGTCACAGAGACCAGCTGGTCAAGATGACCCGAGTGCTGAGACCACCAGCTGACCAGTTCCCACTGAAGAGAACGTATATGGCAGCGGGCCCATCAGACCACGCTGATGCAGGCCGCCATGTAGCCCAGAAGATGTAGGAAGTCGCGGGCAGGGCACAATTGCCCAACCAGAAATGATTGAGCAAGGAGGCAAGAACCTCTGCCCTGTCTGCCAGGAGCTGAGCTCTGGCTTGGCAGGGTCGAGCTCTGCCCGATGAACTGGATCACCTGTGCAGGCACGAGTTTCGACTTGGTCTAGGCAAGTCTGGAGGGCCAGATCCTGGACCGCTCCATCTTCAGACTGGAGGGACCTGCTATCAACCAGCTGTCCAGGTAAGGGTACACCCGGACCCCTCGGCACCTCAGGTAAACTGCCACCACTGCAATGCATTTGGTGAAGACCCTGGGGGTTGAACACAGGCCGAAGGGCATTGCTCGGAACGCGTAAAGGGTTCCCTCGGCTCTGCAGCAGAGGAACCGTCGATAGGATGGACGGATTGGACGTGAAAGAATGCATCCTGAAGGTCTAGGGAGCAAAACCACATTCCTTGCTCCAGGGGCGGTATGATCTGTGCTAGAGTTACCATCCGAAAGGTGTGTGACCTGAGGAACTTGTTCAGGTCGTGCAGATGTAGAATGGGGCGCCAGCCCATCCGCTTTGGCACCAGGAAGTACCTGGAGACAAACCCTGGGTCTGAAGGCAGGTCCGCTACTTGGCACAGCACCTCCTTGAGGAGGAACTGAGATAAGCTGTCTCTGAGAGCCAACTGAGAAGCTGCGGACACCAGATCCCCCCGTGGGGCACGGGCTCGAAAGGGAGGGGCCTGATCGAATTCCAGAGGCAGGCCTCGACCTACCACTTCTAAAACCCAACAGTCTGTGGTGATAGCAGACCAGGCAGAAATGAAGTGGCTGAGCTGGCCCCCCATGGGAGGTCCCAGGGGAGGCGTGACATGACTGAGGGAGGCACCCCCCAATTCGTCACTGGGCAGGTTTGGAGGATGGTCCAGCGGAGGTGCTGCTGGGACTTTCTCCCCGGGCTTCCTAAACGAGGACACCACAGACTTGGCCCGAGGACATCAAGTTTCAGCCTGCTGGCCCTGCTGTTGCTGCTGGGCAGGTCTGGTTGCAGGAGTGGATGAATGAAAGGGCTTGCAGTTGTGATGCTTGGGGCCCTTGTCCTTTTGAGCAGATGTCGTCGAGTCCAAGGTGGCACTGGACTTCTCCATGCGCTGGAGGTGGCCCTTCATACCAGGACCAAACAGGTAGGTGCCCAAGGAGGGGACATCTGCCAACTTATGCTGCATATCCGCCGTAAAAGTCAAGATGCGCAGCCAAGCCCTGCGGCGCATGGCCACTGCAGTCGCTACCGAATGGGCACAGGAATTGTCAATGTCCAGAGCCATCTGGAGTTGCTGCTTAGCCACTGCCCTACCCTGGTCCCAGGTCTGCTTGACTGTAGTCTGGAGGTCAGCCGAGAGATTAGGAATAACCTCATCCAGGGAGCCCAAGAGGGCATGGGAAAAATGTGCCATGATAATGGCCGAGCTGGCTTGATGGAGACCAAGTGAGTGAGTTGCGTGCACTTTCTTCTCAGAATGGTCCTGCTGTTTGGATTCCCGATCCGGGGGTCTGTCCACATTGCCCTTGCTGCCTGAACACCGAAAAACGGAGTCAGTCACCAACCCCACCACCGAGGAGTGCTCTGAAAAGCCTGACAGGGATCCCATGGCACCACATATTTGCGGGCCATGCGGGCAGAAGGCACAGGACAAGATGCTGGATGCTGCCACAGCTCCAAAGCTGGGCCCACAATGGCTTCAGCCACCTGGAAGGCCTCCATAGGAGTATCCCTTTTATCCAGAATCTCTGTAAAGGGGTACTTAGCCTGTTTCTGCACAGGCTCCAGCTCCATACCAGTGGATCTGGAGATGAGCCGACAAATTCCCATCAGCGAGGTAGGACCCTCATCGATGGAGAGATTCCCCCCCCCCAAGGACTCGATGTCCACTGGACGGGAGACCATGGAGGAGTCCTCGGACTCTGAAGAGTCCTCATAAAGTGGGCACCCACCCGTGTCACTCTCCACCCGCCCTTGGCGATTGGGAGTGAGAGTGACCAAGAACCAATGCGGCAAGCCTTGGGCCAACCGAGAATCCTTGGTCAAAGCCCCAGACTTCGGGGGCTTGGGTGGCAGCTCCACCTCGATTGGTGGAGTAGCCGACTTTGGCTGAGCCAGCAGGGCCTTAACCGGCATCTCAGTGACGACGGCCATTGCCAACGTTGGTCAACTGGGTGAAAGCCACTTAATGGCTGGGGTGGAAACCGGAATCGACTTCAACCCAGACAGGACCAACTGCTGCCACATGAGGTCTTTGTAGTGCCGATGCAACTTATGCTGGAGCCTCTCCTCACCCAAGGAGGACGAAGATGAAGAGTGGTGCCGCTACTTCCCATGGCGTCGGGAACAGGATCGCCCGATGAGCGTGAGTCTGTCCGCGCCGAGAAGTCGAGGCGAGACAGAGAGCTCGACCATTGGCGGGCCAATGGGAGACCTCAGAAGGAGCTGGGAAACCCGGCTCTTCCTGCTCAGGTTTTTGGTGGGCGGGTCCTGCCCAGTGGACTAAGCCGACCCATCCGAGGACACGGAGCACGGTGTCTGAAATAAAGAATCGTCGGCCAGATAGGGAGACAACCCGCTGTTCGGCTCAAGAAGAATTTCGCTGCATCGACAGGCATCTCAGCCAACCCGGTCTGACAGGTTACCGTGAAACACAGCAGCCTCGACATAAATTTGACCAAAAGTCGAAGCCGGGTTTCCTGCCAGTGGAACTGCTCCCGTCCCAAGAACGTCACATGTCGACTTTCCTTTTCCTTCTTCAGACTCCTTCTTCCTGGAGCGAGACACATGTAACCCAAAGGGCCCTCTCCTTAGTAGAGAGAGACTGGTACAACTCCCAGAAAGGAAGCAGAATAGGAGGATCCCAGCTGAAGCGGAATGGAGGCTGAAGCTGAAGAGCACTACAGCCTGAGCCACATCCTCCTCGAAGGCCTTAAGCTGTTCCTGCTGCTTGGCGGAGCCACAGCCGGGAGACCACCCAATGGGCATCCTTTGATTTGACCGTGGGTAACACTTCTGGTAGCCTGAGCTGAGTCGGGCAGCGATCTTCGAGCACGTCGGGAAAAGGACCAACAGTGATCACAGGCCTGCAAATCGTGGTCCAGTCACAGGCAATACACACAAGCGGTGTGAGGATCCGTGCAAGACATTTCTGCCCTCAGGGCACTGGCAAAACCTGGGGCTGGTTTATCTTCCATTGTGGGAGCAAAAGAAGAATGAACTTGAGAGAGTTTAAGAATTAGTTTTGGAAGTGAATCCAAAGACTCAGAAGCCAGGGCCTACTACATGCGGGAGGCGTAAAGGAACCTGAACCTTCCAGCAAAAAGGAAGATCTGGCGTCATGGGTGGAGCCGAGGGCTATACCACCCAGGTGGGTGGGAGAGCCAGCTTGAAGACTTTGCAACACATCTTAAAGCAGCAAGGTACCTGCCAACAAGAGTGGATGAACAACATATCCATGATGCTAGAAAAGTGTGTTTCAGCTTTTAAAACCTACTGCTCCGGTGAAAGTCAGTGGGTGAGACAGACGTACAGACTCAGGTAAAAGGTGTAGAACCCACTTTGCGGTATTTATTTTTCAAAATAAAATAATAAACATTCAGAAAGGAAACAGGTGATTAGTCCTTCAGTTCTGCAAGAAACAGTGCAAAATTCCCTCAGTGCACAACTTCCAGGCTTCATTCCAGCCAAATAGATTCCTAGCACATGAAAACTTGCATTTACTATAAGAAAAAATTACTCACCTTAGTAATTATGTTTCTTCTATTGGAGTCTTGCTGTATTCTGACTAATGCAGTTAGCCCCAGCCTTTAAACTGCCCCGGAGAACAAAGGGTTAAACTTTCTATGCAGAGCATAGAATGCTGAGCATGAACTCAGTTGATGCCGGTTTCCCTTTGAAATCTAACCATCAGATTCTTACGAGCAAAAACTCACTAGCTATTCTATGTGGAAATTGTAAAATTTTACTAGCCAACTGGCAACAAAAAGTTTTGAATTCCCAAAGGAAGACTCAAGTCAGGAAACCCAAAACACAAACCCAATTCAAATAAGAAAAACAACAAAATAAACACCCAAACAAAAAACAGAGGGTGTAAAGCAGCACCCCTGAGGTGCCACACTGCGCCTGCCCACCACTTCCCAAAAAACAGGTTCTGAAAGGGGAGGCGGGGGGGAGGTCAGAATATAGCAAGACTCCAATAGAAGAAACATAATTACTAAGGTGAGTAATTTTTTCTTCAAACAACATGAAGTCTTGCTGTATTCTGACTAATGCAGACTACCAAGCAGTACCTCCATGGAGGAGGGACAGAACCTACTTTGGGAATAGGCTCTGAAGTACTGCTGTGCCAAACTGAGCATCACTCCTAGCCTGGATATCCAGAGAGTAATGCTTGGTAAAGGTATGGACTGTTTTCCAGGTGGCTGCTTGACAAATTTCTAAGAGAGGAATATCCCTGGCAGCAGCCAGGGAAGCAGCTGTACCTCTTGTAGAGTGAACCCTCAGGCCTGAGGGTGGAATCTTTCCCAGTTTCTCATAGCAGAATTGTATACAAGACACAATCCACCTGGCAATAGTTCTCTTGGTGGCAGGTTTGCCCTTTCCCACTTCTCCATAAGTGAGAAACAACTGGAGGGACTCAAACCTGTGACCCTTGGTACGCTCTATATAGTAGCTAAGGGCTCTTTGAACATCTGAACTGTGTAGCCTCCTCCCTCCTGAGGGAGAATGATCAGTGAAGAAAACAGGAAGTGACATAGACTGATTCAAGTGGAAATCTGAAACCACCTTGGGCAAGGACCTTCTATTGGTTCTAAGGACCACTTTATCCCTGTGAAAGGAGATAAAATCAGGTTCCACTGACAGGGCTTGCAATTCACTGATATGTCTGGCAGAGGTAATGGCTACCAAAAACACAGTTTTCCAAGTCAAGTACTTAAGCTCTGCTGAGGACATAGGCTCAAAAGGAGGTTGCATGTTTGGCAATGCAAACATTTAAGTCCCAGGCAGGGCAGGGTCTCTAAAGGGAGGATTGGTATGATGCAATCCTTTAAAAACTTACAGAATACAGGATGAGATGATAGTGAGGAAGACTTCCCACTGACAGAAAAGCAGAAACAGCTGACAAGAGTACCTTGAGAGTAGCTGGTCTGAGGCCTAGGCCATTAAGATTGACCATATAATCCAGAACTGTAGGCAATTCAGCAGTATCTGGAGAAATATGCTTCTTGGAACACCAAATGATGAATCTCTTCCATTTGGAGTTATAAGTCTTTCTGGTGGAGGGCTTTCGAGAAGCTTTGAGAATATCCAGAATCCCCTGAGATAGATGCAAATCTGCAAACTCTAACTCTTCAGGAGCCATGCCTTGAGATTGAGAGACTGAAGACTGGGGTACCAAATCCTCCCCTGAGAGGAGGTTAACAGGTTGTAATTCCTGGGAAGAGACAGGGGAAGCTGGACTGCTAGGGACAGCAACAGGGGGTACTAGGGCTGTCTGGCCCATTCTGGAGCAATCAGAATCACTTTGCAAGGTTGTGACCTTATCTTGACTAAAACTTTGAACAGAAGAGGGAAGGGAGGGAAGGCATACAGAAATTTCCCTTCCCAGTTCAGAATCAGAATCAGAACATCCAGGGGGACTGAGCCCAAGACTGGGGGTGTACAACAAAAGAGAGGAAGTTGGTGATTGTCTGGGGCTGCAAAAGATCTATCTCTGGAGTGCCCCACCTTGAAAAAATCACCTTCAATACCAGAGGGTCCAGGGACCATTCGCGATGGCCCTGTGAGATCCTGCTCAGTGCATCTGCTAGCACATTGTCCTTCCCTAGAAGGTGAACTGCTATCAGAGAGGTTTGCAGGGAGTAAGCCAGGGACCACAACTTCATGGCTGCTGTGCACAAGGCTGTAGACTGAGTGCCTCCCTGCTTGTTGATGTACCACATGGTGGTGGTGTTGACTGTTCTGACCTGAACCACCTTGTTCTGTACTGACTGAGAGAAAGCTTACAGGGCCAGAAAAACTGCCCTGAGTTCTAGAAGGTTGATATGGAGAAGGGATTCCACAGGGGACCACAATTCCTGGGCAGTGAGGGCCCCCAGATGGGCTCCCCAGCCCAGAAGGGAAGCAACTGTGGTAAGGACCACTGAATGAGACTGAGTGGCAAATGGGCCCCCTTGCCTTAAATTGTCCTGATCCTGCCACCATTGAAGGGCTTGGATCAAGGTCAGAGTCACAGGGATCAGTTTGATAAGGGAATCTTTCTTCTGGGACCAAAACCCTCAGATGGAACTGAATGTCCCTCATCCGGAATCTTGCCCCTTGGACCACTGCCGTGGAAGCTGCCATGTGGCCCAAGAGCTGGAGGAAATGCCTTGCTAATCGAGATACCTGAAGGCTGAAGGAAGAGGATAGTTCAGTAAGAACCCTTGCCCTTTCCAGGGGAAGAAAGGCTCTTGCTTTGACCGTATCCAGCTCTGCCCCTATAAAGGTAAGAAGCTGGACTGGCTCGAGAACTGACTTGGGAAGGTTGAGAAGAAATCCTAGAGAAGTGAGCACTTGCTGGGTCACTTGCAGGTCTGACTTGACTTGGTCTGGAGACTGGCCCACTATTAGCCAGTCATCCAGATATGGAAAAATGGAAATATTTTGCCTCCTTAGAAAGGCAACTACTACTGCCAGGCACTTTGTGAAGACCCTTGGGGCTGAAGTTAGGCCAAAGGGCATTGCTCTGAACTGATAGTGGCCTGAGGGCAACGCGAACCTGAGGTACTTTCTGTGGGAGCACCTGATGGGAATGTGAAAATAGGCATCTTTGAGGTCCAGGGAGGCTAGCCAGTCCCCTGGCCTTAGAGAGGAAAAGATTATTCCCAGAGTTACCATCTTGAACTTTGGTTTTAAAAGATGTTTGTTTAGGTATCTTAGGTCTAGGATGGGTCGCCACTCTCCCATATTTTTTTGGGTAAGGAACTACCTGGAGTACAGACCTTTGTCCCAGTGTAGGGTAGGTACTCTCTCTATGGCTCGTAAAGCCAGCAGAGATGAAACCTCTGCCTCTAGGGCAAGGGTTTCTGAGAGACCTGCAGGTGGAAAAGATCTGGCTCTCATCTTGAAATTTTTTGAAGCTGAGAACCAGTCCCTGGCTTACTACTTCCAGGACCCACTTGTCTGATGTAATAGACATCCAGTCCTGGACGAAGTAAGTCAGCCTGCCCCCTTCTGGAATAGGAGAGTCAACCCAGGCAGGCCCATCAGGGTGTCTGATTGGCAGGGGCCTTAGGCTGAGGAGTGGATGCAGCCCTGCTCATTCCCCTTCTGCCTCTCCCTCTGAAGAACCCCCTCTGTGAAAAGGGAGAAGAGGCCTGTGCTTGGTAAAAAGGCCTATGAAAAGGCCAGTCCCTGCCCCTAGACTGCTGCCTTTGAGGACTTGCCTGCCTCTCTTTGGCCTGAGCACTCCTGTAAGTGGTCCTGTACTCATCCATTTTCTTTATGTAATTCTCTCTCTGCTCCCCAAACAAAGAATTATCCACTATAGAAAAATCCATGGCCTTAGCCTGGGTGTCCTGCAAGAGGCTAGTACATCTGAGCCAAGCCATTCTCCGAAGAGCCACAGATGTAGCCATGACTCTTGATGACAAATCACTGGAGTCCACAACAGCATGAAACTGAACTTTTGATGCCTCAATCCCATCTGCAGCCACCTCCTCCAGCTCCTTGGCTAGCTGGAGGAGGCCTGTTTAGCCAGTGCCAGTACAGTGTCCCACCTGGACTTCTGGTACCTGGCTGTATAGCCATATATTCGCCTGCCTGAGTCCCAAGGAAGATGCCATATACTGTTTTTTGTCATGGCATCAATCTTCCTGGAGTCTTGGTCTGGGGGTGTGAAGGCAAGGGTATGTTTGCCTTATCACAGGAAGCAGCCTTCACAACCAACATGGCTGCAATGCTGATATAAAACTCCATATCTGAGCCTGAAAGTGTATACCTCTTGTCCATTGTTCTATCAACAGGAAGTATAGAATTGGTAGACTTCAGGATTTTTTGTGTCTGCTTCCCAGAAGATTTGTGAAGGGGAATAGACAGTCTCCTGGACTCTGGGATGTCCATCATTTCCACAAAATCAGGCTCCTCTTGATCCTCCATTGCCTCCTCTATAGGAAGCTGGAGGGTCTCAGCCACCTTTCTGTAGAACATAAAGTGGGAAGGCGACTCAGAAAGCCTAGGAGGGGATACACCTGAAGGTCTGTCTGGGGAGATGTCCGGTTCAACAGGCACATCCAGATTTTCACCATCACCATCATCATCTTCAAACTCCCCCTCCTCCTCAAACTCCGGTTCATAAAATTCTTCAGTGGTATAACTGTGAACCAGGGGAACCGACCGAACCGAGCCCCTGCCAAAAGGTGCCGGATCGGTCAGAACTGGGCCAAGTGATTCCACAATCCGAATCGCTCTGGCTATTTCCCTGGCGGTCGGAACATGTACTTCTGGATCCGAACCGGACGATTTCTCTTTGCGTTTTCTTTTCGTCGGAACCGAACCCTTGGGATTGGCTCTCCTTTTGCCCGAAGTATCACCCTGGTCAGAGGGCACTCCTTCTGGTTCGGTCGGAACTGAACCGGGCTGGCCATCCGGGTCAGCGGACTTCCCGGCCTCCTTTTCCCTCAGTCTACCTAATCTCTTTTCAAAGGTAGATTTGGGAAAGTTTTTACAAATTTGGTAGTCTGAATCGAGGTGTTCAAACCCCAGACAGTAAACACAGGTGGTGTGGGAATCGGCCTTAGCAAAGACCTCCCCATACTCACTGCAGTGTTGAAACCCGGGCCCGTTTTTTTTCTTGGGTTTCTCAGACATGGCCAACCTAATCAACTTACCCTTTTTGAAACCGCCAGGCAAGACTTCCTTATTGGTTCCTAACCGTATCTTGGGTCTTGGAAAAAAACATACCAACCACGTTTGTTTTTAGAACAGATAAGGACCGGTAACCACACATTAAAGTAAAATAAACAGTCAACAAATGATCGGTTCAGCCGAACCGATCCACACTTTTAAAAGTTCCACACAGAAAAACAGTACAAAACCTATCTAGTACTCACGGTACCACAGACAGAGACTGAACCGACTATGCGGAAAACAAATTTTGGTTAAAAACCGACACTTCAACCGACTTTCGAACCGAGCTGCAGGAGGAATCTCTGAAGCGACTGTTCAGTGAGGCGGAGTAAAGAATCTTACGGTTAGATTTCAAAGGGAAACAGACAGAGACATCAACTGAGCTCATGCTCAGCATTCTATGCTCTGCATAGAAAGTTTAACCCTTTGTTCTCCAGGGCAGTTTAAAGGCTGGGGCTAACTGCATTAGTCAGAATACAGCAATACTTTATGTTGTTTGAACATGCTTCCTCCACAACAGTCAGGTCTTCACTGACTGACTCATCTGACTCATCTGTTTTGCATCTCAGGAGGTAGACTTTTATCCCTGCCTACTGATGTCAGTACAATGTGAGCTGTCTGACTCACAATTCTCTAAGTAAACACAGGCAGACCGACTCATCCTGAATAAACACATTTCTCTAAGTAAACCCATGCAAGCTGACTGATCCTAAATAAACACACACAGGCTGACTCATCTGACCTTTACACACCTCTGTTTCACCTAGGAAAGAATGTTTTGTTTTGGCTTCTTGCAAACAAGCAGTTAACACAGAATAAAACACAGAGTGCAAGGCTCTGTGTTTCAGTTCTTTTCCATTACTTGCATTCCTCTATGTCTGCCTGCAGTACAGCACAGGAGAAGGCAAGGAACTTACTGCATCATCTTACTAATATGTTCCTTATACAGTACTTGGGAGAAGGGGGGAGAGAGACTACAAGACTGAAATTGGCCAGATTTCAGCCTGTAGCTAGAACAGTAAACTTATAAGAATAGGACTGTGTAAAAGAAAATGCAGCACAAATTCAGATAGGGGCTCTGACCCTGTCACAGCTCCCCAGTGAGGCCTCCCTTGAAGTTGGGGTGTTGCTCAGCCACTGGTCATCAAAAACATATGCAAGACCTCCCTGATTATGACATACTGTGGTTAGTGTACAAAAAAGTGTGGCCTCAAGGAAGAGGCTGTTAGAAATGTCCTGGGGATGCCTTATTTATTGTTGTGTCCCTCTGATTACAACATTAACTAGAAAACAAACCCTGTAGTTTATCAGAGTGGAAAACCACCTGCATTGTCCACAGCATCACAGTCTCACATTTCGTCCTTCAAGGAAAACTACACCTTCACATCATGTAAATTTTATTTGT
The DNA here is from genome assembly GCA_016271365.2 of Neoceratodus forsteri. Classification (NCBI taxonomy): domain Eukaryota; kingdom Metazoa; phylum Chordata; order Ceratodontiformes; family Ceratodontidae; genus Neoceratodus; species Neoceratodus forsteri. The sequence continues at coordinate 925,485,256 of CM028133.1, read as the reverse complement.
TTCCATGTCAACAGACAACTCTTTTCCTACAGCTGTTCAAGCTATATGTGTTTGTTTAGTTTGTTTTCACTGTTCATCATAGCCCCCGAGACTACTCTGGGGGTCTCTTTTTTTATGGTTATGGTTGTTGAAATCTCATTGCCCTGAGGGCTGCACTGACATATGAGAACATGTCACACTGCCCATTTACACCATGTATCTCTATGCTGAAAGAACACATAAGCAGACATGCATACTGTGGAGTGCAAAGGTGATTACAAATCATGTTCTCTATGTTAATGCAGCTCTCAGGGACAATAAGATTTCAACAACCAGCAAATTAAGACCCCCAAACATAGTTACAGGACCTAGTATGAAGTGTGAAAACAAACTAAAGCAACTGCCTACTGTGACACTCAGACAGCTGGTTTTGATTAATCTATGCTTTTTGTAATATAAAAATGTGTTATTGAATGTCTCTCATGAGAGATCCTGACAGTCTGTGGAATGACACCCCCTCCCAGGTTTTAGCTACAAGGTGTGACCTGGAAGGCCAAGAGATAATTACAGGCTAGAAGATACCTTAAAAAAAATAAGCATCTCCTGTTTATGTGACTAATTGCAGCTTGCCAACTGCCAAGATAGATCATAAACATTTATAACGTTTAAAGGAAGAAGAGCAGGTTATAACACTTTAGTGCGAAGTCATAAAAGATGTTTTCATGTCCTGGAAAGGGGAAGCAGCTCATAAGATCAAAGAAAGTCATTTGAAGAAAATGAGTTGTGCTGAGGTTACAGAATTTAATACTGTCCTGTTTTGCATAGATATATTTTTTATATTCTGACAGGGAGGAGCTAGGTGACCTCACGCAAAGAGGTTGGCAAAGCCAGTTTTTAAACAGTATTCTGTTTTCCATTTTGACACAAATGTTTGCACTTTTAAACCTGTTTTGTTTAAGTGATTTGTATGTTTTGTGATATATAGTTCTGTATTTACATTTTTTTATCTATTTTGAAGTAAACCTCTACTTTAGGGACTACTTGGTGTGCCTTTGAATTTCTTTTTCTTGACAAGGGAAGCATGCATGGTTAAAGCTGACACTGCACAAAGCTTACTGGTTTTACCAAACTGGGAAAAGGTAAGAATTTATTCTGAGGTCTTTAATAGAGTTTTAAGGGTTCATTTTGTACGCCTGGTTAGGTGCCCATAGGCAAAAGATATCTGGCCCCCCGAAGAGCAGAATTATCTGAGCCTGTACATTGGGTACACTAACAAGAGGTTCACAATTTGAACCCCTCCAAGACTTGAGACCAAAGGTTGATTCGAACCTACAAAACAGACAGGAGGGTTACCCTGTTTCTGTTAAGTGTTCACAAGACTGCGCTCGGAGGTTGGCAGTTTGGGAGTAGAAGGCTGACCTGCTGAGTGGGTTTGTGACACATACATCTCTAACAGCTACAAGGAAAGAGTTGTCTGTTGACATTGAAACAAATAAAATCTATCAGATATGAGGATGTTGTTTTCCTTTAAGTGATAAAGTAAGAACAGTTACGTAAGACCTTACCATTACAGTATATCTTCGAGGTGATCTCAGTCATCAGGTCACACCATAGCAACTTCACCGTCGGTGAAGTAGGATGCACACAGACAATTTTCAGCAGTACAACTGAGGCCACCCACACTGTCAAAGTCATCAACCCTATCTCCCCAGAGACAAAGTGAGCAAAGTTCTAGCCATGGGGGAACGAGGACAGAGAGAGAGAGAGAGAGAGAGGTGCCCAGGCCTAAATGAAAGGCTGGATACACCAGTCAGCCAGTTCCAATACAAGATCCCCAACAGGGGGATGGTGGGAGGGAAAGCAGACCTGATGACTGAGATCCCCTCAAAAATCTACTGTTACGGTAAGTTCTTACCTAACTGATCTATCTTCTTTGGGGGTATCTCAGTCATCAGGTCACACCATAGGAACCAGTCCCAAGCAGTTACAGGTGCAAACAGACAGTCTGGGAGGAAGGCCAGCCATCAACTTAAGACAGGAGGCCCTGCAGCACTGCCCTGCCAAAACCTGCACAGCCTCTTGAGGCAGTGTCCCAACAGGAAGGTGTATAGCATGGTTGAGTGTAGACTCAGAGACCACCTTAGGGAAAAACTTGAGATTTGTGTGCAACACCCTGTCTTTGTGAAAATCAAATAAGGCTCCTCGCACCAGAGGACCCAAGCTCTGAAATTCTTCAAGCAGAAGTAATGGCAACTAAAATAATGCATTCCAAGACAGAAAGTGTAGCTCACAAGTTGCAGCGGTCTCAAAAGGAGACAGTCAGCTTTTCCAAAACAAAATTCAAATCCCAAGCCGAACCGGAGAACAGATTGGGGGTTTCAGATGCAAGATGTCCCTTAAAAAGGTACGAGACATCCAGCTGAGCTTATCACGCGGTCACCCATGGGCCCATGAAAGGCCAAAAGGTGCAACTTGAGGGAGGAGAATTGAATCAGACAGCGAGATCAGGATCTGGCTCACTGGACAGGTGAAAGGGTAAAGATTATATTTGGCAGCCCAGATGGCAAACCGCTCCACTTCATGGCATACGTGACTCGAGTGGAAGGCTTCCAGGTGCACCAGATCATCCGCCACTCTGTTGGAGACCACAAACCTGGTGATGGCTATGTCCTAAAGGAGCCAAGCATGCAGATAGAGGGACCTGAGGTTGGGATGGACCAGGGTCCCTGAGCCTTGGTCATAAGGTTCCTGCAAAGGGGAAGCAGAACCGGAGGCTCCTCTGCCAGCTGCCGTATCAGGGGAAACCATATCTGGCAGGATCAGAATGGAGCTATCAGACTCATGCTGGCCACCTCCATTTGCAAACTGATGAAGACCTTCTGAATTACAGGGAACGGAGGAAATGAGTAAAGAAACTTCCCGCTCCTGGAGAGGGACAACGCATCTTGCCAGAAAGTTTCAGACCCTGGATCGAGCAAGCAAAAATTGGGCAGTTTTGCTTTGAGTGGGGATGCAAAAAGGTCCAACTGTGGTCGACCCCATCTGTTGAACAAATCGTCTGTGACAGATAAATGGAGTTCACACTCATGCATGTTGGACTGAGTCCGGCTGAGGCTGTCCGACAGAGTGTTTAGCATGCCTGGGACTGGACCGGCGAGAGTGTCAGACCGTGATCTAACGCCCAGTACCACACTCTCATGGCCTCCCTGCATAGGGTGATTCAGAAAAGCCTGCATGGAGTACAGCACCACCCATACCTCCAGAACACTGATATGCAGGGAGGTCTCAACTTGGGACCAGGAGCCCTGGGTTTGAAAAGGACCCAGGTGAGCCCCAGCCAAAACCGGAAGTGTCCGTGGTGAGAATCTGCTGTGGGAAGAGATCTGGAATGGGATTCCTTGCAACAGGTTCAAGGGGTCCATCCACCATTAGAGCACTTTGTGGACTGGGGAGGAGACCAGCATCAACTGATCCAACTCGTCCGTGCATTGGTCCCATTGTACTTGGGAGAGCCACTGGAGGATACGCATATGAAGTCTGGCCAGTGGAACAGTGGGAATGGCTGCCACCATTAGACCCAACAGTCTCAGGTACACCCTGGCTGGAATAAAACAGCTCTGGGTCACCTCCTGAGCCTGGACTATAAGGCACTCTGCCCTGTTCTGAGGCAGGAAAGCCTTCCCCTACGCTGAGTCTAGAATTGTCCTCATGTATTGCAGTCTTTGGGACAGCACCAGAACCAACTTAGGCAGGCTGACTGTAATGCCCAAGGAGAGGAACACATGGAGAGTTCTCTCCAAAGTCCACAGGAGCTACTCCCTGGATGGGGCCTTTAGGAGCCAATTGTCTAGGTAGTTGCATACAGTTCTTCCCTTCTGAGGGCTGCAGATACTGTTGCTAAGCACTTGGTAAAGACCCACAGTGCAGAGGACAAGCTAAAGGGCAGCACCTTGAATTAGCAATGCTCGCCATGAAACAGAAAACGGAGAACCCTCCTGTGAGAAGGAAAGACCAAGATGTGCTGGTAGGCGTCCTGCATGTCCAGTGAACAGAGCCAGTGGCCTGCCTTGAGAAGGGCATCAGGCCTGGCAAAGTTACCATCTGGAACTTTCAGTACTGGACGTACAGACTGAGGTCCTTTAGGTCCAAAATGGGCCAAAGATATTCAGTTTTCTTGGGGACCAGGAAAACCTGGAATAAAACCCGTTTCTCTGGTGTCTGGGTGCAGGCTCTATGTCTAGACTGTACCTCCTGCCGGAGAACAGACAAGTGAGCCAGGGGTAAGTGGAGGGCAGGGAGGGTTTCTGGAGGCTGTTTGATGAGCTCTAGCGTGTGACCTTTTTCTATGTGTCATCGAGACAGGTCAGGAAGCACAGGAAAACCAGGAGCAGTTGTAAAATTCACAAGTTTTATTAGTAATAAAAGTAAAATAAAAAATAAAACTGTTCAGTATAACTATTTACAAGGCAGTATAAACAGAGAAAGTCCATCTGGGTTTCTTCTCAATTTCCAGTCCCAGTCTCTGTTTCTCTTGCAAGAAATTGCAGCTCTGTTTTTATAGGTCTTTGAAGTTAAGAAAACAACATGCTTCTCCCACAGTGTTCTTGTAAGTTTCAACAAGTGCAGCAAAAAGAATATTGTGACCCAGAACTGACCTCTTGCTTACTGCTTCTCAGAGAGTTTGCAAACTAGCTTCTCAGGTTAACCCCTCGAGTTCCAAAAAGCTTTGCAATCATTTCAACAGTATAACTATATACATTTCAACAGTAAAACTATATACATTTCAACAGTAAAACTATATACATTTCTAAACAAAGGGATCCCAGTATCAATTACATTTCCACAAAAAAGACTCACATATATTTTTATATCTGCAGATATGCAAGGGGGGAGAAAAGACAGAACAGCAAGAGAAGGTAGGGAGATAGCGAGAGGCAGAGAACTGCAAGACCATCGGGGTGATCAAGTCCTAGGTCTCACAAGAAAATTTGGTTGCGCAACCAGACAGACAACAGACAGAAAAGGAGAGAATACCACAGATCCTTGCATTTAAATTCTTTCTCCAGAACAACTGGGACAGGGCCCTATTTAACCCTGTGTCACTATGATTTGCAGAATTCAGGCATCCAAAGTTATGGTTCGCCATTGATTTAGATGGAGGGAGAACTGACCTCTGACCACCACCTCTTGGTCAGAGACCAGAAAAGGGGGATCCAGCAAGAAGTCAAGCAGTGGTGGATCCAGCCACTGGGGCTGACCTGTCACTCGTGGCTGCTTGGCGGGCCAGCAAGGCAGTAGAGGCTCTTCATTTGCCTTGGGGGCGAGAGGCTGCACCAGGTCTATTGGATGCCTGGTGAAAGAAAAGGTGCTGTCTACCCTTAGGCTGTGTATGGCAGAGAGAGTGGACAGATTTTATAGTCTGCCGGATGCCTGAAAATCATTAATTATGTCCTGGACAACAGGCCCAAAGAGCTTAGTGCCACTGAAAGGGGAATTAAGCACCTTCTGCTAAACATCAGCAGCAAAGCCAGAGGCCTTCAGCCATGAGTGCCTATGTTGGCAGATGCGGTGGCAGCAGCCCTGGCAACAGTGTCCAAGATATCTTAGAGGGCCCTGAGGAGGTGCTTGCTAACATCCTCAGCAGTCTGAAGCACTTGAAACCTCCTGCTTTTGTACCATCTGGGAGTGCCAGAGTGTCAGCTTTGCCCTTCTTCCAGTTGGAGTTCTGGTATTTTACTGTATGAGACAGGTAACTGCCAATCCTCAGCCCAAAGGTGGAGAAGGCATAAACCCTCTTGCCCCAAAGGTCAATTCTACAAGACTCTTAGTCATGGGGAAGAGAACTGAAGTGATTACGACCCTTAGAGCTGTCATGAGCTGCCTTGATGACCACTGAATCAGTTTTTGGCTGGGCAGCATAGCAAGGAAGCAAAGCAAAACAAAGCAAATTTTATTTATATAAGGCGCCCTTCCCAATGCTCAGGGTGCCTTTACACTTATAACATTAAAATCACCATACAACATAAAACATATAAAAACATACTAAAACATTCAAAACAATTAGAACTCAAAATATCCCTGAAAATGCCTGGTTATACAGATATGTCTTCAGACAATTTTTAAAACCATCAACGGTCTGGCTATCTAGTATCTGACGAGGTAGAGAATTCCACAGGGTAGGCACCACAAAGGCAAAAGATTTCCCTCCCGATGTTTTAAGGGATACCCTGGGAATCTCCAGCAATCCCTCACCAGAGGAGTGGAGTGAACAGGAGGGGCAGTAAGGATGCAGGAGCTCTTTCAGGTAGTAGGGACCCTGCTCGTGTAGGGCCATGTAGGTCAGCAAAGCGACCTTGAAGGTAATCCCGCCACTGTATTGGCAACCAGTGCAAATCCCGCAGCACAGATGTAATATGACTAGACCTAGAAGCTCCAGTCAGCAACCTGGCCGTCACGTTCTGCACTAGTTGCAAGCAGCGGATATCTACCCCTGGTAGTCCTGGGTAGAGGGCACTGCAATAATCAAGACGTCTGGTGACAAAGGTGTGGACCAAGGTCGGAAGATCATCGGGTGGAACCAGGTGCTTCACCAGGGCTATGTTCCTAAGGTGGTAATAGGAAGACTTGACTACAGCCAAAACCTGCGAACTCAGGGTCAGGCCTTCGTCAAAAACAATGCCCAGGTTCCGCACCTGGCCAGAGGCAATAAATGGGATTCCACCAAGATTTAATCCTGACGGTTTTCCCGCCCATGTCCCTATCATCCTATAACCAGGGTCTACAACCAATACCTCAGTCCCCGAGTTCAACCGAAGCCAACTAGCACTCATCCAACTCTGAATCTCCAGTAGGAAGTTGTTAAACACCGCAACAGAATCTAATTCCTGATCGGGTACAAAGGACATGTACAGTTGAGAATCATCAGCATAACAATGAAAACTCAGCCTGTACCGCCTTATAATGTCCCTTAGCGGAAGCAAGTACACTGTGAATAACATGGGGGACAGCACCGAGACCTGTGGAACCCCGCAGGGTAGTCCATGAGGGGCAGAGGAATAAATTCCTGACACCACTCTCTGAAACCTACTCTCGAGAAAAGATTTAAACCAATTGTGGACTGCCCCCCTCAGTCTACATAAAAACCACAGGCGCTCGAGCAGCACCCCATGATCCATAGCATCAAATGCTGCTGAGAGATCAAGGAGAACCAAGATCGAACAGACTCTCCGATTTCTTGCTGTCAGGAGATCATTAAGTACCCTCACCAAGGCCGTTTCAGTGCTATGCCTTTTCTGAAGCCAGATTGGAGAGGTCGTAATATGTGGCTGGTCAATGATCCTCCAGTTGCAATGCGACCACCTTCTAGATAACTTTCCCAACAAAGGGTAGGTTCGAGATTGGCCTGTAGTTAGCTGGTAGTCAGGGTCAAGGGAGGTTTTTTCAAAAGGGACGAACTACTGCCTCATTTAAGGGATCTGGAAAATCCCTCTCTCCAATGAAACTCCCACTATCCCAGCAAGGACTTGGCGATAACTACACACCCACTAGTAGGCATGTAGGGCCCAGATTCAAGCTACAGTAGGTTGGCCGAAGAGTCTAGATGATCCTCACTATAGCTACGTCTATTGGTTGGCTAAAGGTGGACCAGGTCAACTGGGTATTAATACCACCTGGTTGATCAGTGCAAGGACCAATGAGAAGGCACTGGCTGATCTAATTTCTGATGGAGGACACCTTATCAGAAAAGAACTGCGCAAAGTCCTCACACTGTTTTTGTGATAATGCTCAACCAGAGTGGAGACAGGCTGGATTGCATAGCCCGTCCACAGTCCGGAAGAGCTGGGCTGGTCTGTTCCTTGCTGTAGCAATTTCCCCGGACAGGGATTCTGCCTTCTTATGGGAAAAAGCTGATTGATAGACGTCATAATGGTCCATCAATCTAAGTCTGTCCTCCTCCAGGTGAGTTTTCTGCCAGTGTCTTTCCATCCTTCACCCCTGCCTTTTTAATTCACGGATCTCCCCATTAAACCATGGGGCACCCAGATGAGAGGTAAGAGGGTGAACACGAGAAGGAGCAATGATATCCAGTGCCTCAGTAACAGCCCTATTACAGGCCGACACAAGAGGTCCTGGATCAGTGCTATCCTCTGGAATACCCGAAAGGTCCAGTACTGCCATTAGGCCTTCTGAGGTAACTCCTCCTAAAGGACGGAACTGTACCAACTCCCTTGGGGCAGGCCTATGTCAGGGGGCAGCGAAACTGAATCTTAGGAGGTGATGGTCAGACCATCCGACAGGCTCCACCTCCACAACAGAGGTCTCCATCCCCAGGTGAAACACCAAGTCCAATGAGTGTCCTTTCTCATGGGTTGCAGTGGTAATAACCCGTGTCAAGCCCAATGAATCCATCAGTTGGAGGAGGTTTTGTCCAAACTGCGAGAGTTCATCATCGCCCCAGGCACTGAAATCTCCTAAGATAAGCCATCTGGGAGACTCAAATACCCTGTTGGCGATGAAGTCTGCAACCTCCTTCAGGAAATCCTTCCCATCACCTGGTGGATGGTAAATGAGAAGAATCCTGTCGCCAACACCTGCACCCATTATACACTCAAAGGAGTTGGTAGCCTCAACTGGGACCTCCAAGATACCCAGTTCCTGTCTAAAGCAGACAGCAACCCCCTTCCTCGATGGTCCACTCTCGGGCGGTGAATCATGAGAACCGGGCTGGAACTGTGGACTCCCAAAATTGGACAAGCACTTCCATCCAGCTCAGGTCTCGGTGATGCATGCCAGGTCTACAGATGCCATAAGATCGGCAATAACTGCAGTTTTATTTTTCATAGACCTGGCATTACTTAACACTGCCCGAAAGGAACCCCCTGTGGGGCATGGTACAGCTTACCCACCCTGCGGGGCATAGCTGGCACCATGTCTGGCCTGTGCCAGGTTGCAGTAGCAGAATTCCTAAATACAGGCAAAACAGGAGGAATGATCTTTGGGGGAGACTCTGGGATCTCCAGAAAGTCCACCAGATCCTCTCTGGTGACATCTTCCTACTCAGTATGGAAACTATGGCTGAAAACAATTGTTACATCACACTGAAAAATGTGGGGTTCTCAGGAGGAGACCTAGGGGTGTGTTTAACAGAATCCTCACTGACAGAGCAGGCTGCAGACCTGTCTGAAGTAAAGACCTCCTCTTCCTCATCAGGGAGAATACGGACAGGGTGGTACTCCTCCTCGACGTCGACCTCTTAAGTCCAGATCTGGCATCAGAGGCACCGATGACGGCTTGCGGGGGGCCTACAAGGAGGCATCGATGCCGAAGCTACTGTCGATAGCGCTGGCGATGTGAGCCTGTACGCGTCCGATTGATGAAGCGATCACTGAAGTAAACTTGGTGGCGATTTCATTCAGGTCGGCGACCGCCAAAGGCTGTGTCAACTGGGGGTTGCGACGGTACAGGGATCGATGACCTGCCTGATGGACCCTGTGAACCTGAAGAGCCTGTAGCTTGGGTAGAAGAGAAGTCAGGTCTCAACAGGAGGACCATTGACAATGAGCCCATCATCGACGGAAGAAAGGCCGACAACCCAAAGATCAACAACCGGCCAACCTTTGAATTGGGCAGATGTGCTGTTGGTATGAGTCTGGAGCGCACAGAGACCTAGACAGCGACCTTATGTGTTTGTGCAGCCGCAGCCGATGAAGAACCCGGATGAAGGAGGAGAGGCTGTCGGGGAATGAGACTGCTGCTGGGAGGAGCGGTCTCAATCTCAGTCCTTTTATGACCCCCCAAGGACTTGTCTTGGACCTTAGAGGCTTGGGAACTCGACAACCCTGCTGGTTATTGAGAGGATGGGACCACAGAGGACCCCAGCCCAGAACTGGCTGCTTGTTGTTCCATTAGGAAGTTTGTAAAGCCTTTTTGTATCACCTAAGGGTTGTTTGATTAAACTTCTGGCAGAGCTCACAGTCAGAAACTTCATGGTCAGATCTAAGACAGCAGACACAGAGATGTGTTTGTCTGTGGAGGTAATCTTTTTCATGGCGGCAGCAATGGAAGAGAGAGATCAAAGGTTAACTCTTGATATAAACAAAATAAATGAATCTCTTATAAAAAGAGATTCTAAAAGTAACAAGGAAGAAAAAGCCGTGGCGAAAATGGCCTAGAACTCATCAGAGATTCTGTGGAGAACCATGCGAACAAGCTGACAGCAGGAAAGAATTGAGGAGGGAGCTGGGCCACTCATATCTTAATAGGGTTGGTGACATCAATAGACATCGATGGTGTGGGCAGCCCCAGCTGTACTGCTGAAAATCTTCTATGCGGATCCTGCTTCACTGATGGTGAAGTTCCTACAGTATGACCTGAGATGACTGAGATACCCCAAAGAAGATCAGTAGTTACACAATTACTAATTTTTTTAAAGCAACTTTTAGAAACGTATGCTTTAAACATTTTGTAGTGTCATTTGTGTAAATCTAATAAAAAATCAAAAGAGGTTAGAGTTCTTGATGGAATACCACCACTATTTTGCAAAGGGGCAGACTTGGTGGGCCAAGTGGTTCTTATCTGCTATCGAATTATATGTTTCTATGCTAAAATCTTCTGGATACGTGACATCAGCTGTTCATTTTCCATTACAGTAACACTGTTTTAATAAATCAATACATGAAAACTGTATCGATAGAACTAATTTACTAAAATAACAACATCTTAAAGGACAAGTCAGCAACCTTTTTTTGCCAATACACAATTTCAAAATCCAGCTTCACAGAGAGGTAAAAGAAAGGCTGCTGCTTACACTGATGCTAAAACTGCATTTATAGAAACAGAATTTGATGGCAGATAAGGAACGACAGGCTCATCCACTCTGCCCTGTATCACTACTCAGCGAGAATGCCACAGAGCCTACTTAATTGCCGGCTTCATCTTCTGAATTGCTATGGCAACCTTATGATTATCCCTTGCAGTTTTTAATCCCCCCCGTCTTTGCCCCCACCACTTCTGCTGGAAACATGTTCCATGCCTCCACCATTGTTTCTGTGAAGAAGTACTTCCTAATGTTTCCCCTTAGTCTACACCCCTCCAATCTCATGCAATGCCCTCTTGTTGTTCTAGAGCATTTTCTCTTTTGGAAGATGCTGCCCTCCTGGACCTTATTTATTCACTTGAAATATCTGAAGGTCTCTATCATGTCTCCCCCTCTCTCTGCTCTCTTCCAAGGTATACATATTTAGTTCCTCCAATCTCTCCTCATATGACCTTCGGTGCAGGCCCCGTACCATTTTTGTTGCCCTTCTTTGAACTGCCTCCACCCTATGTCCTTTCGGAGATGTGGCCTCCATAACTGGACACAGTACTCAAGTGAGGTCTCACCAATGTCCTGTACAGTAGCATCATGATCTTTTCATTCTGCTGGTGATGCCTCCCTATACACCCCAGCACTCTGCTGGCTCTCCCCACCACCTTGGCACACTGCTTGGCCACCTTTAGGTAGCCAGATATGATAACCCCCAGATCTCTTTTCCGGTTCTATGACCACTAAAATCACCCCATCCATCATGTACTCCTCCCCTGGGTTCCTGTGTCCCAAGTGCATGATTTTGTACTTTTTTGCACTGAATCTTAGCTGCCACACTCTGGACCATTCCTGCAGCTTTACTAGGGCCTTCCTCATTGTTTCCACCACTCCCGGACTGTCTAATCTACTGCAGATCTTGGTGTCATCTGCAAAGAGGCATAACTTCCTCTCCAGCCCCCTCTGCAATGTCACCAATGTAGATATTAAACAGCAATGGCCCTAGAACTGATCCCTGTGGCACCCCACTGGTCACCCTATTTCGGATTTAACGCAATTAACCACCATCCTCTGCTCTATTCCTTAGCCGATTTCCAACCCAGTTTATCACCCTGTGTCCCAAACCCAGGCTGCCCAGCTTGTTCACAAGTCTCCTATGTTGAATGGTGTCATATGAACACATGAAAGTTGCCAGCAGCAAATGGCCATCCTAGTCTATCTAGGCTGCTAGATATTGCAGCTAGCTCCCTATTCAGCAGCTGCCCCACCTCCTTTACCCTCCCAAATGCCTTGCTGAAGTCAAGGTAGGCCACATCCACCGCTCCCCGATCCACCTCCCACCTATCAGATTAGTTTGACATGACTTTTCTGATGTGACACTGTTGCCTTGGATCCTGTGCTCCACTTGATTCAAGGTGCTCCTACCCTTTCCTTTAGAGATTACATAATTTTACCCACTACTGAGGTCAGGCTGACAGGTCTATAGTTTCCAGCCTCCTCCCTGCTCCACTTTTGTGGAGAGGGACTACATCAGCCCTTCTCCAGTCCTCTGGAACCACTCCTGTTTCCAGAGACTCATTGAACAGGGCTGTTAGTGGTGCTGCCAGTACCTCCCCTAGCTACTGTAATATTCTGGGGTGTATCCCATATGGTCGCATTGCATTATCCACTTTAAGTCTTGTAAGTTCTTTCAGGATGCTCTCCTCTTTGAACGTCCCATTATCCATCTCCCTTCCTGTCCTGATTCTTGGCTGAGGCCCCTCCCCTGCCTCTTCCTCCATGAAAATTGAACAGAAATATTTGTTCAGGATTGATGTTTTATCCTGGTCCCCCTTCCACTCCTCCCCCCTTCATCTCACTAATGTATATACAGAAAGTCTTATCCCCTTTCTGTTCTCCCTTTGCTATATTCTGTCTTTGCCTTGGTTGCCCTGACTGCCCTCCCTGCCTCCCTCTGTTTTTCTAGATACTATGCCCTGTCCCTAGCCTTTTGTGCCTCCTTGTACTTTCTGAAGGCAGTCTTCTTAGCCCTTACCTTCCCAGCCACTTCCATGTGAACCATAGTGGTTTTTTCTTCCTTTTGCCTTTGTCTATCTGCCGAACACAAAGGTTGGTTGCCTCCCCCATAGCTCCTTTCAGATGAGCCCACTGCACTTCGACTCCTCCCCTTGTTGCTCACTGCTAGGGCCTCCCTGAGACATACCCCACCTTATCGAAGTCTGCCCTCCTGAAGTCTAGAATCCTCGCCTCTGTGTGGCATGCCCCTGTTATTGTTTCCTCACTGAACCATATTGTGCGATGGTCACTGGACCCCAGGTGCTCACCCACTCTGACATTCGTAATTCTGTCCCCATTGGTCATTACCAGGTCCAAAATTGCTCCTTCCCAGGTTGGCTCAAGCACCAGCTGCTTGAGGCATGCTCCTTGCAGAGACACCAGGATGTATCTGCCCCTGGCTGTTGCAGCCACTGGGATGCCCCAATCAACTTTTGACAGGTTAAAGTCACCTATAAGTAACATCTCTCCTTTAGCTGCCATTACATGGGTGGCTTCCAGTAGATCCCTATCCATTTCTTCCTTTTGTGCTGGTGGTCTATAAATTATACCTGTGGTAATGGCTATCCCATTGCCTGTCTCCAGTGTGACCCACAGTGCCTCTGCCTCTCCTGCATTCCTGGTGCCTCTGTCAACTTTATACCCTTCCTTACATACTGTACAGGGCCACCCACCTCCTTTTCTCCTGAATAAGGTATACCCTGGTATAGTTATGTCCAAGTCATGGTTCCCCTTGTACCAAGTCTCCGTAATAGCTATAATATCCAGTTGTGCCTCTGCTATCATGGCCACCAGATTTTGTTCCCTAGGCTGCAGGCATTTGTGGACATGGCTTTCTGTTTACTGCAAACCCTCCTCCTGGCCTCCCCCTATTACACCTTCATTTCTCCTGCCATCCCCATCTCCGTCGACTGCTATGTTTTCTGGTGATTTGGTGTCTTTACCGTCCTCCATGTTAGCTAAGTTATCCTGTGGGGGTGGGTAGTCAGCTCTCCCCTGCCTCTTTCCTCCACCCCCCTTGGCTAGTTTAAATGCTTGCCAATGAAGCATTTAAACCTTTCACTGAGGACGGTCCCCTTCCTGGAAGGGTGCAGACTGTCAGTTCTGTACAGTCCTGTATCCCAGGTGGATCCCTAGTCCCTAATGAGCCGAAATGCTGAGATTGGCACCAGTTCACCAACCAAGTGTTGAAGTCCCTGGTGCAGAGATCTAGACTCCCCCTTGCCCTGGGCAGCATCTTGGTCCCCTTCCTGGAAGCGTGCAGGCCATCAGCCCCATACAGTCCTGCATCCCCCCAGGTGGACCCCAGTCCACAATGAAGCCGAAACCCTGATCTTCGCACCAGCTCTCCAACCAAGTGTTGAAGTCCCTGGTGCGGAGATCTCTAGCCTCCCCCTTATCCTAGACAGGTAGCACCTCCGAAATTTAAGACAAATGCAATTTCATAGCATTTAAAAAAAGGTAAACAATAGTCCTCCTTTAAAAAAAAAACAGCTCTGTCTGCTCTACAAAATGGCTGTCAGACTTCAGACATAATAACATTATAGAAGCGAGTGGCAGAGAGCTAATCAGAACTCTACAGTGCTAACTGGTTCCTTGTATTTCTATTTTTACAATCTTTCACCAAAATAATCAAAATCATGACTTAGCATGTATTATTTTAGCAATACACATGTGAGATCACGATCTTGTTTATTTTATTATATATAACCTGCTGAAATTGTGTTGTTTCAGTTGCGAACAACACAACAGATTTCTTATTTTCTTTTCTGAACCACCAACAGAATAAGTTAACAAATACCTGGTGATCTGGTGGTTACGTTCTCCTGAAGTGAGGCATACCATTCAGTCCAAATGCAGGCTTAAATTCAAATATTTACGTAAATCAACTTTTGTAATGTTTTCTTTCCCAATGTTAAACAAGCCCCGCCCCCCCGGCAACCAGCCAGACCACTTGCCTGCAAGCCCTACACAGCACACTCCATTGAAAGAGCAATCTACCAGTCCCACATATAAAACTCTGCCAGTTGCCAGTCCCCAGTCCCATGATAAAGCACAAATGCTAGCTTCTAAGCTTTTACTACTCTGAGTGCGCGTCCACCAAACCGCATTCTTCCTTCCTTCCCAGCTGGCATGAGTAAATGGATATGCACGTCATTTATTAGTGTCAGCCGGAAAGGAAGAACGCAATTTGGTAGGAGTGCACTCAGACTAGCACAAGCCTAGAAGCTAGCAGGTGTGTTTCATCGTGGGAATGTGGGCAGGACGGGCTGCGGGGTGGGAGGGGGTTGAGGGTTGACATTGAGAAAGAAAACATTATAAACGCTGGATTTATAAGAATATTTGAATTTAAGCCTGCATTTGGACTACACCAGTGTGCTGCACTTCAGGAGGACACAACTATTAGACCACCAGGTATTTACTAACTTATTCTGTTGTGCGGTTCAGCAAATAAAATGACACAGTTTCAGCAGGTTATGTAAAAATAAATAAATAAATAAAATCATGGCCTCACATGTGTACTGCTACAAATAATGCATGTTAAGCTACAGTTTTGATTATTTTGGTGAAAGAAATGTAAACAAACTGGAAATACAAAGGAAACAATCAGCGCTTACAGTGCTATGTAGCTCTCTGCACTCATCCATGACTCATTACATCTGACGTCTGCCAGCCATTCTGCAAAGTTGACAGGGTGGATTTTGAAATGGGAAGACTGTTTACATTTTTTGAATGCTATGAAAATGCATTTATCTTAAATTTCTAAATATAGCTATAGCATCAATGTAAACAGCAGCCCTTCCTTTACCTCTCTGTGAAACCGGATTTCGGAGTGGTGTATTGATCAAAAAAGGTTACTTACTTTTCCTTTAATCTGGTTCAGTATTACTTGATGTGCATCTGTATCCCTCCCCTTCCCTAGAGCAAGGCCGAAAATAGCCACTATTGTCTAGTCTTCCTTTCCCAGTCAATAAAAACTAAACTAATAAATAAATGACTATGTTGGACCGACTCCAAGCTTTCATTAAAATTAAGTTTCTTGTTCTAATGGTTCCTAAGTTACCTTTTATCTAAGGACCATTTATTTGAAAAGGGTAAATGGTTAAACTGTTAGAGATGGAAACTTAAATTTAGTGTTAATTAAAAGCTTGAATTCAGGCCGTCATAAAAAGTCCTATCACTACTGTTTACATGTGACGCTATATTAAAGTAATATTAATACAGTTTTAAACTATCAATACGGTTTTAAAGTATATTCATACAGTCTGGAAATTATATCTATACTTTAATGTACATTATATAGAGAATACTGGTTGGGCAACCATGCGCAACCAGCCTGTGCTACCGTGAGGCTCATTACAGCAGACCTCGAGGCGAATCTCAAGAGGTCCATTGTAATCCAAACCTCGCGGTGGCAGCACAGACTGGCTAGGCATGGTTTAGCCAAACCAGTTTTTATAGCGTATGGAGATCTAAGATAACATTTATTTTTTAAGTGTTTAAACTGTTTTGGCCTGTTTTTGCTCTCAGACGTTCTCCCACTATCAACTGCAAGTGAGAGTTAATATAGAAAAAACGATTAAAAAAAATAAGATTAAGTTAACGTCCCTATAAAATTTTAATTTTATAACATTTTATTGAAAACAGAGCAGGCTACCAAAGGCCCACACTGTGTTCCATTCTGCGGTATCCATTGGGAGCAGACAGTTTTTTTTTCAGCTCTGCTTTCATTAGAGCTGGTCACCCGGACACTGGGCCAGATATTCAAAGCCTTGCGCCACAATTGCGCTGCATTTGTGCCTGGCTGCTTTATTCAAAGGTGCACATAGCGATGGTGCAACATCATGGTGCTGGTGGTAAAAATAATGTATGTGGGGGACTGACTGAGGGGCGTGGACATGAATACTGGCAAACCAGGATATACATACCAAGGGCACCATGCAACAGGCATTAGTGTGACCTGTAGCATGGCGCTAAATACCACCACTGAAAAGTATGCAGTAACTCTGGGCAAAGATAATCATGTGGTACACCCAATCACAATCCCCGACACAGAATAGAGTGACATATTTCCAATATCCCTGGTAGTCCAGTGACCCCACCAGCCCAGATCACCAATTCCCGACACAAAATGTATGCAAGTATCTCTAATATCCCAGGTAGTCTAGTGGCCCCAGACCCTCACGATCCAGACACAGAATGTATGCAATTATCTCCAGTATCCCCAGTAATCAAGTGGCCCCTCAGCCTGATCACGCTCCCTGACAGAGAATGTATGCACTTATCTCTAATATCCCCAGTAGTCTAGTGGCCCCCAACCCCAATCCCTGACGCATGTTGCAATTAAAATCCCCACAGCTAAACCCAACACAGCCCCAATCTCCCATATTAAATATTAAAGTATCCCTGCTGGTCCAGTGGACTGCTCCAGACCAGATCCCCCGTAAATGTCAATCTTCGAATACCTGGTGGTCTAGTGGTCCCCCCTTCCTCACCCTGCAGTGCCTACCGCCCAGATCCCACCCCCATCTCATAACCGAGCCAGTGACTGGCTCAGCCCACCGCTCACCTCCATGGCCAGCTACTGACTGAGCTCTGAATGAGTGCGTTCTGTACTCTACATTCTGTGTCAGGGATCGATGATCGGGGCTGGCGGAGCTACTAGACTACCGTGGGGCCCCATTGGACTACCAGGGAAACTGCTTATATACTATCTAGCTATAGAATATATATTCTTTGCAAAAAAACTCAGTTAATGCATCAGTTTGGGTTGATATTACAGCGACAAAAGTCTGGAAATTTGATGTTAGGGTTTCCAATCCTACCACCCCACCCCCACCCTCCATACACCAACAGGCATCGGGGTGTGCCTTGGGGGCATCGGGCCTATCTCACCCTATTCCATGTGTAAGGAAGCTGAGATAGTACAGTGTAGGAGAATGGGTTGAGAGCTAGGCCCGATGACCAGAAGGCACACCCAGACGCCTGTTGGTGTGTGGAGGGTGGGGGGGGTGGTAGGGTTGGGAACCCTAACACCGAATTTCCAGACCTTTGTCACTATAATATCAACCCTAACTGATACATTAACGGAGGTTTTTTGCAATGATTTCCTTACTTTTGAGACAGTGTAATCTTACCCTTATTTGATTGTGGGGCGCGAGGTCCAACCATTAGTTGTAATTGTCTCTGATTTTCATGTGAGAATGCAGGGCCCTCTGGGCCCTGTGTTCCTATGTAACCATAAGTGTAGAGACATTGTAATGAACTCTCATCTCCCTCCCTCTGCATTCCCAGTACTGCAAAATGGAAAGCCCTGCGCTCCCATTACTGCATAATGGTATTCATACTGTATGTGGGAGAGCAGGGCTCTCTGCTCACAGCTACCCATAAGTGTAGAGACACAGCACAGGCCTACAGACATTCCAAGTAACTGTTGTGCGGCAAATGGCACAATATCACAGTAACCATAGTTACACTGGAAAAATTCCACTGCAGCTGCAATCATGGACTGGCAACCTGCAATATTCGTAGTACACCTAAAGGTGTACTAAGCTGCGTTTAGTGAAAATTTGTATCTCAAACAGGATACAGCCCAAAAGGTACCGTGACCACCACAATGTTATCCTATGGCAAATATCTAAATTCTGGAATGTTATAATTACAGAACTGATGTAAATTTGTATGCAAACCAGCAAAAGGCACATCTGTGGTGCAAGCCCTTTCTACCCTGCAAATTTTAGCCCAAAAGTCCTAACCATTTTTTACAGTGAAGTGGCAAAGAGACAGAATCTTTTTGAAAGTTTTGCAAAAGTACTTTCGTGAATTTGCGACACTTCCAACGGGCAAATTGAAAAAACATGTTTCTGAGCATTATTTTTAAAATCTAACACCAATATCGTGTTCCTCGGGTCCCAATTGGGTAAACATATCTGTTGGTGTTTACAAAGGAGAAGTATTTTTGAGTTACATCGTTTTACCCATCACTAACGGAAAACAAGATGGCGGCAGCATGACACTACTTTCGCATTTGCGAAAACAAAAAGTGCTTTCACTAAAGCAAAAACTGCTTTCGCATCAGACATCTAATTTTTCCCATAGGCTATAATGGGAAATTTTAAGTTTTAATAACTTCTGAATGGATTAATATTGTTTCACTAAACCTTCAAAAGAAACATTAGTGACCCAGACCTCATATACCCTAACAATTTCAGACCAGACCCCAAAACCGTTTCGGACTTACAGACGAGCAAAGAATTTGCACCCAAATGGTAAATTTGAAATTGTTTGGCACCGCAGCTCTGCAACTGCACTACTGACGGAACAAAACTTTACATCCACAGATCTAGGGCACCAGATAGGCATGCAAAATATCAGGCTAATCGGTCGAGCTGTGGCAAAGTTATTATAGTACAACATTTTGGGTTAATAGAAGTGGCCAGGCAACCCTTACTATAGTAGCACTACTGTGACACTACTATATATATATATATATATATATATATAGCTTGTAAATTCTGTTATTGCATCAGTTATGGTTTCTATTACAACAACAAAAGTTTGGAAATTTGGTGTTAGGGTAATAATCCTACCGCATCACATACACACACACCAAAGGTGTCAGGGTGTGTCCTGGGGTCCATCAGCCATAACTCTCACCCCATTCACGTATAAGGAAGCTGAGATGGTGCAGTATAGGAGAATGGGGTGAGAGTTAAACCCGATAGCCCCAAGGCACCTGCGCCTGATGAGTGGAGAGGTGAGGTGATGGTGAGGTTGGTAACCTTAACACAAATTTCCAGACTTTTTGTGGCTGTAATAGAAGCTCTAACTGATGCCAACAGAGTTTTTTGCAATGAATTTCCTCTTTTGAGAAACTGTAATCTTACCCATATGTGGTTATGGAGCGCAGGGCCTGAAATGTGTTGTGGGAGCACAGAGCCTGGCATACATATTATAACTGTGTCTGAATTTCATGTGGGAGCAGGGGCCCAGAGACATTGTAATTAACCCTCATCTCCCTGTGGGAGTGCAGGGCTCTGCACTCCATCCACTGCCATCACACCATAATGGTATCCATTTGTGGGAAACTCAATGCAGAACAAGCTTGCTCCATACACTATATCATTATATATTTTGTTTTTAAAATGTTAAACTTTTTAATGTTTCCAGAGTTTTTATGTTCAGATCCAAAAATTACATTCAGCTAACACTTACACCGAACCCATTAGCAAAATATTACAATTGTGTCACAAAAATTGCAAAATTCTTTATTTATTGTTCAGAAACCTGATATCTCACTTGTTTTTGCAGCTTCTGAAGATAATAATAGAAACTTGAAGAAATAAATGATTGAATAAATTTTAAATACTAAAGACTCTAAGGCTGCCAGAAATATATTGTTACTAAAACAAAGTACGATGAATGCTTATTTACTGGATAATATGCACTACTGTTTTAAAAAGTTGGCTAAAATCTACATTATCAATATTAATGTTATAATGCCGAAAAATAGACAACTTTTGTGCCATACACAGTTAGTGTGAGTAGTATAACTCAGCGTCCATCGTTTGAAAACCATGAACAAATTTACCAGCACTCTTATAAGCCCTCTCGGTTGAAAATTATTTCAGTCCCAACTCAGAGAGGCATATACTGTATAACCATGTATACTTTTATTTTCCTGTAGTGCTTGACATCTTTCCAAAAGTCATTACCACATTTTTGTTGGACTTTTTTGGTTTTAACTTAATTTATCCTATTTAACATGCCATGTAAAGGGCTTCATAATAATCAAAGTAATTTTACCCATATTCTCTGTTAGCAGGCATCCATTTTTCTTGGCACAATTGCCTAATCTATGTATATGTGTTTGCTTTTCCCAAAAAACACAGCTGACTGCTGCCTCCATTTTGCTGCTCTTTATTTATTTTTATTTTTTCTATTTACTTTTACTATTTGGTGCTCCCGTACGCTATTTATGAGCTGGATCCAGTTTTTAGAACCTTTCTGCGCATCATAGAAACATACAAGTTGACGGCAGATAAGGACCGCAAGGCCCATCCAGTCTGCCCACTTCTTTTTCTGCCTTATGAATGTGCCATCGGCCTTTGCTCTGTCAATGGCTTATCTATTCATACTCATTTGTTTTGCTCCCTTTTGCCTATCCCATGCCTGTTTGAAGCCCTGCACTGTATTCATATCCACCACTTCCTGAGGTAGGCCGTTCCATGCATCCACCATCTTTTATGTGAAAAAGAACTTCCTCACATTACCCCTTAATCAACCTCCCTCTAATCTCATGCTGTGTCCTCTTGTCCTGCTGTTTTTCTTATATTGAAACGTTACACTCTTTCACCTTGTTAATGCTCTTAAGGTGTTTGAATGTTTTGATCATATCACCTCTCTCCTGCCTGTGCTCTAGGATATACATATTGAGCTCTGTTAATTTGTCCTCATATGCTTTCTGATGCAGTCCCTGCACCATTTTAGTTGCCCTTCTCTGGACTGCCTCAGTTTGGACTGCATCCAATAAGACTGCTCTCTCCTGCATCTCTCAGCACCTAGATCCTATTCAGCTTCCACTTCAGAAATCGAGCTGCAGTTAGGCTGCGTCTAACGTGCTGACGTTTCGGAGAAAGAAATTCTCCATCCTCAGAGCTGTGTTTGTCTTTATTAGAACAACTGTTTTATACCACTGCAAACCCATTCCATCGACCTAAGGCATTCGACATAGTCCACCACCCGCTTATTCTGGCAAAGCTGCAAACTCTGGGAGCCTCTGACTCCACCCTATCATGGTTTGGTAGTTACCTTGATAACCGCACTCAGGCGGTTGAGTTTCATAAGGCTCTCTCATCCCCCATTCATATCACCCACGGTGTTCCGCAGGGTTCCATACTGGGTCCTCTACTCTTTTCCCTGTTCCTTAATGAAATTCCCAGTGCTTCTCATCACAGTAACATCCTCATGTATGCCGATGATCTTGTGCTCTATCATTCATCCAAAGCGATGGACGAAATAAATCGCAAACTCTCACATGACTTTCAATCCCTTTAATCCTGGCTTGTGGATAACCATCAAATCCTTAACAAAAGTAAAACCCAGGCTATGCTATTTGGATCCTCTAAAAGTTGCCCTCTGAGGTGCCTAAGCTACTCGTCCACTGCGATGATGGCACAGCAGTAACAAACACCTCTACCTTCAGATACCTGGGGGTTCACGCTCGACCCTGCACTTCATTTTGATGCATATCAGCGATGTGTCACCTGTCAATGCTAAAATAGGAGCTGCCTAGTATGCGCCACTCACAACACCGACAGCCAGGCTATCTGTAGCTAAGGGAGTACTACTTCCTCAACTCCTTTATGCCCTCCCGGTCCTGTACCCCGCCAATGCCAGTGTGCTCTGCAAGTGGGACACCTCCTACAATAATATCTGTAGGTTCACCTTGTCAGCCCCGCGCCTTACTCACCACTGCCTTCTCTACTCTGGACTAATCTGGTTGTCCCCCAAAGACCTCAGTGCATACACCCTTGGGTGTTTTGTTGACTCCCTAACTAGACCACCTTGCCCGGCCTCTTTGGCTGACTTGATTACCCGTCTCCCATTCCCGCACCCTTAGGTCCTCTTCAGTCTCAATGCTCTCAGCAAAGCCCTGTGTGACCAATATGGGCAAACAGGCATTCTCACATTTTACTCCTAACCTCTGGAATTTGCTTCCCCCGCAGGTTAAAAACTCCACCTCCCACCTCTCTTTTAAGCATTCTCTGTTCTCCCACCCTCATGCCCTAGGTAACTGTAACTGCTCATAAGTGGAATCTCTCCACATTGAATAATTTGTGTGCCTCATTAAGCTTGGCTTAGGACTGACCAGACTGTACTCCTTCCTCTGCCAAACTCTCATTTTTTGATTGTGTATGACAGGTCTTCATTATCAAATACCTGATGTAGTCTCAACATATACTATTATGAGTCTACCTTGTACTTGTATTTGTTATTGCTTATGTGAATGTCATTTCAACTGTTCATATCTGTATTCTCATTGTTGTAATCTCCCGGGTCATGCCTGAAAATAGGCAGGATTGTTGCCTAGTGCACCTACCCAGTTACCAAAAGCTAATAAATAAATATAATTTACACCACATCAGTTTCAAAGCCCCTGGAGGAGAGAAGGGAGACAGAGGCTATGACAGACATACAAGTACCTTAGCGGAGGAACAGGGTGCAGGACAACACTATTTTCCAGTGAAAAAGATGTTCCAGGACTACGGGGCATGGGATGAAGTTGGAGGGAGGGCGATTCAGAGGAAATGTGAGGAAGAATTTCTTTACAGAAAGGGTGGTGGACAAGTTGAACACCCTGCCTGAGGAAGTGGTGGGGGCTGAAACAATCACGGGATTTAAGAATGCATGGGATAGACATAAAGGAATCCTGGAGGTCAGGGATAAGGGGCAACATACTTCTAGAAAAACTTAAAGTGATCTTACAAGCTCAAATGGGCAGACTGGGTGGGCCACAGGCCCTTATCTGCTGACAGTATCAATGTATCTATGTAAAGTAACATTTAAGCAGTAATCCAAGACTGTGTGTGCTATCATGGTATAATGCCACACCTTGGTTTGTTGTGAGGCACAAGGTGTAGCCAAGTGCTTTTAACTGCCCGAGAAATGGCATTATCTCTAATGATAACACATATTCTGGAGTGTGTTATTGCAATTACAGTACCAAACTGATTACAGGTACAACAGTTAAAAAACAAAATGATTGGCAGAACTTTTCCCAGGCTGTGGAGTTATTGTGAGATCACCACAGCTTGTAACTGTTTTTAGCCATTCAGAGTGTGGAAATTCTCCCACCCATTTGATAATTATTCATATTCAGATTTCAAAACATAAGAAGGTGCACTGGCCAGTGCAGCATGTTTTTTGTGAACCTTCTGTCATTGTCTACAAGAAGCTACCTAACCTTTCTAACATAATAATTCGTAGTAAATTCCCAGCAGATCAAAACAACCATGAAAAGAGAGGAACAACACTTTGCAACAATACAAGATGCAAGACCTGCTCCCATATATGCACCCTGATCACCATCAAAACAGAACAGCACACTAAAAATAAATGGATCCTACACGTCAATTAAGCAATGTGGTTTACCTAATTTAGTGCAAAAAGTGCACACATGGGTGCTATATAGCGGACACAAGGCAACAACTGCAAACCAAGATGAACACCGACACACAATATTAAACCGGGCTATCAGCAAACCAGTAGGACATCATTTTTCCCAACCAGGCCATTCCCTCTTTTCCCAACCAGACCATTCCCTCTCCCTCTGCACTTTTTGAATCTCAGGTCATTACTCTCCTATGTTTCTGCCAGGATACTTTTCAAATTAAAACTTCAAGGCACCCATTCAGCCTCTTTTAGGAATATCTTAGCACTTTCTGCTAAGCATCCCTTTGCAGCAACAGACCTGTTCCTATTTAATGTCTACTTACCCTTTCCTTTAAGTCTTCTGAAGTCTTCTCACTATCCTGTCATAAATTATTTTGAAACAAAGCCTCTCAGTGTATGTAACTTCAGCTTCTTTGGCTTAGTTTGTTGTTGCACCTGATGAAGGAATCTGCTAGGTCATGAAGGCTTGTGTACTATACCATCTTTGTACAACAGTTTATTGGCCTAATAAAAGGTATCAAAATACCTAGTGACCAGTAGGGCTAAAATCTCTTTTTACTAAGTTATAGGACACATAATTCAGTTTCTAAATATTCAGATGTGAACACATTGATTAAATACTGCCATCTGTATCAAATTTTGTTTTAACTTGTTTGGGGCAGTGTGTTTAATTGATTATTATTGTGCTGTGTTGTATTTATTTGATTGTAGTACAGCACCCAGAGCCTCCGGGATGGGCGTCTTTTTAAATAAAATTTGCCTTGCCTTGCCATCTGCTGGGCAGTCTTTTTTTACCATTTTTTTTGAAACTGGAGACTTGATTTTATGCAACAATTTATTTATTTATTTATTGAATTTTGTTAACTGATAAGCCACTGGGCCTAGAAGTCCCTTTTTCAGGGGTGACGGGGATACAGATGATAAGCAACTGAAACTGAACCAGATTAAGCTGTTGGTGGTATTTTTAGTGAATGCCTGGTTCTATTTGGCAGAATTTTCATACCATGCCCTTACAAGCCATCAAACTTCAACTTCTTTTCTTTGCAGGTATTACCTAAAGAGGAAGAGTGCTGAAATGAGTCTCAGTACATAACAGCTTCTGCTTTCTGATGTTTTTGTCTGAGAGTAGTGCAGCTTCAAGACATGGGCAAAGCCCAGTGAGAACCGTTTTTTAGTATTTTAAAGTAAACACATGCTATTTGTTATGGAATTACATACAGTACTGTATTTGTTTCCTGGAACTGATTGATTATCCACAAAGATACAGAAAAACCAAAACCTCACTGTTTAGTTGCCACTGGTGTGATATACTGTAAATAGAACATGCTTAATTTGTTGCTGTGGAATACAAAAGATACTGAGCTGGTAAATGTCTGGGAGACGGTGCTGAATAGATGCAAGGCTGCTTTGCTGCATCACATAGCCTTGCACAAGCTACCCCACATTTACAACAACGGTGGGGTTGGGGTATCCTCCTGCAAGATGAATATTTTTAATCCCGAATCAACTACTACATCACTAAATGAGGTAGACTGAAACGAAAAAAAAAACATTTAAAAAATGATAATAAAAATTAAAAAAATAATAGGGCTGGGAAAATTTCAGGCTTTGTAGTAGTGACCAGTGTTAAATATTGGCCTTTTTTTATCAATTCCTTTTCTAGGACATGAAAACCTGCATGGGACATGTGGTTTGGGGCTTTTATCCCCACAAAAAAATAATTTAAAAAAAGAGGACCAATATTACACCAGGAGGGGTATGTTAAGTGTAACCTCCTGTGATCTCATAGTGCTGTAGGTTTTGTGGGACCACAGATGGATGTGCTTATTTCTTTGTTCGTGCCGAGGACTCCTTCCCCATCCCTAGCAGGGTTACTTCTAGCTCAGGTGGCCTAAAGCATAAGACAATTGATGTTTGCTCTGCAAACTTCCTAGTCAGTAGTTGGTCCCTGAGCTTTATATTAGCTGTTTTTTTTTTAATTACAACGTACTGACCCAGGCTAGTCCAGCTGAGATGCATCTTCTCATTTTCAGTGGAGTCCTGCTTCAACCTAGTTTACAGTAGCACTGGGAAAATAGGGGGACTTGCTCAAAGTCCCACAGTGAGCAAGTAGCTTTGGTGGCCACATAACTTGAGCCTAGGGGGTGATTACCTCATATTTAACTGGTCATGGGGTATCATAATCGTACTACAGAAAAGGACACTTTCAAAAATATAAAGTTTTGTTTTTCATAAGGTTGTTGGTGGTTTCCTTGCCATTTAACATAACCATCTTCGAATATTTGTAGCCAACAAGACTGCTTTATTTTCACAGCGATTTTAATATCATCCTTTTTTCTCCACTAGTGGATTCAGGGCATTGGTGCTCATATAATGTAATGCAGTCCCACGGTTTCTGTATGCCATACATTTTCTGAGGTCGTTACAGCAATGGTCCAGTCACTTCAAACAAAGGCAGTACTGAAAGAGAAACAAAACCTATTTGTAATTATTTATTTGGTAACCGAGTAGGTGTGCTGGACCAAGAGTTAGCCCATTTTCAGGCAAGGCCCGAGTCATAAGGAGAGGACTGTTACAGACAATGCAAGTAATTAAATATAGAGACAATTACAACAATGGTTGGTAAAGAACAGTTACGTACTTACCGTAACAGCAGATCTTCAAGAGAATCTCTTTCATCAGGTCACACCTGTAGGACTATATGATGTCAGGCACTAGGACCACACGGAAACTTTCTCTAGCAGTCTACTAGGAGCTGCCCATGATGCTATCAGACGCCAATGTCTGTGACTACAATAAACATGGGTAGCCCCACTCCCTCCTCAGTTCCCCGACGGAGACTATATTCGCTAGGCCTCCCTCTAGAAACATAAAAATTGTTGGCATATTAGAAAAAATTACTCACCTTAGTAATTATGTTTCTTCTAATGGAATCTTGCTGTATTCTGACTATTGCAGTTAGCCCCAGCACTCAAACTGCCCCGGAGAGTAGAGGGTTAATTTCTATGCAGAGCATAGAACGTTGAGCTTGAGCTCAGTACAAACCTCTGTCTGCTGCACTTTGAAGCGCAACTGTCAGATTCTTACGAGCTAACACTAACATGTGGAAATTGTAAAATTTTTACTAGCCACTCTTTCACCTTGTTAATGCTCTTAAGGTTACTAGCCAAATAGCAATCAAACATTTTGGATCCCCAAAAGACTCAAGTCAAGAAATCCAAAATCAAAAACCAGGTAGTGAACAACTTAAGACTGTTAAATAAATAATAAAACCCACTCCCCCTCTCTAAAAGGAGGGAGTGCCCAAATGCACCCCTGGGGTGCAACACTGCACCTGCCAGCCCACTTCCCAAAAACAAGTTCTGAAAAGGGAGGTAGGAAGGAGGTCAAAATACAGCAAGACTCCATTAGAAGAAACATAATTACTAAGGTGAGTAATTTTTTCTTCAAACAACATGAAGTCTTGCTGTATTCTGACTACTGCAGACTACCAAGCAGTACCTCCATGGAGGAGGGAATCGAACCTACCTTGGGAATAGGCTCTGCAGTACTGCTGTACCAAACCGAGCATCACTTCTAGCCTGGATGTCCAGGGAGTAATGTTTGGTAAATGTATAGACTGTTTTCCATGTGGCTGCTTTACATATCTCTAACAAAGGAATATCCCTGGGCTCAGCCAAGGAAGCAGCTGTACCTCTAGTCGAATGAGCCCGCAGGCCTGAGGGAGGTATTTTGCTTAGCTTCTCATAGCAGAATTGAATACAAGAGACAATTCACCTGGCAATAGTTCTGTTAGTGGCAGGTTTGCCTTTACCACTTCCCATAAGTGAGAAACAACTGAAGGAGTCAAACCTGCGAGCCTTAGTACACTCAATGTGGTAACTAAGGGCTCTTTAACATCAAACTGTGTAAACTTCTTTCTCCTGAAGAAGAATGATCAGTGAAGAACACAGGAGAGACATAGATTGGTTCAGATGAAAATCTGAAACCACTTTAGGTAAAAAACCTCCTATTAGTTCTAAGGACCACCTTATCTCTATGGAATGAGATAAAATCAGGCTCCACTGACAGAGCTTGCAATTCACTGATACGTCTGGCAGAGGTAATAACTACCAGAAACACTGTTTTCCAAGTCAAGTACTTAAGCTCTGCTGAAGACAAAGGCTCAAAAGGGGGTTGCAAGCAGGGGTAGGATCCCTGAAGGGGGGATTGGTATGAAGCAATCCCTTGAAAAATTTACAGAATACAGGGTGAGATGACAGTGAGGAAGGCTTTTCTGCTGACAGAAAAGCAGAAACAGCTGACAAATGTACTTTGAGAGTAGCTGGTCTGAGGCCTAGGCCATTAAGATGAACCATATAATCCAGAACTGTAGACAATTCAGCAGTGTCTGGGAGATATATGCTTCTTGGAACACCAAATGCTGAATCTTTTCCAGTTGGAGTTTTTCTGGTGGCAGGCTTTCGAGAAGCTTTGAGAATATCCAGAACCCCTTGGGACAGATGCAAATCTACATACTCTAACTCTTCAAGGGCCATGCCTTGAGATTTAGAGACCGAAGACTGGGGTACCAAATCCTCCCCTGAGAGGAGGTTAACAGGTTGTAATTCTTGGGAAGAGACAGGGAAGATGGACTGCTAGGGACAGCAACAGGGGTACCAGGCTGCCTACCCTGGTCTGGAGCAATCAGGATCACTTTGCAAGGTTGTGACCTTACCTTAACCAGAACCTTGAACAGAGAGGAAAGGGAAGGAAGGCATACAGAAATTTCCCTTCCCAGTTCAAAATCAGAGCATCCAGAGGGACTGAGCCCAAGACTGGGGGTCTACAACAAAACAGAGGAAGTTGGTGATTGTCTGGGGCTGCAAAGAGATCTATCTCTGGAGTGCTCCACCTTGAAAAAATCACTTTCAACACCAGAGGGTCCAGGGACCATTCGTGATGGCCCTGGGAGAGCCTACTCAATGCATCTGCTAGCACACTGTCCTTCCCTGGAAGGTGGACTGCTATCAGTGAGGTCTGCAGAGAATAAGCTAGGGACCACAATTTCATGGCTTCCGTGCACAAGGCCGTGGACCAAGTGCCTCCCTGCTTGCTGATGTACCACATGGTGGTGGTGTTGTTTGTCCTGACCTGAACCACTTTGTTCTGCACTGACTGAGAAAAAGCTTGCAGGGCCAGAAAGACAGACCATAGTTCCAAGAGACTGATATGAAGAAGGGATTCCTGAGGGGACCACAGTCACTGGGCTGTGAGAGCCCCCAGATGGGCTCCCCACCCCAATAGAGAAGCATCCATGGTTAGGACCACAGAGCGAGACTGAGTGATTAATGGAACTCCTTGCCTGAGGTTGCCCTGATCCTGCCACCACTGGAGAGCCTGGATCAGAGTCTGGGTGACTGGAACTAGTTTGGTTAGAGAATCTTTCTTCTGAGATCAAAAGGCCCTCAGGTGAAACTGAATGTCCCTCATCTGAAATCTGGCCCCTTGGACCACTGCTGTAGAAGTTGCCATGTGGCCCAGAAGTTGAAGGAAGTGCTTTGCTGGCGAGAGCCCAAAGGTGGAATGAAGAAGCCAGCTTTACAATAGCCCTGCCCTTTCCAGGGAAGAAAAGCTCTTGCTTTGACTATATCCAACTCTGCCCCTATGAAGGTGAGGAGCTGTACAGGCTCGAGAACTAACTTAGAAAGATTGAGAAGGAATCCTAGGGAAGTGAGCACTTGCTGAGTCACTTGAACGTCTGACTTGACTTGATCTTGTCACTGACCCACAATAAGCCAGTCGTCCAGGTATGGAAATATAGAAATATTTTTCCTTCTTAAAAAGGCCACTACTACTGCTAGGCATTTTGTGAATACCCTTGGAGCTGATGTCAAGCCGAAGGGCATAGCTTTGAACTGATAATGGCCTGAAGGCAATTCAAACCTGAGGTACCCTCTGTGGAAGCACCTGATGGGAATGTGAAAGTAGGCATCTTTTAAGTCCAGGGAGGCTAGCCAGTCCCGTGGCCTTAGAGAGGGAAGGATTATTCCCACAGTCACCATTTTGAATTTTGGTTTTAAAAGATGTTTGTTCAGGTATCTTAAGTCTAGGATGAGTCGCCTCCCCTGTCTTTTTGGGGTAGTAAGTACCTGAAGTACAGACCTTTGCCCCTGTACAATGCAGGAACTCTATACAGCCTTTAGAGCCAGTAGAGATGAAACCTCTGTCTCTAGGGCAATGGTTTCGGAGATGCTTGCAGGTGGAAAAGATCTGGCCCTCAGCTTTGGAAATTTCTTGAAGCTGAGAACCAGCCCCTGGCTTACCACCTCCAGGACCCACTTGTCTGAGGTAACAGACATCCAGTCCTGGACAAAGTAAGCCAGCCTGCCTCCTACAGGAATGGGGGAGTCGACCTGGGCTGACACATCAGGGTGTCTGCTTGGCAAGAGCCTTAGGTTGAGGGATGGATGTAGCCCTGCTCATCCCCCTTCTGCCTCTCCCTCTGAAGAACCCCCTCTGAGGAATGGGAGAAGAGACCTATGCTTGGCAGAAAGGCCTATGAAAAGGCCTGCCCCTGCCCCTAGCCTGCTGCCTTTGAGGAGTTGCCTGCCTCTCCTTGGCCTGTGCACTCCTATAGGTGGTCCTATACTCATCCATTTTTTTCATGTAATTCTCTGTCTGCTCCCCAAACAGAGAATTACCCACCACAGCCTTAGCCTGGGTGTCCTGTGAGAGACTAGTACATCTGAGCCAAGCTATTCTCCAAAGAGCCAGATGTAGCCATGACTCTAGATAACACATCACTGGAGTCACAGCAGCATGGAACTGTGCCGTAGATGCCTCAATCCCATCAGCAGCCATCCCTCCAGCTCCAAGGCTAGCAGAGGCCTACTTAGCTAGTGCCAGTACAGTGTCCCACTTGGACTTCTGATAGCTGGCTGCATAGGCCATATAATTAGCCTGCCTGAGTCCCAAGGTGGATGCCATGTACTATTTCTTTGCCATGGCATCCAGCTTCTTAGAATCTTTATCTGGGGTGTGTGTAGGCAGGGTAAATTAGCTCTTATCACAGGCTGCAGCCTACACAACCCCAACATGGCTGCATTGTTGATACAAGTACTCTGTACCTGAACCTGATGAGGTGTACCTTTGTCCATCCTTCTGTCAACAGGAGGCACAGAATTTGGAGTTTTAAAATCTTTGTGTCTGTTTCCCAAAAGACTTAAGAAGGGAATAGACAATCATATGGACTCTGAGATGTCCATCATCTCCACATAATCAGGTTCCTCTTGTTCCTCTACAGCTTCTTCCACAGGGAGCTGGAGGGTTTCTGCCACTTTCCTGTAAAACATGTAGTGGGAAGGGGACTCAGAAAGCCTAGGAGGAGAAACACCAGAAGGCCTGTCTGGGGAGATGTCCGGTTCAATGGGCTCAACCAGACCTCCCACACCATCATCATCATCATCATCATCATCTTCATCCCCCTCCAAATCCGGTTGATAGAAATCTTCAGGGGCATAATCATGAACCGGAGGAACCGACCGAACTGAGTGCCTGCCAGAAGGCGCTGGATCAGATGGAATCGGGTGAAGCAATTCTACAATCCTTATCGCACTGGCAATCTCTTCGGCGGTTGGAAAATGGGTCTCTGGATCCAAACCGGACGATTTTTCTTTTCTTTTTCTTTTTGTAGTAACCGATCCCTCAGGATCAGCTCTCCTCTTGCCCGAAGAAGTATCGCCCCTGGTCAGAGGCACTCCTCAGGTTCGGTCAGAACCAAACCGGCTGGCCATCCGGTCAGCGGACTTCATGGCCTCTTATCCCTGAGCCTACCTAATCTTTTTCCAGGGTAGACAAATCTAAATCAAGGTGGTCAAACCCCAGACAATAAGCATGGTAGTGTGGGGATCAGCCTTAGCAAAGACCTCCCCACACACTGCAGTGTTGAAACCAGTGGGCCCGGTTTTCTTTTGGGTTTCTCAGGCGTAGCCATCCTAACCATAAGCGTACCCTTTTATGGCAAACAACCAGGCAAGACACCTTATCGGTTTCCAACCGTGTCACAGGTACTGGAAAAAAACACAAGAAAAGGCATTTTTTTTAAAACCAATAAGGACTGGTAACCACACTCTAAGTTTAAAAACAAAGACAGAATAAATCACTAAACGGCCGGTTCAGCCGAACTGGTCGAAAAACCAATTTTTACAATTTTCACAAGTTTACTATGTCTAGTTCACTACCTAGTACTTACTGTACCACAGACAGAGATCTGAACCGAAACTTGCAGAAAAAAAAAAAAAAAAAAAATCGGTAAAACCAAGGACTTTAACCGACTTCGAACCGTGAGCAAAGGAGAACTCTCCAGAGCGGCCGTCAGTTAGGCGGAGTAAAGAATCTGACAGTTGCGCTTCAAAGTGCAGCAGACAGAGGTTTGAACCGAGCTCGAGCTCAACGTTCTATGCTCTGCACAGAAATTAACCCTCTACTCTCCAGGGCAGTTTGAATGCTGGGGCTAACTGCAATAGTCAGAATACAGCAAGACTTCATGTTGTTTGAAAGACTGCTAGGCCCATCCAGTCTGCCCTAAGTTCTGTACTACAGTACGGCTTCTGACCCTCCCTCTGGTTTACCTCTATGGTTCCCCTATGTCTGTCCCATGCATGTTTAAATCTAATCACAGTGCTCGCTTCCACTACCTCCTGTGGCAGACCATTCCATCGTTCACCATCCTCTCTGTGAAGAAAAACTTCCTCACATTCCCTCTTAACTTGCCACCTTCAAATTTCATGTCGTGAACCCTTGTTCTTGTGTTCCTCCTGTATTGGAAGCTGTCTCCTCCTGCACCTTGTTTATGCCCATGAGGTATTTGAATGTTTCTATCATGTCCCTTCTCCTTCCTCTCCACCAGCAGTACATATTGAGGTCCCTTAATCTCGCCTCGTAAGTTTGTGGTGCAAGCCCTGTACCATCTTAGTCGCCTTCTTTGGACTGTCTCTAGCCTGTTAATGTCCTTTCGAAGGTGCGGCCTCCAGAACTGTATACAGTACTCCATGTGAGGCCTGACCAGGGTTTTAAGTAATGGCATCACGATCTCCCGCCTTCTGCTGGCGATACCCCTGCCTATGCACCCCAGCATTCCACTGGCCCTCCCTGCTGCCTTTGTACTCTGCTTTGAGATTTTCAGGTCATCTGAAACAATAACCCCCAGGTCCCTTTCTTCCTTGGTGACTGTTGGCAACTCCCTCCCCATCCTGAAGCTCTCTCCAGGGTTTGTATGCCCCAGGTGCATAATTTTGCACTTCTTTGAATTAAACCTAAGTTACCACTCCTCAGACCATTTATCAAGCTTCTCAGGTTCTTCCTCATTTCTCCCACCACTTCTGGAGTATCCACCCGTTACAGATCTTGGTATCATCCACAAACAGGCAGACCTTTCTTTCCAGCCCCTCTGCAATGTTACTAATGAAGACATTGAACAGGACTCGCCCAAGGACTGATCCAAAGATACCCCACTGGTCACCCCCCTCTCCCCGGATTGTACCCAATTTACCACCATCCTCTGCCTCCTGTCTGTGAGCCAGTTCCTAACCCAGTTTACCACCTTGTCTCCCATGTCTAGACTATTCATCTTGTTAACCAGCCTCTTATGTGGGATGGTGTCGAAGGCTTTGCTAAAATCGAGGTAAGCAACATCCCCCGTCCCTCCCCCCGATTTACTTTCTTCGTTGCTCAGTCAAAGAAATCTATCAGATTCGTCTGGCACAACCTACTCGCTGTGAATCCATGCTGTCTATGGTCCTGGGCACCGATGGCTTCTAGATGTCCCACTAGCCTTTCTTTAAGCAGTGCCTCCATAATCTTCCCCACTACTGAGGTGAGGCTGACCATCCTATAGTTCCCCACCTCCTCCCTACTTCTGGATTTGTGTAGAAGGACCACATGTGCCCTCTTCCAATCCTCTGGCACCACTCCTGTGTTGAGTGAGTCGGTGAACAAGACTTACAGAGGTTCTGCTAGCTCTCTTCACAGCTCCCTTAATATTCTCGGGTGTATGCCGTCTGGCCCCGTCACTTTGTCCACCTTCAATTTAGTGAGCTCCTGCAGGACTCTCTCCCCTGTGAATGGCCTGTTGTCCACTCTCCCTTCCTTGGTATCTGTTGCCTGGCTGTGGTCCCTGTCCCTTCCCCTCTTCTGTGAATACCGAACAGAAGTATTTATTCAGTATTTCTGCCTTATCCATGTCTCCCTCCTTATACTCCCCTTCCTCCCCTTTCGATCTAACAATCCTCCCCAGTTTTCCTTCTTTTGCTGATGTACCTGTAGAATGTCTTGTCCCCCCTCTTTACTGTCTGTGCTAATCCTTCCTCAGTCCACACCTTTGCTCTCCTTACCGCCCTCCCCGCTTCTCTTACACTCTAAGTACACCTCTTCATCCTCTTCCTCCCTTTGGGTCTCCTTATATTTCCTAAACCCTGTCCTTTTACGGGAGGTGCCGAAGTATGGGACGTGCTAAAAAAACTAAAAGCATACAAAGCCTGGGCCGGCCCGGTGGCGCTGAGGTTGAGGCGCTAGATGCCACACCTGCGCTACGCTGGCGACCGGGTTTGGAAATGGACCTGGGTAGCTGAGGGCTGGTAGGGGAGGAGGAGGAGGATCGGCGTCCCTCCGGATGCTCTCCTCCCTCAGGGTGGGATACCCGGGATGCACCAGCGTCCGACACCCCCACAGAGAGTCGGTGGAAGCACCGGTCCTTGAAGGGATGGGCGGTTCCGATACTAGGGGTCAGAGAGGTGGGGACGTCATATGGCGCATAAAAGGCTAGACGTGCGTCAGCATGTCACCTCTTGGGACTGAGTCCCAAACGCCGGCGTCCCCAGGGGGATGGGACAGGGGGACAAAAACTGAAACAAGGAAAAATCACCCTTGCGGTCCTGGATGACGACCTCTCCGCTTGCCTCAGACCACCGACACCAGACAGACCCCACTGTGCAGAGAAGGGGCAGGGTCCGGGATCTGGCAGCGAACATTGAGAGACCTGAAGGAGAGGATCAAGAGAGTAGGAAAAACCAGGAGGAAAAAAGGAAAAAGAATAAAAAGCAAAAGCAGACAAAGCCATGGGACCAGATGAGATGCACCCCAGAATCCTTAAGGAACTGGGGGCAGAATTAGCAGCACCCTGGCAATTCTATTCACGAAACCCTTGAAGAGCGGTGTGGCACCTGAAGACTGCAAAAAGGCAATAGTGGTTCCACTTCACAAATCAGGCAGTTGCGAAGAGACTAGTAATTACAGACCAGTGAGCCTCACGTCTATAGTACGGAAACTAATGGAGACCCACTACTCAAAGAGAGGATCACAGTATTCCTCAAACTAGCGGCTAACAAGACCCTAAACAGCACGGTTTCACAGCAGGTAGGTCATGCCAGAAAAATCTGCTCAAGTTTTTGACTCGCTACAAAAGTAGTGGACGATGGTGGGGCAGTAGATGTGGTATACCTAGATTTTAGTAAAGCTTTTGACTCAGTTCCACACAGAAGGCTGGTAAAGAAGCTTGACCACATAGGGGTTAGTCCAGAAGTAGTCAGATGGGCATAAAACTGGTTACAAGGCAGAACCCAGAGGGTACAGGTTAATGGAACGCATTTGATGGAAGGCAGGGTGACCAGCAGGGTGCCCCAGGGCTCAGTGCTGGGGCCACTGCTCTTCACTGTTTTTATAGCAGACATCGCTGACGGACTGGAAGGCAAGGTGTGTCTCTTCGCAGATGACACCAAGATATGTAACAAGGTAGAAACCTCAGAAGGAGTAAGTAAGATGAAAGCTGACCTCAAGAAACTAGAAGAATGGTCTGGAGTAGGCGGCTGAGATTTAACACCAAAAAGCGCAAGGTCATGCACAGAGGAAAGAAAAATCCAAGAAAGGAGTATTACCTAGGAGGCAAAAGACTGGTGGCCTCAAACCAGGAACGAGACCTGGGAATCAATCTCAGATGACTTGAAGGTTACTAAGCAGTGTGAGAAGGCAACATTGAAGGCCAACAGAATGCTGGGCTGCACTGGGAGGGGAATCACGGGAAGGAGGAGAGATGTGGTACTACCACTGTATAGATCGCTAGTCAGGCCTTGCCTGGAATACGGAGTCCAATTCTGGAGCCTCACCTCAGGAAGGGCATTGACTGGGTGGAAACAGTACAGAGAAAGGTGACAAAAATAATTCAGGGTCTGCAATACATGTCCTACGAGGAAAGACTTAGGGAACCGAATATGTACTCCCTGGAGCAGAGAAGAGAGAGAGAGGGGACATGACTGAAACATTCAAGTACATAAAAGGCATTAACAAGGTACAGGCACATGAACTTTTTCACTTCAAGAAGGTCTCTAGAACCAGGGGACATGGCCTCAGGCTGCAAGGAAGGAGGTTCTCTACCAACACCAGAAAGTTTTTCATCACAGAAAGAGTGGTGGACGTCTGGAACAGCCTGACCCAAGACTTTGGGGGTCAACACTGTGGGGGATTCAAGAATGTGGTATAGACACAAAGGAGCCCTGACTACAAAGCACAACTAGTGTGTCAAACAGGTCTAAAACAAATGGGCAGACTAGATGGACCTAGTGGCCTCCTTCTGCTGTCAACTTCTATGTTTCTATGTTTCTTTTAGCCCTTACTTTATCTGCCACCTCTTTCAAGAATGATAGTGGCTTTCTCCTTCTCTTGCCCTTGGATACCAATCTGATGCATTGGTTTGTCACATCCGCTATGGTTCCTTTTAGGTACTCCCACTGCTTTCCCACCCTCCCTACTATCCCCCTTTTCTCCAGGGCTATTTTGATACTCCTCCCCATTTCAGTGAAGTTTGCCTTTTGAAATCTAACACCTTTGCCCTACTGTGACTTAACTGAGTCCCTGTCCCCATGCTGAACCACACTATGTGGTGATGCAGCAGTCCAGTTGCCCTTCTACTCGGACATCTGTGATTCTAACTCCATCATCACTAGATCCAGAATCGCCCTGTCCCTGGTGGGATCAAGCACAAGCTGCCTGAATCCTGCCTCCTGTAGGGAATCTAGGATACCCCTATTCTGGCTGAAGCTGCTGCCTGGGTGGTCCAATCCACATCCAGCATATTGAAATCCTCATCAGCAGAATTTCACCTTTCACTGCTGTCTCGTGTATTTCATCCACTAGCTCCCTGTCCACTTCCTCCCCATCCTGGAGGCCTGTATATCACCCGTGCATACTGCTGTGCCATTTCAAGGTTAAAGGGTGACCCACAGTGCCTCAGCCTCCTCCTGCCAAACCTGTATTGCCTTTACACTCTCCCTGACATACAGAGTAGGTCCCCCCCTTTTATCCCCATCCCTCCTGAGCAGGCATAACCCGGTACACTGATTTCCCACCCATGATTTGCAGTATACCAGGTTTCAGTTATTGCTGCTATGTCAAGGTATGCCTTTACTATCAAGGCCTCCAGGTCTGGGAGTTTATTTCTCAGGCTGCAGGCATTAGTTACCATGACCTTTCATGTTGTGCATCTCAGACCCCCCTCCCTCACCCTCCCTGAGCCCACCATGATCCAACCACTCCTTCTCCTAGGCATCCTCTGAGGTTCAGGTTGTGGACCCAGTGTTCATTGACTGGGGATGAAAGTCCTCTGTAAACTGGCCAACTCGTCTCAGAGACAGGTGACTTCTTCCCTCAACCCAGAGAAGTGCCTGCAGATAGGGCAGCATCGCAGCCTCCAGAATGTCTGCCTGAAGACAGCTGCTCCACACCACTGCACTGCACCACTCCCATCATGTTTGTTGTGGCCTTCCCTGTTTAGTCTTTAACTACTAGCTCCTCCTTCCTTGGTAGATAGTTCCTGACAGTAGGTAGTTGAGTACCCCTACAGTCTCACACCCTATATAAGGAGTAAGAACCTTGGGGTGGCATTACACCCGGCAGTATCCAGAAACAATCAGCTTTCCTTCCTGCTTCAAGAGCCTTGCCCCTCTACCAGCAAATTCCCCACTCCAGTACTGCAAGCACTTACACTTCTGCAGCTAAAAGGGAACCAAAGAGAATTGGAGGTGCCCAGCTACACAGGAAGGCTGGAGCAACAGGTGTTCTGCCCTGGAGAAGGAGACAGGAACAAAGAAGCCCTGAGAGCAAGGGGGGCGGAGGGTGGGTCAGCATGGCCTCATGAAAGAGTCTCTCGATGATCAGCTGTTACGGTAAGTATGCAACTGTTCTATCTTCTTCAAGGATATCTCTTTCAACAGGCCACACCTGTTGCATGAGTCCCAGGCAGTCATGACACTGAGACACTCTGAGCGCAGAGGCCAGAGGCCTAAGAAGGAAGGCCTGAAGCATGACAAGGCAAAACCTGCCCTTCTTCTAGAGGCAATGTCCAGACTGCAGTGCTTTGTGAAAGTGTGGACAGTACTCCGAGTCACAGAAGCACGGATTTCTGCAGTGGAAACATTCTGAAACAGGCAACTGAAGTGGCCATGCCTCTGGTTGAAATGCCACTACTGTAACAACCCCAGGAAGTTCCTTACCATACTTCCTATAACAAAAATTAAGGCAGGTGGCCAACCATTTGGATAGACACTGTTTAGCATCTGGGCGTCCTCTTTCCCACGGGCAAAAAGAAACACAAAACTCTGACTGACTTCCTACAGTCTTTTGTATGATTAATGTATAGTAATGGAGAATTCTATGCACACCTAAAGTGTGGAGTAATGCTTCCCTGGATTGGCACGCTCTGGATAATGAACAGGCAGGTGGATGGATTGATTTAGGGTAAGCTCAGGCACCACCTTAGAAAAACTTATGATTAGTACACTAAGAGACCCTGTCTTTGTGGAAAATCAAATAAGGCTGTTCACACATGAGAGCCTGTAGCTCGGAAATTCTTCAAACTGAAGTAATGGCAACTAAAAATAATGCATTCCACAACAGAAAACGAGCTATAAGACATGGCTGGCTCAAAAGGAGGCAGGTCAGTTTCCCAAAACAAAATTCAGGTCCCAAGCGGAATCGGGTTATGGATCAGAGGCTTCAAGTGGAGGATGCCTCTCAAAAAAGTACGAGCCACATCCAACTGTGCCACAGTACGCCCATCAATGGGCACACAAAAGGCTGAAATGGCTGACAGGTGCACTTTAAGGGTGGAGTATTTGAGTCCTACATCAGATAAGGTCAGGATATGCTACAAAACCCGATTCCCTAGACAGGAGAAAATGTTCAGGTTATGAGAAGCGGCCCAGATAGCAAACCGCTTCCATTTCATAGAGTCAGTGGCCCTGGTGGAAGGTTTTCTGGCAGTTATCAGGAATCAGCCACCTTCTGAGACACCTCAAACCTGGCAATGACTATGTCTTCAGGAACCATGCATACAGATGGAGAGACTTGAGTTCTGGATGGACCAGAGTCTCTTGGGCCTGAGTCAGCAGGTCCCAGCAGAGGGACAGGGGAAAGTAGAGTTACGTAAGAACTTACCGTAACAGTAGATCTTTGAGAGGAGCTCTTGCAGCAGACCAGCACCAGCAGGACTTAGCCGTCAGGTGCCAGGACCACATAGAAACTTTCTAGCTAGTAGTCTACTACGGAGGAACTGCCTACTGCCGACACCACCCCCTGACACTGGCCTATCCTATAAAGGTGGGGTGAGCCTCACACCTCCTCATTTCCCACTGAGATCTGAAGCGGCGAAGAAGAAGAAACCGAGGAGGTTCCCCGAGAGCCAAAAGGAAAAGGGAAGCAGAAAACCTATGAGAATGGAAGAGGAAACAGCAGAGAGAAAGCAAGGGGAAGGAGGGAGGGAAAATCATGGCCTGCTGCAACAGCTCCTCTCAAAGAGCTACTGTTATGGTAAGTTCTTACGTAACTGTACTATCTTACTTCGAAGAAGCTCTTGCAGCAGGCCAACACTGGTAGGACTAAGTCTCAAGCAGTTTCAGCAGTATAACGGAAGCAGCACTGGGAGGAGGCTAGACAGCAGCCAATGGACCAAGAGAGAAGGCCCTGCAGGATGGCGAAGCCAAAACTGACTCTGTGCCTAGAAGCAATGTCCAGACTGTAATGCTTGGTAAAGGTGTGGACAGAACTCCAAGTGGTGGCTGCACAAATGACCGCAGCAGACACATTTCTGAAACAAGCTGTGGAGGCGGCAATACCCCTGGTGGAATGACCCTTAACCACTCCCGAAAGGTCCTTCTTGTACTTATGGCACCAATAAACAATGCGATTGGCTAACCACTTAGACAAGCACTGTTTGGAAACGTGAGCGCCCTCTCTCTTGGGGGCGAACAAAACAAACAACTGATCAGACTTCCTTGAAGTCTTGGTCCAGTGTGTATAGTATCACAAAATTCTATGTACATCCAAAGTATGGAGCAAAGCCTCCCCCTGGTTAGAACACTCAGGATAGTAAACTGATAAGTGGATGGGCTGGTTCAAAGTAAACTCCAACACCATCTAGGGAAGAAACTTGGGATTAATACACAAAGACACTCTGTCTTTGTGAAAAACCAAATAAGGCTCTTTACACATGAGAGCCTGAAGCTAGGAAATCCTTCGAGCAAAAGTAACAGCAACTAAAAAAACACATTACTCACCTGTAACAGTAGTTCTAGGAGTGGTACATGGTCACATCCACACTCTGTCAGTGTCCTTTCCCTTTAAGGCTTGCCGAATGTATTCAAGTTGGCTTCTCCACCCACCCTGGTGGTAACTCCCTCGGCACTGCCCCGTGACATCAGATCTTGCACGCTGGAAGCCAGACCAGTATGTCACTTGCCAGGGGAGGTTGAGTGGGTCAGTGTGGATAGACACCACATACCACTCCTAGAACTACTGTTACAGGCTAGTAACCTGTTTTTCTAGGGAAGTGGATATGGTGTACTTATCCACACTTATGGCAGACTCCTAGCAGTTCTCCGGGAGGAGGAGGCAGGGCACATCCCTACTTAGGGAATAAAGACTGAGAACTGAGGCCTCAAACCAGCATCCCGGCATGGCTCAAGGTCGATGTGGCAGTGAGAAACCAAGTGTATGCTGACCTCTAGGCAGCAACCCTGCAGATTTCCTGGATATGGATATCCCTGGAAGCAGCCACTGAGGCAGCGGTATGTCGGGTGGAATGAGCCCTTAGCCCTATGGGAGCCTCCCTACCCGCCAACCTATAGCAAAGGTCAATGCAGGATACAATCCACCTGACAATCATCCGCTCAGCTGCTAGTCTGCCAGGTGCAGCTTTAACGTAGGTGACAAATAGCTTGTGAACTTTCCCCGAACTCCAGCCGTGTGCTCCTTGTACAGTAATAGGTGAGTGCTCACTGCAGGTCCAAAGTATGGAGCTTGTGCTCTGCCTCCAAGGTGTGGCTGGTGAAATACACTAGGAGACCGATTACCTGGTTAAGGTGAAAATCTGACACAACCTTCAGGGGGAACTTTGGGTTGGAGCGAAGGACAACCGTGTCCCTGTAGAAGACCAGGTAAGGAGACTCCACCGAGAGCACCTGGTGCTCACCGATCCTTCTGGCTGACGTGATAGCCACCAGGAAGATGGTCTTCCATGACAGGTGAGATATTTCACACCTGTGTATCAGTTTGAATGGCTTGCTCATGAGCATTTCCAACACCAGCAACAAGTCCCAAGGTGGTGGTTCATGCACTGTAGGGGAAATGTGGTCAAGGCCTTTAAAAATGTGCCAGACCACCTTCTCCTGTGCCACTGACTGCTGACTGGCATGCAGAGAGAGCTGCCAGATGCAACTTAAGGGTCATCAATCGAAGGCCCGAATGGGAGAGGGACCAAAGGTAGTCGAGAATGCTAGCCACCGGACAAGATAAGAGATCGAATCCCTTGCTGTGGCATCAAATGGAGAACCTCTTCCATTTGAAGGCATAGCATTTTCAGGTTGACTCCTTCTGAGATGCCCAACCACAGCGAGGACATCTTCGAGACCCAAAGCCTGGAAGTCTAGTCACCAGGAACCAGGCTGCCAGGTGCAGGGATTAAAGGTCGGATGGAGTACCTTCCCTGACTGATGGAGAGCAAGTCAAGCAGAGAAGAAGACACCTCAGGGGCCTGCTGCTGAGGCTAAGGAGATCGGAGTACCAGAACTGGTGTGGCCAGTCCAGATCACCTGATCACCCGTGCCTTGTCCTTCCTCATTTTGAGCAACACCTTGCATCAAGGGAAATGGAGGAAAGGCATAGAGGGGTCCAGGGCCTCTAGAAAGCATCCCTCTGCAGCATTCCCCTGCTGAGAGTGGCGGGCACAGAACAGCCTCAGCTTTGCATTCTCCCTTGGAGGCAAACAGATCCTCCAGAGGGGTGTCCCACTGGGAGAACAGACTATGTCACAACCTCTGGGTGGAGAGACCACTCATGAGACACCCAGCCGACATGGCTGAGGTGTCCAGAA
Source organism: Neoceratodus forsteri (assembly GCA_016271365.2). Lineage (NCBI taxonomy): Eukaryota > Metazoa > Chordata > Ceratodontiformes > Ceratodontidae > Neoceratodus > Neoceratodus forsteri. The sequence continues at coordinate 925,442,846 of CM028133.1, read as the reverse complement.
GCTGGCTGGCGACACCAGCCACATGAATGGCCAGGAGATCGGCCTCCAGGCTGCATACACGCTGCCCACATGCGGAGAGCTTCCTTGCACAGAGGAAGGGATTATGCCACCCTGTTTGTTGAGGTAGATATGGCCGTGGTGTTGTCTGTCTGGACCTGAACCACCTGACCCCGGAATGTGAGGAGCAAAAGCAGTCAGTGTTGGCTGAACTACCCGGAGCGCCAGCAGGTTATGTGGGTACCAGGACCTCGGGGTCCAGAACCCATGGATTCTGTGTTCCCCAGGTGGGCACCCCAGCCCATGAGAGAGCATAAGTCGTCAGGATGACCATCGACTCTGGGCGGACAAATGGGATTACTTTCCTGCAGATGTTCTGGGACCAACCACCACTGGAGGGCATCCCACACTGGCTGGGTCACAGTGACTGGCTGGTTGAAGTGGCACTTGCGCTGAGGCCATTGGCAGGTTAGCTCCCACTGCAGAGGCACATTCTCTAGTGGGCCCAATGGACCACGCTGATGCAGGCCACAATGTATCCCAGGAGGTGCAGGAAGTCCCGAGCAACACGCAACTGTCCAACCCAAAATGATCGGGCAAAGGAGGAGAGCCTCCACCCTGTCCGCAGGGAGTAGCGCTGGCTCTGCAAGAGCTCAGCCTGCCTCGATGAAACTGATCACCTGTGAGGGCATGAGTTGTGACTTGGCCTCACTGACCAGGAGGCCAAGGGAGATGCAAGTCTGGAGGCCAGGTCTGGACCACTCCACCTCCTGCCTGGAGGGACCCACAATCAGCAAGTCATCCAGGTAGGGTAAACCCGGACTCTTCGGCACCTCAGGTAAGCTGTTATCATTGTAATGCACTTGGTGAAGACCTGGGGCAGAGGACAGGCCAAATGGCATAGCCTGAACTTGTAGAGGATCCCTCCACCCAGAATCGGAGGAGGGATGGACAGATTGGGACATGAAAACATCCTGAAGATCAGGGACTAAAACCCATGTTCTGCTTAAGAGATAGTATGACCTGTGACCATCCTGAAGGTGTGCAGCCTGATGAGCTAGTTCAGGGCGCAAATCTAAGATGGGGCACCAGTCCCCCATCTGTTTGGCACCAGGAAGTACCTGAGACAAACCCTGGGTATTCTGGAGGTCCAAGACTGGAGCCACGACCTCCTTGCAGAGGAGCTGGGCTATGTCATCTCAAAGGGCTGACAGGATGTCAACGAACACGATGCCCTCTCGTGTTGACCTCTGTTGTGAGAGCTAGGTGATGACTAGGGTCGAATCGGAACAGGTTTCATCCCAGTAAACATGAGCTGCTGCCAAATCAAGTCCTCGCAGTGTCAACGCAACTTGCACTGAAGCCTCTCCTCACCCGAGGAGGATAAGGAATAGCGGTGACAATGCTTCCCTGAGCACCAAGAGCAGAAGCGTTGATGCCAATGAGGGCTGCTCAGCTCAGGAGAAGGAGAGCAGGATTGTGACCTTGATCATTGGGGGTCTGATGACGGGCCTCAGAGGGGGCAGGCGAATGCAAAGGATCCTCCAGGTTTAGAATATCCCGTGGAAGGGGTGGCAGATCAGCCAACTGATCTGTCCTAAGTCAGAAACAAGACCAGAGTCCTGGATAAGGAGTTATCGGCCCTTTAGGTGACAACGGGTTGACCGGCTCGAAACATCTCAGCCAGAAGATGAGCCTGCGTCTCCACCCAACTGACCCACTGGGGAGACAGGGGCTGGCAGTCTGTGCTGAGGAATTGACCGAAGTTGGAACTTCCAGAGAAGCGCAGGAATTGGAGGCCCGAGACCGCTCCCGATCCCATGATCGAAAGAGTGCTCCTGATCCCATGATCAACGGTGAGATCATTTCTTGGTCTCTTTCTTAGACTTTGATTTGTGCTTAGAGGGACACTGCCCATGAGTGGGAAGGGCCTGGAACAATTCTTTCAATACCCCAGTAAAGGTGGCACCCAAGGAGAATGGCAAAAAGACTGAAGCCAGCCCACCGAAGCAGCGGCAAGGCAACTGCTTGCGTCGCTGATGTCCCAGGTTCGGGAACTGATCTGGAAGTCTGAGACCTGGACGGGCAGAGAAGGATGGAGCATCTGAGGGATGGCTCTCCTTCTCTGTGGGGGAGGTGGAGTGTCCAACTGAACGGCGACCTCTGGCAGAGGCTGGGGCATTGTAGGAGAGCTGCGCCTGACTGAGTGGGAGGCAGGACAGATGCTGGCATCACTGCACACCCGCCTCCTTGGGAACACTGCAAAACCTCTGGTCCCCAGGTATGACACTTTGCCCTAGCGCCGTTCCTGCTGCAACCAGTGCCAGTCCAGGGGGTCCCACCCGTGGCCCCTGCCATGGGGGCAAACCAGGGTATGCCACTGGTGTCCTTTGGGGTGAAGTGCCCATCCGGTGGCCCTTGGTGGGGTAAACCTGGGCATGGTGGGAATGGCGCTCAGGGCCAGGGGGCATGCTCTCTCCTTAGAGAGAGATTGGGGGTGGGGCAGGAACAAATAAAAAAGGTTGAAGCCAAGGAGGTGTGAGCTGCAGCCTGAGGCAGCGGCCTCCTCAAACACCACAAGTTGCTCGGTGGACCCTCAGCCACGGAGACCACCTGACAGGCATCCTTAGATTTGAGTGGCAGGTCCCGATCATCTGGATGACCTAGAGCAGGCAGGCATGATAATCCTCCAAAGTGGATGGGTGGAAAATGCTGCAAATACTGGAGGCCTGGGGATGTGTTTCGTGGCCCTGGCAGTAAAGCGACAAGGTAATGAAGATCTGTCCAGGACATCTTCTGCCCGAGGCACATTTCTGGAATCCCAGAGCAGACTACGTTGTCCATGTTAATGGCGAGAAGAATAGCCTGAAGTGTTTTACTGAAAATCTGAAGAAAGGGTCTCTGCAGCACAACAGCGGTAAGGAGAAAACCTTTTTTTCCAGCGGAAAGAAGATCTGACATCACAGGGCGGAGCCGAGAGAGTTACTCCTGGGTGAGTGGGAGGAGACAGCTTGAAGATGCTCCAGCAAACATTAAAAGGGAAAGGACATGGCCAGAAGTATGGATAGGTACACCATATCCATGTCCCTAGAAAGAGCGCTTTCGTTGACAGAAAGTGCAGCTCACAACTCGCAGAAAGTTCAAGGGGAGGAAATATGAATTTCTCCAACATAAAGCTGGGGTCCCATGGAGGTAGTGTGTCCTGAATGCAAAGTTTCAGATGCAAAATGCCCCACAGGAAAGTGTGGGAAACCTCAAACTGAGCCAAGGCCCTGCCCTCCGATCAGAGCATGGTATGCAGAGATGGCAGAACCATGCGCCATTGAGAGAGGAGTACCCAAGCCTGGAGTCTGAAAGAGAGAGAAGGTACTCCAACACCCGATTCACCAGACAGGTGAAGGGTCCAGCTGGCACAGAGAGCAGCCCAAAGGGCAAAGTGCTTCCACTTCATGGCATAAGTGGCCCTGGTGGGAGGCTTTCTTCTGGCAGCCACTAGGACATCTGCAACCTCAAGGAAACCCTAAAGCGAGTGATGGCTAAATCCGAGGAGCCACGATGGAAATGTGAAGATTTTAGATCTGGACAGACCAGGGTGCCCAGGTCCTGGGATACCAAGCCAGTGCACAGGGGCAAGGGCACTGAAGGTTCCACCACCAACTGCTGCAGCAAGGGTAACCAAATCTGACGCAGCCAGAAGGGGGCTATGAGAATTATCTCTGCCCCCTCCAACTGGAGTTTGAACAGCGCCCTCTGAAGAAGTGGGAAGGGTGGGAAGGCATATAGAAACCTCTCTTTCCAGGACAGGGACGATGCGCCTCGCCAAAAAACTCCTGGCTCAGCATCGAGCAAACAAAAAAGTGGCAGTTTTGCATTGTGTGTGGATGCAAAAAGGTCCAACTCTGGGCAACCTCATCTGTCGAAGAGATCTTCAACCACTGGGGTCAAGAGCTCCCACGCATGAGCCCTTGACCAGGAGCAGTTTAGACTGTCCACCAGGATATTTTGGATGCCTGGAACATGGACAGCTGAGAGCTCTGGACCGTGCTGAATGGCCCAATACCAGACCCTCATCACTTCTTGACACAGGGAGTAGAGTGAGTCCCCCCGCTTGCTGATGTACTAGACCACGCACATATTGTCCATTTGCACCAACAGCACACCAGGAAGGAGATGAATCTGGAAGGCCTGCAGAACATACAGAACCGCTGTGATCTCCAGGTCATTGATGTGGAGACCCTGTTCCACTTCTGTCCAAGTGCCTTGACTCTGGTGGGCATCCAAGTGAGCTCCCCAGCTCAGACCCAAGGTGTCAGTCATGAGAATCTGATGAGGGGCCGGGATTTGAAAGGAACCCCCCAAAGCAGGTTAGATGGCTGCAGCCACCACGACAGGACTCGTTTGATGGGATTGGAGACCATGACCATCTGGTCCAGGTAGTCCGTCCGGTGATTCCACTGGACTCTCAATGTCCACTAAGGTATCCACATGTGAAGTCGGTGAGGGAAACTGTGGCAATGGCTGCTGCCATGTGCCCTAGGAGCTGTAGGAAATCCCATGCAGGGACTTGGTGTCTGAAGGAGACCAGGAGAATGTGGGCCATCAGGCGCTCTGCCCTGTCCATGGACAAGAAGGCCATGCCCTGAGCCGTATCCAGAACTGCTCCTATATACTGAAGGTGCTGGCAAGGAAATGAGGGGACTTCGGCCGACTGATACCGACACCCAGGGCCTGAATGAGGTGGAAGGTATACTCCAGGGTCTGGACAAGATGGCCCCTGGGGGGTGCCACTAGCAGTTAATTGTCCAGGTAGGGAAACACACAGAAGCCCTGCCTCCTCAAAGCAGCTGCTACCACCACCAGGCACTTGGTAAAGACCCTGGGGGCTGAAGAGAGGCCAAAATGGAGGGCCCTGAATTGAAAATGAGCTCCCTGGAAATGGAAGCAGAGGAAGCGCCAAGGAGAAGGAAACATCTGATATGCAGATATGCATCCTGCATGTCCAGAGAACAAAGCCATTCTCCCGTGCAGAGGGCAGCAACCAGAGAGGGTGACCATCCTGAACCATTTGTATTCTATTTACAAGCTGAGATGACTCAGATCCAGGATGGGACAGAGGTCCCCGGTCTTCTGGGATCAGGAAGAAGTGGAAGTAGAATCCCTGTCCCACTGTGCTGGAGGGACAAGCTCTATGGCACTTTTTTGCAGGAGAGCCTGAATTTCCTCTCAGACAAGGAACAGATGAGCTGGGGGGGGGTAAGAAGAGATTCCCGGAGGGTTTTCTGGAAGCCACTCAAGAAGCTCTAGGATGTGGCCATGTTCTATGACCTGCAGTACCCAGTTGTCTGAGATAATGTCCCACCACACATCAAGATGAAGGGAGAACTGACCCCCAACGGCTTTCCCTAAAACATTTTCTGGGGGGGGGTGGCCAAGAAGTCTGGAGTGTGCGCTGGGAGGACGGTCGCAGGTGCGCCTCACTGTGGGAAGAGTGGTGAAAGGGCAGCAGCTGACCAGTCTTAGGTTGGGTATGGTACAGTGAGTGAACGGATCGGTGGGTGTGGCTCAACTCCTCAAAGGAGGAAATTATATCCTGCACATCCCTGCCAAAAAGGACAGAACCCCCGGAAGGGGTCGTCCAAGATGCTGAACTGCACATCAGAGGCAAAGCCGGAGCCAGGAATGGCACTGGAGGCAGACACCTGGGGCCACTCCACTACCAAAGCATCTATAACATCATAGGTGGCCCTAAAGACTACGGTCCCTACATCACCACTCGCCTTGAAGACCTTGGAGAGCTGTGTTTTGGAAGGGTCATTAGGCAAAGCCTAAACCAGTTCCCTGGCCTGGTCCCAGAGGACATTGTGGTACTGGGCCAGGTGGACTAAATAATTAATGACCCGGATGGGCAGGGTGGAGGAGGCGAAGACTCACTTGCACAGTTGGTCCAGCTGCCTGGATTCTCTGTCAGGGGAGAGAGGCGCTAAGGTGCTTGGGCTTCTTGGTACAGTCATGCGTCATGTTGATGATCACAGAGTCAGCTTTGGGCTGACCCCCCAAAAAGGTATTACCAGCTGGAGCGTGGTAGAGCCAGTTTAGGGTGCTTCCAAGCCACCCTGGTGACATCTTCACAACAGTCAATAAGAGGGGGCATAACCACAGGGAGGGCATTAGGCTGCCTCAAATAAATGGTTAGGCAACACCGCCTCCGGTCCTGTTCCTTCGCTTCCCAGCCCATGGTGGCGTGGATGTGCCTCATGATGTTCATGAATGATGGGTCATCAGAAGGGGACTTAGGAATCACCTTAATGGGTTCCTCACCCTCAGAAGAGTTCCCCGGGCTGGAGGAAGACTCCAAGTATTCTAAGTCATCTTCATCCACCTCATCTGGCTCACTTTCAGCCGGCGGGTGCACTTCCTGACAAGTACCGGAACCGGCATCGGGTTTTGAGCCGCTGAATCCCTGTGTATGGGGGTACTAGGAGCTGGTAGCGCCTGGGCCAGGGGTGGAAGATCCCAGGCAGGCCCTGAGGAGCGGGTGTCTGCTTTTGCATGAAAGATCACCATGCAGAGAACAGGGCATTGTAATCCACCAGTGCTGGGTAATTATATATGGGTGGATGAGCACAGGCCGGTGCCAGGTAAGAAAAAGATGGCGGTAGGGCCCACCTAGGGCCAGCAGGTGCAGGCTGCTGGTACACTGGTGGAGGGTCAGCAGGCACAGTCTGTGAGACTGGCACTGGGCCTGTGGGCTACAGCAGACACAATACTGGTGCTGGGCCTGCAGACTGTGGTAAGGGCAGTACTGGCAGCAGGCCAGTGGAGCCAGATGAGGACACCTGGGAGTGGAATCCACTGGCATTGGGAGGCGAGAGACGAGTGCTTGGGGGGAAGGGGCAAAGGTAGAGGCGATGCCGGACTGGAATAAACACCAGTAGCCTGCTGCGGGCACTACTAAGAAGGACTGGCATCAGACCCCGTAGAGGGGACTGACACAGGCAGTGCCGTGGCTGGGGGGGGGGCGATGGCAGAGGAGTCAACACCAGCCGAGCCTCCTGGCCGAGAACCCGTGGAAGTGATGAGCCTAAGCGTCAGGTGCAGGGGACCAGGAGACAAAGTCTCCTGCCCTGAGAGTTAAGGGCAGGAGGTGGGGACACCGACAGACCTGCGGGAGTAGGGTAAGGGCCACGAGGCCAACCCCCCCGCAGGAGGCCAACCCCTGTCACAAGTGAAGGTTTATGGGGAGACCATAAATAGGAAGCAGTCCAGTCCCGGTGTTTGTTCCAGTGCTTGTGCTTCCTGCTAGATTTTTCCCAGGACTGAGAAGAGGAGGAGGAGGAAGCCCCAGAAGACTAGGCTGGTGAAGCTAAAGAGCTCCAGGCCTGCAGCTCCTTTTCCATCGTGACGAGCTTCTGCTTGATGATATGGCTTTCAGGATTTTAAGATGACGCTCTGAGTGGCCTGGTTGAATTTCTGGCTGACCTGGCAGGCTTTGGTGTCGTGGCTGGGCCTAGGCACAGATACAAGCAGAGTGACAGTGTTTTAGGAATTTGTTTGCTACAGGCACACTTTGTGGAGTGGTCGGAAGATGAGGCAGGTGGAGAAGACAAACTCGATGTCGGTAACACTGAAAAACTGAAGTTAAAGCTAAAGAAAATAGAGAAAATAAAAAAGCATGGCAAGCGCGGGAAAAACAGGTTACTCGCCTGTAACAGTAGTTCTAGGAGTGGTATATAGTATATGGGGGCCTGCAGCTGAGGCTGAGGATATCTGGATACTAGAACTGGTGCGGCCAGTCTGGGGGTACCAGAATCACCTTTGCCTTGTCCCACCTCACCTTGAGGAGCATCTTGTGGATCAAGGGAAATGGAGGGAAGGTGGAGAAGAGGCCTAGGGTCCATGTCCTCGAGAAGGCATCCCCCTGCAGCGAGCCCTGCAGAGGGAGTAGGCATGAAACAGCCTCAGCTTGGTGTATTCCCTGGAGGCAAACAGTCCACCATCGTTTACCCCAGTGGGAGAACAGGCTGTAAGCTACCTCTGACAGAGAGACCACTCGTGGGATGTCTCGCCTAAGCAGCTGAGAGCATCCACCAGATGGTTTGCGGCTACTGCCACATGAATGGCTAGGAGATCCGCCTCCAGATGGCTGAAGAGAGTCCAGATGTGGTGCGCCTCCCTGCAAAGCAGATGGGAGTGCATGCCGCCCTGTTTGTTGAGGTAGTACATAGTCGTGGTATTGTCTGTCTGGACTTGAACCACTTGACACTGGAGCTGAGGAGCGAAAGCTGACAGTGCCAGTCTGACTGCTCTGAGCTCCAACAGGTTGATGTGGTATTGGGACTCCTCGGGGTTCCAGAACCCATGGACCCTTTTGTCCCCCATGTGGGCTCCCCAACACATGAGAGAGGCATTGGTCGTGAGGACAGCCATCTGCTCAGGGCAGACAAATGGGATCCCTTCCTGCAACTGGTTTGGGGCGGTCCACCATTAGAGAGCATCCCACATCTTCTGCGTTACAGTGATCAGCTGGTCAAAATGACCGTGGTGCTGAGTCTCCTGGGTGGCCAGCTCCCATTGGAGGGGGCGCATGTGCCACCGGGCCCAGTGGACCACAGAGGTGCATGCCGCCATGTAACCCAGAAGGCACAGAAAGTCCTGGCAGGCGCAATTGCCCAACCAAAAATGACTGGGCAAAGGAGAAGAGAACCTCTGCCCTGTCCACCGGAGCCGTGCTCTGGCTTGACAAGAGTCGAGCTCTGCCCCGATGAAGCACACCACCTGAGAGGCATGAGTTCTGACTTGACCTCGTTGATCAAGAGGCAGAGTTGGGAGCAGGTCTGGAGGGCCAGGTCCCTGGACCTCTTCACCTCCTGCTGGGTGGGACCTGCTAAGAGCCAACTGTCGAGGTAGGGGTACATTTTCACTTCCCCCAATGCCTGAGATGGGCTGCCACCACTGTGATGCATTTGGTGAAGATCCATGGGGCCGATGATAGGCCGAACAGCATGGCTCGGAACTCGTATAGGGTCCCTTTGGCTCTGAAGTGGAGGAACCGCCAATGAGATGGACGGATTGGGACATGAAAGAACGCATCCTGCAGATTCAGTGAACAGAACCACATGTTTTGCTCCAAGGATGGTATGATCTGGGACAGAGTGACCATCCAAAAGGTGCGTGACCTGAGATACTGATTTAGGTCATACAGATCTGGAATGGGGCGCCAGCCCCCCGTCTGCTTGGGCACCAGGAAGTACCTGGAGACAAAGCCTGGGTCTGCTGGAGAATCCACCACTGGAGCTACTGCCGCCTTGAGGAGGAGCTGAGTGATGTCGTCTCAGACAGTTGACTGAGTATGGACGGATACTCTTTCCTCCCAAGGGGCGTGGGCTCAGCTTGGAGGGTACTGCTCGAATTCCAGAGGGAGTCCCTGACCGACCACCTCCAATACCCACCTGTCCATAGTGATAACGGACCAGGCAGAAAGGAAGTGGCAGAGCCGGCCCCCCACAGGAGGACCCAGAGCTGGCGTGACGGGAGACAGGGTGGCAGCCCCCGTCCCGTTACTGAGCAGGCTTGGAGGAGGAGGATCCAGGACCTGAACCTCGTACTCCTTTACAGACCTGGGAGGGCCTGGGCTTGGGCTGGGTGTGTCAATCTTAAGCCTGCTGCTGCTGTTGCTGCTGCCCTCCTTGAAAGGAGGGTTGCTGGGCTGCAGGAGAAGAGTACCAAAAAGGCTTCTTCTTCTTCTTCTGCTGCTGCTTCACACTCGAAGAACCTTTACCAGAAATAGTATCCAAGGTGGTGTTGGACTGCTCAATGTATTGAAGGTGACCAGCCACACCTGGGCCGAAAAGGTCGGTGCCCAGGAAAGGCACATCTGCTAGTTTGTGCTGAATATCTGCCGGGAAAGAGGAGCGTCTCAGCCAAGCCCTGCAGCAAGAGGCAACTGCGGCTGCCATCTAGTGGGCACAAGAATCCCCAATGTCCAGGGCTATCTGAAGCTGCTGTTTGGCAACAGTCTGGCCCTGATCCCAGACCTGCTTGACCGTGGTCTGCATGACCGCAGTGTGGTGTGGGAGGACTTCATCCAAAGACCCCAAGTGGGCATGGGAGAACAGTGCCATGATGACAGCCGAACTTGCCTGACGGAGGCCCAAAGATGAGGCCACATAGACCTTTCGAGCCGAATGATCCAAATTTTTGGATTAATTCTCGGGAGGTCGATCAGTGTCGGCAGAACTGCCAGTACGCCTGAACACAGAGGCATTCACCAGGCTATCATCTGAAGGGTTTTCTGTGAACCCCGCAAGGGACCCCATGGGCACCGCATACTTGTGGGCCATGCGGGCAGATGGAGCTGGACAAGAGGCAGGGCACTGCCAAAGTTCTAGAGCCGGGCCAACTATGGCCTCGGCCACCGGAAAGGCCTCCATAGGGGTATCCCCTCTCTTGAGGATGTCTGTGAGAGGGTACTCCGCCTTTTTCTGGATAGGTTCCAGAGGCATCCCTTGTAGACTCGAGATGAGGCGAAGAATGTCCTGAAAAGACGAAGGACCTTCCTCCATCTCTAGCCCATCAGCCGATTCATCATCTCCAGGATGAGAATGTAGGCCGGTCTCGTCCGAATCCGAGGAATCCAGATACAATGGTCAACCGCCTAGGTCACCTTCGACCCGCCAAGGGCAGTCTGGAGTGACAGTGACCGAAAGACGCCGGGGAAGCCCGGTGTCTTGTCTATCTCCTTTGGAAGGAGCCCCTCCAACAGGCTGCCTGGGCAGCGGTTCAACCACGATCGGTGGAGAGACTGGTACTGGCCGAACCAGAGGTTTCGCCAGCTCCACGGGCGGGGGAACCGACTTAATCAGCTCCAAAGGAGTTTGCTTCGGCCCGGAGGTGAAAGTCAAGTAATGGCCAGGGTAGAAGCCGTGGTCGGCTTGTGCCTGGACAAAATTAGCTCTTGCCACATGAAGTCCTCATAGCGCCAACTAAGTTTCCGCCACAGTCTCTCCTCATCTGAGGAGGAGGAAAACAACCGATGGTGTTGCCTCTTTTTCGACTTATGGCTCTTCCTCGCGCCTTTCGGTTGAGGGGTCCTCAACCGACTGAGATCAGACGGGCCAATTTGGTCACTCAGGAGACACCAGCAGAGACCAGTGATTTCTGGGTGGGGACCACATCCTCGACGAATTCCCAGTGGGCTGGGTCTCCTCGTCTGGGAAAGAAAGGACCAGAGTCCAATTAAGAGAGTCGCTGACAATGAGTCAATTGGGTTAATGACTATTTCGACCTCGTTGATCAACACTTCGGTTGACTGGCTAGATGGCAAGGCTGAGAAGCCAGCAGGCGAAGAGGCAATCTCGACCAAAGTCGAGACTGACGGTTCCTGGGACCGAGATCTCTCCCGATTCCAAAAATGTCTTCGCCGAGATAAAGATGATCCCGGGTCCTTTTCCCCACTTATGGGAATGAGAGGAGTGCGTGCCCGCAGGATCCTCCCCCTTAGTTGGGAGAGACCAGCACAACTCTTGGAAAGAACCCAAGAAGGTGGAGCCCAGGTTGAGCAGACTGAAGAAGCTCCAAGAGGAAGATTCTGTAGCCCAAGATGTTTCCTCCTGGAAGGCTTGCATACGTTCCAATTGCTCAGCGGATCCTGTGGCTGTGGAAACCACCCACCGAGCCTCCTTCGATTTCACCGGAGGGTCCCGGTTTTCTGGCCTCCGCAACTTCAGGTGTGCGAGACAGTCGTCGAGGACATTAGGGTGAAATGCAAGGCAGAAGTCGCACTTAGAGGTGTCATGGCCGACATCCAAGCAATATACGCATGCGGTGTGGGGATCGGTGCATGACATTTTCTGGTCGCAAGAACACTGGCAAAATCAAGGGGAAGATTTGTCTTCCATAATCGAAGCAGAAGCATCACGGTCGATAATGCGAACTAGACGAAGTTTCGGAATAACCGAAGGTTTAGAAGCCAGGGCCTACAAAATGTAGGAGCATAAAGGAGGCAACCTGACTCTTCCAGCGGAAAGGAAGATCTGGCGTCATGGGGCAGAGCAGAGGGTTATACCACCCGTGTGGGTGGGAGGAGCCAGCTTGAAGACTTCTGGCGATCCATAAAGGGAAAGGGGACATGCCAATAAGTGTGGCTGAACAACATATCCACGATCCTAGAAATGGTGGTTGACTGTAGCTGCGACATCCACTAAGGTCTGACGTGTGCGAATTGATGTTGGAGGTAAAGAACTGGGGAGGGGGTTGGGGACTGCCCACCTTTATATGACAAGCCGACATCAGAGGGTGATGTCAGCGGTTGGTGGTTCCCCCCCCCCCCCACTGTGGTAGACTACAAGCTAGAAAGATTCTGTGTGATCCTGGCACCTGATGGCTAAGTCCTAGTGATGTTGGCCTGCTGCAAGAGCTTCCCTGAAGTAAGATCTGGAGGTTCTACAGCCAATTGCTGTAGTAGTGGAAATCATATCTGCCGTGACCAAAATGGTGGCACCAGAATTAAGGTGGCACCCTCCATCTGTAGTTTGATGAAAACCCTCTGAATCAGTGGGAAGGGAGGAAATGTGTAGAAAAATCTCCCTTTCCAGGAGAGGGACAACACATCTCGCCAGAAAACTCCAGGCTCTGAATCTAGCATGCAGAAACATGGCAGTTCTGCGATAAATGGGGACACAAAACAGTCCAACTCTGGATGACCCCACCTGTTGAACAGGTCTTCTGTGACTGAGGGCAGCAGCTCCCACTCATGCACTTTGGACTGTGACTGGCTGAGACTGACCGCCAGTGCATTTTGGTTGCATGACACATGGACAGCTGACAGTTCTAGACCATGATCTAGTGCCCAGTACCAGACTCTCGTCGCTTCCTGGCACAGGGGGTAGGAATGGGTCTCCCCTTGCTTGTTGATGTAGTACACCACACTGAGATTGTCCGACTGTACCAACAGAGGGCCCAGAAAGAGATGGGTCTGGATGGCCTGTAAGGCATACAGAACTGCTCACATTTCTAAGATGTTTATGTGGAGGTGAATCTCCCAGTGGGACCAGAGACCCTGGGTCTGATAAGGACCTAGATGGGCTCCTCAACCTACACCCGAAACATCTGTGGTGAGGATCTGGTGAGGAGTGGAGATAAGAAAGGGGAACCCCTTTAAGAGATTCGCTGGGTCCATCCACCAGTGAAGCACTCTGTGTACTGGTGGGGAGACAAGGACCAGCTGATCCAGATTGTCGGATCGCTGATCCCACTGAACCATGTTTTTTTATTTAGAAGTTAAGTAGGTCATAAGATAGGTTCTATGAAACAAGTCTCATTTACAGAGAGCAGACAAGTCATTAAAACAATGTATACACAAGTTAGTATAAACAACAATAATTTTGCAGATACATATTAAGACTGGTACATATAAAGTCATTGCAAACACACTGTTTAAGTCACAAAAAATACAATAACGATACAAGCAAAATTGTCCTGGAAAGCGTCAGTTAAAACAAGTGCATGTAAGTTGTTCTATGTATTAACAGCTTTTCTAATTTATGTTTAAAAGTGTAAAGAGGGTCCACTGCGGAATCCTCATGTGCAACCTGGCCAAAGGGACTGTAACAATGGCCACGGCCATGAGGCCTAATAGTCTGAGGAATGTCCTGGCTGGTACATATTGGCTCTGAGCCACCTCCTGGACCTGGGCAATAAGGCCATCTGCCCTGTCTTGGGGAAGGAAGACTTTGCCCTGAGTAGAGTCCAGGACTGCTCCTATGTATTGCAATCTCTGAGAATTTATTTTATTTATTAAATTTTGGTGACCGGATAGGCCCTCAGAGCCCTGAGGGTCCCTTTTTCAGGGGCGACCAGGGATAACAATACATATTTTGATACAGAGAGAGACAATTGGGTTACAGAAAGCACATTTTTAAGGTTGGCATGCAGGCAACAGTCCTGGTTAACAAGAAGATACTGTTTGCACTGGTTGGCGAGGATACAATCATGACTGACAAAAGGTGTTTTCAGGTGAGAGCTATCTAAGGGCGGTGACAAGGCGAAGGTCAGGATCTGAGGGTACCTGGGTAAGAAAAAAAGGTGCGGATCTTATGAGCCATGACAATAGCAAGTGCTGGTGTCAGTCATGTGGGACTTTAGTCTGGTGCAGAAGTTCACGAATGAGGAGGCTTCCTGCATAGGAGGAGGCGTTGGTTCCACAGGTAGGGGCTAGGTAGGAGAAAGACCTGCCACCAGCGTTAGTCCCGATTCTGGGAACTTTCAGCAGTGTTCACCCTGACGTCCATAGTCTCCGGGGATTTTGTTTGATGGCTATGGATCCTATTATGCTGGGTGGAGCAGATGGTCTGAGTAGCTTGAACGCCAGGCAGAGCAGGGGGTACTGTAGACGTGCGGTCAGTGAGGGCCACCATAGCTGGACCAGCGTATCACAGTGGTGACTTCGCCAGTGGTCCTGAATAGCGAACCGGGCAACCTTGTTGTACACTATTTTCATCCTAGAGACCTCTTGCTTAGCCCTGCCCTGTATAATTGGAGCAGCATAGGTCAGGGTGGGGAGCAGGACACTAGTGCCAATTGAGAGCCTGGCCTCAGGGATGAGCTGATCCTTGAGATGGTACAGGATACCAAGTTTACAGTGTAAGATCTTGGTAACCTGGTCCACATGGTTCTTGAAGGTGAGGCACTGGTCAAGTGTTAGACCCTAGATATTTTAAGGAGGCACTACCTCAATGCAGCTACCAGAGAGTGAAGTGAGTTGCAGGGAGGAGGTCCTGTCATGACCCAGGGATCTGTGCCCAAATAGCATCGCCTTGGTTTTGCCTGTGTCCAGGACCATTTCGTTTCTCTCAGCCAGGTCTCTAGAAGTGAGGTCACCTTGGAGGAGGGATCAAGAGCTGCCATGTCACCCAAGGATCGGTAGATAATGGTGTCATCCATACTGAACGACCGAGCTACCCCACAGTGGGTATTTAGGTTGTTTGTAAACAAAGAAGAAAAGGAGGGGCTGAGGATTAAGCCTGTGGTAATCCTCTTCTAGGGGTAGTGGACCTTGATATGGCACCCTTCCAGATGACCCTCTGTGTCCGGTCAGCTAAGTAACTCCCAAACCACTTGAGGGCAAGGGGGTCAAGGCCCAATTTGTCCAGCTTTTGTAACAGGAGTTTGTGGTCAACAAGGTCAAATGCCTTGGACAGATCTATGAATACGGCATCTGTGGGCATCCCATTATCCATTGCTCTGAGTACATCATTCGAGAAGTTGATTAAGGCTGTGTCTGTCCCATGATTAGGTCTAAATCCATGTTGGAAAGGAGCTAGAAGCTGATGAGTCTCCAGGAAGTCGTGGAGTTGACAGCAGATTAATCTTTCTTGAAGCTTTGCAAGTGTGCAGAACAGTGAGATAGGCCTGTAATTATTTATGTTTTCCTGGAGCCACCTTGTGTATTGGGACCACGTTGGCCTGTTTCCACTGTTCAGGAATGATTCCTTCCTGTAGGGATCTGTTTAAGAGCAAGGTCAAAGGGTCTTGAGAGGAAGGGGCTCCAGCCTTTAACAGCGAGGTTTATCCCATCAGACCCCGGAGCCTTTGACTTTCAGGGTCCCTAGGAGGGTTAGGACCTCTTTGCTCTTCACCAGTCTTAGTGGAAAGAGGGTCGTGCAAGGCTTGTCACGTCTGGAGCCGTGGTCAAAGGGACAGACAGTCCTTGTGAGCCTCAAGGTTTGTAAAGTGTTTGTTAAGGGCAGAGGCTATTAGAGGGAAGTCGCTAACTAACTGACCATTTACCTTAACGGGACCAGGTTCAGTCTTGTTGTTTCCCCTGATCAGGCCATTGATATGATGCCAGAAATGCTTAGGATTGCCTAAGCTGTTTTTCTGTAGATGAGTGACGTACTCCCTTTTTGCAAGTTTGATGGCTCTCTTGGTTTTGTTTCTTAAGGCTTTGTAAGTCACCAGGTCTGCCAGGAGGAAGGAAAGCGAACTTCTTCAGGTCTTCCGACTAATCATGAGGGTTTTAAGGGATGGGGAGATCCACTTATAGCAGCTACCTTTGTTCTCAGTTTTTGGAGGGCAACGAGGTTAGCTGCTCAATATAGTAGGTTCTGGAAGTGCTCGAGGCCTCTGCCATTGTAGGGAGGAGCGTGATTAGGCTCCAGGCCAGGCTGCATAGGTAGTTGTTGAATTGTACTTCAAAGAATTTTGAGTAGTGGTGAGCTGTAAGGATTCTGGGCTGGTCCTTGGGCGCTCTGTTCTTCCAGATGCAGAATATTGGGGAGTGGTCACTCAAGGTGTCCGCCATTATTCTGGCTTTCTGGATGTTAGAGGGGCTGGACACAAGAGCCCAGTCAAGGGTGGTGTGATTCCCCATTTTGTAATTGAGCCTGGTTGGGTCAGAGATTACCTGTACCAGGCCTGCCTCTTGGGTTTGAGCCATAAAGGCTTGACTTGGGTCCTGGGCCCAGTTCAGATTGAAGTCCCCCAGAATGAGGAGCTCCGAAGAGATGTCATGGGCCGTGATCTTAGTGATTGCCTCAAGGGATTGGAGTGCTGACCTGGGAGGGTGGTAGATACAGCCATTTGTGAGTTGTTTAGAGTGCCCTGGGGTAATGCGGATGAAAACAGATTCTCCATCAGAGGGGGTACTTTGCTGTAGGTTTAGAAGCAACACTGTAAGGGCTTCCTTAGCATAAATGAGTACGCCACTCCCTCTTTTAGTCAGCCTATCCTTGCGGTAGGTACTGTAACCCTGGGGCTGTATCTCATGATCTAGTATGTGGGTCTTAAGCCAGGTCTCTCAGATGGCGAGGGCATCCAGCTTGTAGAGGTCAAGCCAGGCTTGTACTTCTTGCATTTTTGGTCTGAGGCCACATACGTTCATATGCGCTATCCTCAGCCCCTTAGTGGCTGTCCAGTGAGGGTCCTGAGAGGATGTGATTAAGATATTGGTGGTGTGAGAGCCAGTGTTGGATTAAATATCTCCTGCCAGGAGTAGCAGCACTGCTAATAGGCAAAGTAACCTGGGGCTGGCCGAAGGGACTAGGTCATTTCGGCACATCCTGCACGCAAAGTAGTACATGTCGAAACATAGACCCTTTCTTACAAGCTCATGAGCACTGGAGAGGGCAAGTGTGCTAGAGAGGGGCATTCCATTATAGAAGTCGAGGGGGGGTCGTAGAGCTGATGTCCCCTAACTTCTGGATACCCTGAACCTATGAGTCTGTTCACCCAGAGAAGTGACAATACATGGACAATCACCAGGAATACCCCCTCATTGGGGAGAGGGGCACTTGGGTTACGTGCGCCTCGGGGCACGTGGTCAGGGGCCAACTTCAGGTGAGGCATGCTTTTATGCTCTCAGTTAGAGATTAGCTGTGGTAAGGTGGAATCCTGCCAAGTTGGTGTAGGGTATAGCAGGGGTCAGAGTCCCCCTTTAGAGTAGTTTCTTCTGCCAAAAAGCAGACTTTGACCCAAGGTACTGGCTACAGCAGAGGTCGTTGTTTCTTCTCGATCAGAAACCTTGATATACCACTTATAGAAAGATGTAACTTGGCTAGGCTTTAGGCGAAACACAAATGGCAATTACTTATACTACTTCTGCCCAATCTGGAAATCGGTTCAGCTGTAGCATTTACAACTAGTCCCCAAGGTAGTAGCTAGTCTAGAGTCAGCAGATTTGCCCCAGCTAGTATACAAGTTTAAGATACATTTACAAAAGCATAGACTACCTTTAACACAGTATGGTGGTTTTGACACTATGAGAAGAGGCACAAAATTGTTAGTGATCAAGTCCACACTGAGGTATTTTTGTCAGAGCACACTGACCTTTAAATACTCTGAAGAGAAGCGGGTACTCAAAGGCAAGGTTTGTAAGTCAAAAACATCAGGTGATTGGCTCAATAAGCCATGTGGGTGTGACAGTCCAGCATTTAAGGGGAGGAGGGAACGGGGACAGTGGGTGGGAAAAAGTAAGCCCCTTGACGTAAAGTCCGAAAGTTGTGGAAAACCTTGTCGCCCGTTGTCTCCCACTCAGGTGCAGGGGAAGAAATTCTAGAATGGGTCAGCACAGGCTTGGGCTGACTGACAGTGACACCCAAGGACTGGAATAACTGTAGGGTGCATTCCAGAGTCGACAAGAGAAGTTCCATGGACTGGGCTTTCAGCAACCAGTCATTAAGATAAGGCCGTAGAGGCCTTTGCTCTGAAGGGCTGCTGCTACAGCTGCTAAGCACTTGGTAAATACCGTGGCATACAGGATAAGCCAAGGGGCAATACTCTGAACTGGTAATGGTCCCTCAGAACAGGAACCTCCGGCACCTCCTGTGAGGGGGGCAAACCATGATATGCAGGTAGGCATCTTGCGTATCAACGGAACATAGCCAGTCACCCTGCTTGAGCAGTGGAGGAAGGCCATGCAAAGTGACAATCTGGACCTTTTTGTACAGGATATAAAGGTTCCGCTCCTTACGGTCTAGAATGGGCATCATGTCCCTGTTCTTTTGGGAACCAGGAATAACCTGGAGTAGAACCCTTGTTCCTTTGCCACCTGGGCACTGGTTCTATGGCCTGTTTGTGCAGCAAGGTGAGGACCTCTCCATAAGCACCTCTGTGTGATCTGGAGGGTAAACATGGGACTGGGAGAACATCTGGAGGCTGTTCTAGAAGCTCTAGAGCATGGCTCTGCTTGATTATCTGCAGGATCTAAGCATCTGTGGTGATGGTTCTCCACTGAGATAGATGGAGGAAGGGAGAACTGACCTCCGACCACCACCTCCAGCTTGGAGAAGGAGGAAGGGTCTATCAAGGAGTCAGGTGGAAGCTGAACTGGCAGCCGGGCTGTACCCCCTCCTCTGGGTTCGTTGGCAGAGGGACCAGAGGAGGAAGAGGGGGCAGGCAAGGTGGAGATGGTCCTGCCTTTTCCCTGAAGCTTGGCTCCAGGACCTGACTTGTGAGAGACCTTCCGAAAGAGGATCTCAGCCTACTCCTGGGCTGGGTATGATACAAGGTGGACAGATCAAATAGCCTGCCAGAAGCCTGCAGCTCATTGATGATATCCTGCACAACTGGATCAAAAATTTGTGGGCCACAAAAGGGGCACTCAGCACCTTTGCTAGACATCATTCCCAAACATGAAACATGGTACACAGAGAACCATGAGTGGGAAGTCAACATACCAGGATACACAGTCTACGGGAGGGACAGGGTGGGTAAAGAGGAGGTGAGTAGCTCTCTATATAAGGTAAGGGATTAAAGCAACAGAACTAAAGAGTAAACAGGAAGTTGATGAGTCACTATGGGTCACCCTGGAGACATGAAATGGCACCACAATCCGCATGGGGTTGTGTACAGACCCCCATCTCAGGGGAGAAATGGACAAGGAAATGATAGAAGGCATCCTTAAAATGGCAGAAAAAGGGGAGATATTGTTGATGGGGACCTGAATATGCCAGATGTTAACTGGAGTACCTTTGCTGCAGCACATCCAAGAGCAGGGTCATTCTTGATGCCCTACAGGGGCATGCCTCAGACAGCTAGTGTTGGAACCCACTGGGAGGAGCAATCTTAGACCTGGTATTCTCAAATGGGGAAGGAGAAAGGATCTCAGATTTAGAAGTGGGTAGCCATCTGGGAACAAAGTGACCACCAAACAGTGTGGTTCACAATAAACACAGCCATAGAGTCAAGCCATACAAAACAAGAGTATTGGACTTTAGGAAGGCTGCTTTGGGAAAAATGAGAGTGCCTTAGAAAAGCACTAGCAAATGGGCAAGAGGAGGATGGAGGAACAATGAGGAATAATCAAAACAGCCATCGCAGAGGCAACAAGCCTTTGTGTGAAGCAAATCAATAAAACAAAACGAAGGAAAAAAACACTATGGTTCTCAAAAGAGGTGGCAGGGACGGTTAAGGAGAAAAGGATAGCATTCAGGAAATATAAGGAAACACAGAAGGAGCAGGACAGAGAACGTTATCAGATAAAGCAGAAGGAGGCAGGGAAGGCAGTGAGAATACCAAAGGCACAAACTGAGGAAAAGATAGCCAACTCTGTTAAGAAGGGGGATAAAACTTGTTATAGGTACATTAGCGAGCGAAGAAAGACCAAGGGAGGAATACAGAGACTTAATAAAGGGGAAGGAATGTGGGCAGAGGGTGACAGTGAAAAAGCAGGGATGCTGAACGAATATTTCTGCTCAGTATTCACAACAGATGAGGACGGGGAGGTGCCTAAACCAAACAAGGGGGAAACTCTGATAGGGGGGTCGATACCAGTCCATTCACAGAAGAAAGGGTTTTGAAAGAACTCTTGAAACTGAGGGTGGACAAAGCAATGGGGCCTGATGGGATTCACCCAAGAATACTAAAAGAATTAAGGGGGGTAGAACTAGTAACACCACTGACTACTCTCTTTAACAAATCATGGGAGGATGGAGTGGTACCTGAGGACTGGAGGAGGGCACATGTGATTCCACTTCACAAAAGTGGGAGCAGGGCAGAGGCAGGAAACTACAGACCAGTTAGTTTGACTTCAGTGGTAGGGAAAATGATGGAATCACTTCTGAAGGAAAGAATTGTTGAGTACCTAGAGGCCAGTGGGGCATAGGACCCAAGGCAGCATGGTTTCACAGCAGGAAGGTCATATCAGACAAACCTAATAGATTTCTTTGACTGGGTGACCAAAGTAGTAGACCAGGGAGGGGCTGTGGATATGGCTTACCTAGATTTTAGCAAGGCATTGACACAGTCTCACAAAATTAATATACAAGTTAGCCAGCCTTGAGTGAGTCCCAGGTGGTAGCATGGATAAAAAACTGGCTGGACAACAGGACTCAAGGTAATGATATTGAGTCCACAGTGAAGAAAGGGAGGGTAACTAGTGGGGTACCGAGGGTTCGGCATTGGGACCGGTCCTCTTTAATATCTTTTATAAGTGACATTTGAGAGCACCTGGAAGGAAAGGTATGCCTCTTTGCAGATGACACAAAGATCTGCAACTGGGTTAATACACAAGGTGGGGTGGAAAGAATGAAAAGGGACTTGGCAAGGTTGGAGGAATGGTCAAATACGTGGCAGCTCAGATTCAATGCAAATAAGTGCAAGGTAATGCATCTGGGAAACAAAAACCCAGGGGAAGAGTACACAATGAGGGGTGAGTTAATAACAATAACAAAAATCGAAAGAGACCTAGGAGTAATTATATCAGATGACCTAAAGGTGGGCAAGCAATGTGAGAAGGCAGTAAGGAGGGCTGGGGGATACTGGGATGCATAGGGAGAGGCATCAACAGTAGAAAACAGGAAGTTGTTATCCCTCTCTACAGACAATTAGTGAGACCCCATCTGGAGTACTGTGTGCAATTCTGGAGAACCCATCTCCGCAAAGACATAGACAGAGTGGAGGCTGTTCAGAGGAGGGCAACCAAAATGGTGCAAGGTCTGCACCAGAAGACATACGAGGAGAGACTAAAGCAGCTTAATATGTATACCCTTCAGGAAAGGAGGGAGAGGGGGGACATGATACAAACTTTCAAGTATCTCAAGGGAATTAACAAGGTACAAGAGGGTAGTATCTTTCAAGAAGAGATGTGCAAGAACAAAGGGCACAATTTGAAGATGAGGGGCGGCTCAGAGGTAATGTTAGAAAGTATTTTTCCACAGAGAGAGTTGTGGATGCATGGAACAGCCTTCCTGAGGAGGTTGTGGAGTCAGGAACAGTGGGAGAATTCAAGAATGCATGGGACAGGCATAAGGCAATTCTAGTGGGGGGCAGGAGGAAGTAAGCTGTTGATTAACTAGAATCTGCAGCTTATCCATCAGGTAGGGAAATGGGCAGACTGGGTGGGCCAAGCGGTCCTTATCTGCTGTCAAATTCTATGTTTCTGTGTTTCTAAAGCCAGAGACCTGCAGCTAGGAGTGCCATCTGAGGAAAACGCCAGAGGCAGCTGCCCTGGCTGTAGTGTCAACCGTATCATAGGTGGCTCTGAGGAGGTGCTTATTAACATCATCCGAGGTCTGGAGTACCTTCATCACTCATCACCATCACTCTTCATTTATTTAGCGCCTTTCAAAAACCAAGGAGCTGTACAATCATATAAAACATCAAGCATAAATACATAAATTAATCTGGGTAAGCCAGAGAAAATAAATATGTTTTCAGCATAGTTTTAAAACTATTGTTGATCAGGCATTCTTCTTAACGGCGGTAGAGAGAGTTCCACAGAGTCGGTGCATAAATGAAAAAGCTACAGCCCCCAGGTTTCAATTGAACCCTGGGAACCCTCAAGCAATCCCTTGTCAGCAGATCGGAGAGGACGACTGGGGGAGTAGGGAGTCAGGAGATCTTTCAGGTGATTAAGAAGCTCCTGTTTGTCAAAACCCTCAGGGAGAGCCTGAGCAGCCACTTTGCCCTTCCTCCTAAAGGTGTTTTGGTGCTTAACAAGATGAGCCAAATAACTGGCAATCCTAAGGCCAAGGGTGGCCGATGTAAAAGTACTCTTGCCCCAGAGGTCCAACTTCTTGGGCTCCCAGTCAGGGGGCAGGGAACTAAGGTGCTTAGGAGCCTTAGCTCTGTCATGAGCCACTTTGATGACCACAGAGTCGGTCTAAGACTGCATGCATAGAAGGGCTCCCCCTGAGGTGTCTGATGGAGTTTGTCGGCCTTCCTGGGCTTGGCTGGCACCATATTGGGCCAGCGCCAGGCTGCATCATTTAAGGCTGGCAGTAGGAGAGGAATCACCTTTGCTGGAGACTCAGGGATCTCCAGAAAGTCCACCAAATTCCTCCTGATTTCATCCTCCTCCTCCTCAGTTTGGAAACCCATGGTGGAGGAGAGCTGTTTCATGATATTGAAAAAGGAGGGGTGCTCTGGGGGGAATCTGGGAGTGAGCTTGACAGATTCCTTACTCTCCAAGGAGACAGTGAACCTGTTAGACGATTCCACATCAGCATCATCCTCTCCTCATCTTATCCTCAGGGAAAATGAGATTAGGATGGTACTTCTGTCAGATGTTCTGCTCTGAAGCAGGGATGATGAGCGCCATATCGATGGCTCTACTGAGGTGCAGGCGCTCGGGTCAAACAGGCATTGACACTGAAAGAGCCAATGATGGCATGGGACGATGACGGCCCAGGCTGCGGAATTAGCTGCTGGAAGAAAGATATGGTAATAGAGGTAAGCACAGTATTGGTGTCAATGGCAGGAAAGGAAATCTTCATTAACACAGGCGTTGATGGAGGGGGCGTGAGGCCCTGGTCAGATGATGAACTGCTAATTGCAGAGGCAACAAGAGGGCCATGCACCGATGGACTGAGCGGTCTCGACGGGTGACGACCCAGAAGCCAACGGCCCCTCCACAGCCTTATGATGACTGTGAGACAAAACCACCATGGAGGGGGCTGGAAGTAGCAAAGGCCTGCACAGGGCAAGGCGCCGACGCCAAAGCAGTTGACAGGGCAATCTGATGAATCCAGTAGGGACCATGATCGCCGACGGGGGCGGGGAGTGGTCTTTAGGCTGTTCCTTGTCCCACTGAGAGTGCTTTCAAGGGACTTGTCCTGGGTCTTGAGCCTGTGAGCCCAAGATGCCGGCAACTAGTGGGGGGCTCCTGAAGGCTTCTCCGCTTGGGACAGCCCAGTGGTGCTGATGGACTGGACGCCTTACCTCACGCTATGCTGGCAACTTGGGTTTGAGAAATACCTCGGATCATTGGAGAGCCGGCACGGCGGGGGGGGGGAGCAGGATTAAGCAGCCGAAAGGCAGCTCTCCTCTCCCGGGGTGGTTGTCGCCCACCCCCCGTAGTTTTGCTCCCACTATGTGGAGGTCCGGTGGATAGTGTAGGTGGGGGGTGGCAGTGTAGTGGGTGGGTGCCTCGAGATGCGGCGTGTGCGTGCTTCCACATGGAGAAACGGAAAAAATACCATAAAATTTACGTAGAAAAAAAAAAAAAGACCCCTGCTTTCTGCTGGCTGCCTGTTGCTCCATGAGGAACTTCTGCAGGGTTTCTTATGTCGGCATTGGATGGTAAGGTTGAACTTCTGGGAGGACTCACAGGCAAGGACATTATGGCTGAGCCCAAGACAGCAGACACAGAGATGATCTTTGCGGTAGAGTAGATTTTCTTTCCACAGCGACAGCGACAAGAAAAGAGCAATGAAGGAGAGTCGCTCGACATGCAAGAAGAAAGGAATCACTTTATATATATATATATATATCCCAGTGATTCGCTGGTAAACATAACAAAGGATAAGCAAAAATGGTGGTCAAACTGAGTGACATAGCTTCCATGGAGACGATGCACAAATGGTCGACAGTGGGAAATAACTGAGGAGGGAGAGGAGCTGCCTGTGTTTTTACAGGGTCTGTGACGTTGGAGCCTGACATTGGCATGGGCAGCTCCTAATAAACTACTGCAGAAAAAGGCTTCTATGGGATCCTGACACCTGATGGTAAAGTTCCATAGGTGTGACCTAATAACAAAGATATACCTGAAGAAGATCAGCTGCTCCCCCATCTAACTGCTCCCCCTCTGCCCTGGTTAACTTTCTCCTCAGCTACTTACCCCCAAACTATTTCTCCATTCCTTCTATATCTTTCTCCTGCTGATTAGCCATACTTGCTTCCACTTTCTCTCCCCCTACCTTTTCCTCCCCCATTCTCTGCTCCACACTGTCTGCCTCTTCTTCCCTGCCATCTTTAGGAATCCCCCCTTCCCTTCTTGTCCTTCTACCCTCGATCCCGGCTTATCCCGACCCCCTACTCCTACTCCTAATTCACCCTCAGTCCCCTGATTCAGTCAGGACTGCAACACGATTCTGGGTCTCTGACACTGTGCTATCATCAGTGGCACCAGCCAAAGCCTTTCACGCATTTTATAACTGATACTAGCAGTGGCCAACATGCAGGGAAGGCCTTCAGTTAAACTACCTTTCCTTAACTACACAGTAATTACAGTGCAACTACATTGCAGTTGCAATGCAGTTACATGCAACAAATGTGTAACTACAGTATAATTACCATTACTGCATGTAATTAATGATTATCTACCCTGCAGTTACATTGAAACTGATACTTAAAATGAAGTGTAACTACTACCTGGCATCTGGAAGGAGTCCAGCTGCAGCACTTTATCACCGTACATTTCTCCTGTCACTGTATAGGGTCCAGCTGCACTACTAGCCTCATGGAAGTGTATGGGTTCATCTGTGATACTTGGCACCAGTGGTGGTCATACTGCATGGTCAATCTGAGGTAAGATAGCATCAGTGCTAATCCCCAGCTCATGGAAGGGAATGTCTATATACACCTAGGCAGTCCCACACCAAGTGCTGGGCTGCCCCCCCAATTTCCTGGAGAAAAACTGTTAGATACTGCATGTTTTTGATAGTAAATTTTATCTGGTGGATCCTGTCTTCATCTTGCCCCAACTTCATGTGCACACAGCCACTCGATTCCTCTGCAGCTCATGTCATGGCCAGTATCAGCAGAGAGAGAGAGAGAGAGAGAGATTTATACACTGAAGCATCTCTATTTTGCCAGCAGTCAGTCCTGCTGCCCTCCCACTACTAAGTATAAATCAGCATCACAACTGAACAAAGACTGCTCTTTTAGTAGTGACAGCATTACTGAAGACTTAAAGGTCAGAGGAAATAAAAAAACATATGTTGCTCAATTTGAACAGCTGAGGTATATTTGTAACGAAACACTATTTTGGAAAATGAAATTGAAATATACCACTGTACTGCATTTTTGTTACTACTGTCTCTTCTTTAAGAGCATAGAGTCACAACATTCCATCTAAAACAGCAAGATGTAATTTTAGTTATAGTCCTCTTCCTACTAAAGAGGCATATTGACCCCTTTAATGTATAAAATTAATTCTGTAACTATACATTTATGTCTCATTACTTATTTGTTAAAGAAAATTCTTCAAAGGCGGGGTAAATATATTACAGGTCTAAGGATTAAAATGACATCATCAGAGTATTGTGAGCCAGAGAAATTGGATAAAGAAGCAGTAGGGAAAAAGTACACTTGCACAACCCCATGGTAAATCAGAGCACCAATTTATTTTTGGTCACTAAATAGCTACTTAAAGAACACCTATCGTGCTTAACTTAAAGACGTCCCCTAAACAGTCACAAGTAGCCTTACCTCCTCATAGGTGGAGGAGCAGTTCAAAAACTGGGGGTCTAAACAAAGGACATCACAGTATGACAGTTTTTCACAGTCTCGGAAGTCACATTATGAATATCATGGGCAGTGTGATACTATCAGTGGTTTATGCTATAGCACTGTTTTCAGGACTTTAACCAGTTCTGAGGGGTGGTTTTTTCATCTGTGCCAACTCTCCTGACAGAAGACTTGAAGTAAACTTTGTACAAAATTGCTATTACTGTATTACTGTGGTATGATAACCATGGCATTGCATGTAACTGTCATCTTACTGTCATAATAATTTATTTATTTAGTTTTGTTGACCAGGAAAGGAGGATAGACAATTCTGCCTATAATCATACCTCAACAATCCCTATTCAGATAGCAAACACATCTCACTTGTGACCATGTAACATAACTATGGTACTGTTCTATTATAGACCTGCTCCCAAGCCCAACTTTCCATCCCTCATACCCCATGTATTTTTAAATGTGCACCAAATACATTTCCTATTATCCCAGCCCCAGATTGTCATCTCTATCATCCCCTCCAAAAAAAGAATCCCAGTCGGCACAACCCCACAGAAAACACTTTTAAAACAGGCGGCACAATGCCTGTCCGGTATTGTGCCCGTCACTATGAAAGTCGGCATTTTCCTGTCGACCTCCCTTGGTGCTTCCATACAAACATATACACTACTTTATCCCAGGCCCAGCTTGCAATTCCATACCCTAAACACTTTTTAAATAATATGCTCTAAATACTTATTTTCTTCTTTATCCAGGACCAGCAACTTGTTTGCAATTCAACACTCTTCATTTTTAAATATACTCTTAATTGTCCTCCTTATCGGAGGTCCAGCTTGCCAATTCCACAGCCCTCTATATTTTAAGCTTTAAATCTTTTTTGTCCTTTTATCCTAGGCCCAGATTGCTAATTCCACAACCCTCCTTCATTTTAGGCTTTAAATCTATTTTTTCTTCTTCCACATCCCAGGCCCAGCTTGCCAACTGCACAACTCCCTACATTTTAAATAAACTTTAATCAATTTATGCTTCCTTAATCAAGGCCTGTCTCACCAATTAATACCAAATATACATTTAATCTAATTTCTCCTCCTCCTCAGTATCCCAGGCTGAGTGTACAGTTCAACAGCACCCTACCGTTTAGGTTTTTATTCTGTTTTCCTCTTTAACCCAGACCCAGCTCTCAATTTAACAACCCCTGCATTTTAAACAGGCCCTTAATATAATTCCTCCTAATAATTCTCCTCCTTTACTCAGTCCCAGTCTGCCAATTTCTCAACCCCAAACTCCTATATTTTAAAATATACTCTGTATTTTCCTCCTGATCCCAGAAACAGCTTCAGTTTGCTAATTCCATTACCCCTGATGCCACACGGAGCTTTATCTTGCTAATTCCATTACCCCCTATCCCAGTCAAAGCTTCAGCTTGCTACTGTAATTCCTACATCCCCATCTCAGACAGAGGTTCAGTCTGCTAATTCCATACCCCACCATACCTTCCTAATCTTCTTTTGGTCATTGGGGACTGAATCCTGTTCTGGAGTTGGTATACTCTTTAAGCTTTGGGATTTCAGGTTTAAGGTTCTGGATATAGAACCAGGACGGTTATTGCTGTTGGATATTCTTTGGGTGCTGCCCATCTTAGGATTGATATCATATATGCCCCACAACCAAAAGTTTGAGGATTTCACTTTTAAGGTTTTGAGACCTTATTTGCATACTGCTAAATTGGTTTTGATTGGTGAAGATTTTAATTGTCCCTTGGATTTAGTGGAAAAATGGTTTAACCTCCAAACTTTTTTGTGACACAAATTTTTAACTTCTGTCAAGCAAACTACTAGGATGATTGACTCTTATAGGCAGTTTCATCCTAAAGGGGACACACTTACTTTCAACATTCTATTTCTACTAGGATTGATTTTCTTTTTGTTTCAAAGCATAGTCATCTGAAAGGTGCATGGACTCTGGTTAATGCTACCTCTGATCATATGGAATTGCATGTTTTACTTTCTTTAGGGTGACACCAGGCGCATGGGTAGGGGTTTGTGGAAATTAAATACTTTTGTTGAGTAGGATGATTTTTTAAGAGTGTTTGGAATTGTTTAGAGTCTGCCTTTCGGTTTTGGTTTTCTATGATTCTCTGTTGGATTGGTGGATATAGTCTAAAACTGATTTTGACATTTCTTTTCCTCCAAGGGTAAGAAATGTAGTGGGGCTGATTATTCAATTTTTTACAGTTACGTCAGCAGCTTTTAAGCTTATTTCTTTGCAAACTACCACTAAATATGATTATGCCTCCCAAATAGATAAATTGAGATCTGATATGAAGACCTATCTTTATGACAGGGCTAAATCTTTAGTAACTGAACACGCTTTGGAACTCGACTTCATCGGGGTTCTTTGGATGTATTTAAATATAATTTTGAAATGACTAACACTAGAGTTGTTTGGGGTTTAAAAATGGTTCCAGGGTTCTGTTGCAGACTAGTTCAGAGATTTTGCAATATGCTGAATCTGTTTATGCTACTTCTTTTCTAGTACTGTAGTTCCAAGACCTGGGGATGTTTTTTTTCTCATTTAAGACCGCATGCTTTATCTGATTTGGAGTCTTCATCGTTGGTTAAACCCATTACATGACTGGAAGTTGAGGCTGCTATTAAGGCCTCCTTCCCATAAAGTTCCTGGCCCTGATGGTCTCCTTCTGAATTTTATAAACAGTTCCAACATGTTTTGGTGCCTGTACTGACTGAACTTTACAATGATATTCTTGATACGGTTATGTTACCTGTGATTGGTAACAGGCCTGGTGGTTTGATTTTAAAAGGGTGATCATACGGATCTTAAGAATTGGAGGCCTACAGTGGTAGCCACAGACATTGGCAGCTATTTCCAGATATTTCGAGAAATTTCTGAAGAGTTTCTCTCTGCTCCCTACTGTTTAAATGCAAAAGCATCAGATATGTCTGGAAATATCACAGAAATTTTGGGAAATAGCTGGCAGTGTCTGTGGCTACTACTGTATATCCCTATTGAATACTGATCTGAAGATACTTACTAAAATGTTGTCCAAACAGCTGAATGAAATCACGCCTCACATTGTTCCCCTTTTCAGATCTATACTATCCTAATAGGACCATAATGGACAACCTCATACAGATTAGTGACATTATTCATTATGGTATAGACAATAAATTATCTGTTTTTACTTTCCATTGATCAAGAGAAGGCCTTTGATAGAATTGCTCATCAATTTCTTTATCAGGCCCTTCATTTCATGGTATTCCTGACAGATTTGTTTCTTGGATACAGTTACTTTATCAAAGGCCACTTTTGACTATTGATTAATGGTTTCCAGGGTAAGATTATTAATCAATCTAAAGGGGTTCGACAAGGTTGCCCGTTGAGCCCTATTTTGTACATTTTGGGGCTTGAAGTGTTCTTACAAAGGATTCATTTAGCCCTCAGATTATTCCAATCAGAATATCTAACTTTTTACTGTACCAAAAATATTGGCTTATGCAGATGATATCTGCATCTTCTTACAGATATACACTCGGGATGCTTTACTTACATTTTCAGGCTTTTTCGGATATTTCTAATGCTAAAATTAATATTCATAAGAGTAAGGCTCTGCAACTTGGGACTTCATTAAGTGGACATACCACAGTTGCAGATATTCCATTACTATTGATAATTTGAAGATTTTAGGTTTTTTTGGTTGTTCTGATGCTGGTAAACTGAACTGGAATATGAAATTAAATGAAGGTTATGCTTTGATGTCTAAATGGAAGAGTATGCAGATCTTTAAGTTGAAGCAGGTTGTTTTGATTAAGCGTTGCTTCTTCCCTTGTTACATATCTCAGTGCGGTTTTCCCTTACCACAGGATCTGGAGACTCAATTATATGATCTTTTTCAAGCCTTATGGGTTCCAGGTTTAACCCTGTAAGCGCAATTATACCTACCTCCCGGTGGCTCATGGTGGTCTGACTATGGTTAATCCTGTAGCTTTTTATTTTTCAAATTTTATTTTTATAATATTAAACCTATCCTTGGTACACATACAAAAATTGGCATTTTGGCTATCATATGATTTACAGTGTCTCTTTACTTTCTGGGACAATGGGCAATGGCATTTTCATACTCTTTGGAGAAAGATTTATGTTTCTAACTATATGGAAGTGACTTTCAAAAGATTAACAATGGCATATTACTGAGAAGTGGTTCTGTTATTCTCCAAAACAGAATTATGAGCATATTATTGACAGTAAATTTTGGGTCCTTTGATTTTTCCTTCTGGGTCTCCTGATCATTTCGATTTAACTCTTCATTTATTATCTGAACCCAGATTACCTGAATATTTATGGGATGTGATTTGTCATTCTTGTCATGGTAAGTTGAATGTTAGGAACTCTCATAAACATAAGCAAATTTCTGATAGATTTTGTCCTAGGGATACTTGTAACAGTCTTTTTGAAACACAACACCATTTATTTTTGAATGTCCTTTTGTTTTGACATTTCAGTCTACATTGGTCGTGTTTGGCATAGTCCAGAATTTGGATTTATGGACTATGACACATTGTTCTGGGTGATTATAAATCTGTTTGGGAGAAATATCATAGTAGTACTCTGCATGTTGTTATGGGCTTTTTGAAATATTATATTTGATTGACCAGATGTACTTGGATTTTCCAACATGTTTGGTGGTCACAGTTAGATACCATTCGTATGGTTACTGTTCAGGTGAAGTCTTTGTATTCCAAACAGTTAGCTCTCTTTTCCAGTTCTGACTTATTCGTCTTTGGAAGAATTGTGAAAATTGGTGTTATGAACCACCTTGAGTTCTTCTTTTATTGTTTATGTTTTTAATATTGTATCTTTTGCTTGTTGTCTTTCTGTTGCTTTTCTGTATTTTGACTTAGTTTCTTATGTCCTTAATAAAAACTCCCCTACTCTTTTCGATAAGTGCCATGGGATCTTTAACATCCACCTGAACTACCGCCAGTCCAGGCAGATGGGACTTTGGTTTAACATCTCATCCGAACAGCACCTCAGAGTGCAGTACCCCTCTCATGCTGCACTACAGTGTCAGTACTGGGATATTAACCCAAGTGCCAGATGTAGGAACTGAACCCACAGCTCTCTGCTCTCCCAGCCTCAGAGGCGAGTGTGCTACCCACTGAGCCACTGACACTGCATTCACCTGTCCCATCATGACAACCAAATTATTACCTAAAATAAACCTAATCTCAAGTAGCTATGTTATATATGTATCAAATATTGCAAATGTATGCTGGTATTACACTAAAACAACTCAAAATTACAATATGCAAGCAATATAATATGAGGTGCAACACCAGGATAATAATAACATGTTGTCTTAAGATCAGGCAAACTTATCTAATCAAATAAAATAATGTGAGTTTAGAATCAGTCCTGGAGGTTTTCAACCTAAAAATTCCTTTTAACCCATAAATATAAAAAAAAAAAAAAAAAAAAAACTGTGATTTCAGCAGTAGCAAACAACTCCATCCTTCCCAAGATTATATTCAAGATCCCAACATCCAAAAGCCCGATGCTGACAGTCTTGGTAGACAGACACACTCCTGATGGTTCCACAGGGGCTCTGCCCTCCTCACCCCTGTAAATGTATATAGATAACTCTGAGTCTCTATACCACGGGAATGTGGCTGTCAGGAGGTCCACCATATTGTCCGGATTCTTTCCATTGGGATTTTGGCACCAGGATCGTTGGTGTTGGGGTTTTGCATTTAGGATCTCATAATACTACCCTTTCCAAACTATAAGACTGACAGTAATCAAAATTTTAAACTAGGTTTAACAAACTTGAGAAAACCATTGCTTTGTCCACGTGGTAATAAGCAGCCTACTTTGAAAATAAATGATCAAATGCACTCAAAATAGGGACTAAAAACCACAGGAGAAAAGAATAAAAACCATGGAACAAGCAGAGCTCTAGAATATTCCTCAGACAATCTACCGACAGTTCTGGAGAGCGCGAACTGCTGTACTACTAAACTGCAAGCTGTTGTGAGCACCACCACAGATCTGTCACACAGACACAGGGTCATAACCTCACACAAAAACAGCACAGCAATGTACCATGTTGTCAATGCAGCGGGTACATTGCTGGCTATGCCATATAGCCAAAACTAAATGTGGGCATAAAACAGTGGAATTATTTTTGTGGTCCGCACCCCGTTATGTGGGGGGCTGCACTGCCAAAGCCTCCTATTTAAATAATCAACTCTGGGGAGGGAGGGTTTAACACAGTGATGGGAGAAACACAGGCGGGAGGGAAAAACCATATCAAAGAAAGTGCAAAGCGATAAAAAAAATATAAAAAACTAAAAGCTCCATTCATCTGGGATTGGGATTGAGACCTGTTTCACAGATTGCTTCCTTGCTGCCTATGGCTCATCCTGCTGAGCCACAGCAGCTGCTTAGCAGACCCTTCTCCCAGCAGAGGTCTTATCCTTTGCATGACTAGCTACCCAGTCAAGAAGCGATAGGGTGCAAAACTGTGACTTACCATTTCATCCTTTTGTGGTTTTGCACCTGTTGCTATATCCACATGCCGTCTGGGATGTGGGTTTGACTCATGCCATTTTGTATATAGTGTATTGACCGGACCCAGCGTCACACAAATACCAGCTTCTGTACTTTAAACATGTCACTTGCTCATGTGATGAGTAAAAGATCAGAGAGCCAATGAAAACTTTAGATTTAAATTTGAATTATAAATTTAAAAATAACTAAGGGAGAATTAAACTCAAGGGGCTCGATATTCAGAAGATTGCCCGGTGCAAATGTGAGTCTGCCCTTACCAGCGGGTTTGTGCAGATGTGCAATATTGAAAAGTCCTGTTAGCAGGGCAAACAGGGTGTACACCTGGGCAATATTTGAGAGAGGCTCAATGTAAATGAAGGGCAGGGACCTGAATATTGGCACAGTCCAGTAGCAAAGTATTTGCACCCTGCTAGGCCATTTTGCATGGTCCCCTTGCATGGCGCAGATACCAGATGAAACCCCAACTTAATCCCATGCAACACTAGCAGTTGGCAGAGGAAGTGCAGCAGCCCCAACCCCCAATACAGTAGTCCCTAGTGCTAATGGCCCCCCCTGCCAATCGCCATCCCTAGGGTCCAATGTAAAGATTTCTTGGTGCTACAGGTCCTCCCACTGATCGCCAGCTCAATGTAGTAAATAAAGTTTTCCACATGGCTAGTGGTCCCTCCGCCACCCACACCCATGCCTGAAGTTTCATCTGTATTCCCTGGTCTTCTAACAGTCCCTCCCCCACCTCCACCCATGTCCGATGTGTAATCCATATTCTTTGGTGGTCTAGCGTCCCTTCCCCTATCTGCACCCATGCCCAAAGTGTAATCTGCATTCCCTGATGTCTAGAGGTCCCTTCCTCATCTGCACCCATGCCGAGTGTCATCCAGTATTCTGTGGCGGTCTAGTGGCCCCCCTCCTATTCTGCCCATAGAACACATTCTATATTGTTTTCTTGGTGGAAAATGGACCCCCACCCCCATACACTGACAGGCGGTGCCCCAACCCCACTCCCCCATCCATCCCCAAGCTGGGGACTGGCACAACCCTGAACTCTCCACCACGGCTGGCTGCTAACTGAGCTGTCAATGGCGCATGCTGTATACAGTATATGCTCATTGATCATCTTCTGGGGGCTTTCTGTATACAGTACATGCTCATTGATAGCTCAGTCAGTGGCTGGCCATGGTGGAGAGCAGAGGCTGTGCAGGTTGCTGCTGGCCGAAGGTGGGATGAGGGGAGTGGGTTGTAGAGACACTGCCTGCCAGGGTGGGGGGCCACTTTCACCAGGAAAAGCAATATAGAATGCATTCTACAGGCAGAATAGGAAGGGGATCCGTTAGACTACCAGGGATTACTGGATGACACTGGGTATGGGTGTGGGGAGGGCAGAGGGATCACTAGCCACCAAGGTATACAGATTACATTTGCAGGCATGGGTGCGGTGGGGGAGGGACTGCTTGTCATCGGGAAAGCTTTATTTACTACATTGAGCTGACAATCAGCTGAGGGGAGCACTAGCACCAGGAATCTGTACGTTGGACCTTAGAGCGATGATCGGTGAGGGAGGTGAATAGCACTAGGGATAGCTCTCTGGAACCAGCAAGTTGGCGGGGCAGCGCGCAATACATTTCTGGGCTATCCATGCAAATGAGCCTGTAATGGGTATGTAAATGGCCTCTAAGTGCCTTGCATGCACAATGAGCTCATTGCATGGGTCCAACTGAACATAGAAAATTTGGGCGAGGGGCAAGCCATTGTGGTGCCCAATTTCTGGAGCCCTGTCTGACCAGTGCTAACTGGCAGTGCTGGAACGCCACCTATATTCAGTGGAATGGCCGGGGGCTATTCCACTGAATATAGCAGTTTTGAACACCTGGGCAACTGCAAGGAGCGCAATTTCTGTACTCCACTTTGCCCATTTTGAATATCGGGCCCCAGGTGTATTAAAATACATAAGATGCACCAAAGTTAAAACACTCATCACACTGCTGCAGACAGTGCTATCCAAACACATGAACTTAAAATTCTTTAAGGTTCCCTAGTTTCCTGACAGTTCCACCAAAGCAAACCGCTGAAACTAAAATTGAACTGCAGCAGGGGGCAGCTGATGCAACGTGAGCATGGGTATCTGCCTAAAAATACAATGTTACAGTCTCACAATGTCCTAAGTTAAATGGGAGCCTTTCAACTTCTTTCTTCCTTCCTGCTATGGAAGTCTATGCTGTGAAAGTCTCCACCTTCTTCCTCTCGATGTCTGGGTCTCTCTCTGCTTCAGACACTCAGATTGTGTTCCATGAATCCCTGGGTCCATGGCTGTAACATAGCATGGCACAGTACACTCTTTCCAAACAATCAGCGATGCCTGTTGGTAAAGTAAAAGCTCAAATCAGGATAGAATTTTCCAAACTTGCACAGCTAAAACCATAAATGTTTGTCAAAACAGGCAATGATGGCATACTATACTAAAATGAAAAGTAGCATAACAACAGTTACTAAGCTGCTTCTCACACAGCGTCCCTCACTTGAACAGATTCAGTAGTACTGAAGTGCTTGACTGTATATGATAGATTTTTTAGGATGCCTAGGGTGATTGCTGTTTTGTGTAAGTATTCTCTGTCTGTCTGTCTCTCTGTCTGACTGTTGGTTTCCTGTTAATACAGGTCTGCAGTGTTATCATGGTATCATAGTAACTGTAAGCAGAAAAGGACCATCTTGGTCCATCTAGTCTGCCCATTTCCACCCACTCCTACTTGTCGCTACTTCCCAGGGATATTTTCCTCTGCCCATCAGCCAAACCCTTGTGTCTGACCCATACCCTCTTGAATTCCTCCACTGTTTCTGCACACACCACCTCATTAGGTAATCTGTTCCAGGGTTCCACCACTCTCTCAATGAAATAACATCTCCTTATATTGCTCTTAAATCTTCCCGTTCAATCTTAAATTATGACCCTTGTATTAACTCCTACTTTCCTTTAGAATAATCTACCTTCATTCACTTTATTTATTCCTTCATATACTTAAAGTCTCTATCATGTCACCTCTATCTCTTCTAACCTCCAGCAGGTATAGATTCAATTCTCTCCATCTAGACTCGTATGACTTCTCTTGCATAACTTACGCCATCTTTGTTACCTTCTCTGACCTCTCCAACCCATCTATACCCTTTCTTAAATGAGGCCTCAGAACTGCACCCCATACTCCAGTTGTGGTCTCACCATGGTCTTATATGAAGGCATCAACACCTCTCTTCCTACTTGTTATGCCTTCCTACACCATCATTCTATTAGCTTTACCTACTGCCTTACTACATTGGTCTCCTAATTTAAGGTTGTTTAAGATTATAATCCCCAGGTCCTTTACTGTTCTGTTTGATTTATCAGTTCTCCCGCAGTGAGTACTCAGCCAGTGGATTTTTACACCCCATATGCATCACTGAACACTTCTTAGCATTGAACTTTAGCTGACAAATGTCCAACCACTTCTCTTGGGTGCTCAGATCTCTCCTCATGGCCTCAAACCCCTGCTATGTCAACCATATTATATAACTTTGCATCATCCACAAAAGACACACTTTCCTTCAAGTCCCACTGATATACATGTTGAAAAGGATTGGCACCAGTACTGACCCATGAGGAACACCGCTTGTCACCCTCATTATCCTAGTATGTACATCATTTACCACTACCTCTAACTTCTGTCCTTCAACCAGTTTTCCACCCATCTGTTTATTTTCTGTCCTACTCAGAGGCTGTCTATCTTATTTACTAGCCTACTGTGGGAGCAGAGTCAAAGACCTTACTGAAGTCTAGGTATGCCACATCAACTGCCTCCCTTGAACAATAACCTTTGTTACCCCATCAAAAATTTGATCAGATTTGTCTGTCAAGATCTCCCACTAGTGAAACCATGTTGCTTTTCATCTAATAGTGTATTGTCCATTAAGTATTTTAAGACTCTTTCCTTTATTAACACCTTCATCACCTAACTCACCACTGATGTGAGGGCTGACAGGGTGGTAATTCCTGCCTCCTCCCTGCAGCCCCCTTATAAATTAATTTTCGTTCGCCATCCTCCAGTCACTCAGAACCCCCTGTATCAAAGAGTAAATTAAATAACTTTGTCAGATGTGATGCCAGCTCATCCCTCAACTCTCTAAGAACTCTTGGATGCAAACTATCAGGCCCCATTGACTTATCAACCTTTAATTTTCAAGTTCTTTCTTTACTCTGTCCTCACTTAATGGGCTTTGATCCAGCCCACATTTTTCTCCTCCTTCCTTTTTAACTCATTTCCTTCCTTCCCCTCCACTGTGAAAACAGAGCAAAATAAGTATTTAGAACTCTGCTTTCTCCAAGTCACTCTCAACATTTATACCCCCTCCCCTCAATTTTACAATCACATGTCTGGTTCTCCTTTTCTCCCCACATATCTAAAAGGTTTTATCCCTCTTTTAGCATGTTTAGCAATTCTCTCCTCTGTTTCTGCTTTTGCTCTCCTAATCAATTTCCTGCCTGTCTCAGTTTCTCCTTATTATTAACTTTGTCTATCTCACTCTGAGTTTTCTTATATTTTCTGAATGCTGTCCTTCTATCCCTTAATGCCCCATCAACATTTCTATTAAACCAAAGAGGCGCCTTCTTTTTCCTATCCTCCTTATACATAGTTTTGTGGCTTTTAGTACCGATCTCTTGATACATCTCCAATTCTTCTACATCCTTTCTCTGGTCTTTGCCTTCCATTTCTTCTCTGTGAATTTCATTCTTTCAAAGTCCGCCCTCCTGAAGTCTAGAACCTTTGTACTGGTCTTATTCATTATTCTCCTCTGTGTATCCTAAAACTCACTGTGCTATGATCACTTGTACCCAGGCAGTCTCCACCATTCAACACTATTCCTGTTTGTGAGTACAACATCAGTATATTTTCCCCTCTTGTGGGCTCCTTTAACCAGCTGTTGTAGAAATGATCCTGCAGTGCCTCAAGTACTCCCCTACTCCTGGTAGATGTTGCCTTAGGGATTCCCCATTCTACATCAGGCATATTAAGGTCCCCAGCAAGTATAAACTCCCTTTCTTGACACCCTTTGAATTACTTGCATCAGTTGCATATCTATCTCCTCCCCTGGTTTTGAGGCCTATGTATCACTCTATTCTTAATATAGTGCATAATATGTTCCATCTTTGATGGTAATTGTTGTGTTCAGGAAATTAACCCTGATGTCAGAGTACTCCAGGAAAGTTTAATGGATGGGTGAAGCATGTTAAGTTCTAATGAAATTTTTAGAGTGTGTCAGTACATTCTATCTAAATGATAACTAAATCATCAATATGTTGGAAATAAGCAGGTGGTCTGTGTGTACACAGTTTCAGGAAGTCCTCCTCCTAGTATAGCATAGGTCCTCATAGCATGAGTGGGTTAGCAGTCCTAAAATAAGGTAATGAGTTAGCCACAAGCTTGATTTACTATACATCAATACTGCACAAGCAAAAACTGACAAAATAATTGGTATGGTCACATACCTGTGGCAGAAGGAGTGGATAAGATGGACCATTCAAGCCCTATCATTTTATGATGCTGCTTTATTATTCAGTACCCTAAGTAAGTCTATTCTGATACTGCTTTGGGTTCATAAAGGTTACTTTTTCTTAAAACAATGATGGCTCCATTTTGAAAGCGAGGTTTGGACTATGTAAGTCCCTTCCTAAGCACTAATTTGTGCATAACACATTTGGTGTTTTATTTTTTACTTTTTATTTATTGCCATTTTCAACACCATTTTATACTACAAAGGATACTTCCACAATATCCACACTGTAAGAAAAATAATTACATTTTATACAGTAGGGTGAGCAGATAACTCATTAGATACACTTGTACTCTCACTGCAGTGTGATAACTCAGATATCACACTGTGGTGACATCAAACAAAAATAAGCAGCACAAAACACAGTCTTATTGTATAAAAAGGCATACATGATGGCTAGGTGTGTGATACAGAATATATCTGAACTTTTGGTAAGTGAGCTCAGGGAACCATCACTCGTGGTTCTGCTATACTCTACCACTCATGATATTCCCCGACCTCACTTGCCACTCATTCAGATATATTCTGTATCAAACACCTAGCCATCATGTATCCCCTTATTATCAAGTCTGCCTCCTCCTTATCCATCACAAGCTATTCTATAACTCCTCTAAACTTTTAGCAATTTTTAAAAGCATTTAGAAGCCATAAACATAATGTTTAATGTCTGTAGAAGAAGCCACACCAAAGATAACAAACTAAGGTGCAAGTATATCAAGAATTTGTTTCGTTATCATAGTTGCTCATTTCTTTTCTTTTTTTTTTATTAATCTTTTTCTCACCTTACTGGAGAAGTCCCTTTTACTGAAAACCCCATCCCTGAAACCCCAACATCCACGGGACTTATCTGCCAGCCCATCTTCCCTCAGGGTTTGCCTCCCTGGTGGGGTTGACAGGGTTCTCAATCCCCATGAGAACAGGGTCTGGACTAGAGAACACAGAGTTTTAGTTAATGACACACTAAAAGTGTAGGGTTACTAGTGGAATGCCATAGGGCTTGGTTCTGGGGCCAATCCTTTTAATCGTACTCATCAGCGACATCGCTGACGGACTGAAGGGAAGAGTGTGCTTGTCTACAGATGACACCAAAATTGGCAACAGAGTTGACACACAGAGGAATAACAACTCACGTGAAACTGAGCCTGAAAGCTGGAGGAGTGGTTGAAAACTGGCAATGAGATTTAATGCAAACATGCAAAGTCATGCACCTAGGAAAGCATAACCCAGGGAAAATATACTCAATGCGAGGGGAGCAGCTAGCAGCTACTAGGCATGCGCTCAACCTGGGGGTTATCATCTCAGATGATGACCTGAGGGTTGGCAAACAATGCGAGAAGGCAGCACTAAAGGCTTGTGATTTCCTGGGATTCACAGGAGGGGCATCACAAGCAGGGCCAAGAAGTGATCATGCCTCTGTATCAGTCCCTGGTGAGGCCTCACATGGAATGCTGTATCCAGTTCTGAGGCCACACTCAAGAAGGACATAGACAGGCTGGAGACAGTCAGAGTAGAGTAACAAAAATGATGCAGGGCTTGCATCAAAACCGTATAAAGTAAGACTAAGTGAACTCAACTTATACTCCCTAGAGCAGCGCAGGAATTGGGGTGACATGATAGAGATATTTAAATACCTTTCATTTTCATTTTTATCCTTGTGAGCCTGATGAGCAGACTGCCCATTTTCACAGGTGACAAGTAATACAAAGAACAAACATAGTAAAAAAACCCAATAAATAACATTAGACAATAAAGTATAATACATCTAATACAATACAATATAAGATTAAACAAAACAATTAACAAATACAGTTAACAAGTACATTTCTGAGAACTTCGAAAAGTAAAAATAGTTTTTGTTTAAAATTACCAATGGATTTAAAATGGAAAAAATCAGTGGGGAGGAGTTAAAAATTTAGAAGCCCTGTACAGAATTGATCTCTGGCCAATAGCCCTGTGAAAAAGTGGTATCTGAAAAGAAAATTTGTCCTGGAAATAAGTGCTACATCCATTAATAAACCTAGAAAACAATGTAGAAATGGGGGAGAAGATACCTGAAGAGAAGAAACAAGGTGCAGGTGAAGCATTATCACAGGACAAGAGGCATGACCTTCACCTTAAATAGAGGAGGTGCAGGACTAACATGAGGAAGTTCTTCTTCATGGAGCATGTGGAGAAACCTTGGAATAGTTTGCTTGAGCGGTATGCTGGGGCAAAGACAGTGGGTGAATTCAAGAGAGCATGGGACAGTCATTGTGGGATACTCAAGCAGTACAGTGAAAGCTGGGGAGGGATAGGAAACCACAAGCAGACGAATGGATCACATGGTCCTTATCTGCCAGAAATTTTTATGTTTCGGTTTCTATGGTTCTTGGCTGACAGGCCCAGCTTGTCAAGGTGGAGCCTGTGGGTGTCTAAAGACATCCTGTCACTGGTATTTTACATTTTCCTCTCCCTCGGGAGGTATGGTGTGCAAAGATGCCATGACATGTGTCACGTGTTCCTGCACACCGCACATTGGCATCTGCCATGCCCTCCTTGCCCTTCTCTGTAGTCCCAGGTACCTTTCCCCAGCTTCAGCTAGGGACCAGGCAATCACCAGGCTCTACAAACCCTCCCATCCCCCAGTGGAGGAGAACAGTCCTTTGAATGCTCAGTCTTCTTCCCTGTGGCTGGCTCACCCGACGCATGAAGTTCACTTCCTAACCAGGGTAGTCAGCACCACAAGTCAAAGTGCTACCACTGTGCCAGGAGCTGGCCATATAGGTACGCATTTCTTTTCTGAAAATCAGAAAACAAATCTATTTATCTAAATATGCCAAACACACAGCCAACAATATAGTCTAATAACTAAAGAAACGGAAAGCCTATTTTAAGAACTGAGTGCATAGAAGATAGGCCATCTCAATTAAATGTTGTTTTCCATATAGCTTTTTCTCCTCTGGTTGGCACGGTCAGGATCTCAACCCTGTCCCCGCCTCCTCCTGTCTGGCATCTCGCTCTCCCATGTCTCAGGCCAAGGATCCCCATGGATTGCCCCAGTGGCAGGGCTGGGAAGGGAGGGCCATCCTCCACCGAGCTGAAGAACCACATCTAGACTGGGCCAGAGACAGGCGATGGCATGGGATGGCACCCTGTACATCACTACCCTCAGGCCTCCACCTGGTGGCAGTCATTTGGTGAGAACACAATCCACCCTCCCAGTAGAGGAGGCTGTCCTCTGGATGCTTGATCCTCGGCCTCCTGGCTGACCCCCAGCAACCTGCATTTGCCACTGAATATGGGTCACTGGTCTGTCAGGAGGTAAGGCGCCAGTGCCTCAGCCCTCCACACCACTGGCCAGCCCTCAGGTAAATGTTTTAAGAGTCTTTTCCAAGACTGCACTCACTCACAGGATGGAAGTGGGTCGAGATTGATATACCACATAAACCACTCTCAGCAACCAGGGTATTGATGTCTGAGTCCATTTTATCTTCTGAAGGAGATTCTTGCATTCTCTTTGCAGCAGCCTGGGTGTGCAAAAACTCAGCAAGTTGACTGGGTTGAAATAAACACATTTTATAATTTTAAAATTACCCATGCTTTACACAAATAAAGAGAGAAGCGGCCTCCAATGTTTTGCACATTGGATAGGTGCAAAGAAAAGAATCTGCAGAGGACCTGTATCTGTGGCTTACATCTGGGTATATATAAACCTTTGCATTTCAAAGTTCTATGCACTTTTAGTCATGCTTGCTTGATTATGCGTTCTGTGTAAGCTCTTCAGAGTGAATTGAACAAAATACTGTCACTGGTATGCAGGTGTTTGCACCATCTCTGAAGTTGCAGATGGTACAATAGACTAAACACCTTTGCCCGGCTCGAAAGGCAAAATGCTTTGAGCAATGAAGGAAGTGTTTCAGGCATGTAGCCTTGTACAGTTGCGAAAAGCTCTCAGAAAATACCCATGTAATTTTGTAATGTGTTTCAAGCACAGGTAGGCCCACAATAGTCCGGTTATTTTTATGAACAGTATTTTCAAAATTTTTATTTTTCAAGGTTGTAAAATATTATGTCACAAAACAGAGTAAGAAGAGTAGTATTGAAGTCCATTTTTAATAATAATGCAGTTTGGTCTTTGACAACTGATGATATTGTTTTCATTCTCAGCTAGTTAACATTCTGTGGTTTCACACCTACTGGCAATCATTTTCCATTTGTTGTCTAACTTTTGAATAGCTAACAGTAAAGATGAATAAGACCTGTTAACTGCTTCCAAAGAGTTCAGCCTGGCATGTGAGAGCTTTAACTGACTCTGTTGCAGATGGCCCAGCCATAACTTCTTTTGGATGGGGATGGGACTGTGATCCCAGCCACAGCTGATGGACTAGCTCTACCAGGGCTACTCAAGTATGAAGATCCTAGATATTTTTCCATAGGACCAGAGCAGTCTTTCTTATCAGAATATACCTTATCTCAAGGTGAAGGATTTAGTTCCTTCCTTTTCTCCTTTCTCTCTCTCTTCTTCTTGTAATTTCTTTCATGTTTGATCAGTTTAGAGAGAGATCTACTGAAGAGGTATCCATTTAACTTTATGTTTTATAAAATTGGTGAGCCTGTTTCTGCTCAATTTACCTGTTAAAAAAGAAAATGTAGCGAAACAGAGAAACTTGCTGATTGATCTTTTAAAATAGAGAGCCTGTTTCCTTTTGGTCCACGGGGCGTGCTCATTTTTATCTTTAGAAAATAGAAACTTCTCACCCCAGGGTCTTTTAGCATCAGTAACAATAAGCAGTTAGCTGACTATGTTGAACTGCCTCGAGGTGGAGAATATGATAATGAATCTAATAAATTAGCCAATCAGGAGAGAGAGCTTGAGGTGGTGCTGAGGAGAGTCTGCCTAGAAGGTGCCAGAATTTTTCTCCGCTGACTAACACTGCCTCTGGGGTGCTTTCTCTTTTGGCCAAGATAAAGCCTCTTGCCATTGTTGGTAGCTATAACTTTTACTTTTTTATTTTCTTAGTGTGCTAGTGTTTTGAGTTTATTTTTGAGGTTCCTCTCGGTTCCCAGGAACCACATTTTACTTCAGGAACAGCAGTTCTCCACAGTTCCCTCCTCTATTTTCTGAATAAAAGTTTAACGTGTTTGTGTTTCTTTGACATTTCCTTTTGGCATTTAATCATTGGTTCCCTTTTTCAGTGGGAACCAATGTTTTCTTGTATTTTCCTAGTTTTTATTACTAAAAGTCACGGTTCTTTACTACGAGGAACCAATCACATTTCTTTACCTTGCCCTATTGGGGCTTTATTTTTCAGGGGTTTGTTAATTTTGGCATGTCAGAAACCCTAAAGAGAACTGGACCCTCAGGTTTTAAAATTGCTTGAAGTGCCACAGGATAGTGGCTAAAGCTGATACCCATGACCTGTGTTTAAAGTGCTTGGATCCAGATGACTTCTGTACACTTTGCTCTAAATTCTGCCCAAAGACCTTGAGAAATAGAGCTAAAGATTAAGAATTAGGGCTGAAGAAGGGTCTTCCTCTGTACCTAAACAAAGACCCAAGGCTACCACTGAGGGACCTTTTAAAATGGAAAGACAAATCAAGGTGTTGATGAAGCATCTTCAAACCTAAAAATAATAAAAATAAAGGTGCTGATGAAGTGCGTGGCAAATCTAAGGCTCTTGAAGGTACTGATGAAGTGCCTGGCAAATTGAAGCCTTCAAAAGGTGCTGATGAGGTGCCTACAAATAAAAGAAAAGCTGATAAGTTCACTGATAAAGTGCCTTACAAAGAAAAGCATACTACTACCCTCCCAGTTTGAACAAAGGTGAGGCATCAGTGGACAAAAAAACAAGAAAATGAAACACACAGAACTTCTGGGGAGGACCTCCCAGATATTTAAGAGTCTTGTCCCTGTGGAAGAGATAGCTAAAGCCTGGCATCTGTATCAAACTCTTCAGGACATGGGACCCATTTTAATACCCCTGCCTTGCCCAGGCAACCTCCCAGTTCGACTCCCTCAGAGGCAGGCGCCTATACTGGTGAACATTGTGATGATTATTATGTTAATGATCTGGATGATGAATCAGAGGAACCTAGAACCTGATGTTTCCTCTGATCCACATTTGGAGCCTCTCCAACAGATCAAGAGGATACTTCCTCTATGCTGACCTTTCTGCAACACTTGGTGGACACCCTAGACCTTCCTTCATAGAAGTCCACTCTGAGGAGGAGGAGGAGGATGACCTAGATTACAGAGAATTATGGGTCTCCTCCTCCAAAAAGCTGGTACCCTCTGTCTATAAGCCTTTTAGGAAGAATACAATGAAACTACTCAAGACACCTACTTCCCTGCCTGGAATAGACAAAAGAACTGAAAAAAGTACCAGCTTTCCTGATCTGACACTGAGTTCCTGTATGTACACCCCAACCATGAGGGGTAGTACAACAGGCAGCCTGTGACAAAGCCAATACTCCTCTTTCCTCTCAACTC
The DNA here is from genome assembly GCA_016271365.2 of Neoceratodus forsteri. NCBI lineage: Eukaryota > Metazoa > Chordata > Ceratodontiformes > Ceratodontidae > Neoceratodus > Neoceratodus forsteri. The sequence goes on along the minus strand of CM028133.1, from coordinate 925,398,040 downwards.
CCTGAGAAAGAGTCAAGGAGACTGGACTTCATGGCTAAGAAGTCTTATACTTCAACCTCTCTACTCACACCTTTCTTCGTACTTGCCATATACAGCCAAGTATCAAAAGGCCCTTTGAATTCAGTCCTGGCTATAGCACAACAAACGCTCTGATTCTATGGTTCAGGACTTGGTGAATACAGCTAAACTGCCTTAGAAGCAACAAAGTACCAGTTACATATGGCAGCTGATAATAATGATGCAGCTTCTAGGGTTATGGCCCATGCCCTCTCTTGAGGCATTTTGCTGGCTGAGAACAACCAATCTGACACAGGACAAACAGTCTAAAGCTATGGACTTCCTTGCAATCAAAATGTTGGTTTGACTCAGAACAGATACTTATATGAAAAGGTTGATGAGTACAAAACAACCTACCCAGAGCAACACAGCCAGAGGAAGCCCTCTGCTACCCAAAAGCCTCAGAACAAAGGTAACAGGGGCAGAGGTTACTACCTAGACCCTTCTTCCCTTTCCTGTGCAAGTTGATTACAATCAAATGAGGGGCTCTACAGAGGAAGAGGCTTGAGAGGACAAAGGAGAAGCACCCTACCCTGCTCCTGCCTCTCAGCCCAAGCCCTGACATCAAGGCCCAGGTCATCTCCTCTCCACCCGTGAGGCAGGCTCTCCACTACCTCAATTCTGGACTCTCATCTCTTCAGACAAGTGTGTCCTGGAAATAGTGGAAAGAGTCTACCTCTGCACTTCAGAAAGTTGCCAGCCCTTGGGGGTTCTCGACTGTCAAAACCTCTAACTCCAACAGAGAAACTTCAGTTGGAATTGGAGGTAAAACACCTCTTGACAGCAAAGTGGTGGAAAGATTACCATTGCACCAGCAGGGCAAGGGCCTCCATTTTGTTTTCTGAGTCAGAAAGTATCTGGAATAGAGAGTGGCGACCTATTCTCGACCTCAGATACTTGAATAAGCATCTCCTCAAACCAAAATTCAAGATGATAACCCTAGGGATGGTAATACATTCCTTCAACAGGGAGACTGGCTAGCCCCTGGATCTCAAGAACGCCTATTTCCATATTCCAATAATGCAGTCCCACAGAAATTTTCTTAGGTTCAAACTCCCCTCAGGGCATTATCAGTTTGCAGTCATGTCCTTTGGCCTGATATCTGCTCTAAGAATATTCACCAAATGTCTGGCTGTTGTGGCAGCACACAGAAAACAAGGGATCGCATAGTATCCTTATTTGGATGACTGGATCATAGCAGGGAAAACTCCTCTACAAGTAGAAGAGGCACTTTCCCAAACAAAGGACACTTTACATTCCCTAGGCTTTCTCTTAAAATCAGAAAAATCCCACATGGTTCCAACTCAGACTTTAACGTTTTTAAGGACACAGTTGGATACTCAGCTAAGCAGAGATTTTCATCCACCAGAAGGAATTCAGCATTTTCTGTCTGTGGCAAACTCCTTTGTCCTAGGCCAGCCAAGGCCAGTCAGATACTTCTTGAGGCTTCTGGGGCACATGTCATCCATGACTGCTGTGGTCCCAGGAGTCAGATTCAGAATGACAGACATACAATACCATCTGTGTTCTCACTGGTCCCAGAAAAGTCATCCTTTGTCCAAACTGGTTTCAGTAACAGAGGCATTACTTCAGGCCTTACAGTGGTGAAAAGAAATACCCAACCTCTTGGTAGGAATTCCTTCCAAGCTCCTTCACCCACAAAAATATTACCACAGATGCATCTCTACTGGGGTGGGAGCTCATCTGGACAGCTCTTCTATCAGTGGCACATGGACCCCAAAGGAGTCAGCATGCCACATCAACCTTTAGAACTCAGAGCCATACCTAGCACTGAAGGCCTTTGGCACCACAAGTCAAGGGCCACCCAATGCAGATCAGAATGGATAATACCACTGCTGTGTTTCACATAAACAAGCAAGGTGGCATGAGGTTGAGTGTGCTATGCACAGAGGCCATGAAATTTGGTCCTGGCCTACTCCTTGGATGTCAGTCTATCAGTTGTACACCTACCAGGCAAGGACTATACCTGGCAGATGCCCTCAGTCAAATCAGTGAAGGGCACAATGAATGGACTTTGAAAAACAGGTCCTTGCCACAGTCTTCAGAAGGTGGGCACTCCAGAAGTGGATCTGTTTGCCTCTCACCTCAACTATCAACTTCCTCTCTACTGCTGCAGGCCTCCTGCCCTGAAAACCCTCCAAGCAGACATCCTCTCTCTGAGTTGGTCAGGAAGTTCCTATATGCCTTGCCTCCATCTCCTCTGATTTTCAGGGTACTTCTGAAACTCAGGAGTCAACCAGCAACAATGATTCTAGTGGCACTGGATTAGCCAAGGCAACCTTGGTATCCTGTCCAGCTAGCCCTCTCTTGCAGCAAATCTATTCAACCTCCCTCAGTCACTTTCTCCTAACTCTGCCTCAGCTAGAAGTGACTTATCCAGACCTGCAGTCCCTTCACCTCAAAGCATGGCTCTTGAGGAGCTAGAGTTCTCTGCCACTCAGTATTCTGAACAAGTACTGAAAATCCTGAGATGACCAAAAGCCCAGCACTAAAAGACTTATGCAGCTAAATTGAAAATATTTTCCATCTGGTGCAAGGGAAACAGATCACTCCTCTCAGGGCATCTGCCTCTAATCTTTAAACTGTTTAGTGCACCTTCAGTCCTCGGGTCTAAAGGCCACATCCTTGAAGCTTCACCTAGCTGCAATTTCAGCCTACCTTTCTACTGGAAAAGAAAATCTGTCTTATCCTTGCCTGTTTTTAAACAGTTTTCAAAGGCCTTCTCCACCTTCAGCCCCAATCAGGGGTCCTGTTCCTCCTTGGGATCTTAACCTGTGTATAGCCAAGCTCAGGGAACCACCCTTCGAACACATGGCTATGGCTTATTTGAAATACGTCACCTGGAAAACTGTCTTTTGGTAGCCATCACCTCTGCACGGAAATTGCAGAGCTACAGGCACTCCGCATTGAGCCCCACTACATTATCCCACACAGGGACAAGATAGAGCTCAGAACTAACAGAAAATTTCTACCCAAGGTGGTCTCAGAGTTGCACCTTAATTAGTCCATTTCCTTACCAGTCTTCTTACTGAAATATCTACTCCTGGGGAGAAACTCCACAGTTTGGATGTGAAGAGGGCGTCTTATTATTTGGATCTCACCAAACAGTTTAGGGGCTCTTCCACAGAGTTATTCCTCACCTATGGGGAAGCAGGTAGAGGAAGGCCAGACACCAAGAGAACTATCTCTTGCTGAATAGTCTCTTGCATCCAGTTTTGCTACAACAAGGCTGGTAAACAGCCTCCTGAGCTCATTCTACCAGGGGCACTGCTACCTCTGTGGCAGTTGCAAGGGACACTCCTTCTGGATGTCTGTAAAGCAGCTACATGGAAGACTGTACACACATTCATAAGCATTACTGCTTGGATGTGCAGTGTAGATCTGATGCCAGATTTGGCAGGGTGGTTCTGCAGAGCTTCTTCCCTAAATAGGCTCTGTACCCGCCTCCAACTACACTGTTTTGTAGTCTGCATACTTTTACTGATGCTAAAGGACCCTGGGGTGAGAAGAAAAACATTACTCACCGTAGTAATCTTTCTTTCTTCAAGGTGTCCTTTAGCATCAGTAACTCCACCCATCCTCCCTAGAAACCCTACTGAGAGAACTCTGCTTCTATTTTTACCAAATTTGTTGTCTTAAACTGTGGGTTAAATTTATAGCAAAGTTTGATTTTTCAGTAATTGTTCTTCACACTGTTGCATGATTTTAAATCCTGTTCGTTCACACCTTTAATGGGCATATTCCCAATCTAGCTTGAAAAATTCTGGTGCCTTCTAGGCAGGCTCTCAGCACCCTCAAGCTCTCTCCTGATTGGATAATTCATTATTTATTTATTGAAATGTTTCACCAGGAAGGCACACCAAACAACAAGTTGCTCATCTCCGGTGCGACCTGGGGATAAGGGTAGTGGAGTCAACATCAAACACGGGAGATCAGAGGACTGTGGGTTCAGTTCCCACATCTGGCACTCTGGTTAATATCCAGTACTGACACTGCAGTGCAGCATGAGAGGGTGCTGCACTTCTGAGGTCCGTCTTTCGGATGAGACGTTAAACGGGTCCCATCTGCCTGGATTGGTGGTAGTTCAGGTGGATGTTAAAGATCCCATGGCACTTCTCGAGAAAGAGTAGGGGAATTTCCCGGTGTCTGCCAAATTCCCTCATTCACTAAAAATACCACCAACAGCTTAATCTGGTTCAAGGTCAGTTGGCATTTCATCTGTATTCCCCGGGTCGTGCCTGAAAATAGGTAAGATTTGTCTAGTGCACTTACCCGGTCAACCAAAAGCTAAATAAATAAATAAATAAATAAAAGTACAAATATAACAATACAATGCAGAGTAGTGCGGTAAGTACAACATTGAAACAATTACAGGCAATACAACATAGCAACAATGCAGTGAACACAAGTAATAGCACATCACCAATAATCAGTACTTCATTCGATTCATTATCATAATCTCCACCTCCGAGGCAGTTCAACCTAGTCAGCTAACTGCATATTGTTACTGATGCTAAAGGACACCTTGGAAGAAAATTACTATGGTGAGTAATTTTTCTTACTTTTTGTCAGCACTGTTCTTTGATGCTCTCAAATGATTGTTAATGTTTAAATGAAATGTAGCTCTGATGTTCCAAATGTAGCTTTGTAACTGTTATACTCTGATAGGCACAGCAGTTGTTTTAATTAATTTGTACAGCCTATTGATTTCTATCTCTCCTGCAGTCTAATCATTCTCCCTCTAACTCCAGCAGCTGCCAGTCATTAGAAACTCAGCCCTCGCTTCAGTGTTTCCCTCTCCTCTCTGCAACTAGATCTTTGCTCTCCTTTTTCCACAAGCCCTCCCTTTTCTACAATTTGTCTCAGCCTGCCTACTCTATTAGACCTCCCGCCTCCACTATGCCATAATTACTGTCCCTTTTTCTTTACGGACTCCACCCCAGCTTCTGGGCATTCCGACCTGCAGCCGTAGCTGCCTGAGCTGCTCCTGCCCACCCACATCAAGCACAGGTACCGTAAGAGCCTGAGCACGGACACAGTGCACTGCAAGTTTTGAACTTGGCACCTTTTGGGATTTCCTCCATACCTAAAGAAAGGACATTTAAAGACAGAGTTTGGTTATTGGTTTAAAAAAAAAAAAAATAAGGCATTTTTTCAGTTAAAAATAGAATCTGTGATGGGCTGAATAAGGCCCTGTCCCATTTGTTATGCAGAAAGGGTTTAAATGCAAGGATCTGTTGTATCCTGTTCTTTTCAGTTTCTTCTCTGTCTGGTTGCACAGTCAAATTTTCTTGCGAGACCTAGGAACTGATCACTCTGACGTTTCAGCTGTTCTGCACCTCTCCTATCTCTGCCTTCCTTGTTATTTCTGTATTTTTCCCCTTGCATATCTGGGGTTTAAAATATGTGGATCTTTATGTGGAAATGTCACTGATACAGGGATCCTTTGTTTAAAACTATATATAGTTATGCTCTTGAAAAACGTTGCACTCACCTAACAATAAGGACCATCGCCAACTGAATATTCTTGAGTTCTTTGTCAGAAGATTTTTATTCACCCATCCAGTGTAGAGTACAAGTGCAGCAGCAACAGATCTTACATTTTGCCGTTATGGCTTCATCGGAGAATAATAAAGTGCATATGATGTGCCTGTTAAATACTATCTTATCAAAACTGGTGCACTAATCACACAAGTGCTTACACCATTTCACATAATTGGTAATCACAGGCAGGTAATTTAAAGTGGCAAAATAAGTAGTGTTAGCATACAAAACAACTTTAAACTTAAGTTCATAGTGGTTAATTTATGTAGCACATCTTCCTAGTTCATAAATAAGGCCTTATATTTTGGGTTTAGCAAGATCGTTCTGCAATGAATAGAGATACAAATAAGCATGAGTAACCATTGGCTGGCTATCAGTTTATATATACAAAGAAGCCATCACTGGTTTGTGTTTGCAAAAGTAAGAAAGGATTTTTTGGGGAGGGAAGAAGGAACTAATAAAGAAAATAAAAACTACAACAAAGAAATAATTCATGGAAGGAAGAGGTGAGAGGAGGGGAAGGGTCAACATAATATCAAAACAGAAAAGAAAATACATAAACAGAGTATTCATGTATCACATCATTATGCTCTGTTGGCTTTCAAAGATTATTTTCTTCTTTTAAAAATGGTTTTACCTCAAATGTATCATTTAGGCCAGGTTTATTCAATGCCACCAGTACATAAATTCATTTTGTTCTTTCTGATTTAGAGATTTCTATATCCCATCATGTGCATCCATTTTCATAGATTCAATGCCTGTGGCTGTAATACTGTGTTCTCCCTATTGGGTTGTGCATTAATATGCACACCATGGCATACTGGGATTGTTTCTCTTTATTGCAAGTGTATGTTCATTCAGGCATTGCCCGAGTTTCATCTTTGTCCTCCCACATAATAGCATCCATATGTACATGTGATGAGGTATATTACATTTTTGTACCACAGTTAATATTTCCAATAATCTTGATGCTTTGACCATTTCTGAGTGTTGTTAAATTTTGTACCTTTTCATTAGTCTGCATGTCTTGCAGCCCCATAAGGTTTATTCCCCATGTCTGTCTAAATCTACTCTGTGGTGTAGGTTGGTAACTCCTCATCAGAGAGTCCCTGATGTTGTGTCCTCTTCTACATGAAATTCTAAGATGTTTCTGTAATATATCCTGTAGTTGTGTGCTCCCTTAAATATGGAAGTTTTTCTTGACAATTTCAACTATTCCCCTAGTGCCAGCCCCATAGGAAGTAACAAACGTCAGCTGTTCACATGATTTCTTTCTCGTGTGTTTTGGATGCAGTAGGGTGTCTCTGTCTAATTTAGCATTGTGATTGATTGAACATCTATGGCACTCCAGACATTACCTCATGGGTTTTAGCCCACCTGATAGGCTAGTGATGCACATGACTCTAGGATCAGATTTCTAGTATATCCAGGTCCAGAAACCCCTGCTCTCCAGTTCAAACCTTGCATCTGATCAGGCTAGCACACCAGGATCCCTGCTGTCCTAATTATCAAGGTAGGCTTCTTCACATTTATTCTTTCTCAGTTACTAGACAATGCAAACCAAATGTAAGAGACTGTACAGGCTTTCAAATGTACAATTGTTTGTTTAGAATAAGATTGTCCCCTAGAGAATAGAACCTCCTTCTACAGTTTTGGTAGGTAATGAGGAATACTACGATTAACTTATACTGGGAGTCTTTGCTTGTGGTTTACCCTGCTATTTGTGCAATTTCTCAGCATTATTGGGCATTAGCTCAGTTGTGAAAAGATTGCCATGCGTTGCTCTATGGTCACTATGTTTGGGGATAGTGCATTAAGCAAATACAGTTGGTAGTAACTTACAGAGTTGTGCATTAATCTCCACTTGCGTTGTTTTTGCTGTTGTTTACCACGTTCTGTAAAGCACTTCCCAAGCTCTCCCTTCAGACTCTTGGTCTCTCCCACATGTCCATCTGCACTGCACTCTGCCATGATTCTCCCCTCTGCAGCCTCCACAGTCTTGTGTTGTCCCCAGCTACTCCGTGGGTATGTCGCTCGCTCCAGCTCAACTATGTGGCGCTCTGGTCCAAAGCTAGGCCTTAGCCCTCTGCCACCACATGGTCTGTTTTTCCAGGCCGGCTGCCTCTCCCGTGGCGCCCGATCCTGCGGGTTGGGCCTGCACCTCCCCCCGGTGGCACCCGATCAAAGCGAGCTCCTTTCTCCAGGCTAGCACTCCTGGCTTTCGCTTTTCAAGTCCACGAGGCCTATCCTACCCTGGGAAGCCCTTTTTTCAGCGCTAAGGCACCAGGGGTTGCGGGACGTCTACCCTCGGTGCCTAGAATGGGCAGAACAAGCCCTTACGCTCCACATGGCTGCTTCCCTTCTCGGCCCTCGTTGCCAGTTCTCCTCAGCCTGTCCTCCTGTTTTCAAGGCGCATTCACATAATGCAGGGGTTTGAGTTAAGTCCAGCCTCTCAAGGCTTCCCATAGGACTCCAGCTGGGGACCCTGCGGATATTGCCCCTCACAGCGATGGGGGAGACTGTAGTCAGAGACAGAGGTAGTTCTGACCCTCTCTGTTTTCAGTCTCTCAAGGGAAGGAGAGGCCAATGGACCACAGCCACCTCAGTCCCAGGCCTCTCTCCTGTACAAGTACGACCTCGTGGCTTAGAGAGAACCATCAAAGAGAGGCAAGGCTTGAAGATACAATATGAAGGACAATGAAACCAGGCATCAGGGCTCGGTCCTGAGCCCCTCCTTACATTGCCCCCAGAGGCTCACAGTTATAAGAGGTTTTTTGCTGGAAAAAAAAAAATCTGACTCTCCTCATAAGCAGCCCATATGCGCCTCTCAGTAAATTATATGCACTGGGGTCCCTCTCTATAAGTGACCTCCAGTATACCAGCTTCCATGTGGGTCCCTCCCTACAGCGACCCCCATGACAAAGACAGCCTGCATCCCTCTCTAGCTCATTAAAGGTTACACATCATCAGCTGCCCTAACGTGGGCCAACCACAGGTTGAAGGCCCATTTGTACCCCTAGTAACAAATGCAATCTTTTGTCTTCTCCAGATGGTCAAGGCCAAAAGTGCACAGCGTGCAGCGCAACCTCCTGCCCCACCCTGGCCCCCTGTACCCAGACGCCCACGAAGGACGATGACCTATCGCTAGAGCAGTCCGCTGAATGGGCCCAAGTAACCCGGGCCCCAGCAGTTCAACTTGGCTGGATCCTGGTGCCTTCTTACTACAGAACCAACAGGCCACCATAGCAATGACGGAGAGTCAGCAGAACTTCATGCTGAAGGTGATGGAAAAATTGGAGTCTCTCACTCAACACAAACGCCCGACAATACAGCCTCTGGAGCAAGGCGTCGGGGGAGGGGCCAGTGAGAATCGCATGGACCTGGCCGGAGCCCAGTTCAGATAGTCACAAACCCAATTCCGGGAAGACAGAGACCTGCCAGAGGAGGAGGCACAGCAGACTCTGAAGAAGAGGACATGGAGCCACAGTCAATTCCATCACTCACCTCAAAACTATGCTCCTTTGATATGGTCCCAGGCCTCATTAAAATCATGAAGGCCACCATGGGGTTCGAGATAGAGGAAAGCAAACCAGAATCTAAGTTGGACCCACTGATCCAGCAGAGGTCGACTGTCAAGGAAGCATTTCAGTCTGTCCGGCGATCAAAGACATTGTCACAAGGAATGGCAGTCCACGAGCCCAGCTGGATGATGAACAAAAGAAATCTGGACCGTATGTACCCTGTTCAAGAGGACAAGGCCAGCATGTGGTGCACAGCTCCAACAATTGATCCTCAGGTCACTGCGCTTAGTAGAAGGACTATTCTACCATGCAGAACCATCTCCGACAGCTTGATGCCAGTAAAAGACTGTCACGATCAGAGGTTTTCTAAAGATATCTTTTAACATGGATCCATATCCCTGTTTCTTGAGTGTGATGTCTAAAAAATTAGTACACCGAACTTGTATATTCACCTTGAATTTCAAGTTAGGATTAGTATTTTCTAGAAATACAACAAAATCTGAAAGTTCTTCCTTTGTTCCCTTCCGTACTAACAGTAAATCATCAATAAATATTTTGTAGAAATCTATCTAATCATAAAATGGAGTTCTCTCTGCAGCAAAAATAAACATGTTCTCCCATTGGCCCATGTAAAGATTCATTAAACTGGGTGCAAAGTGGCCCTCATTCCTGTACCATAACTGCACACAGTTGCTTCCTTTGAACATGAAAATGTTTTTTTTTAATAGTACCAATTCAGTCAGACCCAGCAAAAATGCATCTTCTTCTGAGAAATCTGTTTCTGTTATCAAAATGTTCAATGGCCATAATGCCCCATCATGTGGAATATTAAGTATAATATGAATCCACATCCATGGTGACCAAAACCACTCCTCCTGAACCTGCATCTCATTTATGTATGTGAGCAAATTTCCAGTGTCCTAATGTGACTTGAGTTTGGGGACCAAGAGCATATATAACTGTCCATGTATCTAGACAAGGGCTCAGTGATCCATCAATTCCTGATATAAAAGGTCTACCAGGGGCAAAAGAGGTCTTTATGTACCTTTGGTAAAGTGTATGTTGCCGTTTTTGATTAGCAATTGATAGGTAACACAATTCATTAGCGTCAATTATCCCATTTTTTATATGTAGTTATACTGTTGAAATGATTGCAAAAAGCTATTTGGAACTCAAGGGTTAACCTGAAAAGCTGGTTTGCAAACTCTCTGAGATGCTGTAAACAAGAGGCCAGTTCTGGGTCATTATGTTGTGTGTGTGGTGATTCAAGATGGCGACCATGCTGGGTCTGCCGTCTGTTAGTTGATACTATGAGCTAAGACTCAGTCGGTTTTTTAAGTCTATATTTTAGCCGTTTTAAGTGTTTTATTATTTGAGATTCTTTTCTTTTTTTTCTGTTTAAGTCTTTTCTTTTCTTGTCATATTGTGTTTTGTTCGGCGGCAAGTTCTGAAGCCCTTACAGATTATTTGAAGAACCAGGGAGTGGAATACTTCCAGAACCAAGGAGTGGAGAATCCGAGGAGTGTGGCGTGAACAACCTGAAATTTACTGTTTCTGTACTGCTGCACTGCTAGAGTTAATATCACTGCTGTTCAGTTTTATGACTCTTCGTGGGAGGTTGGGGCAGGGTGTGAAGAGCTCTGAATCTGTGGGCCTGTGGACTGGACTGGAGCGGATCCACAGTATTTCAGATTCGTGAGTACACTGACTTTGTTTGACAGCTTGTCAACCTCTTGGTTTCATTATCTTGGAAGCTCTACTGGCAGTTTTATCTGAGACTTGAGGGTGAGGCCTATGGTCGCCTGCTGGGGACCACTGCCCCATGCTAGGCTTGGGTCTGGGGCAGGAGTAGCTGTTGTCCAATCACTGAAGAGTCGTCGGGGAGCAAGGTGCTGTACTAAGTTGCCTGGGGGTTCGGCCTGAAGGCTGACTCTCTGGTACCTGTAGCCACTAGTCTCGGGTCGGGGTGAGTGGGTCTCCTGGTGAGGTGCTAGAGGCACTTTATCCCTGTCTGCTGGCGTCTATTGGAAACTCTGCTGGTAATTGGACTCACGACAGTGTATTTTGGGGTGGATTTGTCCAGTCAAGGTTTTGATCTATCTTACATATTGGACCTACTAGCGAATGTTCTTTTCTCTGCCCCTCTCCCATTGCGGTGTTGCTTGCTGTTATGCTCGTGTATTTGTGCATCTTGTAAGAGTTGACTCTACAGGATTGTCGCACTGTTGACCTACTGCTATTCCTATTAGAGGTAGTGAGAGGGCTTTGATATTTTGGATACATATTTGACTGTTTGTTGGGAGAAGGAAGTGGTGAGAGCCTTCCCTTTGTCCGAAATTGTTTGGAGACTGTAGTCATCAATCTGGACTTTATAGAACTTTTGATTTTGTAACTTCAACTACAACTGGTGCAGTAATATGGGATAGTAATTTGGATTTATATTTTATGTTTAAGTTTTTAGTGTTTGTAATTTGAAAATAGTTTTAACCTGTTATTAGTATTAGTACTGTAGTGGTAGTGAGAGTCCCACTAATATTGGACAGTAAGGGTGGTGGTGAGAGCCATCTTTGACCAAAACTTATTTACACTTATTTTTATTCATTTTGGTGGGTGGTTATTTTAGTAAGTGGTTTGTGTAATTTATTTTTATTTTACTTTATGGTTCTTTGTATGTTGTTTTAGGTAGACAATTGACTTAGCTAAGGGAATGTTGTTTGATAGTTTGTCACCAGAATGTGCTGGAGCCCTGCCTCCACGGTTGTCGCCTTCTCACCTCTACTCTCCTGCCTCCCCCTTTGGGTTTACAACACCAGCTGTGGGGCACTGGGTATTGTCTGTAAGGGAGGAGGAGGGTGGGGGTGCGAACAGGAAAGGGTGAGTGAGCGGGCCGTTGTATCAGGGTTGTAGGATCCAGAAGACGCCCTGGGTGAAATGGAACCAGGACCATGGTCCACCATGTTTGGTCTCCATGCCCAAGGGCACTACCAATTTGGTGGGCAGGTGGTTCAGGCGTGGGAGGTTCTTCCAACTCGGGTGGTGTTATGCAATGCCAGGTCAGCTAAAACAAGACTGCAATAATTGCAGATCGTGTTGGAATGGTGGACCTGGCTTGCATCACTAGTTTCCTGGCTGGACGAGAATTCTAGCCCCATTTGGAGGCTTTAACTCTAGCTGGTTACTCAGTGATTCACTGCCTGAGATTGGATCACGGGGGTTGCGGTCTGTTTCAAGACCAAACTTAAACTCACGAATGTACCAGTTGAGGAGGCTGAGTCATTTGAGTGTACCGTGGTAGCAGGTGTAGGTTGTAGGATCACCCTCATCTACAGTCCACCGGAGATGAGAAGCTGTTCCTTCAGGAAGTCATGGACTTCATCGTCGACATAGCATTTGAGTCACCCAGGCTGATGGTCCTGGGCGACTTCAATGCCTGGGTTGACGATGAACTCTCTGATTGCACAACACTTCCTCCAGTTAATGACATCTCTGGACCTCACACAGATAGTTACCACTGCTACCCATAAATGTGGTCACTCACTTGACCTAGTCTTCCTCCTGGGGAACGAGGCCTCTGATTTGGGGTGGAACCAGTTGGATGGTCCGATCACTACACCATGGGGTTTAGTTTTAGCACCCCACTCTGATGGGCTGCCCCTGTGGAGATGGTCAGGTACCGCCCTTTATGAGGTGTAAGCTCTGAAGGCCTGGCAGCGGTACTTGACCTGTCGATCCCACCAGTGGCAAGCAGTGATCCAGAGGCCCTCGTGGCAGCTATAACTTGGCCATTTCAGTGGCCCTGGATGTCACTGCTCCTGTCCATGTTCATCCTCTCTCCTTCACACTTAGTCCCCATGGTTTGACAGGACTTTGAGGGAGATGCGGCGGATTAGGACAAAGATTAGGCGTTGCTGGCAGAAATCCACCCTTGATGCCGACTGCCTTAGATTGATGGATCATTATCAAGTCTATCAATCTGCCATCACCCATAAGAAGGCAGAGCTCCTGTCCAGGGAGATTGTGGCTGCTCAAAATTGACCAGCTCACCTTTTTTGAACAGTAGACAGACTGTGCACCCAGCCTGTCTACAAGTTCGAAAACCTTTCATAAAAGAGTGTGATGAACTTGCTCGATTCTTTGCATCTAAGGTGGCTGACATCAAGGTGGTACTCAACTAGCACACTCTATGGGTGTTGCTGTGCATAGGTTCGAGGCCACTTCTTCTTGGCTTTCCTGGACTACCTTTGACGGAGTTCATGGATGTCATGCAGATTGTTTAGAGTGCTCATCCTACATGCTGTAGTTTGGATCCTGGACCAACTTCCTGATTTTGGGTTGTGTTGATTCCATCGGTCCGGTCATTGCTTGGATAGTCTGGTGCTCCTTGAAACAGGTGAGTTTCTAGCTCCTGAAGAGGCGGTGGTAACACCCCTCTTAAGAAAAGATTCTTTGGACCCAGACTGCCATACAAACTACAGACCAATCTCTAACCTTCCCTTTTAGGAAGGTGATTGAAAAAGTAGTGGCTGTGCAGCTGGAGGACCATTTGACTATCCATGACATCTATGAACCCTCCAGGCCGGATTTCAAAGAGCGTGGTACTGAGACAGCATTGGTTCGGTGCTCAATGATCTCTGATGGCTAGAGATTGGAAAAACATTCCATTCTGGTTCTTCTAGATCTCTCATCAGCATTTGACACTGTGGACCATGGGTTCTGCTTGACTGCCTGAGGTTTATCAGTGGATTGTCGGTACAGTCCTCAGGTGGTTTACATCTTTCCTCACTGGAAGAACTCAGAGTGGTGTCCAGAGTTTATTCCTCAGACCCAGTTTCTCTGTCTTCAGGGTCCCTCAGAGCCAGTGCTGTCCCCATGTTGCTCACAGTGTACATGCTGCCCTGGAAACATTGTAGGAAGGTGTGGGCATAGGTTTCACTGCTATGCTGATGATACCCAGCTCTGCCTTTCTTTGCACCCGACCAAGATGAAGCTCTCTCAGTCTTTAATAACTGCCTCACAGAAATCCAGGGTGGATGGATTCCAGTTGGCTAAAGTTGAACTCAAAAAGACTGAGGTGTTGGTTGTGGATCCGGACTGCGGATAGGGGCCGGGGTGGGTTCACCTCAGGGCTTTTCTTGGGGTGTCATCCCAACCTCTGAATGGGTGTGAAACCTGGGGTAATTTTTGATGAAGGGCTGACCCTGCATTGCAGGTGTCAGCTGTCTTCAAATCCTCTTTTTGCCACCTGAAGAATATCTCCAGGATTAAGCACCTTATTCTGTCCAGCGATCTATCTCACGCTGGTCCGCCTTTGTGTCCTCACGCCTTGATTACTGCAACCCCTTTACATAGGGCTGCCTAGGGTGGAAATCCGCCACTTGCAGCTAGTGCAGAATGCTGCAGCTTTGACGGAACTTCTAGATCCTGTCATATTATGCTGGTGCTGCGTGGACTGCACTGGCTGCTGGTAGTGTGGTGTATCACCTTTAAAGTCAGTCTTCTGACTTTTAAAGCCCTACATGGACTAGGCCCAGATTACCTGAAAGAGATTCTGGTCCCCTACTGCCTGGACTGATTGCTCTGCTCAGCTGATGAGGGGTTGCTAGAGATTCCGAGGGTGTGTTTAGAAATCTTCTGGGGCCCATGCATTTAAGCACACGGCCCCAACCTCTGGAATTCTCTACCCCATCAGTTACGGAGTGCACAACCATGGAGGGATTTAAGCAAGCTTTAAAAACACACTTGTGAGTTCAAGCTTTTGATGAATAAATTATTTTGTATTGGAGTTATTTGTTTATATCATTTTAATGATCTGGATGTCTAATATGTTCTTTTAAATTTGTTAGGTGCTTTGATACTTTGGAGCGCCTAAAAAAAAAGTTATTATTATTATTATGTTCTTTTTACTGCCTGCAAGAACCTTGGAAACTTACAAGAACATTGTGTGAGAAGCATGTTTTCTTAATGAGTTTCTCGGCACAGACTTATATGAAGAGCAGCAATGCTTGTGCAAGAGAGAGACAGAGACTGAGATTTGAAATTGAGAACAAACTCAGAAGAAGGACTCTGTCTTCTATGTTTGTACTGCCATTGTAAATAGTTATACTGACCAATTTTATTTTTATTTTGCTGTTATTAATATAAAGCGCTAGTTGTGAATTTTGAAACTGCTCCTGGTTTTCCGATGCTGCCTGACCTGTGCTTCGATGACAGAATCATAGAGCTTGCTCGATTTATGTTTATAAAAATTAGTGAGCCTGTTTCTGCTCATTTTACCTGTTAAAAAGAGAAATAGAAACAGAGAGCTTGCTCAATTGATCTTTTAAAATAGAGCCCACTTCCTTTTGGTCAGCACAGAAGCTTGCTTGTTTTACCTTTTAGAAAATAAAGAGCTTACTTCTTTTGTCAGCACTGATCTTTGCTGCTTTCTTCTCGCTTCTGCCGTGCATGCTCCCCAACCGACCCCACCCTTAGCTGGTCTGCCTTATATGGCTATTGGTGATCCTATGACTAAGTGCCAACTTTGCCCATTGCAGCCTACACTGTACTACCAATAGAGGTGCCAGATTGCTCTTAATTAGGTTTTAGGCGATCCTAGGCATACTGAAACAGAGAACCCTGATACATGCAGCTTCTTCTAGTCCATTTTAACTTGAATTCTTGCTGTACTTCTAGAGTATATAAGCCTTTGGTGAAACCACATGGAAAGTTTACTTCTTGGCCAACACTTCGTTTTCTCCTGCTACAGGAGAACACTTTACTACAAAAAAAAAATGGCACGAGCCATGCTCCCTCTGCTGGCAGCCTTTCTGCTATGCTCATTACTAACTGCTGACTTCAGTGCCTCAGTACTTGCCTTAGACCAAGTGCTACTCTCCTCCACACCCCGTCTTCTGACCCAATCCCCCATTGTAAACAGATGGGAACTCACTCCTAGAAACCCCTGTTCTATGCGTTCCTCATGAAATTTGAACATAGCCAACTTGGCTCCTTCCTGTATTTCCTCTGTCTAGTTCCCTCCTCTCTACCTTGTCCCTACAACCTGGTCTGTTCTCTGCTACTGCTAGCAGGGGACATAGAAAGCAACCTGGGCCCTTCAGATATGCCACACCCCACCCTAACAATATGTGTACTAGCCCCTAGGACTGGAAATTGCCCATATCAATTTATATGAGCCTCTCATTAAAATGTCCTGACCTAGAAGCCTGTGTAGCAATCTACAAACCACATATCCTCGGTCTCTCTGAAATGTGGCTAAAGCCCCTTCCTGGTGCAACTACCAGCTCCCAAGGTACTCTTTCCTACATCAGGATAGACCAGGCAAAATGAAAGGTGGTGGTGTGACACTCTATTTCAGTGAACCCCTCTCTGCCTCCTTTGTCCTTCACTCTGACCCCACATCCCCCAGTGAATGGCTCATAACTGAGCTGACCTTAGGCTCTGCAAAAAGATTTATGTGGGTTGCTGTTACAGCCCCCTAGCGAGGAACCCAGGTCTTGTTAACCACCTGATAGGCCTGGGAAACCTCTCCCCTCCCAGGGACATGATTCTCCTTGGGATTTTAACCTAATTGGTTAAGCACCCAGGAAACTGACTACTCAAACCTGTTAAAACAGCACAATATGGTCCAAGTCATCATTGTCCCTACCAGGCACAACACTTGCACAAAAAACCGCTCTTCTAGACTGGGTGATCACTAACAGGGAGGACAAGGTACTGTAGTCCTGGACCCTGGCGACTCCATCAGTGATCACTCCCCATGTACATTATCTGAGTCACCAAGACCAAACACCCCTCCCCACAAACACATAGCCACCCCACCTCCCCATGCCTATTGCACCCCTGCATGGAATGTATAAAACCTACATGCAGCCCTCTTTGGAGTTTAGTTCCAAATTTTCAACATGGGGTTCTTGGGACCCCAACTCATAAACACTGGTACTGTCATTTCGTTTCTCAGTCCCGAAGGTGATTTTGTGGTCACTGCATGGAATCACCTATTGTGACCAATTAATGAAACAACAGTGCCACTGTTCATGAGTGGAGTCCCAAAAAACCCATGTTGCAAGTTTCGATGAACAAACTCAAAAATAAACTACTTACAAGCATGCATTGCACAGTTTGTACATACACCTATAACCCGCCAATTTTTAATGTTTTCACTTCAAATTTCCAACATTGTAATTTTTTCATTAACTGTGCAAAATCAACTTTGGGACAAATTAATGAAATCACAGTGCTACTGTTCATGAGGAGGCCCCAAAAAGGCCATGTTGAAAATTTGGTGAACAAATTCCAAAACATGACTGTTTCATGAATGTGCATTCGCAATTTCGCATGCTCGTAACTTTCCACTTTTTCATATTTTCACTCCAGATTTTCAACATTACAATTTTATCACCTCCTCATGAACAGTACAGATGTCATTTTCACATCCTGCCCAAAATGTAATTTCACACCTGTTGTGCCGAATGGCACATTCACTGTCACAAAATCACCTTCGGGATTGAGTAACAAAATGATAGTGCCACTGTTCATGAGGTGAGAATCTCAAAAAAGCACATGTTGAAAATTTAGATTAACTCTACTCAACGTCCAGGGAGTTAGGGTTTCCAACCGTAACGCCCACCCTTACTGAACTGACAGGCGTGGGTGTGTGACTTGGGGTCATCAGCCATAATGCTCATGCCATTTTACCCCCACCCCACCCTACAGCTACTGACAGGTATCGATGTGTGCCCTAGGGTCTTCAGCCCTAACATTCCCCCATTCTTCTATATTGACCCATCTCAGCTTATTTTCTTATGGAATGGGAGGGTGAGTGTGGGGGCTGAAGACCCCAAGGCACACCATGACACCTTGTCAGTGCTCTGCAGAGGTGGGGTGAAGGAGAATGTCATGAGTGTTATGGCTGACTACCAAAGGCACACTCCAAGGCCTGGTCAGTCTCTGCAGGGTGGGGGTGGGGGTTACGTTAGTTCAATACTTCACTGCCATTCCTATTATGCATCTCTCATTCATGCAGTACCAATGCCAATACCAACAAGCAAACATTCGCATTGACAAATGATTGTTATAAGTTGAGGTTTGCACCCTGCATGCCCTTCCTAAGCACTAATTTGGGCAAGACACAAAGTTTGGTGTTTTTTCAAAAGCTTAAAGCAGACTTTGAGTGCTCAAAGCATGGTTTAAAATAGTCCCTACAGTGCAGCATAAGGCAAAGTGCTAACAGGTGCTCAGACATAAAATCTAACACCATCTGGTCACATAATGGTATCATGCATGGTAGAAACAGTAGGCTGCTACAGGGCAAAGTAACAGTTAATATGTCCCAAAGGTGTTAACTCTGTTACCCTCAGTTATGATTTGTAAACACTAACATGAAATTACCCTTGTTACCATGGCAGGCCCTAGCAGGTAATTAATATTTCATTATGGACCCATTTCATCTGTGGAGCAGCCCTTCCACTTTTGGATTGCTTGAAGGTTGTGTTGTGACAGAGCTACAGATAGCCTGGTTTTAGTTCTGGTCTTCTCTGTTTGTTGGCAAAGTGTACAATGTATTTACCTAGGATAGCCCAGCTGAGATACAACACTCTTTCCAGTGATGTCCTACTTCAATCAGATTTCCACAGCTGTATGAAAGGAGCACTGAAAGAGTATATGACGTACTCAGAGTCACCCGTGAGTGTTGGCTCAGCTTGAGTTTGGACCCATACATAATAGATTCCTGGTAGCCCAGTGGTTCCCATCTCTCACTGTTCCCCATATAAAATATAGATCCCTCATTCCAGTGGTACCCCTTCACTGTATAAGACACAGATACCTAGTGCCAGAAATTCTTACACTTCACCTGACACTCCTATAAAACACTGGTCCCTGATGTAAGTGGTTTCCCTCCTGCCCTTGTCCCTGTAAAACACAGATCCCTAGAGTCAGTAGCCCCCACCTCTTACCTGATCCCCATAAAAACACAGATCCCTGGTGCCAGCAGAACAACCAACCCTCAACCAGTCCCAATACAAAGCATAGACCCCTAATACCAGTAGTACCCTCTCTCTCACCTAGTCCCAGTTGAATGAAAAAAAATAAAATCTCTTGTAGTCCATTGGTCCTCTCCTGCCTCATTCATTCCAGATAACTGTAAAATGTGCACCATAAAATTGTTTCTGGAAGTGTTCGTAGCACTGCACTGGCAGCCTGGCAGCACTTCAGGAAGAATTAAAAGCTACGATAAAACAACAAAGAAGGAAACTGGCATACAGGACTAGTAAATCTCTTTCTGCCATCTGAGGAATATCTCCAGAGTTATGCATCTTGTTCCTCTAGCGATTTCCCCACGCTTGTCACGCCTTTGTGTCCTCACACCTAGATTATTGCAATTCCCTCTACCTAGGGCTACCTGGGGTGGATATCCGCCGCTTGCAGCTGGTGCAGAATGCTGTGGCCTGGTTATTGAAGGAACTCCTCGGTCCTGTCATATTTCCCCAGTGCTGTGCAAACTGCATTGGCTGCCGGTACAGTGGCAGATCACCTTTAAAGTCGGACTTTTGACTAAAAGCCATACTGACAGGGCCGGACTACCTGAAAGAGCTTCCAGTTCCTTACTATCCTGGGTGATCGCTCACTTGGCTGACGAGGAGTAGTTAGAATTCAAGGGTTTGTTTAAAATCTTCTGGGGGAGGAAAATATGGGAGGGAACATTATTTATTTAAGACTACAGTCTCTGAGATCTTATTCTGGTCTATTTACCAAACAGAGAAAGATAGTAGGATGCTATTTCAGGATATGTTAAACAGTCCTGTGTGTATAAATTAATTGCCTGTATATGCTGTAACAAGGAATCTCAACAATTAATATGTTGCATAAAATGTGATACTCTATCTCAAAATAAAATAAAAGCTATATTTAAAAAAAAAATTAAAATCCTCTGGGGCCGGGCATTTGTGCATCGGCCCTACCTTCTGGAATCCTGTACCCTGTCAGCTATGGGAGTGTGTGACCATGGAGGGATTTAAACAAGATCTTAAAACTTATTTATGGAATCAAGCATATGGTGAATGACTCAAATACTGTTTATTGGTTTTATCTGCATTTTATAATATTTATAATATGTGAATGTATGAGTTATTTTCTTTTGTTTTAATTGTTTGATAAGCACCTTGGTTGAAAAGGCCCTGTCTGTATTCATTCAACCAAATGCTTATAGGAAAGCCTTAGCTTCCCAAAATGTACTGCATATGTATATATTTCATGTATGTATTTGGGTCTCAGCCCCAGGTAGCATCTGGAATCGAGCTCCTAGCGCAGTATGCCTTCCTGGTAAATCTAGTAAATAAATAAATAAATAAATAATTATTATTATTATTATACGTTACTGACCTGCCCAATAATACTGCTTAAATAAACAATTAAAATGCACAATACCTTAACAGTAATCTTTGTTCATGTGCCACAAGTTGTAACAACCAAGAAGTGGTGTAGCAGGGTTCCTGGAGTCACCTGATGCATTTCACAATGTTACTTCACTGCTTTCTTAATGGCTGCAACACTTGTTAATCAGTTCCTTTTAAAGGTTTGATTTAAAGGGGCAGTTACCAAATACCTATCTAAGGAGTTGCAAATCACTCAAACACAGCAAACATGTAATGTTGAGTGAAGTTAATAACTATTTTCAAAGTTAGAAACTATAAACAATATTGTATCCAATCAGTTTGGTGAATTAAGTATACAGTAGTTTTACAGCATCTAAGCAGAGCTTTATAGCAAACTGCAGTATCTCAATATCTACCAGCAGTGCCCTGTTTTCAGATCTCTGTTCTTCTCATGTGAATATCTGTAAAAAAACAGTGAAAGAATTAGTCATCCCCATAAACATCTGAATTCAATAATATTAAAGCTACAGAACGGAGAAAGTCCAACTTGCCATTTGATCATAATCATGATAAAGGCAATAAACAAAGTAAGGTTCAATTGTGTTTATGAACATGTTGGATTATACCAAAAGGTTTATTGCCAATTGGAGGATGAAAGATATTACAGATGACATACAAAGGATCTAATAGAATCCTTCAAGAAGACGACTGATGACTTCCTGGCCTAATTAAAGAGAAGAACTACTTCCAGTGGAGGTCATCAACTACTTAATTGTTGAACATCCTGTCAAAGCAGTGTTTATGTGCTTCCTGAAGTACATTTGAGTCTGAAGAATGTCCCAGGAGATCCACAGTCAAGGCATAGGACCCCTCATGGAACCACTGGCAAACTTGTGAACTCTCACTTGGGGAACATGTGAAATGCCTAAGTCAGGACATCTCCACTGCTGAATTGCACAATTGTACAAAGCTTGAGAAACACCATGCCACAGATTTGTCAAGGCTCAGGAGATTTTATTTTACCCAAACATTGCATTTCTCACTTTTTAGCATTAGAGGTCATCCTAACTGATTCCTAAATATAGTTTTTAGCAATAATTATTGTATAATACAGATCACGGTTTTATTTAACTCTAAAAATGATTAGCATTTTGCTTGTAAAATTGTAAAACATTATGAAAATGCACAGCACTTACCTCACTGTGTTTAACATACATAACACTTCTGGAAAACCTATAAATCCTTTTCTGTACAGTTAGTATTGTCCCAAGAAAAAACTGCTAATCAATTATTTAAAACCCTGCAGATCCACACTTGATAATAAAGAACTGGATATGATGACTCTTCTTATATTCTCTGATGGATTACAGTTGCAACCAGGTGAAAATCTGGTGCAGACATGGACCAATGATGTCATTTGTTGAGAGCAGTCAGGTGTTAATTCTCTGTCTTATAAACCTACTTGGGAGCTATCACTTTGTGCTGATAAAGCTACCTCAGGACAGTAAAGATGACTTCTTCCACATTAAGTAGCTCATGCTACTTAAGAATTGACAAGATATTTGTCTTGTGTCCGATTATTACTTTTCATTTGGTTTTCGGAAACATGTTGAGAATCCTCTAAGTCAAAATCTGTTTAGACTAACCAAAAATGTAAAATTCTTACACACTTATTGTGAAGATTAAGTTGGGAATGCCTCAGGGATGCCCTGTGGGGGGCTTGTGTGGCATAGAGGAACAGTGGGTGAAAAGGCGCTATAGTGAAGGCAGCAAACCTCTGTGTTAGACAAGTAAGCAAAAGCAAGAGGAAAAAAACACTATGGTTCTTAAGGAGGTGGTGGGAAGGCAAGAGCAAAAATGTTATCATTCAGGAGGTATGAAGAGACACAGAGGGGAGGAGGATAGGGAAGTGTATCAGGAGATGCAGAGGAGGCAGAGTAAGCAGTCAGGAGCAGAAGGCACAAACCGACAGAAAATCCCAGGCAGTTAAGAAGGGGACAAGGCATTTTTCAGGTATGTAAGCGAAAGAGAAAGACTGAGGTAGGGACTGTAAAACTAAGAAGGAAGGAGGAATGTGTGGAGGGGGCATGGAAAAAGCAGAAATCCTGAACAAATATGTTTGTTCAATATTCACAGAAGAAGGGGAAGGTGAGGTTCCGCAGATAGCGACAGGAGCATCAATGGAAGGGAGGTGGATACTAATCCATTTACATAGGAAAAGTCCTGAAGGAACTTGTAAAACTGACAGTGGACAAGGCAATGGGGCCAGACAGGATACATCCAAGGATACTGAAGAGCTTAGAGAGGTGCTGGCAGCACCACTGACAGTCCTGTTCAGCCGCGTGCTGAGAGACAGGTAATTCTGGAGGACTGGAGAAGAGCAGATTTAGTCCCACTTCACAAAAGTGGGAGCAGGGAGGAGGCTGGCAAGTAACAGCTACAGCCCAGTCAGCCTGACTTCAGTGGTGGGAAATTGATGAAGTCACTACTAAAAGAAAGGATTGTGGAATATCTTGAATCCAGCAGTTTACAGGATTCAAGGCAGCATGGATTCATGTGCAGCGAGGTCATTTCAAACTAATCTGATAAATTTCTTTAACTGGGTGACCAGGAAATAGATCAGTGTGGAGCGGTGGATGTGGCCTGCCAAGATTTCAGAATGGCCTTCTGACACTGTTCCACATGGGAGACTCATAAACAAGCTGGGCAGCCTGGGAGTGGGTCTGAAGGTAGTAATCTGGGTTAGAAACTGGTTGAGTGATAGGCATCAGAGGGTGGTGGTAAAGGAGTTCTCTCCGGAGGTGGGGAGGCTGACCAACAAGGTGCCACAAGGATCAGTATCAGTCAGGTCTCTTAATGTCTTTATTAGCAACAATGCAGAGGGGTTAGAAGAGAAGGTATGCCTTTTGCAGATAACACAAAGATCTGCAACAGGGTAGACACTGGGGTAGAAAGAATGAGGAAGGATTTAAATAAACTTGAGAAGTGATCAAGAATGTGGCAACTAAGCTTCAATGCGAAGAAGTGCACAATCATGCACTTGGGGCACAGAAACCCAGGAGCAGAGTACATGATGGGAGGAGGGTATTGACGACCACCAAACAAGAATGGGACCTAGAGGAAAACATATCTGATGACTTAAAAGTGGCCAAGCAGTGTGACAAGGTAGTGGGGAGAGCCAGTGGGATGTTGGGGTGCATAGGGAGGAGTATCACTAGCAGGAAGATGGAGGTATTGATACCACTGGACAAATCATTGGTGAGACCTCACCTTGAGTACTGTGTCCAGTTCTGGAGGCCACATCTCCAGAAGGACATAGACAGAGTACAGGCAGTCCAGAGGAGGGCAACTAAAGTGGTGCAGGGACTGCATCAAAAGCCCTATGAACAGAGACTTAAGGACCTCAGTATGTACACTCTAGAGGAGAGGAGAGGAGAGGATAGGAGAGAGAGACAGGGATTTGATACAGGCTTTCTGATACCTCAAGGGTACAAATGAAGTACAAGAGGAAAGCTTTTCTTCAGAAAAAGATGCTCAAGAACAAGGGGTCATTATATGAAGCTGTAGGGGGTAGACTAAGGGAAACATGAGAAAGTACTTCTTCACAGAAAGGATGGCGGATGCATGGAAGACCTCCCAGTGGAGGAGGTGGGAGCACAAATTATAGCGGAATTAAAATGCATGGAACAAGCATAAAGAAACCTTAGTGGTTAGGAAATAGAGGTAAAGCCATCAAGTAGGTCTCTGGTATTACAGTAAGTAGGAAAATGGGCAGACTAGTGGGCCAAGTAGTCCTCATCTGCCGACAATTTCTACATTTCTATGTTTCTGTTGTGAATCCCAAGCCTCTCTAAAATATGAACGATTTGGTAGACTTTAGAGGCTGTATCTATCAATGATTTATTTAATTGATCTCATCACCCTTGCTGTTTACAATGTATATGTTACCATTATGGGACATCAGGTGATATGGGCTGGGTTTTCACTGCTATGCAAATGACACCCAGCTGTGCCTATCCTGTACCCTAATACCCAGGTGTCAGTCTCTGTATTTAACAGCTTCCTTGAGGAGATCAGTCATGAATGACTCACAACTGGCTTAAACTTAGCAGACAAGACCATGGTATGGTAGTGGATCCAGGTCATCGAGGTGGAGGGAGGGTGAGGGCATCCCTTGGCCTAGTGTTAGGGGCATTCTTCTTGTCCCTTCTAAACAGGTGAAGGATTTGGGGTGATCCTGGATGCTAGCCTGACTCTGGAGTGCCCAGGTGTCAGCCGTGGGTTCAGATTGTTTTTCCCCATCTTGGAACATTGTCCGAATTCAAGCCTTGATCCCACCTGAGGATCTGACTATGCTGGTGCATGCTTTTGTCACCACCAGGTTGGAGTACTGTAATGCCCTGTACGTAGGGTTGTCTGGAGGCAACCTCTGCAGGCTGCAGCTGGTGCAGAATGTGGCAGCTAGACTGTTAATGGGGTGAGAAGATGTGAGCATAATACCCGGTCCTTTGCGATCTGCACTGGCTGCTGGACAAGTGGAGGATTGTTTTCAAGGCAGGGCTCCTGACCTACAAGACCCTGCACAAAGGGACCTGTCTATCTGAAAGATCTCCTTGTCCCCTACCACCCATCCCAGGCTCTCCATTCTGCCAGGGGTGGCCTCTGGCAGTCCCCAGGGTTAGGTTGCAGCGTTCTGGAGAAACAGCATTCTTGGTGGTCGTGCCTACCCTGTAAATTCCTGCCTATTTCTTTAAGGAGATTCCCCGGTAGAAGCCTTTAAAAGGGCCTAAAAACATCTGTTCCAGGATGCATTTATAAATTGATTATTGCTTATGTCAGTGATTTTATTGAGACAGACAGTGATTTTAACGTGCTCTCAGTGGATTTAATATGTATGTTTTATTAATGGATTTTAAGATTAAAAATGTATGAATTGTGCAGCGCCCACAGTCCCAGGAAATGGGCGCTTCTATAAATTATCTATCTAGAGATTTGATCAGGGAAGATACAGTGGTTATAAACAGCTTGTCTCCAGATGCATCCGGTGAGAGGGGTATAGGAGAGATAATTACAACAATAAATGACAATAAGGACATACAACTGGTCAGTAGCACAACAGTAGTTGATATGCAGCAATTCAGAAAACAGGTGTTCAAAACAGAAGTTTTTAAAGGGGAACTGTCATCAACAGTGTTTTTTAATGTCTCAAAGCTCATAAAAATGTAATTTGAGTGCGCCATTGTATTTATGTGTGAGACTTTGCAGTCCAGAGTTATTCATATATTAATCGGCCTGTAAATAAGGGCTGTGGTCAGCCATGTGTTTTAGGCTCCTGACAGAAAATGATGTGCCAAGGAACTTAGCCCTCCATTTATTGCAGATTAAATAGGAAATCATCTGTTGTATTAAGTGTGTTTTAAGGTGTTATTACAACACTTTCTACATTTATAATAATTGTTTTGTATGTGCATTGAAACTAGTAGGTTATCACCTTTAGATTTCAAACTGTTAGTTATAATCCATCTTTAGGATTGCTTTAACCTCTAGGCTATCCTGCCAGCTGATAATTAAAGCTACACATATCTCAAGGCTGGCTCTGTGGTGTCAACAGGTATTAGGCCCCATATCAGTATTTCTAAACCCTGGCTGTGTTCATGTCAGACAGATTTCTGGGGCTGCCACAGCACCAACTTCTGTCTTATTCCATTCCCTCTCTTACAGCCTTTTTCTCACAATTTCGGTGTGAACTTAGGTCAACAAGATGCAAATATTGCTGCTTACCTACTGGCCTGGCATCATGGTGCCAGCCTTGAAATGTGAATTTTGATTTACAGCTGGCAGTACAGCCTAGAGGTTAAAACCAAGAGATGTGAACAAGCTTCTTTCATCCAACAGAATGGTTTTATTCCAACATGCTCTTCTTGTATATTGTGTGACCAGAACAAGTCACTTAACCTCCATGTGGTCCCAAAATACACCCAGAAATAAGCTGTAGTTGTGTGCCTTTTGGGGACAAAGACAATAAAAACTATCTGAGCAAGTGTTATGATTCTGAAAATATTATGTTCTTTCTATCCAGATTTGACTTGAAAAGAACAAAAATGGGGCACCATTAATAGTTTATTAATTGTAAAACACATAGATGGACAAGATTGTTAAAACATGCATAATTGGAACTGCATTATTAAAATATAGAATAATATATGGGTGGGTGTGTGTAAGCAAATTTTACACACACACACACACCACAGTATGGGATGCTACATTAACCCCATGAGGCAAAGTCCAAGGGTTTATAAAACATTCCACACCAAGGTGTGTGCAAAATTCTATTTTTTTTTTTTTCACCACCCACCCATGTATTATTTTATTTAATTAATGGTGATAATTTTTTCCTTTCAGCACAGTTCAGTTAGTGCAGCACCTCTGTCAGAGATAGACACACACACACACCGCATGCACATTTGGCACATACAATGCCTGTGCACACACAGATGTGCGTAAGCAGCACTTTTACTACAGCCTGTCTCTCCCCTTTTTTCTTTCTTTTTTACATTACAATGGGAATGGCATTCTGGAAAGTTGGAAATGGCATTCTGGAAAGTTGCGGTCCATTGGCAGAGCTGCAGTGTATAGACACACTCGAAGGGACACAGTGGCAGGATCAACCAGATTTATTTGTTTCCTTAGCTGTAGAAAATCCCATTCCATCCAAGTATTTCAGTAAGAAACTGTTATACTTTAACTTCATCAAAAAAAGTAAAATACCTTTTAATAATGCATTTCAGGTTATGCATGTTTTAACAATGTTGTCCGTTTATGTGTTTTGCAATTAATAAACAATTAATGGTGTCCTAATTTTTCTTTTCAAGTCAACATGCTCAGATTGTTTTCACTGTCTTTGTCTGGGAAAGGCACACAACTACAGTACAGCTTGTTTGTGGGTGTTTTGAGACCACGGGAGGATAAGTGACTTGCTCTGGTCACACAATATACAAGTAGAGCATATTGACTCAACCCCCATTCTGTTGGAGGAACAAAGCTTGTTCATGCTCTTTTGCTTTAACCTCTAGGCTATACTGCCATCTGTTAATCAAAAACGACATATTTCAAGGCTGGCCCCATGATGTCAGGCCAGTAGGTATATAGCCATATTTGCATCTTGTGAGACCTGAGTTCACATCCAAAATTGTAAGAAACAGAACAGAATAAGACAGAAGTTGGTGCTGTGGCAGCCCCAGAAATCTGTATGTACTTGAACACAGCCAGGGTTTAGAAATCCTGATACAGTATGGTGCCCCAATACCTGTTGACACCACAGAGTCAGCCTTGAGATGTGTTTTTAATGATCAACTAACAGTATAGCCTAGAAGTTAAAGCAATCCTAAAGATGGATTATTTTACTAACAGTTTGAAATGTAAGGGTGATAACTCATTAGTTTCAATGCATATACAAAACAATTATTATAAATGTAGAAAGTGTTGTAATAGCACCTTAAAACACACTTAAGACAGAGGTTTCCTATTTAACCTACAGTAAATGGAGGCCAAGTTCTTGGAGACATAATTTCCTGTCAGGAGCCTAAAACACATGGCTGCCCCCAGCCCTAATTACAGGCTGATTTACATATGAATAACTCTGGACTGCAAAGTCTCACACATAAATACAATGACTCACTCAAATTACATTTTATGGACTTTCAGACATTAAGAAACCCTGTTGATGACAGTTCCCTTTAATAAATATTATCAGCAGTAAAATAACAAGATTAGATCAGATGACAGGGCAGCATAAAAGAAAATCAAGGGCAAAGTGAAAGATAAGGCTGCTCCACTTAGGCCCCACAGGAGGAGGTAGATGGCCAAGACTGGGGACAATAAGCCATTGGCCAGATAGATTATTTATAAGGAGGAGCAGACACAGGTAGTATGAAGCAGATCCTAGGCTTAACTCTTTAGGGAAGAGAGGCTAGATGGTCAGGAGAGTGTTGAACCAGAACCTGAAGATCAGTGTTGTAAGTACTATGACTTTCCTACTCCTTGTATAACGTTGCCTCTGTGCTCTTATTTGTTGCTTGTATGCTAATATAGCATTACTTGCATTTGTCTCTGTACCATTGTATTTATATTCTCCCAGGTCGTTCCTGAAAATAAGCATAATACTTGTCTAGTGTAATTACCCGGTAAACAAAAAGCTAAATAAAATAAAATTAAATAAAGTGCAAGAGATGGTGATTCTCTAGCAGTACTCAACCTGAGAGGAGTAAAGCTCACAGTGGTGTATGCAAAATGGACAGAACAGGGCAAAATGACAGAAAACATGCTAGAGGAGTATAGCCTGGCTTTGTGAACCTAGAGGCTACAGTGTAGATAATGTCCCCATGGTGAAAGGCAGGGAGGACCATTTGTTTAAATTATCTGACATCTTGCAGCAGCTGGGAGACAAACACTATTATGATGGATAGCACCAAGTTTAGAAAGGAACTTGGAGGAGCTGAAGTTGGAGTTGGTATGGATAGAAAGCCTGAGACTGATCTAAACGGACCCCAAGATACTGAAAATATGTGACATGGTCCAACAGGATGTTAAGTAATGTCTTAGATGTAAGGACTGCCAATTTAAATTTAGACCCAAAGGTCATGGTCACAGTTTTTAGTATTCAGGATCACTTGGTTTGAGAGGACTACTGTGGAATGGTGTCAAAGTCTGGATAGAGAACAGATTCAAGGCAGGGGATATCTGAACCACTGGCAAACAGAACTGTATCATCCACATACATATGACTATGAGAGAAGTTACAGACTGAGGGCTGGTCATTTAGAATGAAGGGAAGAATATGAGGCCCAGGTCAGAGCCTTGGGAGGTGGTGCACCCAGTCAGTAGGCTGAAGGTGAGGGGAAAAGACACACCAACAAGAACAGATTGGACTCTGTTAGACATAGGAGTTGAACCAGAAGGTTGCTTGCTTAGACAGACCTGTACTGGACATGTTTAATAAGAGGAGGAGGAGACTGTGTCAAAGGCTTTGGAATAGTTAATGAATACACCGATATAAGGAGTCCCTGATCAGTCCTAGTGAGGATGGAGTCAGTGATCCTTAGTAGGAGGTAACAGTGGAGTGAATGGATCTAAAGCTAGACTGAAATGGGCTAAGGGGAGGAGGAGGAGGAGGAGGAGGAGGAGGAGGAGGAGGAAGAAGAGAGGAGGAAAGGAAAACAGTGTGTGGAAAGTGTGCAAAATGCTCTTGCAGCTTAGCAAGACCAGAGGGATGGAGATTGGTCTATAGTTCCCAGGTAATTATACTGTTCGTTGCTCCTTTGTGCAAAAGGATGACTTTTGCAGCTTTCCATTTCTGGGGAACTGTGCAGAGGTGGAAGAAGAAATTTAGAAAGGATGGTCAAAGCCATCAGGGCTGTTACTTTTGCAGGGTCAAAGGTTTTCAGAGCCTTAAGGATAGTCACAGGAGAGACAGAAGAGGAACTTTGAGGTTATGGATTTTGCTCATACAGAAAATGGGGCAATGTTCAATAAAGATATCTAAGAGGATATTTGTAGTGACTATTTTGTGAACTTGGGTACAGAAGATCTGCAATTAGAGAAAAATATTACTAAGTAATAGTTATTGGGGTGGAACTATCAGAAGAGATGGCCACCTCAAGTTAACGCTCTTAAGTACATAAATGGGACACCTGCCCATGTCTCCCTCAGCCTTGTCTGTAAATGCAATAGTTGGGCAGACACAGCAGATATCAGCATCTTTAATATTTTGCAGAAGTCATGTCTCTGAAACAATAACCACATCTGGCCTAAGTTGAAGGCACCGGAGATGGAGATGATCCATTTTGGGAAGCAGACTGGGGCTGTGTAGGTGAACCACCTCGAGCCCTTTGGGAAGCAGATGTGCATAAAGAAATGCTTTGTGAACTTATTTCCCTAAAGATTAACTAAAGAAATTAACATATAAACAATATTTTTAAATGTGCTGATCGATACATTATTGTACATTAATGTTAATAACATATCTCTATGTTGAGTGTTAATCATTGGTTACTCCATTAGTAAATTATGTATCCAGATGTCAGGTGGTATGCCTGGAAAAGAATGTTTGACCATTTATTATTTTATGGTGGCTTATCAATCTATGTTTGTTATTTAGAGCAGGCTGGTTTCTAACTTATCATTAAAATGGATTTAGCTGTTGTTAATGCATTACTGATTAAACTCAAAATGGCATTCTAAGATCAGAATGCCATGTTGTATGAACAATTATTCAGCACCTCTACCTTCATGAGACAGGGCAGTGAAATCACTGGGGTTGATGAACATGGGTCTCCCTACATTTGAAGCTTGGTATTAGTTGTGTATTCATTCAGAATCTTTGGCATTATAAAGGCACACAGATCAGAAGCTCTGCCAGGTGCAACCGGTGAGGGAGGAGGACCATAAAGAGGTTAAGGAATTGCTCCACGGTCATACAGTATGCAAGTGTTGGTTGTGGGATACAGACTTGGGTCTGCTGGCTCTCCAGGCACATGGCTTAGTGCAGTGTGTGGATTACTTCAGCTCAATGCAAAATAATGAAACATTTACAAAAGCTTTGAATTACCACTTGTGGTATATATAAATGTTCAATAGTTTCTTTAAAGACCAGTTTCTCAAAAAGCACCACAAACTAAAACTGGTTTGAACACCACAGGTTTCATTTATGTGAGAGTTAGCTTATATTATTTTCACAGTATGATAGTACTGTACTTGTAACATGCTATCATTGAGCAACACCTGTGAAGAAATGGAAAATGTCTTGTGTTGATTTGGAAGGGTCTGCACAGAGTAGAGTTAAAACAAGCATTTGTCAATGCGAATATTTGCTTGCTGGCATTGGTAGTGTAGGAGTTGGAGAGCTGCATAATAGGATAGCAGTGAAGTATTGAACTGAAGCAACCCCACCAGCACCCTGCAGGAGACTGACAGGCATTGGGGTGTGCCTTTGGGTCGTCAGGCATAACCACACGCCATTTCACTCACACTCTACCCTGCAGACACCGGACAAGGGTCACAGTGTGCCTTGGGTCTTTGCCTTATGCCACTCCCATTCCATCAGGAAATATGGTGAGATGGGTGCTATATAGGAGAATAGGGTGAACTTTAGTCGAAGAGTCCAAGGCACACCTTGAGGCCTGTCACTGGCTGCAGGGTGAATGGTCATGAGCATTACAGGCAGAATCCCAAGTCACACCCCTGATGCCTGTCAATCTGTACAGGGTGGGCTTTATGGTCGGAAACCCAACACACTCAGAAGCGTGTTGGCATTTTCACCCAAATTTCAACGTGGTTTTTGTGGCCCCACCTGATGAACAGTGGCAATATCAGTTCATTAGCTAAAGGCCTGATTTTGCACAGTGACTACGCCATTTTGCACCACAGGTGCGAAAACACATTTTGAACTGGATGTGAAAATGACAGCTGTACTGTTCATGGGAGGTGAAAATGGCAATGTTGAAAATCTGCAGAAAATATTAAAAACTGGTGAAGTCATGAGGTGCATAGAAAATGTGCAACACACACCCATAATGCAATTAGTTTGGGGATTTTTTTTTTTTTTTTTTTTACAGCAGATTGTTACTTACAGGCATTTTGAACCTCCACTCATGAACAGTGTTACTGTGATTTTCTTAATCTGTACCAATCAGTGATTTCCACAGTGACCACGCGTTTCTCGCTGGAAGTGCGAAAACACATTTACATCAGTGTGAAAAAATGACAGCTGTAACTGTTCATAAGAAGTGGAAAATGCCAGGGTGAAAATCTGGACTGAAATATTAGAAATCCATGAACTTAGGAGGGTGCGTGGAAACTGTGCAATGGTCGCCGTAACAGTCATTTATGGACTTTTTCACCAAATTTTAACATAGCCATTTTAACACTCCGCTCATGAACAGTGTCACTGTGATTTTCTTAATCTGTACCAAACATTGATTTCACACACCGCTGCGCCATTGTCGCTACATGCTGAAACACATTTGGGCAAGAGGTGAAAATGACAGCTGTACTGCTCATAAGGAGGTGTGGTAAAATGGCAATGTTGAAAATCTGGATTGAAAGTATGGAAAATTAATTTCCGTCGTAAAAATCATAGCACTTTCATAAAACAGTCATTTTGAGGAATTTTTCACCATATTTTCAACATAGGGTTTTTAGGGCCTATCTCATGAACTGTGACACTGTCATTTCATAATCGGTCCCGAAGGTGGTTCCACGCAGTGACCGAAATACCTTTCAGGCCGATTAATAAATGACAGTGACAGAATTCAGAGGAGGGGTCCCAAAACCCCATGTTGAAAATTTGGTGAAAACAATTCTCAAAATGCCTGAAATATGCATCAAATGAAATAACTCTATTTATTACATTATACAGCTTCACGGCATTTCTCAGTTCATGGTTGGCTTTGAAGAGTGCAGAGGTGTTCCTGTCCACCAAAGACCATCACACCAGACTCCAGAGGCATGGGTGAGGTGGGGTGTGGGGAGGCTGGGTGCGCAGAGGGTGCGCTGGGTGGGGATGGGGTCAGGACAGTCAGCGAGGGAAGGTTTTTCTTTTCAAGCGCTTTTCTTTTAGGAGGACGATGTGGGACTTGTGCCATGCTGGGGTGGGCTCCCAGCATGGCAGCTGAAAGGCTGTTTGGGGGCAGTGGAGCTGACAGGGATTAGGCACCCCTGGCTATCAGGCTTATTGCCATGCTGGGGTGGGCTCCCAGCGTGGCACCCAGTAGTCTCTTTGGGGGAAGGTAAACAGTGGAGCCGGACGGGATTGGGCACTGCTATACAAGAATGTTCCACGCTGGGGTGGGCTCCCACTATGGCACCTGGAATTCTGTTGGAGGGGAGAGTGCAGCAGAGCCACGGGGATTGGGCACCAGTCGGGCCATACAGTGTGTGCGATATGCATGAGGTGCCAATATGCATGTGCGTATGTGGGAGGAGTGCATGAGCAAATGATGATCTTATCGCTGCTCACTGAAGCGTAGCTCTCCCTTTCAACTGTATGGCACTACCTTTTCAACTGCTGTCGAGATAACTGCAGCATTCATTGGCTAACTGTGGCCCTGCCTGTAAACACACTGACTGAATTGGAAGACAGGGTGCCACACCTCTGAAAACTCGGATGATGCACTATGGTTCTTGCACATGAGTGCAAACAAACAATGATACAGATCAAGATTTAACTGCTCCTTTGTGATCAATTATGGACAGGCAGTT
The DNA here is from genome assembly GCA_016271365.2 of Neoceratodus forsteri. NCBI lineage: Eukaryota > Metazoa > Chordata > Ceratodontiformes > Ceratodontidae > Neoceratodus > Neoceratodus forsteri. The sequence continues at coordinate 925,364,268 of CM028133.1, read as the reverse complement.
AAATGTTCTGTATAATACAGAGTAAAACATCAATTTTGGAGTTTGCCATCTTGTTTTACAGCACTGCTGATGTGCAGCTGGTTAACCAGCCCTATAACTTAACTAACTTTAAGGACATGGTCAGTCTTTTTGCATCATACTATTTCTTGCTGAAAACCCACATTTGACGATTTCTCACCTCTCTAAAATTCATTGATATTGGTGGTTGATTTATCTGCTTCCTTTCTCAGTAAAACTGGAAATGTATGCCAATGGTGTAGTGATACCTAATCTTGTTTATTTCAAATCCTTGATCTACTGTTATTGCATACTTCTGAACATTATGAACACACTTACACAGTGCAATCAGCCATGATGCATTAATCTCCTCTATCACTACATCATGAGTTGCTAGACTGTGTTGGGGATGAGTCCAAGTCCAGGAAAAATGCTGTGGGGTGAGCAAGGACTGTAAACAAACATGATTCTGTGTGGTTACCAGGGATTCAGTTAATTTATTTTCAGTGGAAGTCTAAAATTTCTATTAGTCAAAATTTTGAAGTCATTCCAAATTTTGGAAGTCAAAATACTTTCTTACCCCATATTTTGGGAAGTCAGTATTCTAGGAAGAACCAATTTATGGATGCTAATATAAACATTAGTGATAAAATTCAGTTTTCAGAAAAATCCATAATTTCTTGGCTTTCCTGCCTGCAGTTCTTAAAGGCATCTGAATTTTTTACATTTGGAAGCCAGTGGCCACATGCAGAAGGAGTGAGTTGGCATTGCCACGCAGGATCCACGGCAGGTCGTCAACAAAATATTTGTCAAATGACCTGACAGTGAAACCAGCAGGTTGACTGCATTTTGCAGTTGGCTGCCGGTTTGCAGAAGCAACAGTGTTTCTTCAGGGGCCTGCCCCCCCGAACCCCACGTGGGCCACACCTCCCCATCTTAGGGAGTCCTAGCCTGAGTCGAGCTGAGTCGGAGGGGTGCAGGACCTCCCACAGACAGTGCCAGGTGCCAGCGGGTTCCCTATAGTGATGTGGCACTGTTGTTCGCTGTAGGGACTCTGCTGTCGACAAGTCAAAATCGGGATGTATACCACCACCACTACATATGTAGATCACTGGTGAGATCCCACCTGAGTACTGTGCCCAGTTCTGAGAGATGATGCAGGGTCTGTATCAGAATTCCTTCAAGTAGAGACGGAAGGAGCTCAGTATGTACACCCTGGAAGGCAGAAGGGAGAGGGGATATGATAGAGACCTATCAATAACACATAGGGTAAATAAGGTATAAGAAAGGAGTATTTTTCAGAGGAAGAGATGCATGAGAACCAGGGGACATGCAAAGAAGCTGGAAGGGGTAAATTCAAAAGTGATGTGAGGAAGTACTTCACTGAACAAGTGATGGATGCCAGAAACAGTCTTCCAGCAGAGGTGGTGGGGTTCAAACATACATGGGATAGACACAAGGGAATCTTATTGGAGCAAGGGAGTTAGCCTGAGATCTAGCAGGGTCTGCAGTGACATTATAGCTAGAGAAAGAAATAAGCAGACTGGGTGGGCCAAGTGGTCCTTATTTGCAGTCAAATTCTATGTTTCCATGTTCCTGTGTTATTTTGGAAGTCTAATATTCCCAAAATAGAGTTAACTGAATCCTAATTAGTAACAACAGTATGGTGGACAGTCTGTTTTTCACTGTTAAAAGAAAGAAATAAGGAATCAGAATAAACAAGCATGTGTCAATGCAGATGTTGGCTTGCTAGCATTGGTATTGGTAGTGCAGGAGTTAGAAATGCAAAATAGGAATGGCAGTGAAGTAACGCCAACACAGATCGGCCATAATGCTTATGCCATTCCACTTCACCCCACCCTGCAGAGAGCGACAGGTGTTTGGGGTCTTCAGCCCTTATGCTCACCCCATTCCATAAGGAAATAAGAGCTGAGATGGATGCAATATAGGAGAATGCGTGAATGTTAGGGTGACAGAACCCAAGGCACACCTCAATGCCTGTCAGTGGCTGTAGGTGGGGGTAGAATTCTGCAAACATTATGGCTGGTGAACCCAAGTTACATCCCAATGCCTGTTACTCTCTACAGGGTGGGTGTATGGTTGGAACCTTAGTGCCCGGTGTTTTGGTATTTTCACTCCAGATTTTCAGCAGTGGCTTTTTGGACCCCACCTCATGAACAGTGGTGCTAACATTTCATTACTCAATCCTAAAAGGTGATTTTGCACAGCAACTGAGCCATTGGGGAGCCATAGGTGTGGAAACACATTTTGGGCAGGATGTGAAAATGACAGCTGTACTGTTCATGAGGAGGTATAAAAAATGACAATGTTGAAAATCTGGAGAAAAATATGGAAAATTTGCAAACTTAGAAGCTGCAGACTATACTGTGCAAAGACACCTGTAATGCGTCATTTTGGGATTTTTTACCAAATTTCAACATGGGTGTTTTGGGACCTCTCCCTCATGAACAGTGGCACTGTAATTTTGTTACTCTGTCCTGAAAGTTGATTCACAGTGGACTGCGCCATTGTGCACCTGCAGGTGTGAAAACATGTTTCAGGCAGGATGTGAAAATGACAGCTGTACTGTTCATAAGGAGGTGTGCAAAATGGCAATGCTGAAAATATGGAGTAAAATATAAGAAATTGGTGAAGTTACAAGCATGTGTAGAAACTGCAGAATGCATGCTAGTAACGAGTCATTTTGTTTTCTTTTTCACAAATTTGCAACATGGGCTTTTGGGACCTCTCCTATGAACACTGTCACTGTGATTTTCTTAATCTGTCCAGAGCATTGATTTCCCTGCGACCACGCCATTGTGTGCCAGATGTGCGAAACACATTTTGGGCAGGATGTGAAAATGGCAGCTGTACTGTTCATAAGAGGTGTGAAAAAATGGCAATGTTGAAAATCTGGACTGAAAATATTAAAAATCTTGAAGTTATGAGCATGCGGAAACTGCGCAATGCATGCCTGTAACACAGTCATTTTTTGAATTGCCACCAAATTTGCAACATAGGCTTTTTGGGAGCTTACCTCATGAACATAGCACTGTCATTTCATTAATCAGTCCTGAAAGGTGATTCCATGGAGTGACAGCAAAATCACCTTCGGGACTGAATAACGAAATGACAGTGACTGATTTCATGAGGTGGGGTCCCAAGAACCCATGTTGAAAATTTGGATCCAAAAGTAAAAAAAATGGCAGAGATACCCACCTAAGTTGAAACCCTCCATTGATGCCATTATACAGCTTACAGTGATTTTCTTCAGTTCACAGTCAGCTTTTGAAGAGTTTAGATGTCTCCGCTCCACGAAAACTTGCGTGCCAGACCTCCAGAGGTAATTATGGCATGGGGTGTGCAGGGAGGTGGGAGTGCGTAGAAGGGTGGGTGCAGTTTGGGGAGGGACATCGTGACCATGAGGACCATTTCTGTTTACAGGAAAAAAAAAAACAAAGTCGGGAGAAGGTTTTTTTTTTTTTTTTTACAGGTTTGACAAATACATTTGGGCACACTGGGAGGCTCACAGTGTGCCACCTGTTTTTTGGGATTAAAGCTGACAGGGAATGGGCACCCTGTCAGCAAAGAAAGGCATCTGTGTTTGGGGGGCATGATGCCAAGGATTAAGCACCCCGTCAGCAGACAAATGAAACTAGGGAGACATTATGCCGATGGGGATTGGGCACCCCATCTGCAAACAAATTGAACTGGGGAGGGGCATGCCGACAGGGGATTGGGCATCCCCAAAATTGGCTTTCTAGGGATAGTAAAGAGGCAGGCGGCAGGGGCCGCTGCCATGTTTATTGAAATGTTTTCACCAGGAGCGTAACGTAATAATGGAGGTAGTTAGATCTGCTGCCGCCGCAATGACGAGCCTGTCCCCTAATTGCAGCAGCAGATTTCTTTCAGGTTGGTGGCACTCTCGAAACTGCTGTAATCAGCAGCATGCTTCACCGTTGGTGGCTGAGGACGACCCACTAAAGCATCCCTGATTCGCCTACAACACTGACACACCTCTGAAAGTGCTAGTACAGTGTTACTACTGCAAAATGTTGCTTGTGCATGCACGCAAGCCAACATTAAACATGACAACCACATCAGCAAACTACAGAATTGAGCAATCATAAAATGCTTTAAGCTAAGGACACAGATCTAAAAGGAGATTGACAGTGTCCCTTCAAACCTGCACTTTATAGGTACTTGAAAACAGGATGACAGGGTATTCCCACAGAGCTGGCAGGGAAAAAGAACTACAGTAAATGGACCAGTGGTCTTCTATCGTTCCTAAAGCATCACCAGAATCTGTGTGGATGACTTAGTATAATGATCTCACACATTAACAGAAGATAGAATTGGGTACAATTTTATTTATAATATGTTTTTCCTGAACCCAAAGCACTTCACATAAAATACAGTCAGAAACAGATCATACTGTATACTTCTCAACTACTCTGGCTGATGTATCAATCCCCTGAGAATGAAGTTCTGAAAAGCCAGGTCTTCAGTTTAGATTTAAAACTTTAAATGAGGGTTCAGTATCGAGAGATCTTGGCAAGCATTCCAAAGCTTTGGGGCAGAAGTTGAATATGCTCTGTACCCAATCAATAAAATCTTAAAAGAGGGACCATAATGAGTCCCGGTATCTGAAGAAATCCTAAGCCTCTTGGTCCATGGACAGTATTAACTTGGTAGTCATAGAAAGACAGACAGCGATGGCAGAAAAGACCACTGGTCCATCCAGTCCAGGTCTATGCGAACATTGATGGGTATCATAAATGATTCATGAAACTGAACTGGTGGACACTTCAAGTTCAGTTTTTTGCTTTTATTAATGTGTCCCTTTGAATCCTTGTCTTAAAATGTTATAGTTTCAATAAATTCAGAGAATGGGTTAGATTGTTAATCCAGCAGTCATTAAATGGTAGTATGAAGCAGTGCGATTTAGCAGAAGGTGCTGGCACTGTACCCCCATTCTCTCCCAACTTACTATACCTCTTAACTTCCTGATTTTTGAGGGAAATCCCAAATGCTGATGCCTGTCCTGAAGTCCCAAATGGCCAGTATGCTCAGAGTTTTGTCCAGACTCCAACATCCTTGTTGAAGACGCAGTCAGCATCTGACATCATGTGAGCACACCCACAGTCAGTCAGGTGCACTCATCCTGTACTATGCACTGATGCTCCAATTTTTAAACAAAATGTATAGGATATCTTTCCCACAGCACACACATTCAGTCAGTCATGGTAACAGGTTTGGCAGGAAGGTGAGGAACACTAAGCTTTCATTTTGCTCCATGGCAGAGGCTCAGGCTGTAGGACCGCCACTGGCTGTGTGACTGACTGGGGTGTGGGACTCGGGAGGGGGCAGAGACTGCAAAAAGGACAGCACTAAAACAATATGGGTAAGAAGTGCACCGCTGATTCTCAGCTGTTGTATTTCCATTTCCAGGATGATGACTGTTATAGCAAAAGAGGTTTATGCTATCATAAATTATCAGATTTTGTAGCTGAGGTTATGCTTCCATGGAAGAGCACCAACACCAGCCTCCACAGTTTCCTGGTGATCCTGCATTGAGAACAGGCTGTCATAGGGGTTAAATAGGAATTAAATGTGGTGTGTGTGTGTGTGTGTGTGTGTGTGTGTGTGTGTGTGTGTGTGTGTGTAAGCGGTGACCATTGTATTAAATATAGCAGCAGAATGTTGGAAGGACAACCCACCTAAAACCATATGGCATTTTTAATAGCTTCAGAGCAGACAATTATGATGTCATGCAAACCCTTATGAAAAAACACTGTACTATGCATCCCCAGAACACATTTTTGTACATAGAGGCCCGGATATTCAGACTACGCCGGGCAATGGCGCCAGGTGGGCGATGTAGTGCAACCCGAGCTGCTTGGGGCCAGGTCAGGGTGATATTCAAAGGTGATGCACCATGGTGCATCACCATTGAATATGGTACAGAATGCGCATGGTGGAAATTACAATGCACCAGTGCATCACACAGACAGGGAGGACCGAATGCTCCAGCGTGAATGCAGTTGTGCTATGCGCATCACCTGCCATATTCAGAAGAGGGCATGCCAATGGGGGCATAATATATGCATATGGCACAGATGGGGCCATTTGCATGTCATTATGGCTCCATTTGTATGCATTATGCAGGGCAGCCCGCAAAATGTGCTTGGCCTCTGCGGAGCTGCCTGCAGCAGGTGCTGGGTCCCTGGTGCACTAGTGCCCCCATCCTGTATGCCCCAACATGGGCTCCTGGAGTTGAATAGGCTACACAGGTGGTCCGTGGTATCCCCTCCTCCAACATGCCCGATCATGGGCATCTGTATGCTATTAGGTGTCAGTGTGGCTCAGTTGATAGCACATCCGCCTCTGGACCAGAAGGTCATGGGTTCTCATCCCACACTGGGATTGGACTTGCACCTAAAAATTGCTGGCATCCTAGTGCAGCATTAGGGGGTGCTGTACTGCTGGGTGTGCCGTCCTTCAGATGAGATGTTAAACCGAGGTCCCTTCTGCCCATCCTGGTGTTGTCCTGGTGGGTGTCCAGGTGGAAGTAAAGAACCCAGGGCACTCTTCGAAAAAGAGTAGGAACATTCCCGTGTCCTGGCCAACATTCCCTTCCCATAAACTGGTTCATGCAGTTATCCAAGCTGTGTGTGGTGATGATGTGCCATATGGCTGCCACCACACATTCACATCTCGCTTCACTACCAGTGTAGCATTGCTTGTAAAGCACTTTGGGATACACTGTGTATGAAAAGTGCTATATAAATGCTGATTCTTCTTCTTCTATTATAGCACCCGTGAGCTAGTGGTCCCTCCTCCCTCCTGTGTTGCTCTATTATAGGCAGTAGTGTACCAAAGCCTATACCTTGTGGTATAGTGTCCCTCCTCTGTTCCACCTGATCGCCGGCATGTGACATATATATATATATATATATACATATACACACACACACATATACACACACACACACACACACACAACCTGATGGCCCAGTGGACCCCCATCCCACCCATAGAGGACCCAGCCACCCAGCTCCCCTGTCATCGGTGGGTGGCAGCACCCCAACATACCACCCGGTTGCCTGCCAAATGACAGCTGCATAATATGTGCTGTATGCCCATTGGTCCACAGTGGAGACTTAGGGCATATAGACTCAAATTATAGACAGGACGAATATGTGAATGAACGCTCATTCACATAACTGCCTTGTGTAGTACAGTATGGTCTGTATGCACACTGTGTGCATTTTGCTTGATTGTTGTTGCTGTCATTGGGACCATTGATTTATGGTTTTCACAATAAAAATAAATAAAATCCCTAAGCATGATGGATTTGACTATCTGTAAACCATCAAAACCCCTAGAATTCTCTTGTGTTTGCTATTGTGTACCAGCACGAGAACATCTATGTAACAAGTTTTGCTGTGTTATTCCCCTTTCTGGTTTTATTCAGGGTTCTTTGAGATGTTGAATATTCATCTTTCTTTTATTCTGTGTACATACATCAAGTTAATACAGTCTCATTTACATTTGGTAATTAGATTACCAATCTCTAGTGCAATCCAGGACTTTCATATTTTGTAAAAGGAATGTGATTGCTTATTTCTCTATAAATTTGTCCTCCTGGTTGTAATGCATACATTTTCTTTGTTATGTGTTGCCTCAAAAGCCAGTGGTATTGAATGAAATTCTGGACGTGCAGTGTACAGAATGTATTACTATGAAGCCTTAGTTCATTTAAATGCGTATTTATATTAACTAGAGTAAGAGCACAATTCATTTTCCAGAACGCCTTGTAGTATGGAGGGCTATGTGTTTCAGACTAAGATTTTCACAAGGTTTTTCTTCCTACAAGCCTTTACTTCCGTGTTGGGACCTGGTGCTGGGTTCATACACTGGAACAATTGTGCTCTAATATTTACATTGTCATGTTCTTTTAGCCATTAAGTTCACTCGTTGAGGTTTTTGTATGAAAATCTCCTTTGGCACACCATTGTACTAGCCTCTAAGTCACAGAAATAACGACAGTGTCTCCCATTTCAGATTTATAATAGCAAGACTTGAAACTTGATTTGGTTTTTTCTGGGTTGGAAGAAAATTGTTTTTACTAAATGCTGCAGAATGGCCACCATCATCGGTGTGCTGATAAGCTGTGTATTGGAAATGTTTTGTTCACACTGGCGATATACCAGTATAGGCAGCAAAGACCGAGCTAATACTGTATGAAAAAGATCAGTGTTACTGACCCTCCGACCTGCTTACTTCCTGCCAGTTTGGGCTCAAGTAGACACTGTCTTGTGCGAGAAATCTACACACTGTTTGAAGATAGGAATGATTATCATAACTGTACTTTTCAGAGACACAAATCACATCATAAAATAGGAAGAACTATTTACTTACTAAAAAGTACTGAATAACTGAAACCGATATGATAAATGGCAACATTTTATTGGATGACTTCAAATGCTGAATTGAGCAAATCAGTCCAGTTTTACCACCTTAGAGTTGTTGATAAAATTCTGGCAAACCTGTCAGGCTTACATTTGCTTACAAAATGTGATTGGCCACTGCAAGTAATGACCATTTTCAGAACGTGATAACCTATACTACACTATAATTATTAAAAGTTTATTTGATGGGTAAGTCAATTTTACATTCTCAGCTGTTGTATTTCCATTTCAGATTGATGACTCTCTCAGTAAAAATAGCTATGCTATCATAAATTATCAGATCTTGTAGCTAAGGTTATGATGCCATGGAAGAGCATCAACACCAGCCTCCCAGTTTCCTGGCGATCTGCATCGGGGCCGGGCAGTCATAGGGTTAAATAAGAGTTGTGTTTTAAAATGTAGTTTTCATTCCCTTAAAATCAAGAATGAAAAAACTATGTTTTAAAACATTTATCCTGTGAAAGAGAACTGAATGACTGTTAAGACAAATAGCAGTTGTACTGGATGGCAAAATTCTGCTGTCGACCCCTGCCCCCTTTAAAAGGTCTTAATTCCTCTATGCTGATTATTTACCAGAAAAGTAGTACAGTATGTCTACCTTGCTGAAATTCGAAAATGGCGTGGATGCCAAAATGTTTTCTTATTCTCTGATACTAGTTTAGGCATCAAGAAAGAAATCTTGTTAGTTCAACAAAGGATACTCTGTAGCTCTGAGACAACTATTCTTTTAAAAAAAAGATGTAGAGGAAAGTGTATGAGCAATCATACACAGCAAGTCTATTTTCAATTGAAATATTTCCATGGTAACAGGAGACATCATGAGCACAGCCTTTTATAGTGTATGGGCAGTCATAAAGTTATAAATATGTCCTTACTTTTACATTTTTTTTTTTTTAACAGGTGCCTGTCTTCTGTGGCCAGTTATACTGCCACAGCGGTTTCCAGCAGATCAGGGGATCAAGAACGCATATGCCAAGAGATGTTTCCATGTTGCTAAAGGCAGTAGCTACATAGCTAGTGCAGCACAACAGCTATGATGGCATAGCTACTGCAGCACAACAACGTTGTTTGAGGGATGCATTTCTATCCCAACAACATTACACCTTACACTATCTATAATACCATCAGATTAAAATTTCTGCTTCTGAAGACTTACTGGGCAGGGCAGAGCAGAGCCTTGATCATTCTTTCTTGGATCAGTGTGTTGGTCTTCCCAGGCCATCCCAACAGCATCTGAGTCCAAAGAGTGGTAGCAGAACGAAACAGCTGGCAGGTTGGTGACAGCAGCAGTGTGCTGATTTGTGTTTATATAACAGTCTCTGTTTGTAGACACCAGTGCAGCAGGAAGAATTAGTTCTATTTACTGTCTGCAGCTTAAGCCAGAGACAGTGTTTTTGTAAGTACAGTTAGCATCCATGTAAAGATACTATTCTAAGTTGGTTATGTACAGTTTTATAAATTCATGGTATACGATAGAAAATGTTTTGGTTTAATATCAATTTAAGTCACTTGTGGCATAAACTGATTTTGTACTGATGTCTGAATGTTGGACTGGAACATTCAGCAGCAATCAATAACATTATACCTGACCAAGTTCCGCATCCCCTCCCAAGCACCTCCACAGACAGACTGTTTGGACTGAGTCAATCGGTGCATAGGCGTCACGCTGCAGAAGAGCAGCCAGTTAGTTTTGGTGGTAGCCATGAAAGTCAGTGAGGAAGAACTTGAATCTTCATTTTGGGCAGTTGGATGGCTAGCTTCAGGAAGGTGATGATTCTACAATTTAAAAAATATATATATATATATATATATATATATATATATATATATTAAAATCTCTGTTAATGCATCAGTTAGGGTTGATTCCACACCAACAGAAGTCTGGAAATTCAGTGTTAGGGTTACCAGTTCTACCCCCACACACACCCCAACCTACACAGACCAACAGGCGTTAGGGTGTTCCTTGGGGTCATCAGCCATAACTCTCATCCAATTCCATTAGTAAGGAAGCTGAGATGGCACAGTATGAGAATGCATAATTGTATCCATAGGTGAGGACATGGGCCCTCTGGGCCCTGAGCTCCAAGCTACCTATAAGTATAGAGACATAGTGCCTCAGGACCCTATGCTCCCAGTATGCAAGATGGTATTCATGGGTGGGAGAATGGGCCCTCTGGGCCCTGTGCACCCACCTACCTATAAGTATAGAGGCATAGCACAGGAGGGGTCTGTGTTTTTAGTTTTGTATAATCGTGTCCATAGGTGTGAGCACAGGCCTTCTGACCCTGCGCCCCACCCACCCATGAGTGTAAAGGCATAGTGTAGGAGGGCCCAGTGCCCCAGTTTATTTTATTTATTTATTTATTTAGCTTTGTTAACCTGGTAAGTACACTAGACAAAACGCTGCTCTATTTTCAGGTACGAACCCGGAGAGTATGGGAAATTACATACAAAACATGCTTTGGACAACATGGTACATAATTATGGAAAGATTTCAAGTCATAGGACAACAATGTACAAGTTAGGAACAACTCACATGTCACACGCAAACATCTTAATTTAGAATACAAAGTACTGTTTAGCATAAACAGTATGCATAGGTGGGTACAGACACATAGCACAGGCCTAGAGTCAATCCAATCAACCCTTGTAATGCTTATTTGGCAATATCTCAGTAACCGTAGCAACCATGGAAAAAATATTTTGCAGTTGTATTCATGACCCACCCACCTCACACATGCACCTAGTAACCTGTGCTTAGCAAAACATCCGTAGACAACCATTTTCGAGATATAGGTGCTGAAAGGCACCACGGCCATCACAATGTTATCCTATGGAAAATTTCCAGCTTCAGAGTGCTGTAACTCTGGAACTGGTGTAAATGTTTCACTAAACCAGCAAAGTGGTAGAAGGCCTTGCCGCCTGAAAATTTCAGCCCAAAAGACCAAACCGGTAGTGGCAGCAAGGTGGCAAAGAAACTGTGGCTTTGGCAGATGCCACAGTGTTATCCTATGGGAAAAATTCACAACTACTGAGTACTGTAACTATGGAACCAATGTAAATGTTTTAACCAAACCACCAGAAGGTACATCTGTGGTGCAAGGACTTACCACCTTGCAAATTTCAGTCAAACATCCAAACCGTGTACTGGCAATGAGTTGGCAAAGAAATGGTAATACATGGGCCAGTACTGTCACAAATTAGAAATGTCCAGAAATTTTGCGAAAGTGTTGCATTGTTCTTTCAAGAATTTGTGACAGTACAAACCGCCAGATCAAAACAAACATATTTCTGGGTGCTTTTAAAATTCTAATGCATGGATGCTGTTCCTAGGACCCTGTTTAGGTAAAAACACTTGTTGGTTATCTAGGAGCAGTAGTTTTAAACTACAGCATTTTTTCTCCACCACTAACTGAAAATAAGATGGCCACACAACAGTACTGAGGGCATTTGCAACAGAAAAGGTGCTTTCATGGATGAATCTGACACTGACACACAAACATATATTTTTCCCATAGGATATAATGGAAACTTTGAACTTTCATAACTTTTGAACGTATCATATTTTTTCACCAAGTCTTCAAACAGCACATCCTTGGCCCACTCTCCATATAACCTGAAAATGTTAGACCAGATAGACACACCATTCAGGCTAGGGAGATGAGCGAAGAATTTGCAAAAGTTGAGGATTTTTCACACTTTTGATGCTCCGCAGCTCCACCACCCATAACCACAAATCTGACCAGAATAAATATTTCCAGATCAAGTGATCTATGATACGACAATGCGCCTGCCAAATTTCAGGTGAATCAGACAAATGGTTGCAAAGTTATTAAAGTTCAAAATTTGGGGTTTAACATAGAAGTGGCCACGCAACCCAAACCATACCTACCCTGTGTCCACCTGGTCAAGCAGAAGACGGCAAAGAAGTGTTCAACGATGCTCAATGGGACAGCTGACTGCAGACGCTCCTGAAACTGTACCCATGAATGCAGATTTTTGATCTGACAGCCCAGCTGATTTAGTCAGCAATTTTGATATGTGTTGCTCCAGTCCTCAGGATTAACTGCTTGCAACTCTGAACCCTCTTCTGCTAGCAGATGGAGATCCAGAGCTCTTTTCTCTGAAATCCAGCCACAACATGCCTTCTTAGTGAAGTTTTCTCTGGTGTTTCTGTCTGGCCCGGAGAGACTATCCTGTCCTCCTGTCCACTGACGATGTCGTGTCCTCCAATGCCACTCTTCTTCACTCAGAGCCAGCTCAGTGCAGACTTGTGCCACCACCACCACTGAGTCCGTTTGCAGGTAACCTTTTTATCCATGTGGTACCATAGGATTTATAATGATTCAGAAGTTTGTTATTTTTGGTAAGAAACTAGTAACAGAAGTGGCAGCCCTGTTTTCAGAGTCTCGTGATAAGGAGAGTACCAACCTATTTTACTCACCTCATTTTAGGAAATACTAACATACGTAACATATGAAATTTGCCAGCAGATAAAGGCCCAGAGGTCTATCAAGTCTGCCCGAATGTGCAGCTAGCACCCTTATCTCTGCAGCTGCCCTCCTTCCACCCTTCCCTTCATTAACCCTCCCTTGTCCTGTCCCATCCCCTTTGAAGCAGTCCACTGTTCTACTGGATACCACTTCTGCAGGTAACTCATTCCACCCAGCCACCGCCTCTGTAAAAGTATCTCCTCATCTCCTCCTGAACCTTCCTCCCTCCAGTCTCATATCATGGCCCCTGGTGTCCCTCCCTCCTTACTTTGAACAGCCCCTCTGTACCTGTCTTGTTTATTCCTTTCATGTACTTAAAGGTTTCAATCATGTCCCCGTCCCTCCTCTCCTCCAGTGAGTACATGTTCAACTTCCTCAGCCTCCTCTCGATGATAAGTCCCCAGCCCCTTGATCATCTTTTGTCACCCCAAGGCACCCCCTACAGTAACTTAATGTCCTCTTCAAATACTTTTAGAAGATTTTTAATGAGTACCAGTACTTACCTAACATTTGTAAATGCGCCCACACTCCATAAAATAGTGCTTCGTGTGATGACATAGTGATGTACTCATGTCTTTCTAGGCATGGAACCTCCTTGTATCTGCTTATGTACTTGTAACCATTGTAAATGATGTTATGTCCATGTATTACTATGACGTGGAACCTCTGTAAAAGAGCCTTTGGCTCAAAGGTACTTCCTAGAAATAAATAAATAAAATATATGTTACTACAGCTATAGGTCCGGGATGTGGCTTGCAGCAAGCCCTACAGATATGCCCTTAGTTTGGTATATCTGTGGGATTGTTAGTTAATCGTAGGACTTAGCTGGGGCCCTGTCCCTTTCAGAATCAGGCACAGGGTCTTTGGCATAACAGGGATTGGTGCAAGTTGCCTTTGGTGGTGACTTTCGCCATCCTTGTAGAATTGGGCTCAATCTCTAGTACCTTCAGGGTTGAAACCTTCTTCTCTGAAGTTTCACATTGTGGCCAGTTCACAGATTCTGAGCAGCTGCTTTTTCCTGGTCTCAGTTCCTATTTTTGTTTTAAAAATTACTTTTAGGAGAACATAATTTAAATAAAAAACATTTTTATAGATTAGGACATGATGAACATTCTTGCAGGTATACCATCAGGATTGCAGTGTGATTGCAATGCAATAAAATTCACGCTAGCAAAATAGTGTGACTGAAAGCGACTACATGGACAATAACAGCGGGGATATTATAACGCTGCTGTACATGTTCCTTGCTTTTCACTCATGCTGTGTAGTTTAAGTCCATGACTGTGCTGGCAGAGTAGCATAGAGGTTAGAGTCAGGAGCTGTGAATGGCTTGCTTCATCCAGCAGACTTGGCTTTGATCCTGATGGCTTCTTTTTTTTTTCCATAGCACCCGCCGCCCCCACAGTTGCATCCCCAGAGTTAAATAATAGTCTTTCCTCCCTCCTCCCAACTTTCTCCCTAGTTGCATCCCCCAGAGTTGGAATGCTTATTCTCGACTTCCTCCCTAAATTGCATCCTCCCTGGAGTTGGAATACTTAACCCCCTGACTTTCTCCCTTCACCAAGTTGCATCCCCCAGAGTTGGAAGAGTTACTCTTCCCCACTCCCTACTTTTTCACCCCTTCCCGAGCTGCGCCGCCCCTGGCCAGAGTTTGTACTACGGTGCCTTGTGGCATTTTCACACAAGTGCCCAATCATCATCTAGCTGATTTCTGTGTGTGGTTTTTGACTGTGCTTCTATTTAGCAATCTTAAGGTAACCTGCTGTTGTATAGCAGCAGGGTAAACATGAGGGATCTTTAGGCTAAAGCAGGGAGGTATCACCAGAGGGCATGGTTTGAAGTTGGAAGGTGGAAGGGTGAGGGGGAAAAGAGAGGAGGTTTTCACCGAGAGGGTGGTGGACCCTGGAATGCACTGCCTGGTGAGCTGGTTCAGAGATCCACAGTGGAGGGCTTCAAGAGAGGGTGGGACAGACACAGAAAGTGGATGTATCAGATGATGGCCTGTCCCGAGGGGGTGGGGATGGATGATAGGGGTTTCTAGAGAACAAGGGATGGGAGGGTCTCGGCACCCAATTAACGATCTAGGTTCGAGAGCAGACTCGATAGACCGTAAGGCCTAATCTGCTGGCAAATAGTATGTTAGTATGTTAGCCACTATCATCAAAAATAATTAATTACATTTTCTTTGACATTTCTGTTATATGCCTTTAGGTTTGAACAACTCTTGTAGATTCTCGTAACATATGGAAAACAAAGTACTCATAGATATCCTTTATAGCATTTGGTGGTAGCTCTTTTAATTTGTTTCTTTCTTTCAGTAATTAAATCTGGAATTAATTTTGATGTTGTAAACTAATGTCCCAACATAAGCTCTGATGTTAAGACCTACTACAGAACTACGTAAAATTTATATGTTTTCACTTCTGTGATCTGGTAACTATAAAACACAACATTGGTGGGACAGCATATGATTATAAATAGAATAATTGATGTGGGATTGTGTATTATGCAGGTATAATACCACTGAGAGGTTCTGAGGACATGTGTACCTTGACAGTGATGCTCAAGAGGTTCCAACATGTCCCCAGAACCTTGAGATGGTATTACAGCTGAGGAATCATAGCCCCTTATCTGTTATTTTTTTTTTTAGTATATGGATTTCATGTGAGGGGCTTGTAGGGAGCAGGAACCTGCCATAATGTAAAGCTCTATCAGGAGGGAGGCGCAGGAGCTGCCAGAATGTAAAGTCATTGCTATTGTTGCTACGATAGAGTACCAGAGTGGGCTTTACATACAGGTAGAGGAGAACAGCAGAAGCAGCATGGCAGGAGTCGGACATGTAAAGCTGCACTACAGGTAAAATTAAGCACCTGACTGGGATTTAACAAATTAATAATCCTGCAAGAGACAGGCAGAACAAGGCACTCCCTGTGGGGAGCAATATAGGAAAGATGCATTGAGGTTATCCAGATTGCTAAGGAGTTATGTGCTTGAGAATGGGGCGGGCAGACCAGAGTACACAGAGGGGCCAGAGAATGGCCATCTTTGTGTTTTTGTGTTGCTGAGCCATTTTCAGATCACTGGTTCTGTCAGCTGTAGTGACAAGTGACTTTTACTGTACAAAATGGTTACAGTAAAAGCCTGCTCATGGATAGCTGTTTAGAGTATGTGCAGAGCTCTTGGAACCAGTGTTCTTGTGTCAGCGTGTGGGAGATGCATTTATAGTATTACAGGATCTCGTAATACTATTGATGAAGATGGAATGATAGTATTATGAGCTCTTGTAATACTATTAATGGATTACATCAGTGGTATTACTGTGTAAAACTGTATGGTTTCCAATACTATTATTATGGATATCCTTATATCACAAAGAATTATAAAGTTCCATAATATGAATAATGTTTATGTAAAACACTGATTAAAAATATTTCTAACTAAAGTGTTTTCCTTGTTTTCCAGAACAAAGGAAAAATATTCCAACTCCAATGTCATAATGCACGAGACCTCACAGTACCATGTGCAGGTAGTACATACTTCTTGTGCAGCATAGTCAAGTGATCTCAGAATGCTTTCACACTTTATACAGGTGGGAGATAGTCAATGATGTAACTTTTACACAGATGTGTGTGTGTGCGCTGACTTACTGACTTCACATGAAATTTACAAACATTACCTGTTTCAGAAACTAAAAGAAATAGCTTGATAGGATGCCAACAGTGTTGTAGTTGTTGCTAAGGGCTGCTCTATAGTTCTTTCTGTTATAAAAATGTAACTAATTACACTATACTGCATTCATTTCATATTTGTAGAAATGTTTCACAAGATCGACAAGGCCCAGTGAAGTAACATTGAGTCTACATTTAAACATTCCTGTAAACTGAGTCATGTTAGTTTGCATTTCTAGAATCAAGAAACAGTCCACAAGCCTAAGTCATTGATCGCATCCACAGTATACTGCATACTGTATAAAAAAAATGTTTCTTCATATTGACTCCAGAATTTGTAATCCCTGTGTATACAGCACATATACTGAGACATAAGACAAGATGCCTGCTGTACTGCATATACAGCATGTCTAGTCAGAGTTTCCTTTTATTGCTTTAAAGCAGTTAAGAAGAACATTATTTATGTTTTCTGTAGTTTTAATTTGATGCCATCTATAAGTCTTACTATGAAGGAAGTAATTCTAGCAACTAACAATTGGATATACCTGCCATCAGTGTAGGGCCCTGTGAATGCTTGCAACCGTCTGCCACAAAGAGGTGGTAGGGGCAAGCACAGTGGAAGGTTTAAACATGCCTGGGACAAGCACAGGGCAACCTTGGGCAGGAAGGGGTGATGAAAAGCCATTGACTACTTAGGGTGAGTGGATGCATACATGTATGGGGCCTAATGGATGGGACTAGCGGTCCTTATCTGCCAACAGTTTCTATGTTTCAGTGGAGAAGACACATGTGGCAGACTGAGGATGAGCAGTAGCTGAATTTGTAGCCAGTGAATATTCCCACAACCAGTGCTTTGGGCACTGATGTAGCAAGTCAGAATGAGCTGCAGAACTCTGGTTCCTTTTGGCACTTCAGCACTTTTACTATGCCATGATGCCTTACTTTTTACAGGGAGCACAGACTGGGCATGTCTAGCTCGCTGTAAAATCACATGACCTTCAGCATCCAATCAGCAACACTGGAGATCAAGAATGCCTTATCCTGCATATATCACAGTGCCACTTCCAGTTCTCCCACAGAGCAAGGACCTTTTATGTGAAAAGTACGATTTTTGATCAGAACTTTGAAATCAGAGAACCATGCATTATAATTCCTAAAAGCCAGTTTTCATTACAGTTAACTGTAGTTTTAGGCAGCCAGACTAGTGAAACCATGCTGCCCAGAATCATGGCTCTTTGAGCAATTATCACCAGCTTATGGGCACCTCCATCTGGAAGCATATACTACTGCTCAGTGATCCTCTAGGCACATCTTCCTAAGCTCTGTGGTGCTTTGGACAAGTGTACTATAACACAGGGACTTTCTGTTTGGCTTCATATACCATTAACATATTAGGCCTTTGGGCACACATGCTCACAGTTTAGGTTTCCCTAAATAGGCCAACATGCAAGCAGTTCAGAGACCATATGAGTGGACAGCATTATGAACAGCTAGGACTTTCTCTGTATCAACACTCAAGCCAACATCTGAAAGAGACTACAGAGACTAACTGCCACTAAGTTTTAGAAAACCTAGTTGCTCCATAACCTGGAAGCAGAACAGCAAGTCTAAAGATGTTTCTATAGATAGTGTAATGGATGTTCCTTAGTGAAGAACATCCATATACAGTATTGTGAAAACCATTATCCTTTCACAGTAAACTGCAGATCACTTGCACTTACGTTTTGCCAGTGAAGGACAGGGGCAGTTCAGTGACTTTTCCAAAAGAAAAGAGGTAGAGGAGGACAGAGATGGAGGCAATGAGGAAGTGAAATAGAGCAACTTAGGATCAATGCATAGTTCAAAATTACATTTTCAAAAATTAATGACTCTGTATTTTGTAGAATTCAGTTAAAATATCATGCTCTAATTTTCCCACATTTACACTCTTTATTTAAGTTCCTTCTTCCTGCTACTGCAAATGTGCCTGTATATGGCCACCACAGCAGCACCCTTTCTCCTACTGGGAGAGTGGGTGAGGGCTGCCTTTTCAGATGATATCAATGGCATGCTTTCATTGACCAATAGGTGGTGCATGACTGCCTGGTCACTTGGTAACTTCTTCCTAAGAACTGATTGCTTCACGCTGTGCATAGATATACAGTATACAGTTGACCAGCCGCCCTTTTTTTTTTTTGCTAACTTATATTTTGTTAGGACTTGTGTCAAACAATACAAAAGGAGTTTCAGCGGGAAGGCTATTTGATAAATAAATCACAGCATTCTTACAGTTAAGTAAGTTGTTTACCTCAGACTTGATATTTCGTGGGGGATACCTTATAAGTAAATCTACTACCCTTAACATATTTAACAATATAGAACCTAAGTGTGACTCATGAGTAGCAAACAAAAATCCAGCATGACCTCATAGTGCTCCCTATAAAGAAAGGGCTAAACTATATTCTAAGGAGATAGTGCACATCTGAACTCATTGCAGTAGTAGATGATTTAAACTAAAACTAAAACTTGCATAGATTAAAAAAAAGCTGCATGAGATCTACATATTATGTTCAAACTACTACAAAAATCATTCCTTTACATAAGTGACAGGCTGTCCTCAGATGCCAATGGCTGCAGTACATTCAGTCTGAAAATCTGTGAACTCCTTTATAAACAATGTGCTGCTATTTTGCCTAAGGCAGAAACCCTGCCCCATACAGTACAACAAAGAAGTGTTAGTCTTGTCCCTTCCCTTGCAGAGTATGATGTCACAAAATACTGTACTCATGACAGTAAGAAGGCCAAGGAAGAGTGGGCTATGCAGGAGCGTGGCAAACATTGTGCTGAACTGCATCATATGGCAGCATTTTGAACTGTCCTAGACTTTAAAGAAACATTTATCAGGTCTCATGCAGCAAACCATTGAAATTTAAACATTATTAACACAAATAAATTGAGGGGCAATTTATTATGGAAATGTGGCAACTTGCTTTAAAATCTAAATCAAGTTTACTCTGTTATCATCTCTAATTATGTCCCATTTTATGTTTGCTTGCACACATGTGCAAGAAACATAGTGCCATCATCCAAGTTTTCGGAGGTGTGGCAGCCCTCTTCCAATTCAGTCAGGTGTTTGCAGGTGCGCCGCAGTTCGCCAATGCCTGCTGGAGCCGTCTATGACAGCAGTCCAAAATGCAGTGGCATACAGTTGAAAGGGGGAGCTACGCTCAGTGAGCAGCAATAAGATATTGCCTGCTCGTGCGCTCCCTCCCCACACACACACACACACACACACACACACACACACACACACTGCGTGCCGCCCCACGCACACACACTGTGGCCGACGGGGGTGCCAGTCCCCATCGTTGTGCTGTGCCCCCCAAAGCAGAGTTACATATGCCATGCTGGGTGCCCACCTCAGCGTGGCTGCACATCTTATAGCCAATGGGGTTGCCCAATCCCCGTCGGCTCCACTGGTTCTCCCCAGTACAGGGTGCCACACAGGAGCCCACCCCAGCAAGGCAACAGATGCTATTGCTGATGGGGTGCCCAATCCCCTGTCGGCTCCACACCCCCCCACCAGCCATCCTTGTGCCATGCTGGGAGCCCACCCCAGCATGGCATGATCCCGTCGTCATTTAACAAAAAAACAAAAAAAACCTGAAACTTAAAAGCGGTCCCTCGCTGTCTCTAGCCCCAACCGTGCCCATCCACTCGCACCCACCTCCCCACACCCCCCTTCACCCCATACTTACCTCTGGACTCAGGCGCAGCGATCTTGGTGGACCGGAAACACATCTGCACTCTTCAAAGCCGACCGCGAACTGAGGAAATGCCGGTAAGCTGTATAATGGGATAGATAGGGTTTTCAACTTTGCTGCATATCTCAGCCATTTTGGAATTTTGCACCAAAATTTCAACATAGGGTTTTGGGACCCTTCTCATAAATGCTCTCACTGTCATAGTTAATCGGGCCCGAAGGGTGATTTCATAGTCACTGCGGAAATCACCTTTCAGGACCAAGTAATAAAACGACACTGTCACTGTTCATAAGGTGGGCTCTCAAAAGCTATGTTGAAAATTTGGTGGAAAAATTCCTAAAATGACTGTTTTACGAGCTATGCTGTACAGTTCCTACGCAAGCTCGTAAGTTCGCGGAATTTTCAATATTTTCACTCAAGATTTTCAACATTACCATTTTACCATACCTCCTTATGAGCAGTACAGCTGTCATTTTTCAAATCTTGCCCAAAACATGTTTCCACCCATGTAGCGCACTATGGCGCAGTCGGTGTGTGAAATCAATGTATGGGACACATTAAGAAAATCACAGTGACACTGTTAATGAGCAGAGGTCTTAAAATGGCTATGTTGAAAATTTAGTGAAAAATTCTAAAATGACTGTTTTACAAGCGCGTGTTAAGAGTTCTATCGCACTCATAAGTTTGCAAATTTCAATATTTTCACTCCAGATTTTCAACATTGCCATTTTATTGCACTTCCTTATGAGCAGTATAGCTGTCATTTTTCATCTTGCCCAAAATGTGTTTCTGCCAGGTAGCACACAATGGCGCAGTCGGTGTGCGAAATCAATGTATGGGACACATTAAGAAAATCACAGTGACACTGTTCATGAGCAGAGGTTTTAAAATGACTATATTGAAAATTTGGTGAAAAATTCCTAAAAATGATGGTTTTATGAGCATGGTTGCGCAGTTCCTACGCAGCTCATAAGTTTTGAATTTTCTATATTTTCATTCCAGATTTTCCACATTGCCATTTTATTACACTTCCTTATGAACAGTACAGCTGCCATTTTTTACATGTCGCCCCAAATGTGTTTCAAGACATGAAGCGCAGCATAATGGTGTAGTCGTGTGAAAGCAATGTTTGGGACAGATTAAGAAAATCACAGTTACACTGTTCATGAGCAGAGGTCTTAAAATGGCTATGTTAAAATTTGGTGACAAAAGTCCATAAAATGACTGTGTTACGAGTGAGCATTGTGCAGTTTCCACGCACCTCGTAAGTTCATGACTTTGTAATATTTTCAGTCCAGATTTTCACCAGTGGCATTTTCCACACTTCCTTATGAACAGTACAGCTGTCATTTTTCACAACATGGCGAAATGTGTTTCACACTTTCAGCGCAGAGATGCGTGGTCGCTGTGGGAAATCATTGTTGGGACAGATAAAGAAAATCACAGTGACACTGTTCATGATCGGAGGTCCCAAAATGCCTGTGTTGACAATCTGCTGTAAAAATCCCCAACCTAATTACATTACGGGTGTGTGTTGCACAGTTTCTGTGCCGTCCGTGACTTCACCAGTTTTTTAATATTTGTACTGCAGATTTGCAACATTGCCATTTTTACTCCTCCCCATGAACAGTACAGCTGTCATTTTCACATCCTGTTGGAATATGTTTTTGCACTTGTGGTGCTAAATGCGTGTCGCTGTGCATAAGCAGCTTGCGCAACAAACTGATATTGCCACTGTCTCGGAGGTGGGGGTCACAAAAACCATGTTGAAAATTTGGAGTGAAAATACCAACGAATGCCTGAGGTGTTAGGGTTTCCAACCATAACGCCCCACCCTGTAGAGAATGACAGGCATCAGGGGTGTGACTTGGGATTCTTGCCTGTAATGCTCATACCATTCCACATCCTGCAGCCAGTGAGAGGCATCAGGTATGCCTTGGACTCTTCGACCCCAAAGTTCCTCCATTCTCCTATACCACACCCATCTCACCGTATTTCCTGATGGAATGGAGTGCGCATATGGGCCAAAGACCCCAAGGCACATCGTGACACTTGTCAGTGTCTGCAGGGTAGGGTGTGGTGAAATGGCGTGGCCGTTATGCCTGACGACCCAAAGGCACACCCCAATGCCTGTCACTCTCTGCAGGGTGGTGGTGGGGTTGGCTTCAGTTCAATACTTCACTGCCATTTCTATTATGCAGCTCTGTAACTTCTACTACCAATGCCAATGCCAGCAAGCAAACATTCGGCATTGACAAATGCTTGTTAATAAAGAAATAACTTGGGTACCTTAAAGAGTTCGCAGCCTTCTTCTCTGATCTGGATTCCTCCTGGTGACCGGAATACTCTTTTTCGATCTTCTGGACCAGATGGGCAGCTTCTTTGCATCCAAATATTGGCAAACCTTATTCCCACATGGCCTTAAGGCTGGCTAGCATCAACGCCAAGTGATGGATTCCAAGTTGACCGAATATTGAGTGGCCACCATCCAGGCCTTTGTGCCACTAGTGTGATAAACTGAGGTCAGGGAAGATGTGGATACATAGATAGTGACAGCAGATATGGACCTTCAGCCCACCGGTCTGCCCATTTGTAGTACTTATCTTTGCTTCTTCAAGCTTTCGAATACTTGGTTGGATGTTGGCCTCTTGCCACATAAGCAGACACTTTTGCTTTGTTAGCCTTAATAGAGAATCTGTCTCTGCTACAGAGCCCAGCACCGCTAGAAGGGTGCGAGCTTCAAAGTTCAGATACCACTTGCCTCTGGCACCTTGTGACATTATTTATTTATTTTATTTATTTAACTTTCGGATTAACACCTTTGAGCCAGTGGCTCTTATATAGGTTCCACGTTGAGAACAATCACGGGCAATGTACAGTGCAAGTATACAATAAGGCAATATACAGTAAAAGTAAACAATAGTTAGTGATTGTCATACACAACATGTAGGCAAGGCAAGTCAAATTAACTCAATAAGGCAAACATCTAAAATATTTACAGATAGGTGTGGCAGAATGAGCAAAATGGGTGCAGATTAGTAAGAGGTAGATATTAGTAAAGGGATAGCCATTGCGGGAGGGTGCAGCCAGAAGGCCTTGTCAACAGAAGAGGGCAGAGGGAGGATGAGGCATGAAGCCTCAACTGAAGGTACATGCCAGGGAAATACAAAGCAGCGGGGAGAGTACTTTGCCAGGAAAGCTTAGAAGGGTTGCAAGGAGTAAGTTACAATAGAAATTAACAGAGGTTTGCAGGGGTAATTAGAGAACAGGTTACTATAGCTGAGGGCAGTCGGGGTATGCAAGAGAGATAAGGTCAGCCAAGTTAGCTTTTGGCTAAATTGTAGTAGGGGAAAAGGGTTTTATCAGGGTGATATGGGAGGTGGGTAGGAAGGAGGAGAGTAGGAGAAATAGAGATAGAGGAATGAGTATGGCTGGAGGGAGGGAGGCGATGGGAAGTGGAGGGAAAGGTGATTATTGAAAGTGGCCCAGTGGTGGGAGGGGTCATCTGATTAGGTGAAACAATCGCAGGAGGCAAAGGCAGCAAGATAGTCACAGCCTCGTTTAAAAGGGCCTAGGGTGGCAGAGTTTGCAACCTCACTGGGCAGGGAATTAAACCATTTTGGAGCTCTGAATGCAAAAGACCGCTGTCCTTGAGATGTGCAACAATGGAGAACTAGTAGGGTAGAAGTATCTGAGCTTCTGGTGTGGAGGATATTACCAGAAGAGCTGAGGAAATTCTGCACTCCAGAGGGCAGCAGACCAAGGAAGCCTTCTATACAACAAGGCAGGTGTGATAGGAAATTCAACCCTGCAGGCGTAACCAATCAGCCCGCTCATAGAGATCACAAGTGTGTGTCCATGGAGCAGCACCTAGGAGACGCCGGCAGGTCTTATTCAAAGCTTTATATAAGCCTTAGTGCAGAGTCCGAAGTGGTTTGTAAAACATAAGCCCATAATTCTATTATCGAGACAATAGAGCATTGAATTGCTATCTTAAGAGCTTGATTGGTTAAGCAGTGCTTATGTTTGTAGAGGAGACCTAATTCACCGATTTGGCAACAAGTTCAATATAGTTAGTAAGGATAGGGTAGAATCAGATTGACCCCAAAGGTATACATACAGTATGCATTGCTCTGGTGGCCCACTGTACATAAAACTAATCCTTTGTTTCTAACACCCCAACAGTCAGTTCTGAAGAAACTCTTGGTCAGTCTCCTTCCATCTTGACGGCAGTCCTAGGATCCAGACTTGGATCTCTCTGGCTCCATTTTCTAAATTCTCTAGCCAACATTGAAAGAGGCATTTTCCTTGTAAGGCCTGCCACAAATATCAGTGCTTTGCCGGTGGTCTAAACTGCCCTTTGACTCTTCCTCTATGGCTGTCATTTTTATGTCCATGCACTACACCCTGGAGACAGACAGTACTCCAGATTTTTGTCCTGACCTCTGAAAGGTTTTGAGAAGAGCACCACTGGAGGGCTGGAATGGATTACGTTCTATAGTCAAGGCCCATGGATCTTTGTTGGTGCCAGATCGAACTTCCTTTGGTCTTGCTCCATCTCCCTGAGCTGCTGTCCTGTTACTGTGGCCCTCCTAACTTTAATATCTTTTGCAAGGATAGACATTCCAAAAGAGGATGGCATTCAGATCTATGTTCATACTGACCTTGTGGTAGAAATCTGTGACCCTCCCTTCACCACTAGTACCCAGTGTGAATGGCTGTCCATCAAAATCACTTTGGGCCCCAAAACCCTAAATGTATGCTGTGTCTACAATCCACCCAAAGTAGGACTAAACAGCCTCCACGACCTCTCACACATGCTTATTCAGCCCCCCCATCTGAATTATAAGTACTTGGGGACCTAAATCTAAATTGGCTGGACAATGAAGCCCAATATAAGGACGTACTCAACCCTTGCAAGCTGCAACAAATTGTACAAACTCCAACCAGACTAAACCACAGAACTCTAACGACACACTGATCGACTAGATCTCAGTTAATAAGACTGAAAGAATCCTGGCCTCAGGAGTATTAAGTGACTCAGTAAGCAACCACCTGGCTACCTATTGTCAGTGGCACAGTAGTGTCCTCAAAACTCCCTCCCAGGCTCATCATCTTATGAAATTGCTCTAACTGTAACACTCCATCCTTTCTGAATAACCTGTCCCTCATCAATTGGTCATTCTTAGACACAGTCCCAGATGTCAACATCACCTGGATTTCTTTATTAAATTTCACATCCATGCTCGATAAGCATGCCCCCCCACACACACACACACATGCATAGGGTTAAACCTAAGAAATCCTCCTGGCTCACGAGTGATTTATTTGCCCTTATATATAAAAGAGACGAATCCTAGGGCCAAGTTCAAGTAAACCCACCGCACCTCTGACTGGAGCGTTTACGGTCCCTAAGAAACAAATGCAAGCATGTTATCCTTAAGGCCAAAAGCCAGTACCTAAAATCCAGCAGACAAAAACCTAAACAACCCTATGAAGTTTTGGCAGTCAGTAAATTCCTATTTAATGCCCACTTCCAACCCTCACCACTCTCCATAGACCACAACGGCAATAGACACACTGATCTTCCCAAATTGCAAGTCTTTTCAATAATTTATTTTGTGATCTGTCCAAATATAAATACCACAACTACTCCTCTCACAGACCCAGCATCATTGCTAGTGAGCCACACTGGCCCCATTTCTACATAAAAGGGTCACATGCCACCAAGTCTGCAAACTTCTTGTCGCCCTAAAACTGACAAATCCATGGCCCAGATGGACTCATCCCCAAATTCCTCAGACTAGCCGCTCCCCAAATAGCATTTCCCGTAACCAAACTCCTCAACCTATCCTTCTCATCCGGAAAGTGCCTGACCTCTGGAAAACATTGACAGTTTATTTATTTATTTACTAGTTTTACCAGGAAGGCATACTGAGCAACAATTGCTTGATTCCAGATGCAACCTGGGACCAGGACCCAATACAAAGCAAAACACAGTGTCAGACTGAGACATTACAACAGTGGGAGGTATGGCTAACTGCCTTACAGACAACAGCAGAATTGCTACAAGTAGACAGTTTGGAGAAAGACAGAGAAATACATGATTCAACCAAGAAAAACGTCCTTATATCATAGAGCAGTATGGTACATTGGAGTTAGAAGTAGTTAAAAGAGGTGTGGCTAGAAACAGTGCAGCTGGAGGAGAAATGCATGCTGAGTAGCTGGTTATGATGACTAGGATTTGATGTGTTTCTTATGGTAGGTGGTAGGGCATTCCAGATCTGGGGAATCCGTAGGAAAAGTGGCCTGACCTTTGGTTGTGCGCATGAAAGGGCCGTGGAGAAGCCTTTGGTCTGTGCATCTTAGGGCATAGGCCAGGGGAGGTGGTTGGGCTAGGGTGGATGCCAGGTAAGGTGGGAGGAGAGGGACCAGAATTTGTAGCGTAACCGGAGCAGTGTATTAGTCTGCGATCTTGGAGGGATGGCAGGGCTAGGGAGTGTATAGTGAGCAGTGGTGGGTGGATTGAGGGCAGTTGAGGATGAAACGACAGAATGAGTGGAATAGGTGTCAAGGCTGGCCAAAGTAGATAAGGGAGCGATGGAGTACACTATGTCACCATAATCGAGGACAGGTAGTATCATTTTTGGACTATGGCCTGCCTTGTAGGAGAGGGAGGCAGCTTTGTATCGTGTAAGGCACCACGTTTGGGGAGAAGCCTTTTATGCAGGAGTCGATATGAATGGCAAAATCAAGGTGCTGGTCAAGCCAGACTCCTAAGTATCTAAAGCTGGAGCAGTTGTCCAGAGGGTGCCATCAAGGTTTTGAAAGGGGGCAGGAGGCTTGACAGGAGAGTCTTTGTTGGGGCCAAAAGTTAATTACACAGTTTTCTTGGGGTTTAGAAATAGCTGGTTTGACCAAAACCATTCCTGGATGGTGTTGAAATCCTCCTGAAGGAGGGTAGCCACGTTGCTTGTAGTTGGGCCAGAAGCATACAGGACAGTTTTCGTCTACATACATCTGGATTGAGAAGTGCCAGCAAGCGATGGGAGGTCGTTTAAAATATGGAGAAAAGCAATGGGTCCAGGACTGACCCTTGTTGGACGCCGGTGGATACTGACAGTGGGTCTGAGATATGTGATGCGATTTTTACCGATTGGATTCTGCCTATTAGGTAGTCATGGAACCAGGCATTTGCTGATAAGGTGAGCCCGAGCGTCAGTGAGTTTGTCGAGGAGCAGGAGTGGGAGCGGTGTCAAAAGCCTTGGCTGGGTCAATAAATATCGCAGTGGTGATGTGTCCATTGTCCATGCCGGACAGAATGTCGCAGTGACTCATAGAAGGGAGGTGGTGGTAGAATGAAATTTAGGAAACCAGATTGAAAGGGGTGAAAAATGAGGTGGTGTCCAGGTGGGGGTGAGTTGGGAGAGGCCAAGGCATTCCTGCAGTTTGGTCAGAATTGGGAGTAGGGAGATGGGGCGATAATTGGCTGGGGAGGATGAGTCACCCCTTAGGGAGGGTAGTGGTGCTAACTTCAAGCTGTGGGTAACTTACAGGGTGAATGAGAGGTTGAAAAGTGCAGTAAGAGGGGCTGCTATGGCTGGGGCAGATAGGAAAAGCATCTTGGCATCCAGGGACATGGGGCATTTGCCTTTGTTGGGGTTTAGGGCTCGTGAGATCTAAGGACTTCATCTTGGGTTACAGGCCAGAAGGAGAACTGTGGGATTGGAGGTGAGTGCTGGAAAACTGGGGAGGGGCAGTATGGGTCAGACACGGGAGGGCGTAGGAGCACATTGGCACAGCTGGCGGTCGTGTTGAAAGCCTCAGCAGCCCTGTAGGGTCAGTGATGAGGTGTCATGGACTGATAGAGTCGGGGTGGGGTTGGGTGGGGAGACAGAGCAAGGATTTTAGCGACTTCCAGAAGTCTGTGGGTCATTTGTGTTGCACTAAATGCCGATAAGAAATAATTCTTCTTTGCCTGTCGAATGATGTGTACATGAGTTACGAAGGCTTGATAGTTAAGGAGGGAGGCCAGGGAGCCCTGTTTGTTATAGGCTTTCCATGCATGGTCCCTAGAGTGACAGGTCCTAATTATGTCAGCTGTGATCCAAGAAGATCGCCCTCTGACTTGTTTGGTTCTTACTCTGTAAGAAGGGCAAAAGACATCTCGAAAATTATCACCCAATCTCACTTCTTTCAGCTCTAGCCAAGCTGCCAGACAAAATTGTTCATAGCCAACTAGTTGACTACCTGCAGCAATATGACCTCACTCGGCCCTGAGCAACAAGGCTTCTGTAAAGGCATAGCATGTCACTGCCCTGATCAAATTCACAGATGCCATTTATCAAGCAATGGATAAGGCCTTGCTTCTGGAACTGTGTTTATTGACTTGACCAAGGCTTTTTGATCTGGTTGATCACAAGTATTAACCTCCAGGTTACTCGAACTTGGCCTTGAACCCCCTGCACTCATTTGGTTCATAGACTGCCTAGGCTACAGGCAACAGATCATCAAAATTGGGAGCCCTTTCTGGGGTAAACATCATCATCAGTGGTGTCCCCAAGGCTCTATTTAGGTCCCCTTTTTGCCATTTACATAAATAACCTGCCAACAGTCTGTAAACCAGTGCACACCTCCTTTATGCTGAAGATGCTGTCCCTTACACCCACAGTGACATCGGCATGATCAACAAAACCCTCAGCATAGCTTCACAAGGCTGCAGGAGTGGTTTGTCCAGGAAAAATGGTCTTAAACCTTCCAAAACTCAGTTCATATTGTTTGAGACCAGGCACAAACTAAACAATGTTCCCCTATGTACAGTGTCAAAGCAAAATGGTGCATCTCTGAAAGACCATCTCCTTCAAGTACCATGGAGTACACCTCGATCCCACAATGTCTTTCAAATCCACCTCCAGCATACTACCACCCATCTTCATCAGAAGTTAGGCTCACTTTACAGAGTTCGTAAGTTCCTAGCACGAAGCGAGATTCAAATAGAAAGCTAACCTTCTTCCCTCATTTGATTATGGCATGGTTGTCGTCGATGCTGCCAGCAAATCAGTACTAGAAGCATGCCCTATATCATAAAATTGCCAGCATGCCCTATATCATAAAATTGCCAGATTTGCCTCTGCGCGCGTTCAATGCCCAGCACTGCCTCTTGCAAAATTACCTTAAACTGGCAACCCCTGACTTCAAAGATAATTTAAAGAGCCGCTGATGCCTTCAGGAGAACTTTAACAAAACATAACATTTAATAATAATAATAAACTTTATTCAGCGCCTTTCAGGAGCATCAAGGCACTTTACATAAAGAATAAATAGAGCAAGATAAAATCAAGCACATAATATAAAACAGATGACCAATAAAAATCAGTAAAATTTAGGCAGCATATGCTTGGTGCCGCAAATATGTTTTTAATACCTGCTTAAGCCTCCACGGTCACACGCCTCCCATAGCTGATGGGTACAAAATATCATAGGGCTGAGGCCACATACTTGTGGCTGGCTCCAACTATCTATCAAACCGCATAAAGTTTCTCACCTGCTCCATGGTGAAAAAATCTACCTTGGCCTTGCACCTTCTGGGGTCTCAACTCTGTTACAACACCAAATTAACAAATGGTGCCTTAGGAGATCCACACTACAGCTACTGAAAGTCCGCCACCACCACACTTCACAGGGACAGTGCTCTTTTACTTACTGGCGCCACTCTGGCTCACAATGGCCTCAGCCCCACCATCTCCTCTGCCCCAACAATTGGTATGTTTAAAACTAGGCTCCAGGACTATCTCACTACCAACAGCTCCTGTGACTGCCCAACAACCTTGTTTCTCCACTTCCTTCCTGCGCTAGTGGTTCCCCCTCCCTCCTCACTGGATTCTACCTCACATCTTGGTATACCCAATGCTGCACTTTTCACCTCTCCCACCCTTCCTACATTCCTTCCCCCTCCTCTTTCTCTCCCTATGACTCTGGCACTTCTTATCTGTTGTCTATTTTCTCTGACAAATGCTGCTGGCTGCCTTGTTACAATGCTACCCTTGAATTGTATTAATCTGTACTCTGTTTGCAATGTCCACATTGTTGTAATGTCTGTCTTGATGTTTCCCATAATTTGCATTTCTCTGACATGGAATCTTTGTAAAAGAGCCAAGGCTCAAAGGTATTTGTAATCCTAGACTTGATAAATAAAAATAAAAAACATACATGAATGCATGGGCCCTGAAGATTTTAGGACACTCTTGGAGTCTTTAGCAAACCCTGTCTGACCAGGCAGAGCAATCGCTCGGGGCGGTAGGGGTGAGAGAAGCTCTTTCAGGTAGTCCGGGCCAAGTCCATGTAGGCTTTGTAGGTCAGAAGTCCGACCTTGAAGGTGATAGAGACACAGTTCAGCTTGTATTTCACATTAGTTTTGTATTTCTCCTTCCATTATTTATTACTGATGTAATTTGCATGAAAGCAGGATCTTTGATTCTGAAGAGTTCATCTATTCCTGTTGCTTTCTCCCTACCTGAGGTCTTATTGCACTGCTTATGACATCACAGTTATTCCCATGACAACAGATTGTGATATCACAACAGAGGATTATGACTTGAAATAGGGAAGAAGCTATAGAGACAGATGAACCTTGGAGGTATAAAGATCACGTATTCATGCAAATTTCTAGTAATAAATAATGTTGAAAAACTCTATAGAATATATATGGAATGCAAGCGAAATGTACCTAAATATTATGTTTTTCAAAGTTTTCTTTGAGGCGCAGCAGCTCTTTAACTTTTGCCATGCTTGTTAAAAAAGTCTTGCAACCTGGTGCCCTTTGAGGGGGTTTACTGGTTTACTGGTTAAATGATACTATCAATAATTTTGTTCTGAAATAGCTTCTGCTCTATTACTAGTACTCTTTTTTTTCTCTGCAGTTTGTGTAACTCTCATGTAAATGTTCTTATATGCCAATGAGCAGGCATCTGTAACCACTGTATATGTGTATTTGTCTTACTTGCCCACCCTGACGTGGAACCTTTGTAAAGAGCTCACACTCAAAGGTCTATCCGATATATTAAATAAATAAATTAATTAATTAAAAATCAAATCTCGCTCGTTGATCTGCCACATCCTTTTCTGCCTCTAAAACATTATTGGTGTTCCTATGTTCCGTACTAATATGGGGCAATGCTCCTTTAGTTACCGAGCTGCCTCAATATGGAACTCCATACCCCACCATCAGACAAACCCCTGAACTATCAGCCTTTGGTAAGCTTCAGGAAGCTCATTAATCCTCAACCATTGCCCGCAACTGCTTCCACTAACCCCGTCCCTTGCCTCACTGCATACCTACCCAAACTGCATGCGTACTTGTTTGTTTATCACTCCAGCTCTCATACCCTTTTGTGTACAATTATCCCTGTTACTCTTGCAGTTACGGCAATTACTCATTGCCTTCCTATCTCTTTGTACATTGCAAGTCTTAGTATGTAGTCTGTATATTATTCCAGTACAACAACTGTGACTGCTATTGCTCATATTTATAAAGAACAGTTACGTAAGAACTACCATAACCAGATTTTCGAGTGGATCTCATCATCAGGTCATACCATGGAACTTCACCATCCGTGAAGCAGGATCCATATGGAAGATTTTCAAGCAGTACAACTGTGGCCACACATGCTGTCGATGTCACCAACCCTATAAAGGCATGAGCAACCCTGCTCCCTCCTCAGGTCTTTCCACTGGAGACAAAGGAAGCATAGCTCTAGTCATGGGAGACAGAGTGAGAGACAGAGAGAGACACAGAGAGAGACACAGAGAGACAGAGAGAGACAGAGAGAGAGAGAGAGAGAGAGAGAGAGAGTGCCCAGACATATATGAAAGGATGGATACAGCAGGCAGCCAGTTCCTACATAAGAGACCCAAGAAGGGGGATGGTGGGAGGGAAAGCAGACCTGATGACTGAGATTCCCTCAAAGATCTCCTGTCATGGTAAGTTCTTACATAACTGTTTTGTCTTCTTCAGGGGTATCTCACTCATCAGGTCGCACCATAGGAATGAGTCCCAAGCAGTTACAGGTGCAAACAGACAGTCTGGGAGGAGGGTACACTGTAAACTTCAGACAGCGGGCCCTGAAGCACAGCTCTGCCAAACCCTGCACTGGCTCTCGAGGCAAAGTCCAGACTGTAGTGCTTGGTGAAAGTATGGACGGTACTTCAGGTGCAGCCACACAGATGTCAGTGGCTGAGATCCCTCAGAAGCAAACCACAGAGGTAGCCATGCCCTTGTGGAATGAGCTTTAACTGCTCCAGGCAATTCTTTGCTGTACTTGTAGCAGATTACAATGCAATTTGCCAACCATTTTGATAAACATTGCTTAGAAACTGAAGCACCCTCCCTACCTGGGGTGAAGGAAACAAACAACTGCTTTGACTTTCACATTCCTTTGTGTGATGTAGGCAGTTCTTCAAAGCTCTGCATGCATCTAACGTGATAAAGCAGTGCGCCCTGGATTGGCACCCTCCAGAAAATAAACAGGAAGTTGGATAGATTGGTTGAGTGTAAACTCATAGACCACCTTAGGGAGGAACTTAGGATTTGAGAGCAAAGACGCCCTGTCTTTGCGAAAAATCAAATAAGGCTCCTTGCACCAGAAGACCAGAAGCTCTGAAATTCTTTGAGCAAAAGTAATGGCAACTAAAAATAATGCTTTCCAAGAGAAAGCATAGCTCCAAGTTGCAGTTGGCTCAAAAGGAGACAGGGTCAACTTTTCCAAAACAAAATTTAAATCCCAAGCTGGGGCAGGAGAATGGATTGGGGTTTCAGATGCTGGATACCATTTAAAAGGTACAGGAGACATCCAGCTGAGCTATTGTGTGATCACCCACGGGGTCATGAAAGGTTGAAATAGCCAAAAGGTGCACCTTGATGAAGGAGTACTGAGACCTGAGTCAGACAGAGAGATCAAGTAGTCCGGGATGTGGTTCACTGGACAGGTAAAAGGGTCCAGACTATGTTTGGCTGCCCAGATGGCTAACCACTTCCAGTTCATGGCATATGTGGCCTGAATAGAAAGCTTCCGGTGGCCACAAGAACGTCCACCACTCTGTTAGACAGACCCCAAATCTGGCTATAGCTATGTCCTCAGGAGCCAAGCATGCAGATGGAGGGACCCGAGGTTGGGATGGTCCAGGGTCCCCTGATCCTGGGTCAGCAGGTTTCTGCAAAGGGGAGAGGGACTGGAAGGTCCTCCATCAGCTGCTGTAGCAGAGGAAACCATATCTGCCGAGGCCAGAATGGAGCCACCAGAATCATGCCAGCCTCCTCCATCTGTAGCTTGATTAGCACCCTCTAACTTGCAGGAAATGGAGGAAGGTGCAAAGGAACTCCATCTCCAGGAGAGGGACAATGCATCTCACCAGAAACCTCAAGGCCCTGGATCTAGCTAGAAAAATTGGGCAGTTTTGCATTGAGTGGGGATGCAAAAGGTCCAACTCTGGATGACCCCATCTGTCAAACATGTCTTCTGTGATGGATGAGAGGAGCTCCCATTCTTGCCTGCTGGACCGAGTCTGGCTGAGACTGTCCATCAGAGTGTTTAATATGCCTGGCACATGGACTGCTGAGAGTGTCAGACCATGATCCAGTGACCAGTACCATACTCTCATGGCCTCCCTGCATGGGGGTACGATGAGTCTCCCTGCTTGTTAATGTGGTATACTACACTTAGATTGTCTGACTGCACCAGCAGCTGACCTGGTGCAAGGTGTTCCTGAAAGGCCTGCATGGCATAGAGCACCGCTGTCATCTCCAGGACATTGATATACAGGGAGGTTTCCAACTGAGACCAAGAGTCCTGGGTCAGAAGGGACACAGGTGCGCTCCAGCCTAGACCTGAGGCATCTGTGGTGAAGATCCGCAAAAGGGAAAAGATCTGGACTGGGATGCCTTGAAACAGATTCAAGGGGTCCATCCACCACTGCAGTACCATGTGGACCAAGGAAGAGACCAGGACTGGGTGATCTAACTAGTCTGTGCGCTTGTCCCACTGTACACGGAGGGTTCACTGGAGAATGCACATATGAAGTCTGCCAGAGGAACTGTGAGTATGGCAGCTGCCATCAGGCCCAGTAGTCTCTAGTACACCCTGGAAGGAATAAAGCTGCTTTCAGTGACTTACTTCCTTGCACCAAGTCCAGAACCACCCCTGTGTACTGCAGTCTTTGGGATGGTACAGCAACTGACTTGGGCAGATTGACAGTGATGCCCAGGGAGTGGAATAGCTGGAGAGTTCTCTCCAGAGTCAGCAGAAGCTGTTCCTGGATGGGGCCTTTACAAGCCAATCATCCAGATACAGGAACACATACAGTCCCTCCTTCTGAGAGCTGCTGCTACTGCTGCTAAGCATTTGGTAAAGACTTGCAGCACAGAGGACAAGCCAAAGGGCAGCACCTTGAACTGATAATGCTCACCCTGAAAGACTAAACGGAGAAACTTCATGTGAGGAGGAAAGACAATATGTGCAGGTAAGCTTCCTGCATATACAGTGAGCAGAGCCAATTCCCTGGTTTGAGGAGAGGATATCAGGCCTGGCAAAGTTACCATCTAGAACTTTTGTACTGGATATACAGATTGAGGTCCTTTAGGTCTAGGATGGGCTTCAAATTGCCAGTCTATTTGGGGTGGGAAAAATGGAATAAAACCCTTGTTTCTCTGGTGCCGGCATACTGGCTTAATGGTCTGCTTGTGCAGAAGGGACTGTACCAATCCTGGAGAACGTGCAGGTGAGCATGGGGGTAACTGGAGGGTGGGAGGGGTTTCTGGAGGCTGCCCAATGAGATCCAGGTTGTGCTCCCTCTCTATGATCTGCAGGATCCATGCATCTGAAGTTACGTTTTTCATTGATTCAGATGGAGGGAGAACGGATCTCTGATCACTACCTCCTGGTCTGGGACCAGAGATGGGTGTCAAGCAGAGGTGGATCCAGCTGTAGGGGCTGGTCCTTCACTTCTGGGGCACTTGGCCACAGCTCCAGCATTAGGTGGGCAAGGCCGGCCTGGCTCTGCTTCCTTGGGGCCAAGAGGTTCCGGAGCTATTGGTCACTTTGCAAGGGAGGGTACCTCTGCCTGTTGGTTGAGTATGGTACAGGACTTGGACAGACTTAAGAGCCCTGCCCGGAGCTTGCAGGTCATTGATAATGTCCTGGACATCAGGGCCAAACAGCTTAGTGCCATTCAAGGGGCATTAGGCACCTTTTGCTGAACATCAGCAGCAAATCCAGATACTCTCAGCCAGGAGTGCCTACATAGGTGTATGCCCATGACTGAAGCCCTGGCAGTGGTGTCAGCCATGTCATAGAGGGCTCTGAGGAGGTGCTTGAAGGCAGTGGAGCAGCTTCTGCTTTGTGTACCATATGGGAGAGCCTGGGCAGTGGTCTTGCCATCTTCCAATTAGCATTTTGGTACTTTATCATGTGAGACAGGTAGTTTGCAATCCTCAAACCCAGTGTGGAGGAGGCATATAGCCTATTGCCCCAGAGGCTGGGTCTGCAAGACTGTTTATCTGGGGGGGAACTAAGGTGCTTGAGCACCTTAGGCCTGTCATGGGCTGCCTTAGTGACCATTGAGTCGGTTTTGAGCTGGGCAGCACATCAGGGGAATCCCTGGGGCATGGTAAAGTTTATCCGCCTGTGAAGGCATAGCTGGCACCATGTTTGGTCTGTGCCAGGCTGCCGTGGCTGCATTCCTCAAGGCAGGCAAGATTGGAGGAATGATTTTGGGGACACTCTGGGATCTCCAGGAAGTCAACCAGCTTTTTCCTGGTGATATCTTTTCCTCAGTTTGAAGCCCATGGCTGAAAACCGAAAGTGGATGATTTGCCTCCTGGCAAAATGTCATGAGACATAATATAGCGCAATAAGGCGTGTGGTCAAAATACTGTTGAATTGGAAGTCGCGTCTCACATATAGTTGAGGACTATATGTCGCCCCTCAGAAATTATAGGCGCAATCGCTTTTGAGAGTATGTAATAGAAATCAGTGGTAAAGTTGCCATTTAGCGTATAGGAGCACACCAGATATGTCTTTAACAGAGATGGAGCCAGAGAGGGCTGATAGCACAGTTTTAGATACCCAGGCCATGGGATTTACAACTGTGGAGTTGCCGTGATGATGCATTGTGGATGAGCTTGCTAGAGCAGAAATTATGGGTGATACAGCAGAAATTACAGGTGATACAGCAGCTAAAGGTCTCCTTTGTAGAGTAAAACAGCTTTGAGCATGTGAAATGCTTCACACTGGGTTTGGGAGCACTGTATCAGAAATTATGGATGCAATTGCTTTTGTAGAGTCCTAGTGCTCCTGGCTTTGTGCTTCACACTGGGTTTGGGAGCTCTGTATGTCTGGAGCGTTTGTGAATCAGTACTTCAGCTCATGGTTTTGTGCTTTGTGCATTCAGATCCTCATAGGAGCAAAATGTAGGGTAAGAATAAAGCATATTTAAATAGGACTTGAAGTATTTTTCCTATTTTGTTACATTAAGGTTTAACCAGCATCACTATTCAAAACCACGAGGAGCCAAATGTAGGGGAACAATAAAACTTAATTGGCACATTAAATAGTTTTCCATTATGGATGTATTATTAAGCATTAAACAGCATTACTATTTTAGACTACACAAAGGACAATATGTCACCACTTTAGATCTACGCAACATTTTTGGTGACGTTTAATCGCACTGAAATGAACATGCGACATTTAAACCTCAGGCATATGACCACGGTATTAAAGCCGGTGACTAATCGTCCTAGTGCCCTGAAAACAGCTGCTTCATCACATTGAAAATGTGGGGTCCTCAGGAGGAGATCTAGGAATATGCTTAACTGAATCCTCATTAAGAGAAGAAGCTGTGGACCTGTCAGAGACCAGGATCTTTCTTGTCTTCCTCCTAATCATCAGGAAGAATGAGGTCTAGATGGTACTCCTCCTTGACGCTGAACTCTTCCAAATCAGGGCCAGTGCCGGTTGTGCCAATGTTGGCTTGCGGGAGCTTCCTGAGGCCATTGAGTAGGCATCGATGACAAAACTGCCATCAATGGCGTCGGGAAGGAGAGCCTATAGCGCTTAGCTAGTTGCTGCACAATCGAAGTGAATTTTGTCAGAATTCCATTCAAGCTCTATCGATGTTCATCAATGAAGGGGGGCCAACGGCATGGTGTTGACGACTCACCTGCAGGGTCCTGTGAACCCAAAGAGCCTGTAGCACTGGAGGGAGAAGGGGCAGGCCTTGACAGGATAGCCATCAATGACAAGCCTATCATCAATGAAGGAGGGCCAATGGCCTGGAGGTTGACAGCCGGCCACCCTGAGAATTGGTGTCAGTGCTGCTAGTATGGGTCTGGAGGTACAGAGACCTGGATGCATTTTTGCATTGGTGCAGCTGCAGCTGATGAGGATCCCCAGAATAAGTAGAAGAGGCCATCGGGAAGGAGATCAATGACAGGGGAAGTGGTCACAATCTTTTTTTTTTTTATGACTTTTCCTGAGGTTTGCCTTGGGCCTTGGAGCTCGATGACCCCATTGGTGACTTAGAGGCTGGAACCCTGAGGACCCCTGCTTGGAACTGGCTACCTGATGATCCATCAGGAAATTTTTGAGAGCCTTCTGAGTCGCTTAGGTTGTTTGGTTAAATGACTGGCAGAGTTCACAGTCAGAAACTTTGTGGAGGCACTCCTTTATGCAGGGCAGTGATGGAATAGAGAAGTTGAAGGATTAACTCTTGACATAACCATGTTGGAGGAATCCCTTTAATAAAGAGATTCTGAAAAACAGCTGTAGAAAAAGCCTTAGGCGAAAAGGCCGGATACTGCAGAACTTCTGCAGAGACCCGTATGAGCAGTGGGCAGCTGGAAAGAACTGAGGAGGAGCAGGGCCACTCACACCTTTATAGGATTGGTGACGCCAACGTGTGGGTGGCCCCAGTTGTAATACTGAAAATCTTTGTGTGGATCCCGTTTAATGGATGGTGAAGTTCCTACAGTGTGACCTGATAACTGAGATACCCCAAAGAAGATGCATATTTGTAAAATTCTTTAATACTGTAAGTATCTGAATCCATAATGTACTATCTAATGTGTCTGTGCTTTTGCACTCGGTCGTGTCTGAAAAAGACATTCATTGCCAGTGCACTCACTTGGTCAACAAAGTGAAATAAATAAATAAATATTCAAAGTACAGAATGTACAAAATTAGCTCAAACTTGTATCAGTATGTTCCAAATAGCTTCTTGATCGAATGTTAAGATTTTTTGTTTGTTCCTAGATAAAATAAAATTTTTGCTATTAGAGGAATCTGTCAAAGCCACAGTTCTGCTCCTCCAGGCTTGGTGATCATCTTCATTCCCTTCCGTTTTTAACAGTAGAGCATGAACTCCAGTTTGTTTTTGAACCAAGTATAACCTCTGCCCAGATGTTAAGTATTAATGCATAAGTTCAGAGTCTGAGGTGGGATGTTAGTTGCATACTTTGCCTATCATTTTGAAGCACTATAATTTTTGAGAAGTAGAATGAAGATGGTTCCAGTCAGTCAAAGCAGAGTCTGTGCATTTTGATCACAGACAGGAACTGAAAAGGCTTTTGAGACAACATAGGCGAGGTAAGTTGTGGGAAACTTGGTAAAACACAGTGTCTTTATTATTGTCCAAGAGGAGCCAATCAAAGGAAGACCGTGCCTAGTGGTCCCAGGGTGGACCAATCAGGGATCTGCCTTGCACATCTGACTGCTTCCTCCTACTACAAAGGAAGAGGCCTTCAAGCAGACCTCTGTTCGAAGGACCGGCGCAATGAACATCACGAGGGAGTCTGCCAGGAGTGAGTCTGCTAGAAGGGAGTCTGCCAGGGAGGCAGCCATTGACCGTCACGCTCTGCACTTCAGAAGGGGCAAGTGAAGGAGGAGAACAAGTGTCTGGAAGCAGCAGGCATCCACTGAAGCAAGCTGAAGACCTGGAGGTTCTGCTGTGAGTGTCCATTTATAGCAAAGACTGACATAGTTACAACTTGTACTTGGGACTAGGGGCCTGCTGATAGTTTTGTTGTGAAACAGAGTATGAAGACTTGCCGTTAGTAATGCTATAAAGTAGTGAGGGAGAGAGGAACTTGCTGGAATTTCTGCTGTGAAACTGTAAGTGCAGGATGGGATAATGACTGTGTGTGGGGGTAAGGGGCTTTTGGAAAGTGTTATATAAGTAGGAGGGTGCAAACTGGCAGGTAATTAATTCTGGGAGCAGTGGGAGTGGGGTACATGCTGGAAATTCATTGTTGTGTAACTGTGGGTGAGGAGATGAGCTAGAAATTCTCTGTGGGTGACAGTGAACAAGGCGAGGAGGCCTGCTTGAAAGAGTCGTTGAGAAAGGGGAGTGTGGGAATTTGCTAGATATTATTTTTAGGTAACAGGTGGATGACTTGCTGGCAACTGTTCAATGTGAAGTGGAGTGGAAGGAAGATGGCGATATGCTGGGCTGTGTATCAGGAGCTTAATAGGAGTCTGTTTGTTTTAAATATTTTGTGCTACTTTGCTATTTTCTGTCTTTGTTTATTGGTATTTGTACAGTTTATTTTATTTCATCCTATATAGTTAGCATTGAGGCTCAGGCAGGAATGCTAGTGAGGCAATGGTAGGAGTTACTTTTTTTATTTTAGTAAGGGTTATTAGCCCCAAGGAGCAGTGTGAAGTTACCGGAGATCCACTAACCCGGGCAGAGGAGGAGCCATAGCAGGTCCCTGAGGTGGCAGTGGTTCTGGCTCCATTGGAATTCGACCGGAGGTCTGTTGAGCATATTGCTGGCAGGACAATCTGAAGTATTATGATGGACAGTTTGGTGAATAGCAGTGGGGAGGCGGCCAGAGGAGATCAGTGTAACTCAGAGAGATCCGAAGACTGCTTGTCCAAGTACACTCCAGGAGGACTGCCCGGTGAAGGGAAGAGCTGGAATGCCTGTGGTTTCTTTGGACCTGGGACCACTATTGGAGGATTAGCGGACTACCTGCAGAGCTGTGCTGGTGGGATACTTGTTTGGGATCCCGAGAACTAGAGCCTGGAGGTGAGCACGGGGCTGTGAGAGCGCATTAGTATTTGTTGAAACAGGGACTGCCTTGGTTTACTACAGTCTAGTGGGATGAGAGACCCTGTATTGTCGAGGCCTGATCTGTGTACTGTATACAGGCATACCTCTGTGGACTGGTACTGTTGGGTCCGATCAGGGTTCATGATCTGCCTGTCTGACTGTACTATGGATTTGGGTTAGAGGACCTCAAGGAGAGGAGAGGTGATACCTGGACACAGAGTTCAGTCATAGGATTTAATAACTCTGTGTGAACTCTGGTTACCATTCCTTGGACACTAGACTACCTTGCTTACTGTTATTGCTAATTTCTTGGACTTTTGTAGACTGTGGTATTTAAATAAAGTTTTAAGGTTGGTGTGGGTGGGGGGTTGTTATTTCATGGGTTTTGTGTGGTGGAGTTGGATTGAGTGAGGAGAGTATGTGTGATAGTGTGAGTGTTGTGTATGGTTGGGATAGTGGGTGGAGGGTTTGCTGGGTTGGGTGAGTTGTTATGGGGTTTTGTTTGGTGGGGTAAACTGTGTTTTAATTGGGTTTAATTAATAGTGAATTTGAGTTGTGAGTAGTAGATTTATTGGTTTAAGATGGTGAATTTTTTTAATGCAGTCCCTGGGCTTTGTTATACCCATATCTCCTTAAGGCCTTTTGCACCTTTCCATGACCCGCCCCTGCTGACCACAGTTTATCAGTGCTGTAGGGAGCTGGAAATTGGAAAGAAGGGTGGAAGAAGGGAGAAATTAATGGGAAGTGTAACAGAGAGAAACTGATTGGGGTTGTGGGGACCAGGAGACGCCTGGGATGAGAAGGCAATGGAACGGGTCCCCATGCCTTGTCTCTCTTCCCAGGGAACCTCCCGGACTGAGGGGCAGGTAGCTGAGGGACCAGCCTCCACCTTTTATCCTCTTCAGGTGTTGTGCAATGCCAGGTAGATGGCAATAAGACCGCCATAATGGCAGATCTTGTGGCCTCTGTCGACCTGCCATGCATTTTGGAGACCTGGCTGAGGGATGATTTCTGTCCAGTTTTGGAGTCGGTAGTCCCGCCAGGTTTCTCTGTGGTTCATTGCCCGAGGAAGGATCATGGGGAGGGGGCGGCATTTGTTTTAGACAGGAGCTGGGTCTGAAGATGCACTCAGTGGGGACACACGGTCTTTTGACTATGTGGCACAGTGAGGGTCCCGGGTGGATTTTAGGGTGCTCTTGTCTATCGCCCACCTGGATAGGACAGGGACTTCCTATAGGAGGTGACAGCTTATATCACCAAGAGGGTGTTGGAGTTTTATCAAGATGACTTATTCTTGTCAATTTCAACACCTGGGTAGATGACAAGGGTTTGTTATGCGCCAGGGCTTCCTGTTCAATATGGGGGCCCATGGCTTATCTCTTGTAACCACAGCCAGGACCCACCATTCTGACATGCGCACCTGGGCCTAAGTCTGACATCCTCAGGATTAATCCAGTCATTTGGTCAAATCATTGCAACATCAGGTTTGGTTTCAAAACCCTTCCCTGTGGGACATGTTACAGTTCCACCCTTTAAAAGGGTTATGACTGGAGGGACTGTTGGTGGAACTGGACATTTCATCTGTGTTGGAGGTGTGCATGGAGAGTCCTGAGGAGGCCATGGCAGCCTATAATAGGGTTGTCATGGAGGCCTTGGCCTTTAACACTGGTCCCTGTATGCCTGCTGGTCTCACATCTTGGCTTGCCTTGGTCTGATGGCAAGCTGAGAGCATTGAAAACCAGGGGCAGAAGCTGGAGAGGCATTGAGAAAGACCAGGACCCAGGAGGACAGACTACTCCTGATGGCTTATCATGATGAGTATCAGAATGCAATTGCCCGGAAAAAGG
Source organism: Neoceratodus forsteri (assembly GCA_016271365.2). NCBI lineage: Eukaryota > Metazoa > Chordata > Ceratodontiformes > Ceratodontidae > Neoceratodus > Neoceratodus forsteri. The sequence continues at coordinate 925,321,940 of CM028133.1, read as the reverse complement.
TAGCTTTTATGCTTAGGTAATTGCAGCTGGGAAGAACTGACCAGCTCAATTCTTTTGGGTTGAGGACAAGCTTTTACATCCAGCCTGTCTGGAACCCATTAGAGCATTTTCAGAGCAGAAATGTGAAGAATTTGCTCGGTTCTTCCCAGACAGGGTGTCTTCCATTAGGGTTGGATTTCTCCTGTTGGATTGTTACAATCCAACAGGGTTAGGCCTCGGTGAGACATTCACTTTCAGTCCCCTGCAGAGAGTTCTAACCGATGACAATGGAGGAGTCTGTGGTGTGATCTCGGGCTGAAACCAACTTTCTGCAGCTTGAACCCTGGCTTAACGTTGATTGCGTTGGTACTTTGGACACAACTTTTCTGAGGTTTTAGGTGTTCCTTAGTGATAGGGGTTTTCTGGAGCCTCTTAAACAAGCTCTGGTGAAGCCCCTGTTGAAGAAACCATCTTTGGACCCCAACATCTTGGCAACTTACCAACCTATTTGAATCTTCCCTTTTTAGGAAAGAGTCTTGAAAAGGTGGTTGCAGAGCAACTTGAGAGTCACCTCATGGACTTCCAGATATACGAGCCCTCCAGTCCGGATTTAGTGCTATGCACAGCATGGAGACCACACTAGTATGGGTGCTGAATTACCTGCTCAGGCAAGGGACAGGAAAGCAATCTATTCTCGTCCTCCTTGATCTCTCATCAGCATTCAGCACTATGGATCATGTAGTGTTGTTGGACAGGCTGTGGGAGTATGTTGGACTCCATTGGCAAGGTCATCATCTGGTTTGAGTTCTTCCTCCAGGGCAGGTCAGGGGTGGTGTTGGGAATTATTCCTCAAGCCCAGTGGCCCGTCCTGTGGAGTGCCCCAAAGTTCTGTCCTCTCTCCCATGTTATTCGCAGCATACATGCTGCCCCTAGATGAGGTCATAAAGCAGTCTGGGCTTGGGTTTTGTTGTTATGCTGATGATACTCACCTCTACCCATCTTTTGCACCAGAAAGAACAGATGCGCTTGACATGCTGAATGAGTGCTTGTCTGAGATCCAGTCATGGATGTCATCAAACTGGCTGGGCTTCAACCCAGGAAGACTGACGTCTTGGTGATTGAGCCAGGTCGGGGATGGATGTGGAGGCCTCTGGGGAGAAGTTAGGGTTTTATTCGAATGTCCAAACTGGAGGCCTCCACCAAGGTGAAAAATGTGGGTTTCCTTGGACAGTGAGCTGACACCTGATGCTCAGGTGTTGGCAGTTGTCTGGAATGGATTTTGCCACCTTTGAAATATCACCTGAATAAGATCCTTTGTCCCCCCGATGACCTGACCACACTGATACATGCGTTTGCTATCTCAAGGCTCGACTACTGTAACATGCTCTACCTTTAGGTCAAAGGGTATGCTATGGTGCCTGCAGCTGCTGCAGAATGCTGTGGCATGGCTATTGACAGGTATTTTAAATCTTGCCAAATTTTGCTGGTGCTGCGTGAACTGCACTGGCTGTTGTGTGCTGGCACATCTCCTTTAAAATAGGTCTGTTGACATACAAGGCCCTGCACGGCTGGATCTGAGTTACCTGAGGGAGCCTCTGATCCCTACACACCAAGACGCCTCTCCGGTCAGTGGGGAGGGCCTCCTGGAGGTCCCCAGGACATGATCAAAATCTTTGGGGTGGGAAATCAGGCTTCAAGGTGACTGTGCCAATCCCTGGGATTCGGTGCCTGGGCACGTGAGGGAGCCCTCCTTAGAAATATTTTAAAGAAAACTGAAATCATTTTTCCAACAAGCCTTTGGGGACTAAATAAGGATAAGCAGTGTTACTGTTTTAGAATATAGATATATAGTATGTATTAGACTTTATTATATTTATATTTGTTAGATATTAGATATATGAGTGTATTATAATATGCTGTTTGTGATCTATATTTTGTAAAGGCACACTGAACCTTTGGGAAAGGGTGCCTTAAATTATTAAAATCTTTACTACTACTACTACTACTTGGAGCAAGGGACTCAGGAACCTAGGGATAGGTGAAACTCCCTATATAAGATAAGGGAATAAAAGGAATTCAAAGGGCTAAAATTAGAGAGTAGGAAGTACAGGATGATGGGAGCAGTGCAGTGCAGTGGCTGTAGGGCAGCAGTCTTCAGGAGACCTTCTGGAGGCTACATTGCTGCCCCATCTTCACACAACTCTCTGGGCTGTGGGAGGAGGTTTCAGACTCAAGGCTGAGTTGGCATGGGCTTGGAGGACCTACTCCCCACCCAGGGCCACCTTGTCCACCACTAAAACCTCAAAGGATGCCAAGTAGGAGGAGTAGCTGGTAAATGGTGGGCTCAGGGATGGTAAGGGTGGAGCACAGGCACATTCTCCATCCGTACCACTATAAAACTCCTTCGCTACACTGGCTGGCCAGGAATGTGCCACAGAGGTACCCAAAGTAGTGACCAGGATGGATGTGGGGTCCTCCATAGTGGAGACCACAAGGGGTGGTGGAGGACCCAGAGGAAAGGGAAGCAAATCCTGGTGGTGGACTCCATAGTGAGGGAGATACAGTTAGGGGCAGGTATGCATGAGGAGGGAGGTTAGGTGCCTTCCCGTGCCACAGCTCAAAGGGATGGAAAGAGGATCCAAGGCATTGCTGGGGCAGTAGGAAAGGAACTGGACATCATTGTCCATCTGGGGACTAATGACCTGGCTAGGGATGAGCCAGCAATAGTTCAGGAGGAGTGCAGGGAACTGGGGAGGGGTCTTAGGCAATTTGCACTATCTGTGACCTTCTCGGAGGTGCTACCTGTCTATGACGTGGGGGGACAGGATTCTCCACACCAGGAACTTCAGATGGTTGAAGGAATAGAGAGGAGGATTCAGATTCATTGGGGACTGGGGTCCCAACTACAGGATAAAGGCCCATACAGGGCTACAGCCTACATCCATCCAAGAGGGAACTGTGATCCTCAGTGAATGGTTTTAAATGCTACATTGGCAAGCATTTAAACTGGCCGAGAGAGGAGGAAGAATGAGGCAGGGAAACAAACTGCTCTCCCTGGTGGCTGGGTGTGGGTGAAGGATAATGCAGACAACAGCAGATTGGTGCAACACACCACAGTGTGGCTTCATTTTCTTTCAAAGTCAGGATAAAATAATTAACTCCAAAATAAGTAAAGCAAAATTCTTTACAGAATTGCAGGTAATTCATTATCCTTAGTGACCACAGGGATAACCTTAAGCAATGGTATATCCCTTCTTCAGTACATCAATTTGCAGCACAAGACTATGCAAGTCTCCTCTGCACTTGGTCACGCCTACTAACCCACTGATCTACTGATCTCTTTAGTGTGAAATGAACTATACCCTATGTTGGTCTTATATGCTTGTGTGATGGGGAGCCCAAATAAAACCCCAAAACAAGCTAAAGACAAAAACCTTAGTACAGAAGCACTGAAGCAAGGTTGCCCTAAAGGCATTGGCAATAAAGCCAAGTTTGAAAGAAATACAAAATCACACATACCCCATAATACAAAGCATCATGGGATGTATACAGATCCCCATAACATTTTAGGCTGGTTCAGCTTCAAGCAGGAATGTGTTGCCTATAATTTCTTTTAGGCATGCTGCACTTTATTTCTGACTGCACTTAATAACAATACTTAAACAACAGCAATTCTTTTTATCTAGCACTCTAACTATATCAAACCCTTCCCTTGCAGGATTTGTAGGACACTGTTTTCAAACAACGTGAAGTTTCACTTTATAAAGCACCTTGCACTTCAATAATGCACTGCCAGCACTTTACGTCTGAAAGTACCTTAAGTACTTTATCTTTCTTCATATAAAGCACATTAGTTCTTTATTAAACAGCTAGCAAGCAAGCTTGGCATTTTATGAATGTATACATATTTATTCAAGTTCTGGCCTTCTTCCTATATACAGTCAGCCACTGTATTTGCTCATAGCCATACCTGTTATTTCCTTAGAAAGGCAAATGGCTTCTGATGAGGACCTGAATGGTGAGTAAGAACAAAGAAAGAAAGAAAAGAAATTTAGGTAGGATACAAAAAGACTGCCATAGGTAACCAACCTAGTATTGCAGTGTTAGAAAAGAACAGGATAGTTTTCTAGAGGTATTATTGCAACATATTGTGCAGAAGGAAGGGAGAAGATTGAAAAACGTCCCTAACTGCTACACCAATTTTCTGGATAGAGCACAGATCTACTCCCCCAACACAAACACACACACACAAAACACACACAAACACACAGGCTTATAAGGTCAGTAGTGTGAATCTGGGAGAGAAACCCCAAAAGGAACAAATGAACTAAGAATCCAGGGTGTAGAAAGAAGGGAGATAGTAAGACAAACAGTGGAAGAAATAAGGGAGGAAATGGGTAAAATGAAGGAGGGTGGCGTAGTACAATCTGGAGAGCCACTGCAAGTACTCTAAGTCTGGGCAATAAGATTACAGACCTATAAGCTACCACGCCAGAAATGGACCTGGATGTAATCAGAATTATCGAATCCTGCTGCACTAAAACAAGGACTTGCATGTAGACATACCAGGTTATGTTCTATTCAGAAGGAACAGGGTAGGTAAAGGGGGCAGGGGTGGCTCTTTTATGTGAGGAAAACATAAAAGCTACAAAAATAGAGGAGTAGCAGTGAGGGCAGAGGTACTGTGGGTCACCCTGGAGACCCAAAGGGGGCCACTATTTGCACATGAGTGATCTACAGACTTCCAGCACAGGGGAAAGGTGGAAAAGGATATGCCGGAAGCAATCCAAAGGATGCAAGCAAGGGGAGGTATAGCTGGTGGGAGACTTCAGTCTATCAGATGTGTATTGGAGCCTCCTAGCTGCAGCAACAGTTAAAGTAGGGATAGCCTGGTCTCGCTGCAGGGGCATTCTTCAGGAAACTAGTCAAGGAGCCCACTCATGGTGGGGACAAAACTAGACCTGGTACTGACAAACAGGGACAGTGTTGCTGATGTCATGGTGGATAGACACCTGGGGACCGGTGATCATCATACGGTGTGGTTCGATGGAACTGGTCCAGGATCAAAACACACTAAAATGAGGGTCCTGGACTTCAGGAAGGCAGATTTTAAGAAAATGGGAGAGTGCCTCAGGGACACCTTAGCAGTGATAGGAAACTGGGTGAAGTCGAGCAACAGTGGGCAAAAAGAAAGAAGGGCACTGAGAAGGCAGAAAACCTCTGTGTCAGGCAGGTTAACAAGGGTAAGGAAAAGAGACTGCTATGGTTCTCTAAAGAAGTAGCAAAGAAAGTAAGGCAAACAAGTTAGCATTTAGAAGATAAAAGATGACACAGAAGGAGGAGGATAGGAGAGATATCAGGAGAAACAAAGGGAGACTGGGAAAGCAGTTAGGTGCAAAAGGCACAAACTGAGGAGAATATTGCTAAATCAGCAAACACAAGGGATAAAAGGATAAAACATTCTTTAGGCACATAAGCAAAAGAGAAAACCAGAGGGAGATAGTAAGGCCAAAGGGAAGAACAGGTTTGTGTGAAGAGGACCAAAAAAAAAAAGCAGACATATTGAACAAATACTTTTGTTCAGTATTTACAGAGGAAGAGGTAGGTGACGGGCTGCAGATGAGGGACAAGGGCATTAAAGGAAGGAGGTGGGCATGAGTCCTTTTACAGAGGAGAGAATCCTCAAGGAACTAGCATAACTAAAAGTGGACAAGGCAATGGAGCCTGAGGAGGTACACCTTAGATACCGAGGACGCTCAAGGAGGTGCTGGTTGCACCTTTGACAGCACCTGTTCAACCTATCATTAGATACAGAGGAAGTTCTGGGGATTGGATGAGGGCAGATGTGGTCCACATCACAAAAGTGGTAACAGGGAGGAGGCAGGAAATTACAGAGCTATACACTGACTTTGGTCATGGGTAAAGTAATGGAATCACTGCAGAAGGAAAGGATTGGAGAATGCTTTGTGACCAGTGGATTACAGGATCCAAGGCAGCATGGTTTCATAGGTGGGAGATCTTGCCAGACAAACCTGATCAAGTTCTTTGACTGGGTGACCAGGGAGGTGGATTAGGACAAAGAGGTGGTTGTGGTCTACCTGGCTTTCAGTAAGGTATTCAACACTGTTCCACACAGAAGACTTGTGAGCAAGCTTGGGCAGCCTAGGGGTGGGTCCAAAGTAGTAAAATGGGTAAGAAGTTGGCTAAGCAACAGGATTTAGGGTGGTGATAAATGGTGCTCACACTGAAGAAGGCAAGGTGACCAGTGGGGTGCCACAGTGGTCAGTACTAGGCCTGGTCCTCTTCAATGCCTTTATTAGCGACATTGCGGGAGGGCAGGATGGGAAAGTATACGTGTTCACGGATGACACAAAGTCTGCAACAGAGTGGACACACTAAGGAGTGGAAAACATGAGGACAATCTGAAGAAGCTGAAAGGCTGGCCAAGGGTTTGGCAACTGGGTTTCAATGCAAAAGAGCAAAACTGCACCTTGGGGCATAGAAACCCAGTGTATAATGTATGAATTGGCAGGGAGATATTGGCAACCACAAAACAGGAAAAGGACCTGGGGTAATCATTTCTGATGACCTGAAGGTAGCAAAGCAGGGTGATAAGGCAGTAGGAAAGCTAGCAGGATGCTCGGGTGCATAGCAGGGGTATCACAGCAGAAAGAGAGGTAGTGTTATCCCTGTATAGATAGATGGTGAGGCCTCACCTTGGGTACTGTGTCCAGTTCTGGAGGCACCATCCTGGAAGGACATAGATAGAGTGAAGACGGTACAGAAGACAACCAAAATGGTGCAGGGTCTGCATCAAAAGCCCTATGAGGAAAGACTCAAGGAATTAAATATATACTGTCTAGTGGAAAGAAGGAAAGGGGACATAATAGAAACATTGAAATACCTCACAGGTATTAACGTACAAGAGGGTAACATTTTACCAAGGAAAAGATGCTTGAGGACAAGGGGTCATGCTATGAACCTGGAGAGTGGGAGACTCAGAGGAGTTGTGAGGAAACACTTCTTCATGGAAAGGGTGATGGATGCCTGGAACAGCCTCCCACCAGAGGTGGTGGGTGCTAAAATGGTAACAGGATTCAAGCATGCAATGGATAGACACAAGGGACCTTAGAAATAAGGCAAAGGGGGACTGAAGATCGAGTAGGGTCTGCAGTGGCACTGTAGGTAAGGAAAACAGGGCAGATTAAGGCGGGCCAAGAGGTCCCTATCTGCTAACAGCTTCTATGTTTATATGTAAACTGGCCAATTTCTGTATAGTAAAAGACCCTCTGAACACAAGCAAACTGAGTTCATACGGATTATGGAAAGGTGCCATGAGTGCTATTGCTAAGAGAGGCCTGACCACCTGCAGTATGCACAGAAAATCATACTGAGTAGAGCACATACTAAAAGCAAAATAAAAAATAATTTCATTAAATGCAGAGGAAACAGCAGGCTACCACGTCAGAAACCCCTGGAGGATTATGTAATAAAATAATTTTCTTATTTTGCTTCGGCTTTGTGTACTGCTCAGTCTATGTTTTTGTAAATAAAAGACCCCAGAGCAGGGAAGAAAAACTTTTCCACAATTTAGTGCACAAATCATTCCATCACACTGCCTTTATCAAGATTTGATTTATTTGTATATGACTAAAATGGAGTTTTCTGATTGGTTGTCATATCTATTTCATTTTGTAATATGGCACAGATTTTTTACATGAAATGGGCACAAATAGGAAACAACAATACAGTTGAAACTGCAATGTGCAGCTGTAACTTTTGTATTTTATTTTATTTTAGTCTTTGGTAACTGGGTAAGCCCACTAGGCACAAGTGCCTGTTTTCAGGGGCAACCTGGGAGCACTGGGTGGTTAAGTGACTTGTTCAGAGTCACATAGTATGCAAGTGGAGGTTATGGGAATCAAACTCAAGTCTGGTCTGCTGGATGTATCAAGCTCGTTCACACCTCGTTCCTGTAAAATCTGTATCTGGTGAGACATGTCCATAAAGAACATTAGTGATAAAATGTGTCTTTTGAATCACTTAATAAGGTATACAAATATTAGATATTAAAAAAGTTACTGTAATATGCAACCTCTTCCTCTTAAACTTTATACATTTATATGATAGGGGCTGTGAAGCTGCAAAGCTTTTAAGGCAACACTATGGACTCCAAACTAAATAAAGCATAGAAAATGATTGCTAGCAGCTGTACTCATGGAGAAGGAAGTTAGGTGCATTTCCTGTCAGTCTAGGATTGTTCGGTGTACTTTGGACTAAGCTTGCAAATGGATTTCATATTTTATTGACAGAAAATGTCAATGCAGGAAGATATTCAGCAATAAAGTTGCTATTTTTATCACTGTCATCCCCAGCATAAACCAGTAACAGTTGTTTGTAACATTATATACCTTTCATTTCATGCTTCTTTTGAAGACTTCTGTATGCTGAGCTTTACTTTTGCAAAAAATTTTTCCTAAAGACTTATGTTACATAAGGATTTGCTGCCAGTGTGAAAAGTTAGGAAATTCAGTTGGGGTTCTGTTCTTAGGTTAACCTTAACTGCACCTGTTCTGCCAAATCTTGCAGGTAGGGTTGATTTATGAAACTGTATGTCACCAAACTAAATGTGAAACCCTGTTACCATGCTGCCATAGAACTGGAGCAGTTACCACCATGAGAACCACAGCTTTGAATTTTTTAGCTTTTGTTATTTGTTTGTGAACTGTCACGTAATCTCAGAGTTGATTTTAGAATAAATTACTATTGTTTAAAAAAAAAAAAAAAGTCCCCCAAATAATGGGTCCAACACTGGCAGTCTAGTCCAGATACCTTCTCCCTTATCCCATACCTAGTACTCAGTGGTGTCCAGTGATATCTTTCCTCTCCACATATCATGTCAGCACTTCCTGGAGTCCAGTAGCACTTCCTACCTTCTCTCAGATCCATGTCAAGCACCGCTGATGTTCATTGGCACCTCTTACCTCTCCTAGTCTCATACCAGTCATCCACTGGTGCACAGTAACATTTTTCTACCCCTTTCCTATTCCGTTTGAAGCACTCCTTGAAGACCTCCCTCCAATCTTGCTTCCTGCTTATCACCTCCCCCACCCACTCCCTCTGGAGCTACAATTCTGTCACCATGGCGATCCCTCCTCATCCTCTACTGCTGGCCAGTCTGCATTCTCTCACCGTCTCCCTAAAATGTGAAACTCCCTTCCTCAGGTAATACACCACACTAGCTCCTTCTGCTTTCTCATCCCTCCTTTACAATTTTTCTCCACTACTTGTAACTGCTTTTAATTCACTTTTCCGTCACTCTTTTGCCACCTCTACGTGTTGCACTTCCATTTGAATTCTCCAGTTACGTGACCAATTTGTATATATATACCGTATCATGTTTTGTATTTTTCCATAATTTCCTTTATATTATTGTATTGTGTTATTGCTGTATACCGTTGTAGCCCTATTCCCTTACCCCAGGATGCACCTGGACACAAGCAATTTTTGCTCAGTGTGCCTTTCCTGGTGAAACTTTTCAATAAATAAATAAAACCTGTGGACCCTCCCATCCTGTGCCAAACACTTCTTTTGTCTAGTGACCACCTTTCCTACCCTCCTCTGATTCTGTGCCAAGTACTTGCTGGTGTCCTGTGTCACCCTCTGCCCATCACTCCCTGGTTTCCAGTGGCATCCCCCTCACTTCTCATCATGTTCCTAGCACTCCCTTGTGTACAGTGGCATTTTCTCCTCTCCTGTCCTGTGCCAAGCATTTGCTTGGTTTCCTGTGGATAGTTACTTGTTTGCACAGCCCCCCACAAAAAAAAAAAAAATCAAATAATCATGACCTTGATATGTTGGAGCATTGATTAGCTCAAAAATTGAACAACAGGAAGTACAATATTTATGGGTGACCTCAACTTGGATTGACACAGTATTCAAACTAAATTAGATAACAAAGGACCTCCTAAAAATCAGCTGATTAATTTCCCAGTCATCAGGGAACTATACAACAATTGACTGGATTCTGACTAATTGGCTTTGTATTATAATTTACACAAAGCATGTCTGAATCAATTTCTGATCTCTGCTCAATATTTTATTTGTGAAACTTTCAGAGAAAGATTCATGTCAAATTTAATAGAAACTAAGAGTATTCAAGAATGCATGGGACAGGCATAAGGCAATTCTAGTAGGGGCAGGAGGAAGTAAGCTGTTGATTAACTAGAATCTGCAGCTTATCCATCAGGTAGGGAAATGGACAGACTGGGTGGGCCAAGCTGTCCTTATCTGCCATCAAATTCTATGTTTCTATATTTCTATTACACATCTGAACAGAGAAGGCTTCCTTATTGACTTTGCTGCTGTTGATTGGCAGTATTTTAGCTCACTAATAACTTTGGATAAAACAGATATTTGTCACAGATTCTTAAGAGCTTTTAAGGCTAACACCTAACCACAAATCAAAAGTTAGAGGCAGAATTTCCCCATTTCAGCAATGAAATACAGCACATCAAAAATGAAAATCAGATATAAACTTTGACAACGTGTTTTACAGTGCCAAAGATATGGGTGCATTAGTAAAGTATAAGCAACTTTGAAATAGTCTGAAAAATGAAACTAAACTTGCAAAACCAGGTTGTTATTATATACAGCAATGAAAGAGTATAAAACATCATAAAACATTTTGGGTTTCTTTTAAAAAGTATGCAAGCCAGAGGATCAGTCGAAAATCAGTTTGCTGCAACGGAGAAAGGATTCTAATGGAAGATAAGGAAATTGTAGATTGTATTAATAAGACCTTCTAGGACTCAGTCTTCACCAGTGATTCCCACTTATGTATCATGGGCCATAAGCACTAAGACTCAGCAGGAGCAAATGTTTTGCAGGAAGGAACCAATATTGGGTACTGACGGCACCTGCACACTACGGAGTGGTGTGCCTGCCTGCCAGTAACTGTTGCTAGCTCCTTCACCCACCTCAGTTCTGTTCTTCCTGTCATAGAAAGCATACCATGAGTGCAACACCACCTCAGTTAACTCATCATCATCAAATTTCTACCTGTGTAACCACCAAAAGTTACTCACAGTGCCTTTCTCATTTATTATTTTTCCTTTTCTGTGATGCCAAAGTCTGTGAAGAAGGGTGCTAAGAAGACTAAGAAAGTCCAGCAGCCTCCCATCATGCATCATTACCCTGTGGGATGCAGATGGCTACAGTGTACTGGCTCAGTGCTGTATGACCTGCCTCGGCCTTCAGCATGATATAGATGTGTGTAACACCTGCCTCTCAATGGACCCTGTACCACTGAGATCTGTGCAGTTAGGTGGGGTTGCCTAACCCTACCTTTGAAGGTAGGCATTGCACACATGTGCCGTGAGGCATGGTCATTGGGCCTTTCCTGGGCCCTTTCCTGGGACCTCCAGTTCTGTGGAAGTACAGAGCCCTCCAAAACCTCATCCTGCTGAGGCATCAGAACCCTGGTGGGTGGATCAAGTGGACAGTTGGCTTCTTCTGGGTGGCTGTAGTAAATCCCCCACAGTCTACCTGCCCTGAGCAGCAGACCTCCCAGGTGATGAGGTCAAAGCTATATGCTCGGTCTACACTGGTGGACACTTGATGTTGCCATCTGGTGCTGCCCATACTCCTGTCACCATTTGCAGTAATGGTGAGCTGGGCAGCACCAGATGTGATGTAAACCCCTTCCGATACCATTTCCAGTATTGGAGGAGGGACTGACAGTGGGCCATTGTCCAGTTGCTGCAGTGGAGGTTGTTCTTTCCTCTGGTGTCATTAGGGATATGGGGAGGGGATGATGACAATGCCTCCAGCAATGGATGCAATGACAGCCAAGGTGCCAAACCTGGGACCAGCACAGAGTGTGATGCCCATGACAGTATCATCCTTGGGGCCGTCCCTGGCCCGGCACCACTCACAGTGCCAGAGTCGAGGATGGCTCTGGGGTCAACACTGGGGCTGATGTTGAGTTCAGCACTGTGGGTGGTGCCAGCCACAGCAGACTGAGTGAACCTATCTCTGAGGACATTGTCGATGCTGAGCCCAGCACCAGAAGTGGCACAGACTCGGAGCCTGATAGCAGCCTGGAGGCGGTGTTCTCTCCAGAGCCACTGGATGACATTATTACTGATGGGGCTGGGGATTTGCTGTGGGGACTGTGTCCTCTGCTCTCCCACCTGAGAGAAACACAGGAGATAACATTAAGCAATGGCATATCCTTCTTCAATACATCAGCTTGGCAACAGACTATGCATGTCCTTTCTCTGCACTTACTCAGCACCTACTGACCCACTGATCTACTAATCTATCTGTTTAGTGAAAATTATTTCATTCCCTTTGTTGGTCTTGTGTGTTTGGGTAATGGGGAGCTCAAAAAAGAAAACCCCAAAACAAGTTAAAGACAAAGAACCTCAGTGGAGAAGCACTGAAGCAAGGGTTACCCCAAAGGGCATTGGCAATAAAGCCAAGATTCAAAGAAACACAACATCACACATACCCCCATAATGCAAAGCATCATGGGATGTGTATGCAAATCACCATGACATTTTAGGCTAGTTCAGCTTAAAGCAGGAATGCATGGTGCCAAAGGTCCTCTCAAATAATTTGTAATTTACATGCATTTAAATACAGTAACACAGTGGGGGTTTCTGATATCTCTACTCCAGTAACTTAATTTTTATAATATAGTCCTCTAGTAATTTTTCATGTTTCTTAAAACACCTGGTGCTGTGGTATTTTCAATATTTACAGGTTTCATACACATAAGGCATATACATCAAGGCATTTTATGACATAGTGCTATTACACACTAAATCCAACAACGAGGAATACAGCCTGTTTTACATCAGCTTGGATGCCACCACAATAACCTCCTATACAAGGACCTGAGAAGGAAAAGGAAAATTAAAGAGGACACTATGGCATAGTCAAGAAAGGGAGGGGTACCCAACCTTATGGACTTGAAATTGTAAAGGATAGGTTAGGCTAAGAAATAGAAGAACTGTTGCAACAGATTTAAGAAAAGGTCAGTCCTCAAGAGTGGCAGGATCTCCCTGTCACATATCCCCTACCTAAGAGGAAGCAGTTATCTCAAACTGCTTACTATTTTCCTGTCTCAAGAAGGGATGGCGCTTCCACTCATCCATCTTCAGAAGCTCTGTCTCAGGGTCCCTATTAACAATAAACATTCCATCATAAACATAGTGGATATCATTATTCTTTACCCTGAGGCATTAACACATTTCTCAGAGACTAATGGTACAGTACCTTCACTACACTATCTCCTTTTAGGGAAAGTCCATCATAGTTCATTGACATCTTCCCTGCATTATCTCCTTTTAGGAAAGTCCATCACATTTCATTGACATCAATTCCTGTACCATATCTAGACATGAAATCAGCATTTACATGTTTTGTCCCTGCCCTGTGGGACACAGTAAATTGATAGGGATGAAGAGCTAAGTACCACCACATTGTACAGGGATCTTTTCTCTCATTTGGTACAATCAGCAAAGGGGTTATGATCACTTACAATCTTAAATTCAGCCTCCCCACAAGTAATATTTCAGAGACTCAATAGCCCACTTCAGAGCTAAGCATTCTTTCTCTATGGTAGCATATCTTCTCTCCTTTCATGTAGCTTACTGCTGATATGCATGATTGGATGTTCTTCCCCATCTGCTTTCTGAGATAAGACTGCCCCAATACCATTCTCTAATGGATCGGTTTTCACCTCAAACACTTGGTTGAAGTCAAGGCTTTCAATACAGGAGCTGTACATAGAATGGCCTGGATATTCCCAAAAGCCTCATCACAAATAGGGTCCACCGAACCTTATTGGGCACCTCTTTTAGTGAGATCAGTCAAAGGACTGGCAGTGGCTGAGAAACTAGGAATAAATCTCTGATAATAACTAGCCAGGCCTAGGAAGGATCTCACATGCTTTTTGTGTGTAGGTTTTGGGCTGTTTGTTACTTCTGTAACCTTCTCTACCTTGGCTTCACTTGTCTGTTGCCTAAAATGTACCCTAGGTATCTTGTCTTGGTCTTTGCTAGGGCACACTTAGAAGGGTAATGGTCACTGACTCATGTTTTTGCTTGCAATACCTGGGACAAGTGTCTAACATGGGATTCCCAGTCAGGGCTGAATATGACCACATTGTCCAAATAAGTAGCAGAGTACTCAGTGTATGGTCTTAGTATGTGGTCCATAAAATGTTAAAAGTGACTGGGGCCCCATGAAGTCTGAATGGCATTGTGACGAACTGATATAAACCAACTGGGGTGCTAAATACGGTTTCATCTTGTGAATCAGGTGACAAGGGAATTTGTCAATATCCCTTAGTAAGGTCAAGGGTAGAGATATACTGTGCATTGCCTAGCCTGTCAATGATGTAATCTATTTGGTGCATTGGACAGTCATTGAATAGTGATGCACTGATTAGGTTTCTAAAATCTAGCATAGATGTATCCTACCTTCTTTCTTTTCCAGTATGACCATGGGTGAAGACCATGCACTCCTTGAGGGCACAATTATGCCTAACTGCTCCATTTTAAAACTTCCTGAATCACCTCATCCTCACCTTCATGGGCAATATGTAGGGTTTTTGGTGTATGGGCTTGTCTTGAGTGGCAGTTATGGTGTGCACAAATCCTTTGGCCTCCCAGGATGTTTGTGAATATGGGCTCAAATTCTTATAATCCCCTCTGCAAATCTTTCTGTTGCTGAGACTCCAATTCAGGGTATATCTGGATCTTTCCCAACTCTTCCTGACTGCTCTAGCCATTTATAGGCAACCTCCAGCTCTGACTCTCCTGACTTCAGGATGGATATAGAGGGGGTTAGGCTTCTCATGCCATTTTCCTAAGGAGGTTCACATGGTACATTTTCTGGGGGGTCTCTTTCCTGACATGCTAAGCTCATAATTCACTGCTTCTGTTTGGCTCAAAATGGTGAAGGGGCCCCTGCTATTTCATGAGTAGTTTGTTCTCTGTGGAGGAAGTAGTAACTACACTTTGTCCCTGAGTGAAATGTTTTAGTCTTCAAACCCTGGCCATATCTTTCTTTCTGCAAGTCTTGCTTCTGTTCTAAGCTGTGGTGTAGCAAGTTGATATACCTCACCATGCATTTGCGTAACTGAGTCATGTAGTATATGACCTTAAGATGTCCACTTCCTTCTCTTCTTCCCAGTGTTCTTTAACCACGTCCAGTGGCCCCTTGGGTCCCTCCACACAATAGTGAAAAAGGAGAAACTAGTGGATGCTTGAGGATTTCTCTGTAAGCAAAAAGTAAATCGGGATATATCTATACCAATCTCTTCCCTCTTCTTTCACATACTTCCTCAACATTCTCTTTAATGTCTGATTAAATCTCTCTGAGGCAGTCAGTGAGTGGTATAGGGCGCACTGGAATCACACCCAACAGGCGGTACACTTCTTGGAGAGATAGATAGATAGATAGATACTTGATTTATAAAGTGCCCCTTTCCAAAGACTCGGGTTGCTGTACCTTCAGAACAATACAATTCTTAAAAATCATACAGAATAAATAAATTAACTAGAATTAGACAATCAAATGATTTATCTATCCCAATTTAAAACATTACAGTAAATATTTTAACCATTAAAAGCCTGTTGGATCAAGTAGGTCTTAAGACCCTTTATAAAGGTTTTACCGAAGGAGCCTCCTTTAAATAACCAGGTAAGGAGTTCCACAGGGTAGGCATGGCCACCAAATGCCCAGTCTCCTGAATGCTGCAACCTAACCCTGGGAACTCCAAGGAGGCAACCCTCAGCAGAATGGAGTGCCGGGGTGGCTGACAGGAGACAAGGAGATCTTGTAGATCAACCAGCCCCTTTCATGCATGATCTTGTGGTCAGGAGCCCTACCTTGAAGACAGTCCTCTACCTGACCACCCGTCAGTCTTGCAGCTCGTCCTGCACCAGCTGCAACCAGCGGAGGTTGCCTCCAGATAACCCTAAGTATAGGGTATTACAGTAGTCCAACCTGGACATGATGAAGGCATGCACCAGTGTAGTCAATCCTTTTAGCAGGTGTGCTTTAAAATTACTCCCTGATCAATAAGTATTTCCTGGGGATTCCCATGTGACTAAATACCTTTGCTAGCTCCTCTGCTATCCTTGGGGCAGTGACAGTTCTCATGGGGCTAGCTTCTCGGTAGCGGATAGCATAATCACATATGACCAGTACAAATCTGTTACCCTTGGAACTCTTTTCCAGGGGCCCACTACATCCATGGCTATCCTGTCAAGGGATTAGTCACAATAGGATGAGTTGTAGTGGTACTCTATCCTTTTCCTGCCAGAGCTACCTTCTGACATTCAGCACATGCTTTACAATACTCAGCTATGTTCTCATGGATAGAGGGCCAATAAAACCTGGGTAATATCCTATTCAGGCTGCTATCTCTGCCTGCATGGCCTCTAAAGTGATGTCATGCACCAGATACATGATTTGGAGCAGAATTTTCTGGAACCATTAGTTGGTCTACTACCTCTCCAGTTCTGGGGTTAGTGTATTCTCTGTAGAGTATTCCATGTTTTACCACAAACTGATGGGCACCTTTTCCACTCCCTTTCCACCTGTGAAAAGAAGGTTAAGTGAAGGGTCTGCTTTTTGCTCATGCTGCATATCACATTTAAAAGTGTGTCCCAAGTATGGCAGTACACCAGCAAGAGTATCAGTCCAGTCCTTCTTTAGTTCCTCTTCTCCACCTTAGTTTTACAGTCTTTGCCAGGATCCTCAAAACATCATCACATGGAACACAGATGGTAAATGTACCTGCTTCACTTGAGCTCTGGTAGTTACAGCAACTACAGCAGAGTCCTGGGTGACATGACAATGTATAAATGAAGCAAAATCTGTGTGGTCATGCGGATAACAACTGGCACAGGTAGGCAAGGTACCAACCCTACTTCTACCTCATCGTCTATTCTTGAACAGTCATTTGTATGGTGGATGTAAGGCAGCAATGGGTATCACCATGCATACAGAGGACTGCTGTATCGACCCCTTTATTATTCCCAGTCACCAGATCTGCTCGCACAAGAGTATGGTGGCTCCTGAATCAATTAGTCCCATCATCTGCTGTAATCCAATCTGCACAGTAGCTATAAAGTGACCACAGTTCACTAAAGCTACGTGAGCTGTCTCTTTCTTTATATTAGGACAGTTTCTTACATGATGTCCCTTCTTTTGGCACCCATGACACACAATCTCTGCTACAGGAATTTGCCCCTCTCTCTGCTCTCCAGTCTTGTTTCACTGGGGCTGGATTTGACAGTTATAAGTAAAGGGTTCCTTACTGGATTGCTGGTGGTTGCAGCTGCTGTCATCTCTTAGAACCCTCTAGGTCTGGATGTTCAGGCTGCCAGGAAGTCTTTGCCAATGTGATGCTTTATCAGTGGAATCAGGCGTATGCTCCGCACCCAAAGTTGTACATCCTGGGGTAAAACTTTAGTAAGCTGTTCAATAATTACTGCCTCCAGAAGTTGATCCTTACTCTTGTTATCTGGCTGCAACCATTTTTAGCAGAGCTGCTTGAGATAGCATAAGTCTCTCGGGGCGGGGTATCCAGTGACTGCATTTAAGAAACCTAAACCTCTGCTGATAGGTTTCACTGTTTGTGTCATAATGCCTGAGGATCTCCTGCTTTACACAGTCATAGTCCTCTGCCTCTCAGGAGTCCATGTGGCTATGAACCAACTGGGCACTGCCTGTCAAGTATGGTGCCAGTCGAACAACCCACTGTTCCCTTGGCCATGTGCATGTTTCAGCAATCCTCTCAAACATTGTGAGGAAGGCTTCAATGTCATCACTGTCCGAAAGTTTAGACAGTTTAATGTCTTTTGGGCTACTGGCGCTGTTTGCCCTGCACTAATGGCATGCAAGACCCTCATGGTATCCACCCATTTGTTATCTTGATTTTCTACTCAATGTCTATCTCTTTCTATCTGTACCTGTTTTATGCAGAGCCATTTCAACAATTCCCTACATTCTCAAGTGTAGCATCTTCAGAGGTGGTAGTTCCCTCAGTTCTTCCTCGTTCCTTGCATCTCTTCATCATCTTCAGGCTTGACCTTATCTGAGCTCCCAGGTCCAGTCCAGGCAGCAGCTTATCTCCCAATCTGTTGGCCATGGTTCTGGTCAGAACTCCATGGACTTTCTTCTCTGGGTTCTCCTCTGGCAACTTCTGGTGCATTGGTCCACCTGGGATATTTGGGCGATATCCACCAAACGTCCCCTAGCCCAGTCAGACATTTCCAGCAAGTCATTCACTGCTAACACCAAGTCTGTGGAGGGTTGTGGGATAACAGATGGACCAGACACAGAACTTCAGGTTCAACACACAATCTCTGTGTGATGTTTATTTAAAACACAGAGGATAACCTTAAGCAATGGCATATCCTTCTTCAATACATCAGTTTGCAGCAACAGACTATGCATGTCCTTCCTCTGCACTTAGCACCTACTGACCCACTGATCTATCTCTTCAGTGAAATTATTTTATTTCCTATGTTGGTCTTATCGTTTGGGTTATGAGCGTGCAAATGAAAAAAAAAAAAAAAAACAAGCAAGCTAAAAACAAGGAAACTCAGTGCAAAAACATTGAAGGAAGGGTTACCCCAAAGGAGTCAGGGTCTGTTGAGATTAAGCAGACAGATACTTTATTAGAAGTAGAAGGGGTCTTATTTGGGTTAAAAGAAAGAAAAGAAAAGAAAGTCAGTGTGTGTTCTGTGCTGTGAAGGTGCTATATCAACTTACTTTGCTAAACCAGTAGGAGGAGAGAGCTTAATTGGGGTGTGGCTTAGACACTATAAAAGCAGGTGACTCAAATTATAACTTCCTGTTGCTAGCCTTACTATATTGCCCTCCATCCCATCCCACCCTCCACCCACCCACCCTAAGCAGTTCTACTTTTATAGCCACTGGATTTGGCTGTCAACAGGAACTTCCTGTTTGGCAGTAGGAAGGAAGGATCATAGAGAAACATTGGTTTTGTCACCCTGTGTGGTTCCATTTGCTTGTAACTGACTCTTCAGTGAATAGCAGAGTATTGTGAGAACCTGGAGGACTAGCAATAGGCTAGTATACCTCCTACCCCAAAACAACATCTCTCTGTTAAAAGCACTGTTGCCTGGTGGTTCTCTTGCCCTTTTAAGGGCTGTAAACCTTCAACTCACAGAACCTTGCTGAATTTAAGCAAATATTGTTATTTTACTTCACGCCAAAACCAGAAGTGAACAGGCTTACTTCAATTTTTTTGCTTAAAACCTGCCCCTCTAGCGAGCAGGGCAAGCGGCAGCGAGACGCACGCATTTGGCGTGTCTGCTGTATCCACTGGGCACGCTGAAACTCCTGGCATTAGACAAACTTGGATAAGATAATTTTACCATATCCTCTACTTAGTAAATATACACCTTTAATAATGGAAAAGAACTTAGTAAGTGTATGCAATGTTTGATGTATAGTGAGGGAAAGTATGGAAGCAAGTATGTATGGCTAATTGCCATCTGATTACTACTCTTGAAGCAGAGATAGAGTTTCTGCTTAATATTAAACCAGTTTCTACTGATATTAGGGAACTGGAAAGTTACATTGATCTTATGGATGAACAACTTTATTCTAATGAACAATTTCTTTCACATTTTAGGTAGCATTTCTGTGCCTCCTGATGAGGAAACAATTGTAACGACTAGCACTACTATACCTGTTGCCTCTGTCCCTCTTATAAGGTGGATGATTATCCCCTCTTCTCAAGATAATGATGACTGGACCATTGTCACAAAACCTCTTAAAAAAAGGAGGCGGTCAAATACACAATAGTGCCCCTATTGAAACTCGTAATAGGTTTGAGCAAATGACTGTATCAAATAATGAAGTGCTACATGATTTATCCTGTGCATCACCCTCTGTTGATAATAATGGTTTAAAACACTTTCTCAGGAGTTAATGCCTATGAATATTTGTCCTAGTAAGTCTCAAGCTACCAAATCAATACCTATTAAGTTAATCGCTCCACAGTGTGTAAAACAATCACCGTTTCTGATTCTTGTACCCCTACTGTCTCAAAACAAGTGTTAGTTCTGGGAGATTCAATCATTAGGCACACTGACAGAGCAGTATGAAGTAGTGACAAGAGCAACTGCACTTGTTCTAGCTTCCATGGGGCCAGGGTATCTGACATTACCTCCATGATGCCTAAAATTTTATAAAATGCAGGGAAAATCCACTGGTTATCATACGTGCCAGTGTTAATGATATAAACAACACCCCATTTAATCAGTTACAACAGGACTATGTGGCATTATGTAACCTGTTACTTGATAGGGGATGCTGTGTATATATATATCTGAAATTCTGCCTGTCCCGAAGCAACATCTACCATGCGCTAGAAAATCAAAGCCCTAAATGAAAGGCTGAGAAAGTGGTGTTTTAAACAGGATATACCCTGTATTACCCACTGGGAATCATTTTCAGATCGTTCCTCCTTGTTTTGCTGAGACGGTTTACATCTCAGTCGTAGGGTAGTACACTTATGGGAAAAGTATATCACTAAAATCATAAATCATTGTTTAAACTAAAAACAATGGGGAGACTGGGTCTATTCCAAGTCTCTGAATACTTACCAAAATATTATTACAACTAAATGTAAATTCCTAGCTTTGAATGCAAGATCTTTAAACCAACTCAAATTAGCAGAACTCAAAGCCAAATGTAAAACTTTAAATATAGGTGTGGTGAGAGTAACTGAAACTTGGTGGGGCATCCTCAATTTGGCCCAGAGAATTCTAGGTTATAAGTTAGATCATAAAAACAGATTAGATAAGCAAGGCGGTGGAGTTTGTATGTACATACGAAATTATATTCCTTCTTTTGAAGTGTGTTCTCCCTTTCCTTTGGAAAGTATATGGGTTAAAATCTTATTGAAGGAGCAGTCCTATATAACTATTGGTAACATCTATCAACCTCCATCTGCAAATTCAGATTACACAACTGATATGTTTAAAGAAATTACACATTTTCAGAATCTCAAGATACTGTAATATTTGGTGACTTTGACCTCCATCATGTTAACTGGGACTCATTCTCAGGACAGTCCTATGCTGAGAAAGGACTAATAGATGTGGTAGTTAGTACTGGATTACAACAACTTGTTACTGAACCCACTCGAGGTCCCACTATTTTAGATCTATTATTTACTAACAGAGCAACAAATTAACAATTTACAAATTTGGGATCCACTTGGGACTAGTGATCATTCATCTATTCTTTTTGAAATTCAACAGTTTAAAACTACACAAAAAATCATAATAAAGCAAATTTTCTAAAATCAATGAATACTTACAAAACATAAACTGGGAATCTAATCTTCTTAATTGTACAACACAACAAGCTTGGGACTTTTTTAAAACATTGTACATTATTTGGAAAATACCTTTACTCCATCTAAGAGAAATTTAATAATAAAGGAAAAATTCCCCTTGGTTCAACAAGACAATTAAAATCTGATTAAAATAAAAATTTAACTTTAGGAAACTTAAGAATAGTTCTGTTCCATTTAAAACTACTCTATTACATAAATACAGACTATCTGTGAAAAAAAAAATTCTATTAAATTGGCAAAAATAAGCTAGAATTTAAGCTATCTCACACAAAAGACTGTCACAAATCTCTTTTCTCCTATATAAATAGAAAAAAGGTGCATCAAGGACCATTGGTCCCATTAGAACATGACTCTTCTCTATCTGATATAGAAACCTCAGATCTCTTTAATAAGTACTTTTGTTCTGTCTTCTCTAAAAATCATCTGTTAGTACATTTAAAGTTCACCACGTAGATTATCATAGGTTCTATCCAACTGACATTATACAGGCTATCAAAAACTAAAAAAAAAAAATATATACTAGTCCGGGCCCAGGCGGTATTCATCCATGGTTTCTGATAGAAACCTCTATAAATATTTCTATACCTTTGTCAATTATCTTCAACAAATCCTTACAAGAAAGCATTGTATCAAATGATTGGCATTCAGCAATAGTTATTCCATATTTAAAAAAGGCAATAGAGGTTCTGTGCAAAATTACTGTCCAATGACCTTAGTGGCTGGTAAATTAATGGAGCAGTAATGAAGTCTCTAATAGATCAAGATTGTAAAAATTAGGAATTTATAATTCAAATCAGCATGGGTTTTACTCCCAAGTATTCCTGCACCACTAATCTGATATCTTTTACAATAATATAAGTACTCTACTAGATGTGGGTATCCCTACTGATGTAATTCTTTTGGACTTTGTAGAGCTTTCGATAAAGTCTCACATGAAAACTCATTACTGAAATGCACAATCTAGGTTTGTCACCTGATATTGTCAACTGTACTTTAAACTGGTTGACAAATCATTCTCAAAAGTCAGAATTAATGATATCTTGTCTGATTCGGGTAGTGTGACAAGTGGTGTACCACAGGGGTCAGACTTGGGACCAACATTGTTTAATCTCATTATCAGTGATTTACAAATAGGGCCAAACAACTTCATAGTTAAATTTGCAGATGATACTAAATTGGGGGCAAGGTTAATAATCAAGAAAATATTTCTGCATTAAAGAAGGATTTGGAAAAATTAACACTTTGGGCAAATGAAAATCATATGCAGTTTAATCAAGACAAATGTTTAGTAGTACATTTCGGTGTAAATAATTCAAAAACAATATATTATATAAATGGACTACCACTTCACTCAAATTGTGAAAGAGATTTAGGGATATATGTTAATAATAAACTTCGTCAAATGATCACTGTGGCAGTTTAATAACTGCCTCCTGGAAATTCAGGATTGGATGAGTGCTGGTTGGCTTAGGTTGAATCCAGGAAAACTGAGGTGTTGGTTGTGGACCCTGGAGGGAGGATAACAGGGGCTGGACGGAAACCCTCAGGTTTATATCTTGGCAGGGCCCAGCTTCTAGCCTCTGGCCAAGTACGTAACCTGGGAGTAATTTTGACGAAGCCTGACTATGAAGATGCAGGTGTTGGCCGTAGTCAAATCTGCCTTTTCATCTGAGGAATATTGCCGGGTGAAACACTTGGTTCCACAGGAAGATCTTCCCATATTGGTCACGCCTTTGTTACCAGCCGTTTTGATTACTGCAATCGCTTTATCTAGGACTGCCGGGGTGGATATCCGCCCGCTTGCAGCTTGTGCAGAACGCGACGGCCAGGTTGTTGATGGGAGTTTCATGATCAGCCATATAACACCTGTAAGGCGTGATTTGTACTGGCTGCCAGTACAGTGGCGGATCACCTTCAAGGTCGCATTATTGACCTTTAAGGCCCTACATGATTTGGGACCTCACTACCTGAAAGAGCTTTGGTGCCTTACTGTCCTGCCCATTCTCTTGGCTCCTCTGATGAGGATTGCTAGAGATTCCCAGGTACATCTAAAGATGTCTGGAGGTAGATCTTTTGCCTATATGGCACCAACCCTGTGGAATTCTCTACCTCGTCAGATCAGAGAATGCCTAACTGTTGAAAGTTTTAAAAACAATTAAAAACTTTCCTTTTGCCTTAGCATTTGTTGGCACATAATGAGTAAGTGTATTGTATGGTTGTTTGATTTATTGTTTGAAATGTGAGTTCACTTGTTTTATTGTAAGCGCCCTGAGCTTGGGAAGGCGCTTAATATAAATAAAATTTTACTTACTTACTTACTTAGAACTGCTTGCATGACCAACAGACTTTTGAGGCAAATAAAATGCACTTTTGTTAATCACACTGAACAATGCCTTATTCCATTGTATAGGGCGTACATTAGACCATATCTAGACTATGGCTCCCTTTCTGGAATCCAAACCAAAAAAAAAGACTTAGCAATTCTTGAACAGGTTCAAAGGAGAGTAACTAGAATGATTCCAAGATTAACAAACTTGGATTATCAGAACAGATTAAAAGCTGCTGGTCTCTTCTCTCTTCAAACTAGAAGATTAGAGAGGTGATATGCTTATGGTTTTAATTTAATAAATTCACCAGATCTAATTGAAAAATGTGGTCTAACACTCTCCAAAAGGAGACATGTTCTGAGACTGCATAATAAAACAGCTTAGTAAAAAAAACTTATAAAACCAGCAAAGGAAACTTTTTCCAATAAAAGAATCCATTGCATGGAACACCTTGCCATAAGAATTGGTAGAGGCGATTAGTGCCACTGTCTTTAAAACAAATTAGATGTTTAGTTGAGGATAATAGATAAATAATGTCCCACATAGTGTGGGAAACAGTCTCAATGGGCTCTGGCCTTCTGTTCTTTCATACCAAGTAAGTAATACCAAGTAAAGGGCACTGGCAATAAAGCCAGTTTCAAAAAACACATCACACATACCTCCCCATAATGCAAAGCATCACGGGATGTATATGCAAATCACCATGACATTTTAGGCTGATTTGGTTTAAAACAGGAATGCATGGTGCCAAGAGCTTTTCGAACAATCTGTAATTTACATGCATTTTAAATAACACAATGGGGTTTCTGATATCTCTACCCGGTAACTTATTTTATAATACAGTCCCCTACTAACTTTTTACCTTTATCAAAACACCTAGTATCGTGGTATTTTCAACATTTACAGATTTCATATACATCAAGGTATTTTATAACATAGTACTATTGCATACTAAATCCAACAATGAGGAACACAGCCTGTTTACATCAGCTCGGAGGTCACCGCAAAGCTCCTGTATGAGGACCTGAGAGGGAAAAGGAAATTAAAGAGGACACTATGGCATAGTCAAGAAAGGGAGGGGCATCCATAGGTGGCCAACCTTATGGACTAGAAATTGTAAAGGATAGATTAGGCTAGGAAATAGAACTGTTGCAACAGATTTAAGAAGCAGTCCTCAAAATGTCAGGATCTCCCTGTCACAAGGAGCACCCTGTTCAGGTGACTCTCCCAAATCTCCCTTTGGGTGAGGCCCCCTGCTCAGTTCTGCAGCCCAGGTAGAAGCCTTTGAGATCCTGAATTTGCTTCTCCTTCAGGGCTTCACTGCTTCCTAGAACAGCTGCCTCGTTCATAGACCCTGAGGAACCACTGAAATGGGAAAAACAAAATGTTTCACTGGTGCCCTACATACTTTCCATAGAGATTCTGACAGGGCCCAGTTCCTGCCCTCTCCCTGACACCATCAACCTCTGGGGTCCATGCCTCATCTCCGTCAGTGCTGTTCTCAGAGGACAGTGAATCTTCAACCTATCTCTCCTAAGCTGCTGAGTACTCCCTGTCTTAGTGATTCCTGGTGGAGATGATTGAGGCACTTGACATTGGATCCTTCCTAGGCCATGACCCAGTAGCCCTGTCATTGGGAGTCCTTGAAGTTCCATTGATGACACTATTATCATCCCTCCCTGGCTTAGAACCTTTGAGGAGGCATCAAGGGTAGTATAGGCATATCTACTCTTGACCTCAAGCCCAGGACCTTCTATTCTGGTATTGCGCACCCACTGGGGTCTGCAGGTGCAGTGCTTCACCCTCTTCAGTGCCGGAAGTACTGCAGACCCATTGGGACCAAGACACATTATGCATGACTGACCTTCAGAGGCAGATTCTGCTCAGACCAATGCTTTAAAGTAGGTCTTACCTCAGCATGTGTTCTTATGTTCCTTGCAGCACAGCAGGAACATCAGGCAGCCTTCTGTTGGTGACTGTGTTGCAACTAAATCAGCTCCTAGCTGCAGTGCATCAATGTGAGTTAGTCATGCGAGCCATTTGCCTTTCTGTTCAAGGTCTGAGGTAGCTAGGTACCAATCAAGGGCAGCATATGATGCCAATAACATTTCCCCTGGACCTGCAGTCTTCCTCAGGTGGATGGCGTGACTTTGCATTTCAGACTGGCACCTTTAGCCTGGCATAATGTGGTAAACCTGCAGTTCCAGGGACTAATTTCTTATCCTGCAGGGTCAGGGAGAGCTGTCAGAGTGCCCTTCTTCTGTGCCATAGGAGTCTCTGCCTGGCCGTGACCAGTCTCAGGTCATGCCAGACCCATGAGGAGTTCCTGCCCTCAGGTGTTCTCCCCTGCCGAGGGCTGAGAATACCTGTTACCCTCAGGATGAGCAACTTCTTCCTCAGAAAGAAGGAAGCTTGGTACTGTACTTTGACCCATGAGTGGGAATCAATAATTAAGGTGGATTCCTGGAAGATATGAAAATTATGTACTTAGCATAATTGTTGATCTTCAGAATATCTTCTCCATAGACTCCCATGCCTCACCTACCATCCCTCGTGCAGACAGAGCAAGGGCCTCTGGACTCATTTACCCTGATGCTGCTGGCAGCACCACAAAATACAATGGCTGGGCAAATCTTCCAAGTGGCCCACAGTAGGAGGAGTCTCCTTTTTTCTTGTTATGAAAAGAAAGAGGAGCCGGATACTCAATGGGAGTGCCCACCCTCAAATATAAAAATCGAAACTGGGAGGAAGGTCCTGTGGGGCTCTTGCACCAACAAAAAGTTATTTTTTGGAGGTGGCTCCTCCTTCCCTTTTGTTGTCCTCCTTCTCCCTGCCAGGGTAGATCCCCTCTGTGGGTATATTCCTAGTAGTTGCTAAATGCAGCATGTGCCCTAGGCACTATCCATTCTAAATCCACTGGGCAGCTGCTGTGCATGTTGAGGGTGCTATACACCTTTTGGATCAAGCTGTCACACGGGTACATCCCTGTGTTGCATGAGAACAGGTCACTGTTGATATAATCTTTCCTGTCTGTGTGCGGACTATTTTTGGTTGGTATGCCTTTTTCCTTGTGTATCTGGGCCTTTAACCCCTACCATTAGGGTGCTGGGGAGATGAACGCATCTCAAGTCCTTTGGGCTATCCAGTCCTGCAACTGCAATGCACCTAGGTTCCCCTGTCTTCTTCCTGATAGTAGAAGAGGACTTGGCTAACTCACAAGTTAAAGCAATTCCCTATCTGGTAGAATGGAATTGCCCTTTCCAGGACTCTGTGTGCCTCTTAAATTTTTGTCACATTGTGCTGTCTTATTTACAAGGGGTCCCATGCATGGGCATCCCCTGTGCTTCTGCCAGAGCCACATGCTCAGGGTTGTTACCCTGTTTTTCTAGACCACTATCCACCTTCTGTCAAGCTAGTGGTGTGAGGCTCTGGCTTTATAGTCTCAACTACCACATGTGCAACCTAGTGTGCCCTGTTCTTATTTCTAATTTGGTAGTTGGGTTCCATTTTGTTTACTATATCCTTTTCCTATATCTTTGGGCTAGAAAGGCTCTAGCTCTGTTCTTTATTCCTCTCCATTTTGTTTCTTTCTTGGCAAACAGAACTGAGGAGTGTGAGGGAGCTGGCAACAGTTATTAAGCGGTGCACATGGCACCCCATGAGAGGCGCCAGGCCTGTAAGTACCAGCATCAGCTTTCTTCTACAAAAGATTTGCTCTTGTGGGGTCCTAGTGCCTCTGGTCCCAGACCCATAAATGGTAATCAATGATAAATATGTAATTTTCATTTTTGATTAGTCAGACACAGATAAGTGAGGATCAGAATAAAGATGTTGGCAGAGGTATATTTTGAAAATGTATGTTAATTGTTTTCAACTGAACCAGCAGAGACAAAAGTACATAGTCATGAGAGGTATAGAATGTGTTAGAGAAATAATCTCACAGGACTATATTACATCCACTAAACATTGCCCTCTACTCTTTACATTAGAAGAAGGAGATATACATATCAGTTGCACAGAAAATAGGTGTAACCCCCTGCAAATGGGGGTTCCCAAAAGACTTCCAGGAGCTTGCTTGAATGCTCCAAGCCTGAATGGTGTTTGGCATTTAAGCCATTTATCAGTGAGTGTTTTAGAGCCTCTGGTACTGTCTCTTTAAGAGCTGTCTGCTTGCAGACATAATTAGTTGTATGGGGGGACTGTGTGCTTCTCTGAGTACCACTCGAGCTGCTGCCAATTCACTTCATTTTGCAGTCACTAGGAGTGCAAAGGGAACCTATCTGAAAGATGTAACTGTTTGCCAGAAATTATTTAGGTAATAATGAAATTACAGTTTGTCTAACCTGCTTTCTTTGCAGTCAGAACTGTGTCTGCTAGTTCCCATTCTAGTTTTGAACTGCTGAACTGGACCAATCAGTGTGGGGTAAACTAGCTCTAAAATGATGCCTTGGACGAATCAGAACTTGGGACTCATAATCTGAGCCAGCCACAAGAGGATTGTATGGGCAGTGACTCTGGGAGATGTAGTTTAGACTTCGGTGCCTTTTGGACCAACAGCAGCAGTCTGTTGTGGTGACAGCCAATCCAGTCAAGAACTGGGAGGAACTCAAAGGAAGTGCCAGTTTTTTGTCTGTTGGGAGTTTCAGTTTGAGATCTGAAAGTGAAGGAAAGAAACCCTGTGCTCCTTCAGTGCACAGTTTCAATCAAGTGTACAGGCCAGAGTTCCGGTCTACAATGTAACTGCTTGTTAGGACTGAATCCGCCCTGTGAAAAGAATCAAAGGATCTCTGAAGAGTAGAAACCAGGCTCACCCTGTAGAAGACTGAAGAAATTGTTGAATTACACTCGGTCTGTCAGGAACTGAATCTGCTGTGTGTTCTCCTGGTTATTGTGCAGTAATTAGATTGGGATAGATGCAGCCTGCCTGGTATAGTGCTTTCTTTTTTTTTACCATATAAATGTGTGAGAGTCTCTTGGAGATCAAAAGTAGCCCTGCTGACATTGAAGGACCATATCTTTGGAGTCGTGAGTACTAATTAGGGGTCGCTC
This sequence comes from Neoceratodus forsteri, assembly GCA_016271365.2. Lineage (NCBI taxonomy): Eukaryota > Metazoa > Chordata > Ceratodontiformes > Ceratodontidae > Neoceratodus > Neoceratodus forsteri. The sequence continues at coordinate 925,293,161 of CM028133.1, read as the reverse complement.
CTGTTGGATTGCCACATTAAATCCAAATGGAATTACTGTACTGCTGACTGTTTAATTTTCCTTTTCTCTGTGTGTGAAAGGCCCCTACCAGCTGCCACAGTTTGGACTAGCCACTAGGGGCCTGGGTACCCAGGGACAGTAACTGGTAGGGATAGGCCTGTGCACAGAGCCATAAGTAGATAATAAAGTGATAAGCTAATTAACCTGATTTCCCCTGTCCTTGTTATATCCCTAAATAAATCAGAGCTGTTTGTTTCAACAAAGATTATACTGCCTGAGTGTATTTGTCTATGTTGAAAGTACTGTACTGTGATTGTTGCACTGTATCTTATTTTACAGGATGTCCGGTGCCTGAAACCAGCCTTGGGGGTAAGTGTATACTGTGAAGGTAATTCTGCTATATTGTGTGGGCCACTAGTGGGAAGAAGGAGTTGCAGTGTCCCAGAGGGCTGTGACCAAGTAAGTTTAACTATTGCAAACCCTGACACTCTGGGTGGAAGCACCGCCATTGGATCAGGCCCCTCAACCTGTTAGTGGCAAATCAGGCAGAGGGTAGTAGCCCCTGGGATAGGCGCCATCTGGGGTTACATTTGGAGGCTCACAGCTGGGATTTGTGTCCTCTAGTGGCCATATTACAAACCACTGTTGAGGAAAAAAAATAAATAAATAAATAAATAGGTACCCGACAGAGTAGCTGTGCACGGCTGGTGGAGTGGTGTACTGGGGAGAGATCGACCCCAAAATGCTATGCTTATCCTGGACATCCCCTGGGTATCAATACGGACACTGTGCAGGGAGTACTTTCCAAGGTGGAAGGTTGACAAAATCCTGTGGTGGTGGAGTCGGCCACGCTAATCTGCTCACCACACACTTTCCAGCCCCTAGTAGAGGTTAAGGATCCCATAGATAGCTCCAAAGTACCACAGACCATTACCCAGAGGAGCCCTCACTGCTTGAGTGATAATAAGGACAGTAAAGACCCGGGGGAATGAGCCCCACCACTATCTGAAACTTTTGAGGAGAATTTGCTAAATGGTTGCTGGGAGAAGGAAAACTGTGGAGGACTTGAAGAAACTATTCTTGCCACCTGGGGATTTCCTCCCCAACACCCTCTCCTGCTCCAGTACCCGTAATGGTGGCTGAACCAATGCAGACTCCTATTTCTGCACCTGCCATAGTCACGACTCTTACCAAGGTTGAGGATCTTCTCGGCACCTCCCACCCCAAGGGAGGATGACTGGGAGACCTGGATGAACTATGTTGCCCCCAAGTGCTAGAATGGCAATGCTCGGAAGCAGCGAAAGAGGATTAGTGAGAGCCTCCGGTCCTGCCCTGGCTACCATCCGTGACTTCAGCGGGCCCAGTAACCCTGAGCGACTGCACAAGCCTATCTTGAGGCCTTGGAGAATGTGTATGGGAGCCCAGATTCTGATGAGGACCTATGGTGGAGAGTAAGAAATGCACAACAGTACCAAGGGAGGAGTTGTCTGTGTATGTCTCTCGGCTGGAAAAATTGTTGCAAGAATGCCTCAGAAGGGTAGTTTGCCAGCGATTGAACTGGACCGAACCAGACTGGACAGAATCCTTAAGTCTGCCCCTTCTCAGAACTGCTGTTGCTTCAGTTACGCCTGGCAAATCGACTGGAATCCCACCCTCCTATGATGAGTTAATGAGAGAAGTCGAGGAGTTGAGAAAAAGCGACCTGGGAGGGACCTGCACCAATAGCTGTGGCTATGACCCAGTGACTGAGGGTGGCCCATCAAGTGAAGTTCAGGGGCAGAGGTTGGCAGTCAATGAGGTGCTCTGATAAGGAAAAAGATATGCCACAATGGGGGCGAACTGTTGAGAGAGATCCGAGAATTCAAAAAACAGTCCCTTGTAAGGCCACGCCTGCAAGTCAGGCCCGACCTATATCCGACTGCATCTGCTATGGGGTGGGGATACCCACCATGTATCTCCTACTGATAACAGCTCCGAACTTCGATTCCTTGACCATGGAAGTGGAGAAACTGACGAGATGTCTCCAAATGCTTATCACGCCGCGAGACAGAGATGGCACCAAGGTTTCCAGTTAGTAATACCCCGCCCTGGCTCCCAGTGCGCACCTCGGCCAGCTCAAACTCCAAAAGTATGTTTTGCTATAATTGTGAGAAGGATGGGCACATGAAAGGAATGCCAATCCCAAAAGACACTGACAAAGTTGCATATAGGCTACAAGGAGAGCTTGGAGAACAAATCAGTGGTTAAGAGGTGCACGAAATGATCCCAGTGAGGGGCACCAAAATGCTAATTCACGTCCTTTTGTGGCAGGTCAGTTGCCCAGGCCCCCTACACCCTCTCCAGACTGGTCCAATAGATGGGTCCCTCCATGGAGACCACTGTAAAGGTAAATGGTGTCTACAAGAGCTGTGATCAGACAGTGGCTCCCAAGTGACAATTATGTTTCAAGATTGGTATCAAGCTTTGTCAGAGCGTACCCTTACAACCAATGAAGGACTGCATGTATGGGGGTTGAGTGAGAAGGCCTACCCCTATTCTGGGTATATCCAATTTGGTGTCTTTCCCACCTCCGTTGGCTGGGTGGCGAACAAGTAGAGACCTAGCCTTAGTGTGTCCCCCACTGGACTGTATGATGGTGTCCTTTGTTGATTGGAACAAATGCTCCTTATGTTGGAAGGCTGGCACATTTGTGTTATGAAAAACAGGGTCAAAGACTAGTAGAGCTTTAAGGTTCGGCTTTAATTAGAAGGCCTATGAGGCACAGAGAGATGCTGAAATATAGAACCAGAAGACGATTGAATTGTATGGAAGAAGGATCCTGAGTCTCCCGATCCTGGCACCAAATGCCCAGTGTACCTTACAGGAGAGGTCCGTATCAGAAAGGATGTTAAGAATAAAAATATTAATGTGGATGCACCAGGCGATGGAAAATTGCCAGAGGGACTGCTGGTCAAGCCTGAATGTTGCCGCTTAGAGCCACTTATGCTGAAGAGTAATGGTCAAGTTCATAATGTCTCTGAAAAGGACATTCGAGTAAATAAGGTTGCATCCTGGCGAATGTACGTGTAAAGACACTGCAGTGCTACCAGCAGCAAGAGTTCAAGGAAGAATGACCAGTAATGCGCCTGACTTGTTTGATTTCGGCAACTCCCGCTTCCAGCTGAATGGAAGAAAGTGAGGATCAGTGAGAAGCTTGCCCAGAGAGACAGGTGTTTCTTTAAAGGAATGGGGATCGTGCAGAGCTGGCACAATATCCGGCATAATGAAAGACCATTTCGTGAGAGTCTCGAAGCGCTGGCACCTGCTGATATAGATGATGTGAGGACGCATCTGCAAGAAGATATTAGCGACTGGTGTAATACAAGAATCCAGAAGCACTATGACTTCCCCCATTGTGGTAGTGAGGGAAAAAGAATGGGACAGTAAGGATGTAAGTGGTTATCGCACCTTAAACGGCCGGACTATCCTGATCAGTACACAATGCCCGCATTCAGGATGCTTTGGACTGCCTAAGCGGGAGCAAGTGGTTCTCTGTGCTGGATCTCCGCGGTGGGTACTACCGAGTCCAGGCAGCCCCAGAGGACCGTGAGAGAGGACAGCCTTTATCTGTCGCTTGGCTTCTATGGGTGTGAGGGGATACCTCAAGGGTTTCAGGTGCCCCAGCCACTTTCAACGATTGATGGAGCGTGCGGTGGGGACATGAACTTACTAAGTGCCTAGTATACCTAGATGATGTTATTGTGTTTGGCAGCTCACTGGAGGAACATGAGCAGATTATTTAAGGTATTGGATGAGCTGGAGGACTTTGAGCGTAAACTGTCCATTGATAAGTGTCAATTCTTTCAAACATCAGTAAAGTATGTGGGACATAGTATCCACAGGAAGCGAGAGACGAGCCAAGTAAAGTTGAGCCTTGACCTCTTGCTGGCCAAAAATCAAGAACTACCACAAAGATTCCTGGGTTCACCATGGTTGTGTCGGTTCATCAGGACTATTCAAGAGTGATCCGCCCTTTATAACACACTCAAGGTATCCCCAACCCAAAAAATACCAAAGAGTCAGCGTCCTCAAGACTGAAAAAGTGTATTTTCATCCGAGTGAAATATTGGGGCCCGCTGGACTCCTGATTAACAGAACTGCTGCACTATGAATCATATATCAACTTACCCATGCTCCAGTGCTGACCTATGCCGATCACAAAGAAAACCTACGTCCTGCACACTGATGCTAGCATTGCAAGGGTTGGGGGCTGTGTTGTACCAAACACGAGAATGGCCTGAGACCAGTGGCCTTTCAGTGAAGCCTGACCCCCATCCGAAAAGAACTATCCTGTACATAAGTTGGGTTCCCTAGCTTTGGTAGGTATTGTTGACCAATTCCTTGGTACTTGTATGGGGCTAAAATACTAGTAAAGCAGCAATGTAATCCTTTGACTATGTGCAGACCTCTCAGCTAAGTTGGATGCCACTGGCCACAGGTGGCTTTCTGCATTATCTACATATGACTATGCTCTCGAATACCAAACGAGGTCTGAACCACATAGATGCTGATGCTCTCCCGGAGGCCTGTTCCCCAGAATGATTGGGTCGATTGGCAGAACCTGACATTTGGGCACTCTACCGAAGTTGACAGGGGAGGAACAAATGTCACGGGGCAGTGGACTGCATGGTGGATTAGCTTGGGACCCTCCAATTGCATACCTGCTGCTTGTGCCACTTTTCTACTGCAATAGACATTGGTGCACTGCCTCAGCTGGACAATGACAGTATTCGGCGGGCTCAATCCCGCGATCCTATAATCAAATCAGCTTTAGAAGCCCTCTATGCAGGAAAGAGATGTGTCCAAATTAAGCTCCACTGATTTGAGAACTGCACTGTTATACAAGAAGGTCCTAAGTTGAAACTGTCAATAAACTGTTATATAGAAACAGTAGACAGAGGGGACAAGTAGACAAACAACAACTGGTGCTGCCCACTGCCTTGAGACTCAGTACTGAGGTCCTTGCTACAACAACATGGGGCACCTTGGTATAGACAGAACACTTGACTTGGTGAGATCCAGATTCTATTGGCCTAAGATGAGGGCTGATGTGGAGCAACACATTCGAACTTGTGTCGCTGCTTACAGAGGAAAGCTTTGCCCCAGAGGGCTGCCCCTTATTAACATCACCACCAGTGCACCCATGGAGCTGGTCTGTATTGATTTTCTGAGTTTGGAGTCAGATCAAAGAAATATCAGTAATGTGCTGGTGGTCACACCATTTCACGAGATATGCCCAAGCTTTCCCCACCAAAGACCAGAAAGCATCCACTGTGGCCAAAGTACTTCTAGAAAACTTTTGTTCACTATGGGCTCCACAAAGAATCCATTCTGATCAAGGAGAGACTTTGAGTCGTCTGATCAAAGAGATGCTTTCTCTGTAAGAGTGCGAAAGTCCAGAACCACTCCTTACCACCCCAGGACCACAGCCTGAGCGTTTCAACAACTTTGCTAGATATGCTAGGCACCCCTGCACCCAAAGGACAACCTAGATGGAGCCAACAAATTAGCACCCTGGTGCACATGCTTATAACTGCACCAAAAGTGATGCCCTGGATTCTCCCTACGCCCTGATGTTTGGAAGAAGCTCGACTACCAGTAGATGTGTGTTTGGGGTCTCTCTGATGGGGTTCAAGCTGACAACTATTTACAGTATGTGCAAAGTTAAAGGCCCAGCTAACTCATGCGTACCAACTGGCTCAAACCATGGCTGCCAAAAGAAATCCTGGCCAACAAAGAAAGGTATGATAAAAGGGAAAGCACAGGAGACTCCAGGAGGGAGATCGGTATTGCTAAGAAATCTGGGACTGCATGGCAAGCACAAGATTGCTGACAGATGGCACCATCTCCTCACATTGTAGTGGGCAAACTAGATGATCTGCCAGTGTACAAAGTAAGGCCACGAGAATAATTCAAAAGATGTAAAAACAATGCATAGAAATCATTTACTGCCCATTGGACAAATCTTAGGTGAGTCTGAACCCTAAGATGCCCCTCTGGACCAGTGACTAGAGCTGCTGCTAAGAAAAGACCAAGGAAGTCTGCACCTACAGAAGCAGAGTTAGTGTTCCCCTGCACAAGTCCCAGTTGAGCATGACTGTCAGTCCATATCAGAAGAAAGTGAGAGTGACTTTGAATACTATCCTTCTTACGAACTGAGTCAATTGTTCTGGGCAATCCCTAGTCAATACTGGAGACAAAGCTGGGCCTTCTGGACTGTCTAAGCCCCCAGCTTCATCCCTGGAGCCAATGCTCCCAGAAAGTGAAGTGCAAAGCATCAGATCAGATGAAATGGAATCATTGCATGGTTGAACTGTTTGAGCTTTCAGGGAGGAAAATGATAGATTGGGGCAGACTGGTGATACACCGAACAAAAGAGTATTTTGAGTGCCCTGACAGTCCCCTGCCAGTGTCCAGCTCTCCATGCAGAGCCAAATGTTGTGGACTCAGAAACTGTAACTCCTGGAGCTGAAAGTGCCCCAGGTTCCTAGCCTCTCTACCCCATGGAGACTCCCTGACAAGTGAGGACAATGCTGAAAATGAGGCTCAGAGTGCAGAGACTATAACAGTTCCCCTAGAAAGACTGGTCGAGCTGTAAAGCCTGTGGTGCACCTCAGTTATGATTCACTTGGGAGGCCTGTGGACTTGCCTCTCAATGTTGTCCATAAAGGAGTGTATGTGTCCCCGAGCTCATTGCCCAAACTGAGCATCAGTGCTAACTCAAGTTACTTGTGTTGCCCCTCTAAGTATGGTGCCCTTGCCCCATCCAGCCCCAAGGTAACTGATAGGAAGGGCCCCTCTCTTCAGGTTTCATGTACCAAGAGTAATAACTTGAGTTATGGTACAATGTGTACATAATACTTGTAAGAGTAGCGATACTGCAATGTTTCAGAAATTGTTCTTGGTAAAATGATATATTGACTGATGATTACAGTATGCGAGCCTAATGCAAATGTATATGGTTGCAGTTGAAACTTATGGGGTACTTGCTTGACGCGGACGTCAAGCTTTCCCAAACAAGAAGGTGTAACCCCCTGCAAATGGGGGTTCCCAAAGACTTCAGGAGCTTGCTTGAATGCTCCAAAGCCTGAATGGTGTTTGGCATTTAAGCCATTTATCAGTGAGTGTTTTTAGAGCCTCTGGTACTGTCTCTTTAAGAGCTGTCTGCTTGCAGACATAATTAGTTATGTGGGGGACTGGTAGCTACTCTGAGTACCACTCGAACTGCTGCCAATTCACTTCATTTTGCAGTCACTAGGAGTGCAAAGGGAACCTATCTGAAAGATGTAACTGTTTGCCAGAAATTATTTAGAGTAATAATGAAATTACAGTTTGTCTAACCTGCTTTCTTTGCAGTCAGAACTGTGTCTGCTAGTTCCCCATTCTAGTTTTGAACTGCTGAACTGGACCAATCAGTGTGTGGGGTAAACTAGCTCTAAAATGATGCTTGGACGAATCAGAACTTGGGACTCATAATCTGAGCCAGCCACAAGAGGATTGTATGGGCAGTGACTCTGGGAGATGTAGTTTAGACTTGAGTGCCTTTTGGACCAACAGCAGCAGCAGTCTATTGTGAGTGACAGCCAATCCAGTCAAGAACTGGGAGGAACTCAAAGGAAGTGCCAGGTTTTTGTCTGTTGGGAGTTTCAGTTTGAGATCTGAAAGTGAAGGGAAAGAAACCCTGTGCTCCTTCAGTGCACAGTTTCAGTCAAAAACGTGTGCAAGGCCCAGAGTTCAGGCTCACAACTTGTGTAACTGCTTGTTAGGACTGAATCCGTCCTGTGAAAAGAATCAAAGGATCTCTGAAGAGTAGAAACCAGGCTCACCCTGTAGAAGACTGAAGAAATTGTTGAATTACACTCGGTCTGTCAGGAACTGAATCTGCTGTGTGTTCTCCTGGTTATTGTGCAGTAATGCGATTGGGATACAGATGCAGCCTGCCTGGTATAGTGCTTTTCTTTTTACCATATAAATGTGTGAGGAGTCTCTTGGAGATCAAAAGTAGCCCTACTGACATTGAAGGACCATATCTTCTTTGGAGGTCGTGAGTACTAATCGGGGTACGCTCCTGTTGAATTGCCACATTAAATCCAAATGGAATTACTGTACTGCTGACTGTTTAATTTTCCTTTCTCAGTGTGAAAGGGCCCTACCAGCTGCCACGGTTTGGACTAGCCACTAGGGCCTGGGTACCCAGGGACAGTAACTGGTAGGGATAGGCCTGTGCACAGAGCCATAGGTAGATAGTAAAGTGATAAGCTAATTAACCTGATTTCCCCTGTCCTTGTTATATCCCCTAAATAAATCAGAGCTGTTTGTTTCAACAAAGTTATACTGCCTGAGGTATTTGTCTATGTTAAAGTACTGTACTGTGATTGTTGCACTGTATCTTATTTTACAGGATGTCCGGTGCCTATGAACCAGCCTTGAGGTAAGTGTATACTGTGAAGGTAATTCTGCTATATTGTGGAGCCACTAGTGGGAAGAAAGGGGGTTGCAGTGTCCCAGAGGGCTGTGACAAGTAGTTTAACTATGCAAACCCTGACCTCTGGGTGGAGGCACCACGCCATTGGATCCAGGCCCTCAACCTGTTAGTGGCAAATCAGGCAGGGTAGTAGCCCCTGGGATAGCGCCATCTAGGGGTTACATAAGTTAATTAATGCTAGCCAGGACAATGACTATGGTGCAAAGGGAATTGTTACAAAATGGGAGCGACAACGGCAACTGTTATTGTAAGACCATGAAGTAGTATTTAATTAAGAGAAATGCAGGTGTTAACACATGGATTCTACTAATGAATTATCAGTTAGGATAATTTAAAATATAGCCTATTCTGACTTAAGAACTTTTAGCATTCTAACATTCAAGCAACAGTTAAATATAAGAAAACTTTGAATAACTTGATCATAGTGATACAAGAAAAACGTTACCGAAAGCCACAGAATCTTAGGAAAAGCCAATCCACATGTGAACCAGGTCATATTTGTATCACTATAGTTAAGTCAAGTGAGAGCGAACTATGGAGGAAATAAAGGGTTTACCTGAGCTTACATGCAGTAACACAAGCAAATAATGGCACCTTTGTTTGTATACCTTTACCAGGCCACGAGGATGCCACCTTCTTACCCTCTCATACAATAAGCATGCTAAATGCATTTCAGACATTGGAGAAAGGTAAATAGACACAGGGATGCTCAAATATGAAGTCTGTAAGTGGATCAAATTTTAAACCCAATATTTGCCGACAACTACGTGCAATAAACTTTAAGTAAATAACAGTCAAAAGAAATCCCTCAGTCCTCCTCTTCTTACAGTGCATCCATGTCTTCCAACCAAGAGTGGAACTCAGTGGCTGTCTTTTTCAGTCCAATGGCCAGCATCCTTGGCATATAAACATTAAAATTGTTTGCCACCAGATATTGTTTGAAGCTGTACAGGAAACAAAGAGAATAAACGGTTCCATGTCATAACAGTGATCGCAAAACAGCGATCACTGTTACAGCAATGTAGATTGCCGTAAAAGCAAAATGGCGATGTACACTCCTCAGTAGAACCCAACAACAGTGACCACAGAGCAAAACTTTACTTATGGGGGTTGTGCCTCCAAATTAAGATTCTCAACTCCAGGAAGGTGCATTTCGGGAGGGGAAACCAGGAATGCAAATAAAATTATGTCCTGTACAACAAACAAAAAATATACCTACCCTACCCAGCCCCAAACCTTGGACCTCCTCACTGTAGGCTTCCACCTTTACCACCACACCAGAACACCAACTTTGTACCACACTGCAAAACCATAGGCCACATGCCTCTGCTTCCTTGACCCTGCTTCCTGGACCCTCCTCTTGTCCTTCGCCCTTTACTAGTTTGCCTCCCCCACCTCATCACTATAACAGTGCTCGCTATCAATCAAAGCTTTATTTGTATGAGGTGCCCTTCCCATGCTCGGCGCCTTTACAATACACATTAAAGAGAACTCACAATATTACAGTTTAAAACAAATAAAAACATGTCAGTGTACACTCAATAGATTCCTGAAAATGCCCGATTAAACAAGTGGGTCTTCAGTAACTTTTATAACCTTCTATGGTATGGCTGTCTCATATCTGGTGAGTAGAAATTCCACAGGATAGGTGCCATAAAGGCAAAGATCTTCTTCCTGATGTTTTTTAGGGATGCCCTGTGAATCTCTAGCAATCCCTTGCCAGAGGATCAGTGTGAATGGGTGGGACAGTAAGGGCATAAGAGTTCTTTCAGGTAGTGGGGTCCCTGCTCATGTAGGGCTTTATAGGTCAGCAATGCGACCTTGAAGGTAATCCGTCACTGTATTGGCAGCCAGTGCAGTTCACGCAGCACAGGTGTTATATGATTGGATCTAGAGGTTCCAGTCAACAACCTGGCATTCATGTTATGCACTAACTGCAAGCAGCGGATATCTACCCGGTAGCCCTAGATAAAGGCGTTGCAGTAATCAAATGACTGGTGACAAAGGCGTGGGCCAAGGTAGGAAGATCTTGGGTGGGACCAGGTGTTTCACCCGAGCCATGTTCCTTAGATGGTACTAGGAAGATTCGACTACAGTGAAAACCCGGCCCCTCAGGGTCAGGCCTTCAAATACCATGCCAGGTTACGCACCTGGCCGAGGTAATAAGTAGGATCACCAAGATTTAATCCTGGTTTTCCCACCCATGTCCCTGTCATCCTATAACCAGGGTCCACCACCAATACCTCTGTTTTTCGTGAGTTCAACCGAAGCCAACTGGCACTCATCCAGTTCCAAATCTCCAGCAGGCAGATATTAAACTCCGTAACAGAATCTAACTCCTGTTCAGGCACAAAAGACATGTACAGTTGACAGTCATCAGCATAGGAATGAAAACTCAACCTGTACTGTCTTATGTCACCTAATGGAAGTGCATACACCAAACAACATGGGGACAGCACCGAGCCATGTAGAACCCACAAGGTAGCCCATGAGGGCCGGGAATAAATCCCAGACACCACTCTCTGGGATCTACCCTCAAGGAAAGATCAAAACCAACTGAGGACCGCCCACTCAGTCCACAGAAGAACCACCGGCGCTCAAGCAGTACCCCATGATCCATGGTGTCAAATGCTGCTGAGAGATCAAGGAGAACCAAGATGGAACAGGTTCACCAATCTAGCCATCAGAAGGTCATTAGTACCCATACCAGGGCTGTTTCAGTGCTATGCCTTTTCTGAAGCCAGACTGAGAGGGTCATAGATATTGTGATTGGATAAATGATCTTCCAGCTGCAGAGTGACCACCTTCTCAATAACTTTCCTACAAAGGGAAAGTTAGAGATAGTCTGTAGTTAGCTGGGCAGTTGGGGCCAAGGGAGGTTTTTCCAAAGGGGCATACTGCCTCCTTTGAGGGGTCTGGAAAGATCCCTCTCTCCAGTGAAGCCCCACTATCCCAGCAAGGACTGGGTCTATAACTTCTACACACCCACTAGTAGGCGCATAGGGCCTAGATCCAAACTATAGTAGGTTAGCTGCAGAGTCTAGATGATCCTCACTATATCCATGACTACCGGTTGACTAATGGTGAACCAGGTCTGTCGGGCATTAGTACCACCGATTGATCAATGCAAGGTCCAATAGGAAGGCACTGGTTGATCTCATCCCTGATGGTGGATACCTTATCAGTGAAGAACTGTTCAAACTCCCACTGCACTTGTGACAACGCTCGACCAGAGTGAAGACAGGCCGGATTGCACAGTCTGTCCACAGTCCAGAAGAGCTGGGCCAGCCTGTTCTTCACCATAGCAATTGCCCTGGACAGGAACTCTGCCTTCTTATGGGAAATTGCTGATTGATAGGTCTTATAATGATCCGTCAATCTAAGTTTATCCATCTCCAGGTGAGTTTTCACCAGTGTCTTTCCAACCTTTGCCTTGCCTCTTCAACCCATGGTTTCCCATTAAACAAGGAGCACCCAGGTGAAGGTGAAGAGGGTGAACACGAGCAGGAGCAATGATATCCAAGGCCTTAGTTACTGCCCTATTATAGGCTAACACAAGAGGCCCTGGATCCATGCTATGCCTTGGAGATCTCGAGAGGTCCAGTACCATCATTAGGCCTTCTGAGGTAACTCCTCTCAAAGGACGGAACTGTACCAACTCCTTTAGGGCTGGCCTATTTGGGGCGCAAACTGAATCTCAGGACGTGATTGTCAGACCAACTGACTGGCTCAATCTCCACATCAGAGATCTCCATCCTCAGGTGGAACACCAAGTCCAATGAGTGCCCCTTCTTGTGGGTTGCAGTTTAATAACCTGTGTTAGGCCCAATGAATCCATCAATTGGGGAGGATTTATCCAAATGGTGAGAGTTCATCGTCAACCCAGGCATTGTAATCCCCAAAATCAACCATCTAGAGTTCCAATACCACCTCGGCGATGAAATCCGTAACCTCCTTCAGGAACTCCCTCTCATCACCTGGAGGGCAGTAAATGAAAAGGGTCCTGTAGCCTACACCTGCACCACTATACTCTCAAAAGAGTTGGTTGTTCCAACTGGCACCTCCCTGACACCCAGTTCCTGCCTAAAACAGACAGCAACCCCCGACGATTCTCTCTCGGTGGTGAAGCAGAGAACCCGGCCGGAACTGCAGGCTCTAAAATTGGGCCAGCACTTTCATCCAGCTAGGTCTCAGTGATGCAAGACAAGTCAGCAGATGCCACAAGACTGCAACCACTGCAGTCTTATTTTAATTGAACTGGCATTGCTTAACACCACCCAAAAGGGACTGGAGTCCAAGGGTGGCCCCACTTCCTGCCTGACCAAGTCAGAACCCTTGGTATAGGCACAAGACAAGGATAAACTTGTTCCTGTGTCAATTTTTTCCTATCCTCACAGTGCTCTCACCAGTGTGAGGCTGGAGTTAAAGTAAAAAAGAAGTCCTTAAAGTGCTATAGTCAACTTATCACAAAGCCTTTGCCAAAATGTATTTTATCAGCTCTGCATGCCCAGCAAGCAATCCAAAGTCTAAATTTTAATTCCTTAACGGAGACTCTCAGTTAAAATGAAATCACGTAGACAGTGTCAAATGAAGTTCAGACCCCAGGCCCTCTCACTCCTGGGGATCCAAGGTGAACACAGGCACTCTCACTGCCCAGAACAGTAATAGTTTAAGTAAAAGAAAATGTGAGATCTCACCATTTGTTTTCTTGCAGACACACTCCCTGAAAGGCACCTCCTCCCGATGGCAATCCAATTCGTACCAGGCAATAACAAAATCCTAAAGGCCCTATCTCCAGGGCCACCGCCTGTAATATCAGGGTACTTCAAATCACAAGCACTCAAATTCAAGTCGCTCAATTTGAGTCGCTATTTTGACGTAATACCAGAATAAACAATTCTCAAGGAGTGCAACTTTGCTCTGATGGTGTGAGAGTGTTTACATTTATTTCTGGTGGCAAAATAAAAATCAGGATGCAGTTTAACATCTTTGCCCTTAATTGTGTAACCCTAGGTGGCACTACTCCTAGTGTTGTACCCCACCTACCACCTACAAGCTAGGCTGAGGGTTTGGGTTTATTAACTTATATCAAGCTTAAAACATTTGCGCATTGCCTCCACTTATAGCATACTTTAGGTGGCCTAGCTGTTACCTGGTATAACCTCCTGAGATGTTGTACCACCCACAAATACCATTTGCCACCCTTGAACATGACCCAATAGATATGTCCCTACATTTCAAACATTTTGCAATTAATGACTCTCTCTAATAATATGCTCACACGTGATGATTTTCAAAAACAGTAACAACAACATTTATTTGGGGGACATGGGAGTTAGAATGGGAAACAAGAGGAATAGAGGTTATGCTGACCTCTATTTACAAATGTACAAGATTTTGGTTGGTGCTGGTGAACCCTTTAGCTGGTGGCTACTATATTAACAGAAAAGGCAATCACAGTGCAAATGACCAAACAGGATACCCAGAACCCTGGCTATCTAAGCTTCTGACTAAATCATATGTTACACAACAATTATTTCACCTCTGGTACCAGTTCCAGATACAGCTAAAACCCCACAATCTCACACTATACACTGGGTACCCAGATACCAAAGTCCTGGATGTTGCAGGCCTGGTGGATGTTGCAGTTGATCAAGTTGGCTGGCTTTGATTAGAAGGAAGGACAAAACTTGAAAACAACACAACAATGGCTGTCGAGCTTTACCAAGGATGCAGGGATTGCTCTGCATTTGGCAGAGTAGCAGGGGTTGCCCTGCTTGTCACAGAAAGGCAGGGATTGCCCTGCTTGTCACAGAACTGAACATTCCAGAAAAGGCAACTTGGCTAGATTTTGGATTCACAAATCCTGAGGATTCTGCACATATATTTGTCACACCCAGTACACTCATATACCAATGCGCTTCAGAGCATGTCTAGGGTCTCAGACAAAATCGACAAAGTGGAAATATGTAATTTCAGGTGTAAGCTCAGTCACAACAAACTCTAGGGCAGTAGTACTCAGTCATGTGTGGCTTAGGAGCCACATTTGTTACTATACTTACGCTAGGGAGCCACAACACACATACACGGCATCCATATGAGATGAAATGATACATGCACACAAACGCATAATGTTCAAAACATTTTATTTCTATTTATTACAAATATTTGCAAGTAAACATTGAAACATTAAATAACAGTTTACACTGTTAAACAGATATAATATTATAGCAGTCAATTAGATACATTGCACTCCTTCTTTGAAACAAGTGTTGTGAAGTCTGGCTCTGTGGTGGTCACTGTAATTCAAAGCGTTCTTTGTGTGTTGAATACTGAGTCTATTTCGGTTGGTGTTTTAATCTGGGACATAGCAGAGAAGGCTGTTTCATATCTATATGTTGATGGGAAAACTGAAATTAGCCACCGGGCCAACTTTGAAATATGAGGTAGATGGCTCACTAATTTCCCAAACAAAACTGAATATCATTGTTTTGTCGAAATTCTCTGTGAAGCTCATCAGAGCTCTTCAGGTCCACAAATACTATGAGGAGATCAGTGGATCAGGGTGTAGCCAGGATTTCAGATCTGCACACCAAATGGGCTCTGCTACCCCGGTGTAGCCAGATAATATACAAATGTACACCGGACCGTGTTTGTTGCCTCATTTGGCACAATAAATACAACTTTTGTATCTCATGACAATGGTTGGTGCCATGCATGGGTAAATACAAATGCCATGCATTGCTCCCTAAGACACCCACATACCAGCCCAGAGCCTGTAAAGTTGCATTGCCCTTGGGATGCAAAGACAGTTTTAGTGACCAGTCCTTCTAGTTTCAACTCCTATGAATAAAATTACAGAAAGATTCAGCATTTTCTTTGTTAGTTTTCATGGAAAAAGGAAGCAGTTCGAGCCTATTTGCTAACCCCTTAAATAAAATTGCACACCATGGAGTACTGTGAGTATGCCTGGCTACACCCATGCAGTGGATTCAGACATTCCAGCAAAAAATTTCTTCCATTTCATTAACCTCCATGAGGAATGGGTTGTGCACCAGATCCAATAGTTTTTCACACCTTTTAAAATCTAAAAATCTACCAGTGCCATGGTCCTCAAGACACACACCCAGTGCAGAGAGAAAGCATCAACTTTACCATAGCTAACTGCTATAAAGCACCCCACCTCCACATCAGTGAGACAAACTGAAGAGCAAGTGGGTTAAGTGATATTAAGAACAGCAGTACCTGCATTTAGAAATGCTCCTTCTCTCTGTTACGGAAGAGCTGTCTCTTTAAAAGATATTCACTGCAAACATAACAAACTGCAGAGAGAAAGCAAAATAGATCATGTCAGCCCTTCTTAGTTGTTAAAAAAAAAACAGCGCTAGTAAAAATAGTAAATAATTTGGTTAATTGCTGTACCTGCAGTTCAATATCCTCTTTGTTCCATCACCAAGTCACCACAGGAGTCAGTCCACAGGAGATACATGGCAAGGAGGCTAAACAAGAGTACCAAAGGCACAGAGAGATAGAGGGTTGATACTGGAATGAGCCACTGCAGCAACGAAAAGTCCACGGAGATACACAGCAAAGGAGGCAAAACGAGAGCACAGAGACACGGAGGACATAAAGAAGCAAGGCACAGCAGCAGTCAATATGTCATGTTCGGCAGAAGCATGACTAACCTCCTCAGTGCTGCCATTTATACAAGTTAAACAGCTGACCAAAACCTGTTTTAATTATTCAATAAATTAATGGCCAGTGTTTCCAGTTAGTCAGGTTTCAGGTAAGGTTTTAATTCATGTGGCATAACATAAGAGTGCATCTTGTGGTAACCACGTTCCGACCACAATTGGTACTGTTTCAAATCAGACGAACATTAACCCCGTAACTTCATGAACACGCTCACCTGTTGGAACACAGAATACCTTTCCTCGCTTTCACTGTACAGCTTTCACATACTACCACACAGTGTTCTTTGTCAGCTCTGGGATCACATTAATTAACTGACAGTTTACTAACAATTAAATTAATATCACCAATTTTATGCCAATCAGACTGTGATTGATAGCACTAAGAGGGTAATGTTATATTCATTGTATGTTAAAGAGGCATCAAGCGTGATTGATCAGGTGGCATTTAAAGAGCCACAAGTAAATGAATGTTTGTGAAGATTTAATGAGCTGCAAGAAAAGTGTTGAAAAGCCACTTCTGACTCACTAGCCGTGGTGTGAGTACCACTGCTCTAGGGCCTCATGTCCTTTGAAGTGACAACGTGACTATGGCTGGCAACTCCAACAGGACAATCTTGACCAATAGAGGGCACAGATAACCATCAGCACATTTATATGGTTTTGCCTAAGTGCACGCTGTCTGGGCTGTCTTGGGTACCCCAGCAACAGCGGCACTATGCACAGCACAGTCTCACAGATCCACCAGCGCTGGGCCAGCTGGGCAGCAGGCAGGGTACAAAAGGATAACTACAAGGTAACAGTCTCGTCAGGCAAAGTGGTCCAGACTAATTTCTTCCACAGTTTTTCCCAACTAAGTAGATAGAGGGCATGTTGGCCCCAGGTTACTTATTTTCTCTTTCTTGGCACAGAACAACTGCAAGGGCTGGCAGGCCCATAGGTTAACTGCAAGACAATTTTCTCCCTTGCACTGGGGGTACAAGGATACTCACAGGTCCTCCATGGGTGGTCTTTGCTATAGAAGGCATCCTGGTGTCTTCAGTCCTCTCACAACTGAGGTTCTGGTCAGCGCTCCCACCACTGCATGATGTCATCTGGTCTCCGGTCCACATTTTTCCCAGGCGTGGGAGGGAGGGCTAGCACCTGGAGGACAATCTGGCAACCTCAGGCTAGCAGTTGCAAACTTGGCTAAATTACTTACTTAAACTTAAATAAAACAACAACCCCTCCTGGATGCAGGGGCTTAGATGGATTGCCCAGGCCCAGGAGCATGGCAGGGCCTGAGCCCCACTCCTGTGGGGGCTACCTTCAGGCTAGAATCTCCTCGGATCTGTCTAAATCTGGCAAAATGCTGGCTTACACTGTCTCTTATAGAGCTTTCCCAAGGCTCCTGACTGGCCGTGGTGATGGGGTGATTGGCCCTGATTGGCTGGAGGACCTGTCAATCACAGAAATGAATAAGGCATGAGCCTCACTCAATGCACTGTTGATCTGGTGTTTTGGCGCCTAGAATTAGGTCCCTGTAAGTCCCCATGAGCACTTGGCATTTACCCATGAACTTTAGTGAAAATCCCACAAATTCTAGCTTTGTTTTTGTGGCTTTCTGATTGGCTGTGACTGCTGGCAATGGCTGCTTAACCCACTGTCCCTTTAGTAGAACAAGCACAGTCCTGAATAAAAATTCTGGTGCAGCCAGAAAGTAAAAAGATTTGCCCCAGTGTCCCATAGTTCTTTAGCCCAGGTTAGGTACTTGCTGTCGCTGCACTGAATGGCTGAATTGCTCAGTTCGTTTTCCTGTCACCGCTACCAATGTTTAGTGCACTTGCAGCAGCAAACAGGCTGACACTTGAGTCCCAAAAATAATCTAGTTGCAGCCAGGGAGCAAGGCACTTATGTATTTACACTTTCCCCTTTGCACAGTAAATTTCCCATGCAGCAACAGGTTATAATTTAATAAAATATTTCCTTTTCCATTTCTTGGCCACAGCCGAGAACAGCTTCCCGGGACAGACAGGCACTAATGAATATTAAAACCTGATCGGGGCTCTGCTCATGCATATTTAAATGAGCCCCAATCGAACACCTCCATAAATCTACCTTAGATTTTTACGGGAGTGGCCTTTCAGCGGCCTGTCCATGGTCACGGATCCCAGTTAGATGAGAGGGATCCTGGGACTGCTGGAACACTCCCCAAATGATCGCAAAACAATGCGGTAGAAAATCAAAGGAGCAGCTCCGTCTACATGATCCCCACTGCCCCGAGGGCAGACAGCATACTGGGAGATCATGGTAGACATTTTGAACCCTGCAGGGCTGGATTTTACCTTGGCTGCAGGCTGGGGCACCAGAGGGCAGAAAAGGACCAAGAGGAGAAGAACAAGTTGTTGGGTGGATCGGAGATGACTCAGAAGAGCAGAAGGAGACAGAGTGGCCTGGCTAAGGTAAGCCCAGGCAGACATTACAGGGACACCCATTTGCAGGGGTTGCAATTGTATGCAGGTATGTCCTTCTTGCCACTGCCAAACCCTCTCATTTACCTCAGCGTTTACAGTTTTAGGTGAGAGTGTGAGGGCATTTGTAGTATTCTGTGCCCTCCCCATGTTGATCAAATAAGCCTTTGTAAATGAATGCATATTAGTATCATCAGGAAGCTGTACATTACCCCTCAACCGGTCCATGATGTACTACAGAAGGTTGTTGCCTTCTATCCTCAGAGGTTCCTGCTAGCCTAAGATGGGAGGCCCATACTTAATTTTCTAGGGCCTACATTCTGGTTCCCGAGTTGTGTATTTTCTGTGGTATGTTTGGCTACCAGTGCTAAAATCTTCATGGAGCAGGAGTCAGCATTAGCTACTGTGGCAGGAGTCTTTATTTGTGCATCTTAGCAAATGTTGCAGTGTAGGCCCAGTTTTAAATTCACTACCCGCACAGCTTCCAAGACTGTAGTCCAAGACTGCTCCGCACTCTAAGGCCACTGTATTCAGTTTTCCCCAAGTCGTCAAGGGCTCCACTGGTGGCTGCTAGTGTGTCATGCTTCCTCCAGTCACTCCTTTTGGTCTCACCATATTGAATTTTGGCTTGAAATACTCAGCAGGATGTAAGGTAGCAAGTTATCAAACTTTGAAAGCAGAAAAGATAAAATTTGAATAGTGTTTTTTGTCAGAATACAAGCAAATTAGCAGGAGCCCATGTGGGGCGTCCTATCAGGTCCCTGGGTCTCTAGTGCCCCTGGCAGAGTTAGTCTTAATGATGGGTGACAAATAAATGATTTTAGTGTTGAGTCTAACATCAGCTCAGAACAGCAGGCTATGTAAATGTTGGAGTCGGATGTATTATCATTTTATTAAGTTTAGATGAGAGAAATGGCTGAGGCCTAGATACATTGCATCTAAAGTTAATGAAGTTATTAACCTCTGTAACATCAAGCCTATATTACACATTTTCAGTAACTCCCTACAATCCAGCATTCTTCCATCTATTTGGAAGAAATCAACTATAGCTCAATATCGAAGTCAGAGACAGGCTGAGTGTTTCTAAGTACTGGACAATTCCAATTTTAATTTTGTTTTTGCCAAATTACTGGAAAAGCATGTTTTCCAACAGCCAATAAATGACCTGGACCAAAATAAATATCTCTCAATCAACAGCATGGTTTTAGAGAAAGAAAGTACATCATCTGCTGTGGTTCGGCTGACAAACATTGTGTTTGGTGCATTTGATTATGTTAACTGTGCAGTGTTTGTTGACTTGACCAGGGCATTCGACATGGTGGACAGTGGAAAATTTAAGGAGAAATTGAGACTTATGGGTGTATTTGAGAAAATCTTAGTATGGTTTAAAAGCCACCTATTAGGTATGATTTAACAAATAAAAATAGGGAATAGTGTATTAGAACCCTTGCAAGTTATCACAGGGGTTCCACTTGGATACATGCTGGGCCTGCAATTGTTTTCAGTTTTATCAGTGAATTGCTCACTGTCTCTTCAACAGTTGAGTCCTTATTATTGTGAGGCCCTGGCAACCCCTGTGTCTAGGCCTAGGGTATACTGCAGTACTTAGAGTAATACTTGGATAATGGACAGTAGGAGAATTAGTCCATCAAGTCTGTTCCCCTATTCTCAGAGGCCATAACCATGGAGCTCATTCACATGTCATATAGGCATCCAGATTTCTTTTAAAAGTCTATTCTAGACTATACTAGGTGACTACACTACATAGTTGGGAGACTATTTCAGAACCCAGTCACTCTATGGGTAATAAAGTTTTCCTCAGTTCCTTCAGGGAACTACACCCACTATCTGTGATTTATGCCCTCTCAGATTATGATTGGTAGACTTAAATTCAAATCCAAAATCCACTATCAAATCCTCATCTAGCAGAACTTGATAGAATAAAAGTATATTGGCCCTTATTTTCCTCTACTCTAATGTATGGAGCCTCAGGTAGTCCAGCCTGTCTTCACATAAGTAGTTTTTTTATGGACGGTGTTAATTTAGAAGCCTATGTTGGCTGTTTCCATTAATCAATGTCTTTCTTCAGAAATGGATTCCATAGCTGTGTGAACAGTAGTCCAACTGTAGTCTGACATAAATCTTATAAAGTGGAATAATCACATTTGCACTGTTATCATCAAATGACCTTCGAATGCAGTTAATAATTTTGTTGGCTTTAGTCTCTGTTGTTTTGCATTGCAATAAACTTTTAAGATAATTAAATATCAGTACTCCCAGATCTTTTCATTAGTTACACACATGAAGTTTGTACCACCTAAGGTATACGTTGATGAATAGTGTTCTGGCTAAAATGTATTGCTACACATTTCTCCTGATCAAATAATGCACTATTGGTCTTTGCCTATATCTGAAATTTATTTAGATGTTTTCTCAGCTTATTGATGTTGTTGTCATTATCCATCTTTCTCCAAACTTAGTATTATCCACAAATTTGATGACCATGAAATGCAGTTGTTACACAGATCACTCATATAGAGGTGAAACAAGAAGGGATGCAACACAAATTCCTACAGTAACCCCACTAGTGACAGACTCTTTATATCTGAGAATGTTCCCGTATCCTTACCCCTGGGTCCTATTGAGTAACCATTCTTATATCCACATTATTTAATGATTCTCACGTTTAAGGGTTACCAACTTGAATATAAGAGGTTTGTGTGCTGCTGTATTGGAGGCTTTTTAAAGCTGAGGAAGATAACATCAGCAGTTATGTTATCATTTGAAGCCCTGCTCAACTTGTACTAGAAACTTGTAAAGTTAGTATTGCATGATCTGTTCTTAGAAAATTCATGTTATAATAATAATAATAAATCTTTATTTATACGCGCCTTTGTTATAACCAAGGTGCCTTACAAAATACACATGAAGTAAAAATAAACACAAATCTAAAACAACTGGATTCATAAAAATACAGTAAAAATATCATCGTCAAGTATATATCTTAGGCGGCCTGGTGGTGCTGAGGCTGAGCAGCTGGGCGCCACACCTGCACCACGCACAACCCGGGTTCAGGAATGGACCCAGGCGGTCAGGGGTCAGCAGGGGAAGAGATTGAGCATCCAGAGGACTGCTCTCTCTTCCCGGGAGGACTAGGACATAACTGCTCAATGAGCAACCTCTGGTGGAGGCCAGGGGTAACCAAAAGCATTGCAGCGTATGCCAGGGGTGGAGCCGCAGCATGCATTGCCTTGGCAGCCGGGCTCCACAGGGGATGCAACTAAAAAAAAATACCTCCTCCGATAGGCGAGGCGCCCCACCAAGGACCACACTCCCAGTAGTCGGGCATGACTGTCTCCTTTCCCACCTCCTCCCAGTCCAGTTTCATCCCTGTGAGAAGAGTGCCCTGGGTGGGGTGGCCCTTCCCAGAGGGTAGACCCAGGGAGAGAGATCAGTCAGAGTGTCACCGGAGAGGTAGAGCCCTGGGATGGGCATTTGCCAGAGAGAGTTCAGTGGGGCTAAGTAAGGAAGGAAGGAAAAATAGAGTTCAGAAAGAAAAAGTATACATCTTAGACCATAAATAGGTCTTTAAGTCCTTTTAAATTCCTCCATGAACACACACTGCTGAAGCGGACAGGGTAGAGAATTCCAGAGGGCAGGGGCGTACATAAGCACAAGCCCCAGAAGATTTAAAAAACTCGAATCTCTAGCAACCCCTCATCCGATGAGTGGAATGATCAACTAGGGCAGTAAGGTACCAGAAGCTCTTTCAAGTAGTCTGGGCCCAGTCCATGTAGGGCTTTGTAGGTCAGAAGACCAACTTTAAAGGTGATCTGCCACTGTATTGGCAGCCAGTGCAGATCCAAGAACCAGAGAAATATGACAGGTACAGGGATACCATCAATAACCGGGCTGCAGTGTTCTGCACGAGCTGCAAGCAGTGGATATCAAACCCAGGAAGCCCTAGATAAAGGGAGTTGCAGTCATCAAGATGCAAGGTCACAAAGGCATGGACCAATGTAGACTGATCACCAGACAGAACTAGGTGCTTAATCCTGGAGATGTTCCTCAGATGGTAAAGGATGACTTGACAACTGCTGGCACCTGCGATCGTGATGTCAGCTCATCATCAAATATCACCCCAGGTCCTGCACCCGTTCAGAGTTAGGAGCCGGACACCTCCCAGGAAAAGTCCTGAGGGTAGACCAGCACCCGTCCTCAATCCGGTGACCCAGGTCGACCACCATCACCTCTGTCTTCTCCGAGTTCAACCTCAGCCAGCTTGACTCCATCCTGTGCTGGATTTCAGTGAGGCAGTTGTTAAATACCAAGAGCTCTATCCTGGTTGGGTACGAAAGATAGGTAGAGCTGGGTATCAGCATAGCCATGAAACCTCAGCCCATACCTTCTTACAATGTCTCTGAGGGGTAGCATGTACACTGAGAATAACATGGGGACAACACCAAGCCCTGAGGAACCCCACAAGACAAAGAAACTGGGCAGGAGGAATTAATTCCGACACCACCCTCTGGGTTCTGCCTGTGAGGAAAGATCTAAACCACTTGGTGACTGTACCAGTCAGGCCACAGATGAACCTCAGACGTTTGAGAAGTACCCCATGGTCCACAGTGTCAAAAGCTGAAGAGAGATCGAGAAGAATCAAGATGGAATGGCTCTTATGATCTCTTGCCATCAGGAGATCATTGAGCACCGAGCCAGAGCTGTCTCGGTACTATGCCTCTTTCGAAAACCAGACTGGAGTGGTTCATAGATGTCATGGATGGTCAAATGGTTCTCCAGTTGTATGGACACTACTTTATCGATCACCTTCCCACAAACAGGAGGTTAGAGATTGGTCTGTAGTTAGCATGGCAGTCTGGGTCCAGAGAAGCTTTCTTCAGGAGGGCGTTACCACTGCCTCCTTCTGGGAGTGAGGGAACTCACCCATCTCCAAGGAGCACCAGACCATCCATGCTAGGACTGGACCGATAGTATCACAGCAACCCTTTATCAGGAAGTTGGACCAGGATCCAAACTACAGCATGTAGAACATACCCTGGACAATCCTCATGACATCAGTGAACTCTGGCTGGTCAAAGGAACTCCAGGAGAACCTAGGGACCATGACCGAGCACCGATCCACAGCATCTCCCATTGAGGATGCAGGCTGGGCGCCACCCTGATGTCGGCCACCTTAGTCGCAAAGAAGCAAGCAAGCTCATCACACTCAACTTGTGATAACGTTCTTCAAACTTGCAGACAGGCTGGGTTGCTCAATCTGTCTATGGTTGAAAGAGCTGAGCTGGTCAGTACTAACAGCTGCAATCTCCCTGGACAGAATTCTGCCTTCTTATGGGAGAGTGTGGAATGATAGAGTTGATAATGTTCCATCAGTCTAAGATGGTCAGTATCAAGGATGGATCTCCGCCAACAGCGCTCTAATCTTCGTCCATATTGCCTCATCTCCCTCAAAATCCCATCAAACCATGGTGACCGAGGGCAAAGGAGGAGAGGACGAACATGGACGGGAGCAACTGAATCCAGAGCCGAGGAAATGACCTTATTATATGCCCAAACCAAGGCATCTGGATCACTGCTCACTCCAGAAAGCTCTGACAGGTCAAGAACCGCTGCCAGGCCCTCAGAGCTTACATCTCACAAAGAGCGGTACCTGACCATCTCACAGGGGTGGGCCTAGAAGAGGATGCAAAAACTGAACTCCACATTGTAATGATCAGACCAACCAACAGGTTCCACCCCAAATTGAAGCTTCAATCCCAGGAGGAAGACTAAGTCCAAAGAGTGACCACCTTTATGAGTGGCAGAAGTAACAACTTGTGTAAGGCCCAAAGATGTCATCATTTGGAGGAAGTGTTGTCCAAACTGTGAGAGTTCGTCATCACCAGGTGTTGAAGTCACCCAGGCCCATCAGCCTGGGCGACTCAATGCCATGTTGATCATGAAGTCTGCTACTTCATGCAGAAACTGTTTCTCATCACCTGGTGGATGGTAGATGAGGCGATTCTGCAACCCACACCTGCTACTACAGCACACTCAAATGACTCAGCCCCTCACCTGGTACACTTGTGAGGCCCAGTTCAGTCTTGAAACAGACTGCAGCCTCCCCTCCCCATGGTCCAACCTCGGCGGTGTACCACCAAGTACCCAGCTGGAATAGTGGCCTCTAATATAGGTTCTGCATTCTCATCCAGCCAGGTCTCAGTAAGGCGTGCCAGGTCCACCGACCCAACAAGATCTGCATAACTGCAGTCTTGTTCTTCATGGACCTGGCATTGCGCAACACCGCCGGGTAGGACGGGCCTCTGGAGCTGCACGGACTGCTTGCCCACCAACACTGGTGGTGCCCATGGGTATGGAAACCAGACAGGAAGGACCCGTTCCAGATTCCATTTGCCCCAGGGCGTCTTCTAGAACCTCACTACCCCAATATGATGGCTCCGCTCATTCGACCTCCACTGTTTGCATCCCCCAACTCCCTACCCCCACACAATACCCAGTGCTCTACAGCATTGGTATGTCAATAACTGCAATGGAGGGTGGGAGAAAGGGTGGAGAGCATGAAGCGGAGGGCGAATAGTGTAACCGTGGGGACAGGCCTCTTACACATATTAAGACCAATAATGTTAAAACCCCTAAATAAATCCTTAATTAAACCCAAATAAATTCTCAATTAAAAATAAACCCAAAATTTCTCTGAAACTCCCACACGTGCACACTGGGAGGAGATACTGAGAAGCAAATTAACAAACCTTTCCCCAAAATAAATTTATAAAATAAAATTACAAATTACAATCTTACAATCCCTGGAACTCCCCATACACTCACACCAAGAGGGAGACTCAGGAAGCAAAATTATACTCCCCAGAGCAAAATCTATAATCCAAAAAATTATAATCAATCCCAAAGTAAAATGAAATAATTAAAAGGTCCAAAAATAATCACAAAAATCAGTGTCCAGATGCATGAAGCCCAACA
The DNA here is from genome assembly GCA_016271365.2 of Neoceratodus forsteri. Lineage (NCBI taxonomy): Eukaryota > Metazoa > Chordata > Ceratodontiformes > Ceratodontidae > Neoceratodus > Neoceratodus forsteri. The sequence continues at coordinate 925,267,500 of CM028133.1, read as the reverse complement.
GTTATTTTTCGTCAAGGAAGAGCTCTCACCCTCTCTCAGTCCAACAACAAACCAGGGTTACTCTCCTCTCTCTCTTCCAATAATATCCACAAACTTTTGGCATAAATTTCCAGTCTCCTTGCCACCTTCCTCTTCTTGGAGTGACAGACCCACAATAATTAACAGGCTGAAAAGGGCCCGATCAGAGGGAAAATGGAGACTCAGATGCCCACCGGCCATAGAGTCCCCTTTCCTAAACAACAGCAGTTAGAGCAAACCCTCCAGTCCAATCCCCTGCTACTGCCTCCCAGAAACTAAACAACTCAAAACCTGCCAGTCCTCTCTCCGTGGCAAATCAGGAGTTTAACATATTGTCAGCAAGTTTTTCATTTCACGCAATCAGGAAGCATTTGAAGAGCACCGCACCAATTGGACCCTAAGAGTATTGATAAAGGTCAGTGGTTCACTATGTAAGACTAATCTTAAACACAATATATAAGGCTCCATAGGGACTCAGTATTGAGGATGAGGTGCCTCACTAAGATGACATCATCACATTGCACATTCACAGCAGTCTTAGGCTCTGATAGGCCCAGTGCTCTTCAAATGCTTCCTGATTGCGGTAAAAGGAAAAATCACTGAAAATATATTAAACTCCTGATTTTAAGGTACCTATTTATAGTAGCCAGTCAAAATCATACAACAATAACCATGCAGCAATAAGAGTGCAACAATAACAGCTGGTGCAATAATAGTGCAGCAACATTAAGAGCGTGGGTCTAGGACAGCGCATCTTTTCGTGTTTGTGTGACTCAGAGTTTGCATCTATAAGTTTTGGAGGTTGCCCCTGCATAACACCAGAGGATACAGAGAAACTATGTGATTCATTGTGACATGACTGTAAAATTCTACTGAATCAGGGGAATGATGTGTATTTTCTGGTGTGTTCAGGTGTTGCCAGTTGTCAGAGACCGGGTTTTCTCAGGGTTTTCTCATGGTTTACGTGAGTTTCATAGGTGTTTTCCTTAACATTTAAGTAGGTTTACTGGACAAATAGAGTGCTTACCTGGGTTGAGGTGGCAATAGGTAGAACTGGTATACAAGTGTTTGTGTGCTAATTTTGTGCTGACTCCCAGTATGCCGCTTCAGTTTGTAAAGAGCCAGAGAGAGCACCACTGCTGCTTGACAATGGGTTTCTATATCAAAAGGAGTGGGTATACAGTGAAAAAACATACTGGAAGTGTCTGAAATATGGCTGATCTGGTGTTCTTCCCAAGTCCAGACTGCTGAAGATGAGGTCATGCAGCGGCTGAGGAGCCATAGCCACGTTGCAGATGCTGGGTCTGTGGAGGTTAAGGTAGTCCTATTCGATCTAAAGAGAGGTCTGTGGCTACATTCAAAACTCACACCAGGTGTTTGAAGCATGTACAAGCAGTGTGTCGCCAGCTGTAGGAGGAAACTTCCATCTGTGAGTGCTTTAAAAGAGTGGTACTAAGGGCTTGGGTCAGTGCTTCACGACCTCCCCACAGCCATCCTCCATCACAGATCTGAGCATTCTTGATGTATGATAGTGGTCCTGAGAAGGACCTTATTTTGATCTTTGCAGTGTCTAGAAATCTGGACTATAGGGACCATTGCCAACACTGGTTCTGTGATGGGACCTTCAGGTGTTGTCAGCTTATGTTCTCCCAACTTTATAGTATTCATGGCATCCAGTATAATGTGGTGGTCCCTACAGTATTTGCCCTGATGTGCTCATGAACAACAGAGACTATGTTCATGTTTTGAGGGAACTGAAGAAGTGGAGATTGCCCTTGTCACCAGCTTCTGTGATGCTGGACTAAGAGCTTCAGCCTGGAAAGTGTTTGACAGTGTGTTCCCTGGTGTGCAAATCAGAGGTTGCTTTTTTCATGTATGCCAAGATGTATGGCTAAAAATACAGCAGTTGCCTGAGGTATCACAGCACTATGTTACTGAAGAGGAGTTGCACATTTGCATGTTGCCTGCTCTCACTTACCTGCCTTCTGCAGATGTTGTGGCAACCTATGAGATCATGGCAGCTTTTTACTTCTAATGAGGCCATGCTAGAACCATACCTCTCAACCGTACCACATTATGAGGAGGCGTTCCTCATTTTACTTTACAAAAGCTCCCTGTTCCACATTGTGAGGACTTGTCCCACATTCGTGTTAACATTTTAAAGCATAAATCTAAAGTAAATGATGCAAAAATATATTATTCAATTAATAACACTTTCTGAACATAAATGCAAACCTTTTAACAGTGTTCTGAGCTTCTTAAGTAAAGATTTGATTAAGTGTTCCACATTTTGCTCATTTATTCCGCATTTTGAGAGGCAGTGTTCACATTTGGGGACAACAGGTTGAAGGTATGGCTAGAACACTGCTCGACTATTTTGAAGATACTTGGCTTGGCCCCCTTGGTCGTGCGGTGAGAAGGTGTCTTCTATTTACAGTTGATCAATGGAACTGTTCTGATGCTGTAAAAGTGATTTACCTCATATGATTAATGCTGTGGAGGGTTAGCACCAGTGTTTCAATCACTTGGTTGGTGCCAGCCATCCCATAATGTAGACATTTCTAGATTGTTTGAAGTCTGAACAATGACTGAATGAGATCAGCATTGAGCAATTTGCTGCTGGCAAAGTTGGGTCTAGCATTAGGGTTGTCAGAACCCTCTGAAGTTCTGGGTTCTAGTTCTAGCCTAGAACTTTTGAAAAAGTTCTATGGTTCTAATCTTTTTAGAACTTTTAGAACTCGAACCCTATTTTTTAATTTTGCCAGTTATGAAGATAGTAATGAAATACATGTAAAGGAAAAACTGTTTAATATAAGGAGAGAAATGATCATGTGTGACATTGATAGGAATATGACTAGGTTTATCTATGGGTTCTTCTGTTTGCCAAAGCCAGCAACTTAATACGTGACAGGCCCACCCACCCACCCATATGTTAAAAGTTTTCCTACTGCAGCTGCATCATAGTTCCTTAGTGAAAGAAAGAGGCATATTAGCCATTTATGTACTCAGTTATATATACTCATCGTCATGAATTGTTAGAAAAAAACTGATATTACCTAATCTCAGCTATTTGCTGCTTTGTGTTTTAAATGAGTAAATCAAAAGTTGCTATGTTTAAAAGAAAGCTTTATAACAAAGTCAAACCAAGTACTGCAGCTGCAGCACGTGGAACTGTTGCAAAACATATTATGTCATAACGTAGTCAGTCAAGACATTTGAATAAAAAAATATGCCAGTCATTGTTGCTGGCAAAAAATACATGCAGTTTTCTAAGATAATGCATACATATACCAACATTCATGTTGGCAAATTGAAGTAATACATACAACTTTCTAAGATGATGCATTTTGCAGCTGATACGTCAATAAAATCTGTATTTCAGTCACATAAATAGAAAAGTGGTTTCTTCACCACATGCTAACTTAAGGAACATTTAATGTAGCTGCAGCAGTTGGCATGTGATGTTTAAGGACAGTGTCTGTCAACCCCATTATGTATCAAATTATCACTACTTGTAAAGCAAAAACACTCTATGATAGGTCACATTCTCTGAAAACTGCTGATGCAGATTTTCTTTTATTTTTGATTCCTTCATTCTTTTTTAAAGGGAACAGGACAATTGTGCTAGGTGGCAGCAGTTTGCAATGTATTTAATAAGAAAAAAAAAAAAAAATATATATATATATATATATATATATATATATATATAATAGGTTCCACAGTGGGCAATCGGTGTAGCCCTCCCATACCATCGGTCTGTCATCATCTTTTCCTCACCATCCCCAGCCAATCACGAATCTGTAAATGAAAGGACTAAAACAACACCCACCTTTCACCCTATCACCCATTCCATTTTTCTTCCACCACCCTCATCTGTGCAGTAGCACCCATACCACCCTTACACCCATGTTAAAACCAACCCACAACCCTCACCCCTCAAGCATGTATTCTTCCCTCCTCCCTCACCCAAATGTTTAAACTAACCCCAGACTTAGTCATGAACTACCATTCATGTCACTCTTCTATGTCCCTCACTCATGTTAAAACCCAGTCCCCAACCATCACCCATGTACTAGCATCCATGCCATCTTTCTCCCTCTTACATCCATGTTAAGCCAAACTCCAGCCCTTTCCCACCCTCCAGCACCCATTCTACCCTCCTCCCCTCTCAAATGCTAAAACTACCACATGCTTACTCAAGAAAAATGAAATTCTTGCCTCCAAATGAGCCATACTTAACTGTTCCTTAATAAACTACACTTATGTGAAAAACTGCCTTTTCAATTGCTTTCTTCTTATGGACATCATTCTGTACAGTCATCTTCATGGAACCAGTAATTTGAGAGTTGTTGCTATTATGCCATGGTCTGTATACAACAGAATGTTAAACATGAGCTGTTGTGGTATGAGACCTACAATATGTTTACAGAATATGTGCTCAACCTTGACATAGGTAAAACTCCAGATGACTCTGTTTCCCGGAAGAGACTTGTAACAGGATGCTGCCCACAGAAACACAACAATACAAAATACAGTTTTCCCATAATTTTTATTCAGTAAGATAAGTTACATATGGATCATTTTGGTTTATGGCTAACATTTCTGTAATTGAAAAAATAATAAACAGCTACCAATTAGAACTCATTGTTTTGTCCTCTTTAAAATTAAAATAGACCACCCCAGTCCCAGCTCATACTGATGCACCACGAAGTCACAGAAGGTAAATCAAAAATATATGTTTGCACTTAACTATAAATAATATGATACAGAAATGATTGACATGACAGTGTCCCTTTTATGCCAAATTTGGGCCTGTTCTCACTAATGTTAAAACTGCCCTGTATATAAAACTTGTTGACTTTAGACCCTAGCTACAAAGCAGTTTGCCATGAAATGGTGAAAGTTTTGGGGGTATACAGTCCAAGGTAATAGATCAAGAAAGGAGAGAGACAACCAAAGTCATCACAGTCTGTAAAGTTTTCTTTTTGATGCAGAGAGACTCTGTCCCACACAGTATTTACCAGCCACCACCATCTGAGTTGTCATAACCATCAACATCCACAACATCAGTCACTTCAGGATCAGTTTGTATACTCTTGTAGGGATCAAAATCTTGACTTATTAACTTTAATAAAAGTTAATGTGTGTACATTTTCTGGCAGCAACCTATTTCTTGTGTCTGTCACAATATTGCCAGCTGTACTAAACATGCGTTCTGAAGAGACACTTGTTGCAGGACAACCAAGATATTTACAGGCTTCATCATGCAGCTCTGTCCAAATCGACTTTTTGATCTCTAATATTCAAAGGGCATGCATCAATAGGAATAGGCAGTTCTTGCAGGTAACTGTCTACCATGATGGACAGAGACCGCTCAGAAGAGGAATCAGCATAAGCTGGTATGGCAGCAATTTGGGAAAGGTTTTGCCACAGATTTAACTTGCTACTAAGGGTTGAAGAAGTGGCAGTTGTGGAACAACTACTGTTCATGTTTGGTGACTTTTCAGTTCTGTATCCTCTGTGAAGATGAACCTGCATGTTGTGGTGATGACAACCTGAGGGTACTGTGCATGTCTGTGTTTGACTCCTGTGACTGCTGCAGCTCATCTAGCAACAGACATTTGTACTGCTCTATATCATCTGTTTTTGGAAGATGTATAGCCTTGAACCTGGGTTTTAAGAGAGTTGCAAGGATGTAGAGTTTTGATTTCATCATTGCAACTAATTTGTCATTGGTTTTGAAGCGCTCGCTCATTCTCTTTAGGAGATTCCCATGATACAAGCGACATGTTGTCTGAGCTTCAGATATGTCTTTTCTATTTGTAGCTTTGGAACACTAGGATAATGTGAAATCAGCATTATGAATGGGATAACCTGACTCACAGATGTGCTTTCAGAAGACATGTCCCTTGTAGCTGTCTCAAAAGGAGCTAGGATGCAGCACACTGTCTCCATCAATTTCCACTGCAGCACAGACAGCATAATGCCATCTCCAATAATGTAACTGGAGCAATACTCATGTACAGCTTGCTTTTGCTCCAAGAGGTGCTGCAGCATATACAGTGTTGCGTTCCAACAAGTGGAAACATTTTGAATCAGCTTTTGCTGGGGCAGCTTGTATGTTTTTGCAGTTCAGACAATGTCCGTATAGCCTTGGTTGAATGTGAAAAGTGAGTCACAATTTTTGCAAACAGCAGTCATACCATCCACTTGTGTTTCATTGCTGAGAAATCCATGACAATTAAATGTAAGCAATGTGCAAAGCAAGAAGCATGCATAAATCCTCCATCCTGCACTGCTTTCAAGATGTTGGCTCCATTGTCACTTACTATGAAGCCACATTTTAGACTGTGAGAATAAACCCATTCATCAAGGAGGTCATTTAGTTCCTGCAAGATGTTTGCAGCTGTATGACTTTGCCCAAATTTCTTTATATGCAGCAGAGCCATCTTCTGGGGTGTCTTTGTTTTGAAGAACCACAAGAAAGCGTGACACAATGGTAAGGGACATGTAATCTATGTTTTGAGTGCTGGTCCACATATCTGTTGTGACATGAATCACCCCACCCTCTGCAGTTTTAAGTGCAAGCATTACTGTCGCTTTTAAAGCCTGATAAATGTTTGGTATTTCGACATAGGAAAAGTACCTTCGATGAGGAACTTTATGTGAGGCTCTGCTAGTTTCAAGAGCTCCTAAAATCCTCATGATCTACCAAAGAGTATGGGAGAAGGGCTCCAGCTAACAGTTCACCAATTCTGTGATTAAGATGAAGGGTCTTTGGATGATTTTTAGTAAAGGTATTCTTCCTTTCAAATGCTTGAGACAGTGTTAGCTGTTTACAACATGTCCTTGCTGGCTTATTATACACGTGCTTCGATGGGCAGATGGACACTGGGATGGTGGACTAGGACTTATACATTCAGTGCCATCACTGGATGTGCAACTGGTACTAATGGTGCTGGCATTGGTGGTAACAATGATCCTAGGGCTGGCAGTGGTTCTGTCTACATCAAGTTCAGACAATTCAGTATCCATTTCAGATTCCTCTAACCCTTCTCACGTGCAGTCTGGAAGATGGAGGACATGGGTTTGGACGATCAAGCAAAACTGAATACTTTTTCAGATGGCGTTTAAGAGCTGTAGTGCCATGGTATGACACAACTTTACCACGGCTTACACTCTGTTTACCCAGGGAACAAATTGCTCTGCATGGATCAGTTTACTGACAGAAAATAATTCCACACCTCAGATGTGACAGATTTTGTTCGAGTGCTAGCAAGATAGCTAAAGACTGTTTGCGTCTTTTCACCTGTCTTAACAGAACCTGGGACCTGCTCCTTGGTGCTAGAAGAGTGGGCAGAAGACTCTGATGGATTTCATTGCTGGTCAACACAGAAGTGGTGGATTCAATGGATATGTCCTTTCATTGCCAACAGTGCTGGATGTATTTGCAAGTGCACTACCTGATTCATTGTCAGCAGACTTGCTCATTTCACTTTGTTGTGGAAGTGATATGTCGAACACAACAGTGTCAGACTGAGACAAAGAGCTACTGTCTGAGTCAAGAGGGACTCACTGTCACTTGCATTATTGCTGCTAGTCACAGGGATCTTAACAGCATGAATGGCATACCTTATGGTGTCTCTCTGTGTGACCCCAGCAGCTGTACAGGTTTTCTGAAAGGTCCCCTTTACCACACTTCACTGTTGCTCTTCTGCTGTTTCTTGAATTTTATCACGTGAAACATTTTGGTTATTTTGCTAGCACCAGGATTACCACTACCACACACCTGCTCCAATACCAGCACCAGATGCTTCATCTATGTTGGTGTCAGCCATAACAGTACCAGTATACTGCAGTAAACACACCCACCCCACACAATTCCTGTAAGAAAGCAATGTGATCTATGATCGCTGGCTACAACTCAAAATTTTATTTTGGTTGTGAGACACTGTGATGCAGTGGACTGAAAGTAATTAAAGAATATGATGGTTTGCAACTAAAGGATCCCAGGTTCAAGGCTTACAGCTTGATTGGGCTGCTGGGCATAGGCATACACATAGCAGTCAAGGGGCGCACATCAGTAGGGTGATGAGCTGACCACAAGAGCGGAGTTACACACAAACCAAGGAAAGAGATTTTTCTGTCTCTTCTCCCAACGGGAAATATATTTTAGACTTCTGTTGTGTATTTAAGGTTAATGCCACCACACAACTGGCCACTGAGCTCACATGGTAACACACACTGGGTAAGGGCACACAGCATCAGGGTGATGGGCTGACCACAGGAGGCGAGTCACATACACAACTCAGGGAATGAGAATTATATTTCTATGCTTCTGTCATGTAAGGGTAATACCAACACACAACTGGCCACTGGGCTTCTCTCAACACACACTGGGTAGGGTACAGTGCTGTCAAGGGACACACAGCAGCAGGGTGATGGGCTGACCACAGGAGGCGTAGTCACATACACAACTCAGGGAATGAGAATTATATTTCTACGCTTCTGTCATGTAAGGGTAATACCAACACACAACTGGCCACTGGGCTTCTCTCTGTAACACACACTGGGTAGGGTACAGTGCAGTCAAAGGGTACACAGTAGCAGGGTGATGGGCTGACCACAGGAGACAGGTCACATACATAACACACAACACAGGGAATGAGAATTATACTTCTAAGCTTCTGTCATGTAAGGGTAATACAGCACACAACTCGGGAAATGGGAGCAGAGAGTCACATACGCAACACAGGGACTCGGAAGTCGAGAAGTATAAGTCTCACACACACACAGAAGTGGTGTCCAAAAAAATAACTGCCTGCCTTCAGTCAGTGCCTTACTGCCAGTGCCTTGTGCTGTTGTATAAGGACTGGAATTTTGAGGGTGAGTCAAGAGGAGGATCCCTTAGCAGCACAGCACAATGAGCTTGAGCACAGTCCTTATACTCTGTCCTGACAAATTTATTTGCCTTTTTTTCTCTTGTTATATGCTTGTTGCTGGCAGTTGCTGAGTGTGCACTGTGCAGTGCTGCAGTTTCACAATCACATTCACAAAGGTTCTTCTTTCTGTATTTTTTATTCTCTCTCCTGATATTGATCGATCCCTTCCCAATTCCTGATTAGTCCCTCCACCTGAACCTCCCCTAGTCCCACCCGACCGTTAATTTATTGAGCCTTTTCAGCCTTTCTCGTTCTCGGTCTCTCGGGCCTGGGCCCTGCCCCCTTCCCTCCTCGAACTTTTCAATGTTTGCTTAGTCTTTTCGCAGGAAAATGGATGATAGACTGGGAATTTTTAAATAATTCAGGTAAGCACTGCAGCAACTAGCAAGTGCTGCAGTCTGATTGCTGCCACACCGACCTGGGCCCTGGACTAAGTATCGAGCAAGAATGCTGGCTGCAGTGCGCTATGGTATTGCTCAGGCTGCTGCTGCCTCCTGAAATCCTCAGGATCCAAATCGTGCTCTCAGGGCTTGCATCTGCCTAAATACCACTCAGATCCCGCAGCTCGTGCAGCTTACTCGACCCCCACCTGACTACATAGTAAATGGTCAGGTGGTGAGAAGACTTCACTTGGCGTAAGTACACAAGCGCAAAGTTTGAGAACTCAAGGTGGATTTCTGGCAGCCCCAACAACACTGCTGCTGCTGTGCCCCCCACATCGGGGCTGCCTGCTGGGACGTGCCTCCTCCCACAAATACCCCACACACACACACACACCCCATGGGGCTCCCTGCTGGGATGTGCCTCCTCCCACACACAAGTCATCAGCTGGAGCCAGGAAAAGATGTCACGGGAGTTGGGAGGATCAGACTCGAACCCTTTGTGAACCTTTTAGTGTTCAAGTTCTAGTTAGAACTCGAACACCAGGGTTCGAGGAGGGTTCGAATCTTTGATGAACTAGTTCTGACAACACTAACTAGCATGCAGAAAAAGCATAAGGACACAGTCAAGAGACTTTCGAAGATTGTCAGTGAGTATGTAAGCCATAGTCATAATTATTTGAAAGGAACTGTGTACAATTTCCAGTTACAGGCATACATGTGTGGAGGATTGTTGTATCCATGTGTGTTGCTTTCTGTTCCTGTTAAATGACTGTACTTCATATGCGGTACTGCTCTTCGTGATGATTTTCTTTGGGTAGTATGCACATTTTCTTGTTGTAAATAAACATCTGCTATATAGTATTGTGTGTTCTTTGTGCTTTTTAGCTATTGTGTTTGTTAGCTATTCTTTTGGTTTGTTATATTTGTGCAAGCTATTTTTCCACAATATTTTTGTTTGTGCTAATATTGTTTAAGCTTTTCAACTAGAATCTCTATTTATATTATTCAGCACCTCTCCCTTTCTTCTGTAATTCCATGAAGGGTTTCAGGAACAGTCCACCCAGTAATGGCTGTGTTTAGGCAGCCTTTAAAAGTTTGAAGCCCTTATTTCTCTGCCCCAGTCCATGATATTTATCCCTCAGGGGCCCGATTCTAGAAGGGTTGGAGTAGGTGAGTGCCAAAGGCGACTTGCCTAAAATGCTATTGCGCCAAGGACCCTGCACCCAATTCTCTATTGGGCAGGGTCCTGGCAGGTAAGTCCTGTGGCTTACACCAACAGGAGACTTGCACCAAGCGGAGGGCACAACTGGAAAAGGAAAGCCGCAAGCCTGCAGCTTTGCCCAAGTAGAAAGGGCACACACCCCAGCTCTGAACCCCAAGATAGTGGAAAATAGCCCTCCTTCTCAGCCCCGATCCCTCGGAAGGCTAATACAATCTCTCTGCCAGCCCTGATCCCCGTAGTATTAATACACCCCCACCCAGCCCTGAGCCCCTTAGTACTGATATAATCCACCTCCAAGCCCCGATCCCTGTACCACACAACCACAGGGGTGTATGTCAGCCTTTAAAAAAAAAAAAGATCCCTGTAGTCCCATATCCCTGGTAGTCTAGTGGCCCCCACCTGGCAGTGTCAGACCATCCCCCACCCGGCAGTGCCAGACCACCACTCCTCCCTTCCCATACCCAGCTAGTGACTGGCCAGCCTCTCTCACCACTGTGGCCAGCCACCAACTGAGCTCCGCTAGGAGCGCGATACAGTAACATTACAGCGCTCAGTGAATGACAGCAGCTGTCACTCAATGGAGTGTGCACAATTACAGTACGCACTGATTTATACTGACCACATTCCCTAGGCCTCACGGCCTCTACTATACTACACTACCAGGGAGCTCTTTCACAAGTGAACACAGCTTCCTCCTTCAGTTACACTGTCTTCCCTGAACTTTTGGGCCTAAATCGAACCTGCCCCAGACACGGCAGGTCCAATAAAGTGAGATCCTGCAGGCACTAATTCTATCCCTGGCAATGATCCACAACGTGTACAGCTTCCCAGGGCCCTGCCACTGACCTTGAAGCCATGCCACAGCACTGCCACTACTGCAGCGTCCCAACTGCCAACTCACTCCAAGTGGAATAGGCCCCTAGGTCCACTCAAGTATCGAGCACAAGGGGGGCCCCAGTTCTCTTTCCTCTGGGATTTTGGCTCCCAACACCCACAGGGCCCCATTCCTCAGTCACTTAACCCTGAACACTACAGAAGAGATGACTGCCACTCCAGGGCGGTGTTGAGACCCTGGCCCCACTTGCACCAGAACTTCCCACCAGCCTCCTCTTCCTATGGCCCACCCTCCTTTTATAGCAGCTGGAAGGATCACTCCAAAGAGACCAAGCTGCCCATCAATTTAAGGCCTAACAGAGGGACAGGGAGAAGGCTATAGCTAGCCTCCCTCCTAAAAGAGGTGCTTACACTCTGCCCCACTTTAAATCCATTTCCCTCAAGGGACATGGAGCACCCGATCATCAGGGACAAGCCCTACACAGATGAGTATGTGCACTCCCTACCCAGGCAGCCCTACCAAAGCACACCTCTCAACCTCTCAGCACTAAAAATCATAGCACTGGCTACAAAAATCATAGCAAAGGCCAGAATGTGTAGCACTTTCTTATTTTAAAAATATGTCCACAGATAGTGGGCCCCATGTAGTTAGTGATAAGGATGCTTCCATCAACTTATTTTAATGATGTAATAGTCTATGTATCCAGAAATAGCTCTGACATCATGAGGAACATCAATAAACCTATGCAGAGCAAGAGAAATGTGAGTGTGAAAATCATAGCGCTCTGAGAAATTCATAGCAGTTGAGGGTATGTCCCAAAGGCATGTGTAACCCCTCTATAAATAGGGGTTCCCAAAGTCTTCCTTGGGTGTGCTTAAATGCCCACTGCCAAATAGCCGTTCTGTGTCTTTACAGGTGTAAAAGTGCTTGCATGCCAGTGCCCTGTTAGCCTCCATGCCTGTCCCTTTAAGAGACATTATTTTTGTAGTGTATATACAATCTAGGTAGGGGCCGAGTGTTTCCAGGCTAAAGTCCCACTGAGCTGCAGTAATATTGCTCTGTACTGCCATCGCTAATGGTGCAGAGGGAGCTCTGTTAGAACTGGTAATTGTTTGCTGATTAGCTGCTCTAATAATAATGGTATTATAGTTTGTCTAACCTGCCTTTCTTTGCAGCATGGACATTTCTGTATTGCACCAATCAGTACCTTTTGGGGACCTTAAATGGAGTCTGTCCCAGGGTCTTGTGGGAGTGAATTTCTGTAGGAATTGTAGTTTTTTTCATTTGGTGCCTAAATGGACCTGGAAGGGAACCCTTGCTTTGACAGACAGATGAATCAACCAACCAAACCCTTTTTGGATCAGAAGGAAGTCCGTTGCTGCCTGCAGCAGAGAGTCAGTCTGAGTTTGGAGCTGAGAAAGTGAACTGCTCAAGACATTCGAGCAGCTGGAAACTGGTGGGAAGGCTGTGTCTGGCCTGCCTCCTTCATCTTCCCTTCTGAGGATCAGCTAGTGAGAAGTGATCGGACCGAATCCGAGCAGAGCTTATGACCAGAAATACCAAATTGTGACTGCACTGTTACCTGAAGAAGACCGAAGATTTGCTTCATGTGATCAGCCTGTCAGGAAGTCCAGAAACCACCACAGAGCATATGGTTTGCACAGAGACACTGTGATTGCGACCAGATTGTCATCGAACTGTGGTACTGCTTTTTGTTACTGTAAGTGTGCTGAATGTTCTCAGTGTGTGACCGATTGGTTCCCCACTTTCCACTTGTGCCACGCTTGCTGGAAGCTGAATCCAGCACTACGGACTGCCATCTGAATTGTTCTCCTGGCCTGGGCTCTGCCACCTTGGCCCAGCCAGCTACTCACGCCGCAGAGAAGACCATTGACGAGAGACCTGCTTGGGGATCAGCCCCTCTGCTCAGTGTCATGAATAGGAGCGACACCATGGTGAATCGTGTGGGCTCTGCTTCTCCTGGCAAACCAGCAAGTCATTCTGCAGTCTCCATTTGTCCAGTCTGCATCCTGTACTGGGTAGCGTGAGTAAACACCAGGGTAGCTCCCTGCAACATCAGCTAAATCAAAGTGTGTCATCTGATTTGATTGTTTTGTTTGATTATCACCGAACTGGGCCATCTAGCTCCGGATTACAAATTGTGGGTTACTATACATGACACTTTATTTCCATCATTAGGGCCCCGACCAGCAGCGACACCGGCCTACCGAACAGCGCGTCAGGCTAGCCTGCATCAACAACTGGGTACCCAGGTGTGTGTGTGACTGTGTTGAGGGACTCTAAAGTGCATGCCTTGTAGCCTGATTGAACCAGTTGCTAGCCAATCAACCTAATCACGCCCTTCCTTTCAATCCCCTGAATAATTCAGATGTGACTCTTTTGCATTTAAACTGTTTGTGGTGCATCTCTGTACTAATAGCACTGTACTGTTGTTGCTGTCTGTGTCTAATCTTATTTTACAGGGGTCCCCAGGGTCAGACAGGTGGAACCAGCCCTGGTGGTGAGTGCAATCAGAGTGGGGATGTATTTGTGGTTTGGGGGCTATTGTACCTGTGTATTCTGTTTATTGTTTATACCACTAGAGGGAAGGGGTTCACAATGTCCTGGAGGCTGTACCCAGGTCAGCTATGCTACCACCAACCATGTCCTCAAGTGGAGCACCGTTTTCAGTACCCAGCCCTTAACCTGCAACTAGTCAAGCGGGCAGGGGTAGTAGCCCTGGGATAGCACCACCCAGGGGTTACACATGCCAGTAAACACTTGGGACCCTAGGACCCTCCAAAACATGGCGTGGAGCCAGTCTGCCTCAGAGAACAATATCAAAACACTGTCACACTTTAACAAAACTGCCAGGCTGTCAAATAATAAAACATTTATTTATATAAACATTTGGTAACCGGAAAGGCACACTGAGCTGAGGCTCGTTTCAGGTGCGACCTGGGAAAACATCTGACAACAATACTAATATTTTAGTCAGGCATTCACTGTACCTTGCATCTACTAGCATATCCCAAAACATCTGCCACACACACTCTCACACTCCTCTACAACCAACATAATCCATAACCTATCATATACATTCACACCAGGCAAACTGCAACTACTTGTCTCATCAGTTTTTTTTCAGAAACAACACCTATCCTAAAGCAAGGGAAAGGCAACAGACTTTATCTTGGAAAGTACCTTGCATTTAACTAACACAGTAAGTATAGTCCCAACAGTTTCAGTTCCAGAAGGTTTGAAACAGTCCTGCAGCGACCTCCACTGGGCACAAAGTCATTAAGCAACAAAACTCACTTGACAGTCCTGGCATATTGCAGTTCACTGGAAGTTGGTTTTAGATAGTGCCCCCACCGCGGGGATAATAGAAGGCAGGCTCTGGCTTGGGGATTTCTCCTGCAAATGAGTCTTCAGAAACAGTGTAATACTTCATCCTGCAGCCAGCAATATCTTGCACCAACACACAATGCTTGAAAAGGGTGAGTCCTGCCAGGCGATGAGAAGCACAAGGATCTGGCTTTCTGATGACTTCCTCCATCGGTGGGCGGATGCTTCAGAACGAAGCTAGAGGTTCTGGACCATACCCCAAAACACCCAATCAGGCGCTTCTCCTCCATAATATCCCAGATCCTCTCTGAAATATAGGGATAGTCTGCATTCAAGTAGTCAATATGCATCCAACGCCTCACCCATCTCTCTATTTGTCACCAGTGAGGCAGATCACACACACTGGTCCACTGGGCTGCACCAGGATCCAACCACACTCCAGTTCTGTAAGGGGTCATTGCTTAACAGTCTGTCCATCCTGACACTGGTGGCCTTGCACAACGCCAGGAGCTGCAGGTTATTGTCAGGCAAAGAGAGCACAGGACGCATTATAGGAAGAAGAAATGGCACAGTACACCTCCTGATCAGCAAACTGGTAGGGTCGATAAACTTGTCCAGGGAAAATGCAGCTGTTACCTCACACAGTTTCACTCTCCTGCTCTCCCACCCCAGATGGCTCAGGGTATCTTGCTGTGAAACTTCCTTACATGGGGTACCTGAAGAGTCACCGTTGCCAGGTGGGGACCCAGACTGATGCCCTGGGCCCTACTGGGTCACCAGTTGTAATTCCCCATCCCCTACCTCTCCCTCTGCCAGTGGGATAGCCAATGGTGGCAGATGCTGAGGACTGGACAGATGGCTATGCCTCACAGCACCCTCACTAGTGTCCTCCTCCATGGCCTCCAAAGGGGTGGACTAAGGGTAGCATGAGGAAGTATTTCTTCACAGACAGGGTGGTGGATGCATGGAAGAGACTCCCAGCAGAGGTGGTGAGGGCAAAAATAGTGGGAGGATTCAAGCATGCATGGGACAGGCATAGGGGAACCCTAGCAATGAGAATGAGGAGTTAAAGCCAGTAGGGTCTGCAGCTTTACAGGAGGCAGGGACAATGGGCAGACTAGATGGGCCTAGTGGTCCTTATCTGCCATCAATTTCTATGTTTCTATGTAGGAGACCCCATATTAGACTCAACAGGGGAGCGGATGGCTTTGGCCCTCGGACAGCTCCAGACTCACCTGGGATACCAATGTTGCTTGCCCACAGATACCACAGATAGGTACGGCCAGGAAAATGAATGGGGTACCCTTGAACAGGCCTGTAGAAGGCCCCTAGCACAAACAGAGCACAGAGGCAACTGGATAACTCCTCTCCTTGATAACCACAGCACACACACCTCTCCTCTGCTGTTCCTCTTCTTCTGACTTCCACAACCAGGAGATCAAAGATGCTGGAATGATGGCTTGGGGCTCATCGGAGAGAATTTTCTCTGCCATATTTGAATGTCATATGCCTTCAAACATTTAAGGAGAAAGCGGCGCTGGTCCTGCATGCTCCTTATCAAGCTGACATGCACCAGCCAATCAAGAACCTCCTCTTACCCCACCTGACGTTACCACCACTGCTGCTAGGCACCTCCAACTGCAAGGAAGAAGGACCACAAGGTGTAAGCTTAGGCCAAAATGGTGACTGTCAGTCATGACGCACTGCCAAAAATACCCATAGCCCACAGACTGACCACCCCAAGCACCACAACACGGTGACTTTATAGCCAAAATTAGATCCCGGAGGAGCCCCACATATGTAGCCCTACCTCCACCTCCTATGTCTAGGGTCTTGATGGTAACAGTGAGGCAGCGGTGGCACAAATAAAGAACGAATCTGGGAGACCAAATTGGAATAAACTAAATGGTCTTACCTTGCCCTCAGAACTCATAAACTGGGAAGAGAGGTCTCCAACAGATGGCACCTGGAGAATGTGCTGAATTGTCTTGAAGTAACCGGAGGGTGCAGGAATAACACTGAAGGGCAAAGATAGTTACCCAGCAGAGAACAATAATGCAGCCAACTCCGCGAGTGGGAAAATAAAAGACATAATTAATTAATAAATAAATTATATAAATCCGCTCCATGGAGATGGAGGATGACAGTAACGGTTACTGATACACTTGTGGCAGATAAACAGCACAAAACTGTATTTTGTCCCAAACAGTTGACAGAGATAAGGCTGGGACAGGCTCCACGCTTCTCACAGAGATGATGAGGCTCAGGCTTTAAGAGTTGATGATTGCTGAAACAATTGACCCCTCAAGGGTGATACAGAAACCCAAACAGCAGGACCAAACCTGTTACAAGACAAGGCTGGATGACAGCCACCCCAGAACCACGTTCCCCAGGCCTCATGGCCTCTACTATACTACCAGGGAGTTCTTACACAAGCAAACATGGCTACCTTCTTCAGTTACACTGTCTTCCTGCACTTTTTGGGCCTAAATCAGAACCTGCCCCAGACACGGGCACATCAGGTCTGATAACGAAGATCCCAGCAGGTCACCAGTTCTATCCTTCGCAGTGTGCCACATCGGGTACAGCTTCCCAGGGCCCTGCCACTGCCCTTGAAAACACACTGCAGCACCACTACTACTGCAGCATCCCCACTGCCAATTCAATCCAAGTGGAACAGGCCCTAGGCCCACCAGAGTGAATGCAGCACAGGGAGGGTCCCAGTTCTTCTTCCCTCTGGAACTTCGGCTCCCAAATGCCCACAGGACCCCATTCCTCAGTCACTTGCCCTGAACACCACCCGCAAACACCCATATGTGGAACCAATGCTGCAAGCGATGACTACCCACTCGGGTCGGGTTCAAACCCCGTCCCCACTTGCAGCAGAACTTCTCGCTGGACTCCTCTTCCTATGGCCCACCCCACTTTTATAGCAGCTTGAGGGGGAAGCATGCCCAGAGGAGGACCCAAACTGCCCATCAATTTAAGGCCTAATAGAGGGGAGAGAGAGAGATTGTAGGAAGCCCCCTAAAAGGGGGCTTGCAGAACTATTTGAAAAGGTAATAAATCCCTGATCATGTGCCATTTCTGTACCCATTCCCACTTATCTACAGTAGTTAGTCAATATTAGGGATTACTTTGCCCCCAATATGAGTAGTATAAGGTTGGAACTGACTTACCCCATCTGGACTGTTATGCTAAACATGTAGAATTGCTGACCCACAGTCCTGGTGCAGTTAGGAAGAGCTGTATTAGGTCTTCTGGCTTGGGAAATGGGATTTCCTGTTAAAATTCCTATTGGGATTTGCTCACTAAGTGTTGTGTTTTCTGCTTGCACATACTGATTAAAATCTGCTAGTTGCCCTTGAATCTCCCCCTCCAGTTTCAGACTATGTCCTCTCATGATTCCCACCCTGTAAGCTGAAAATTTCCTCTGTACTAACCCTATTCATACCTTTAAAGTATTTGAAGGGCTCAGTCATATCCCTCTCTACCCTTCTATCTTCCAATGAATAAGTTGAGCTCCCTCAGTCAGTCCTCATAGGGTTTGTCCCCAGACCTAGGATCATTTTGGTTGCCCTTCACAGCACCCTCCAGTAGTTTGATGTCCTTTTAAATATGATCACCAGAACTGCACACAATACTCAAATGTGGTCTCACCAATGACCTGTACAATGGCAGGATGACTTCCTCCCTCCTTGAGGTGATTCCTATGGCCATGCACCCCAGCATTTTGTTTTCTTTGGCTGCTGCCTTATGGCTCTGCACAGAGTGTTTCCACATCCCTGTGACAAGCAGCCCTAGATCCTTTCCTCCTCTGAAATGGATACCTGTACTCCCCCAACTAGCTAGTCCCAGGATTTCTGGCTCCCAAGTGCATGACCCTACATTTCTTAGCATTGAACCCAGCTGCCATATAACTGACCAGCGCCGCTTAGCCAGGTCCTTTCGAATTCCTGCCTCCCTTCCTCACTGTCCACGCCACACAGGTCTTTGTGTCATCTGTGAACAGGCTGATTTTACTCTTGATCCCATCTGCTATGTCCCTGATAAAGATGTTAAATAACACCAGTCCAAGTCCTGATCCCCATGGGACCCTGCTGGTTATAGGTCTGGGTTTGATAGTTCCCCTTGTACAGTTACCCTCTGCTGTCTGTCCTGCAGTCAGCTCCTTACCACCACGGTTTCTCCCCAGCTCCCAGGTTCCTCAGTTTACTGAGCATTCTTTATGAGGCACTGAGTCAAAGGCCTTGCTGAAGTCCAGATACAGGACATCCACTGCATGGCCCCTGTCAAATGACCTTTGACCCAATCGAAAGAGTCAATTAGGCTGGTCTGGTAGGATGTCCTTGTGACAAACCCATGCTGCCTTTCATCCAGGGACCATTTGCTTCCAGAAAGATCGCTAGTCTCTCTTTTAGAATGGTCTCCATTAACTTCCCTACAATGGAGTAAGTCTGACCAGTCTGTAGTTATCCGACTCATCCTGGATCCATTCTTGTGGAAAGGCACCAATGTGCCATCCTCCAGTCCTAGGGCATGCACCTCATCTCCAGTGAGGTGTTAAACAGGTCCGCCAGGACCTCCGCCAACTCTCTCAGGACTCTTGGATGCACTCCATCTGGTCCCGAAGCCTTATCCACCCAGGGTCCAAAGGCCCTCTAAAACCCTGCCCTCTGGGATTTCCCATCAGTTGACCCTGCTCTCCCTTTACCACCCCTATTTTCCCTGTGGCATAGGCCCATCCTTTTCTTGGTGAACACTGAACAGAAGTACTCATTAAGTGCCTCTGCCTGCTCCACTGCACTTTCTGCCGATCCCACTTCCCTCTTAATCCTGCTATCCTATCCTTATAGCTTTTTCTCTCTTATGTACCTGAAGAAATTCTTTTTCCTTCGATCCCTTGCACCAGCCTTAGCTCCTTGTGGCCTTAGCTGCCTTGACCACACTACTCATCTTTCTGGACTTCCCGAGTACTCCTCCTGTCTGCCTCATGCATAGTTCTCTTATACCTATTGAAGGCTGCTTCTTCTCCTCACTTTCTGTTACTTCCTTGCTGAGCCAACTTGGTCTTGTGGTCCTGGACTTCTTACTCTGGGTCTTTGCAAATGTGTTAGTGGCCTCCACCAGACCCAGCTTGACAATGGACAATTTCTGGTCAGCATCCATCTCTGTGCAGGTCTTGGCAAGATGCCCCACTAGGATGTTACCTGTCCTACCAAAGTCTGCTCTTCTGAAGTCTATCACCCTTGTCTTGGTCCTGGCTGCTTCCCTGCCCAAATTGAGGAAGAATCACACTGTGTGGTGGTCGCTGCCTGCTTGGACATCCTCTACCACCATGTCTTGGACGTGTTCCCCATCTGACAACACAAGGTCCAGTATGGTACCTCCTGGTTGACTTCATTACCCCTGCACCAGGAAGTTGTCATGGAAAAACAGATGTATTTTTGTTTTTTCCCCTTAGTTAAGCAAATGGACACAGTATTGAAAACAAACAACTTGAAATAATTGGCCAGTAATACACAGTTGTCAACCTGCATCAGTCAGTATGAAGCTGCAAGGCACCAGCAAGGTAAAGGGTACAGACTAGAAGTGCCACACTGTGGTACTTCCAGTGTGCAAAATCAGGATTTTCTATTAAAATTCCTAAAATGGGATTTGACCACCTATGTGCAACCTTTTATTTTATTTTATTTTATTTATTTATTGGAGACAATCAGTTTTACAACCTTTGAGTCATGGACTCGTTTACAGAGGTACCTCGTCAGCAAGGGGGAGACAACAATTAAGTGAATAGAGACAGGGATGAACACACGGGTGAAAATACATAGACACACTTTAAAATAAAGATTACAGGCAGCAGCTATACTGGTACAAACATTTGTAGGGTTACACCATTGTAACAAAGCAAATAGATACATCACACAACTAGTGGTTAGACTTAAAAAACGGTGGGTGGGACCGATTAGCTACAGGCATCTACAGCATCGGCTGTCAATGATATGATACTTACGAATTGGTTTTAGAAGCGGTAATCCGGGATCTTGGAGATAGATTCAGGAGGGAGTTGAACAAGCGTGGGGCTAGTGGTGAAAGGACCTTTGGCAGCGAGAGGTCTTGGCCTTCAGAACAACGAAGGTGGCAGTGGAGGACTTGCGGGTGGGCATGGACCTAGTAGCCAGCTGCAAGGGTCCAGAGACCCCAGGCGGGCAAAGGCCTGACAAAGACTTTTTAGCCAGCAGGCAGGTTTGATATTTCAGTCTTTCCTCAAGAGTGAGTATATTTGTGCTGGAGTATAGCAGACAGGTGTGGGTTCTGCTGTAGGCACCGATAAGGGCCTACAGGCTTTGTGTCATGATCTGGACCTTGGATAGGGCAGTGGTGTCCAGCAGCTGCATGATTGAGGGAGCCCGTAGTCATTGGCCGATAATACCGATGAGGCGATGGCTATTTTAAAGCGGGTTCAGGGAGCAGTCTTGTGCGGTAGAGAAGCCCGATCCTGGAGTTCATGGCAGATGACAAGGCTTTGAGGTGGACATGGAAGGTAAGGCCGGAGTCAAAGTGATGCCCAGGTACTTATAGGATGATACTTGTTCAATTGGGAGGAGCATGCTGGTGGTGATGTGGATGGGAAAGTCCTTGGCGCTGTTTTGCCTATGTGAGAATAGCATGGACTTTGTTTTCTTCAGATTAAGGACTAGACGATGGTTGTTGAACCATTTTTCAGTTTATTTATGCTGCACACAATGTTTAAAATCTGCTAGTAGCATCTGGAAGCCCTACAAAGCTTTGCTTTTGTTAAGCCAGGGGACTGCTTCCTGTCCTTCTAGTTTCCAGAATTCTGTGCCAGACCCAGAGAATTCCTTGGACATACAGAAAGGCTTTCTGTCCTCCTAGTTTCCAGAATGCTTGTTCCAGGCTAACAGAGTTGCAAGACAGAGGGAGGCAGATTTGTTTTGTTTTCTTTTTCCTTGGTTGAAGCAACAGATGAACACAGTATTAAAAAGAACAGCTTGAAATCACCAGCCAGCAGTGCTAAGCTGTCATAACTCTGTTTCAGTCAGCATGATGCCGACAAGGTGCCGGCTAGGTAAACGATGCAGATCAGAAGTTGTGGGTCATGGCATTTAAGGTTTGGAGAAATCGTGATTTGCTGTTAATATTCCTAAAATGGGATTTTCCTACCTAAGTGCAGCCTTTTCTGCTTGCACACACTGTTTAAAATCTGCTAGTAGCCACTGGCTGTTGGTATGGTATTCTCATTAAGGGAGCTCCCAGGCCTAGCATCATAGAATCTGTACTCACCAACACTTTACCACAGTGGGCCTAGGATGCTGCAATAGGGGCACCATAAACCAATACATTGCGGCACAAATGAACATGAGACCACACGCAAACTGATTGTCTCTACTGGAAGCTGGGATCAAGCTAGGTGTATTTATTGACTGCCTGATGGTAACCAGTTTAAAGGACAACCCTTCTCACTTATGTTTTCCTTTTTATTCCTGTGGCACAGTACTAGCGGCATCATAATACCCTTTAATCCATTAGAGACTCTGATTTCACCCCACCATTCCAGGATATAACATCCCTGAATCCTCCCAAAGTTAGTGTTGTCAGGTATATCTCTGACCTGATGGCATAAATATTTACAATAGTCTGTGGATCTAGTCCAAATACATTCACATTTTACAACAGTCCCTAATAGCCATATGGGGTCTCTGGAGCCCTGGCACTCTCAAGACAATTTGTTCATGGCATGTTTCCAGGTAGGGTGTGTATTATCCTGGGGCAAATCCATGCCTGCACCTGTCTCCTTCTACCCACCTAGGACAATATTATGTTAAAGCATGTCAGCAGTATGAAAGTACTGCTAAAGCTGATAGTGGATCCGCCACACCTGCCTACCTGACTCCGACAGTGTACGGATAGCCTTAATTGTCCAAAGAAACAGGCTGCTTTGCCTGGCCCTCGCACAGGGACTTATCAACCCCAACTCTTGCAGGGCTGCTCCTCTGGACACCCATTCATTTGGTTACCTGCTGGGGAAATACTACTGTACCTAGGTTTTACTGCTTTTCTTTAGCATTTCTACTGCAAGGCTTACTTACAGATGACAGAAACACCTGACAATGCCCCTTGGGCTGCTCCCTTACACTCCACCACCTCCACCCGCACCTTGCAACCCTTAGTGCTCAATTAACAGCCCACTACTGGGGACCCCACCCTCTCTAGCCTTCCCTAATACCCAGAGAAGGTGTATTCTCTTCACTCCTGTTTCCCACACCTTGTTATTATAGCTGTAAATTTCAAAATTAGATTACACTGTATAAGCTGATGCAATGTTTAAACTGTAACTAAGTTCTCTGCAAACCTATTGTAACCAATTTGTACTGTCCTAACCAGTTGTCTGTATATGTTTGCCTGACCAACTTGGAACCTTTGAAAACGAGTCCTTGACTCAAAGGTATTAATCCTAAACTGAAATAAATAAATAAAATATATGTCAAGCGTGAACTATTGCTCCATTCAAAACTTGAGTTCTTTTTGGTTGCTTTTGGTGGAAGTGGATATGTAGGGATCCCAGTGACCACCCTTGAGTGGTGGCTCTCCTATTCCCTGTGGTGCTATTTTGTTCTTATTCACAATGGTGTCCTCAAGGGCCTCCTGTGTGATCAGTCTTCCTGGTGCCAGCTGATGGAACTCCAGAGACCTTAACAGGGACCAGTACCACATGGACCCAGAGACCGTGCCACTCATCCCTGGGCCTACAGGCCCCTGCTTGGTCACAGTTGGAGGCTGGACTCTTTCTGCCTTTCTCCCTCCTGCAAGCCCCAATACCCACTCCTTCCTGCTTGCCTCCCTTTCTTATACAGTTTTGGGAGAAGGCAGAATTATGAATATTTATGACAGAGATGTTCCTCTTCTAGCTGAGCCAGGATATCCTGTACACAAGCATTCTGTCACCTTGTCTCCAAGCAAGAAGGACCTCTCTAGAGGACAACTCTCAGGGCCAAACTTAACCCTTTGAGAGTCCTCTAGCAACTGGCATCAAGCTGACTGAAGAGAGACACTAGTTGCATCATATGCATGTAACAACTAGGTGGCACTTTCCCAAGGGATCCTATGCCTGCCTGGGTGACTAAGCGCAGGTTGAGGGGCCTGAGTTCTGTGAATGGGTGCCTCCACCTAGAAGGTTGGTTTAAGGGTAGCATAACTACTCTGGGTACAGCTCTCCGGGACACTGATACCCTCCTCTAACCTCTCTAGTGGCCTATACTGGTCAGCAATTAGACAGTTACAATGAACACCAGAATGCAATGGTATACCCACACTTGGCACACTTACCACCAGAGCTGGATCAGCTGCACTGGCCCTGGAGACCCCTGAAAAACAAGGCCTGCAATGGAGAAAGGCAATATCAACACAGTATCCCCACCACAAAGGTACACAAAGCCAGTGTAGATGCAAGATTTAGATCTGATGTATTGGGGATGAGAACAAGGGAGGGCAGTAATCTGGTGTTCGATTCTGGATCTGATTTAATCAGGCTAAGCATGCATGCCTCTAAGAGTCCCTCTAACACAGTCACACACACTCTGGGTACCCAGTTGGTCTGCAGGCTAGCTCTGAAGCATTGCCCAGGTAGGCCGACATTGCAGCTGTTGTTGGGGCCCTTAGGAAGAAAGAAAACACAACATGCACTTTAGCCCTTAATTTGTATTCGAGCTGGATAGCTCAGTCCAAAATGATTAACAATTAAATCAGGTGACATACTTTGATTTGATCTTTGTTGCAAGGAGCTACCCTGATGTTTACTCACGCTACCCAGATCAGGATGCAGGATGGACAAAATGGAACATCAGGATGAAGTGCTGGTTTGTCAGGAGAAGCAGGGCCCACATGACGCACCATGGTTGATGTGCCCATGCATTGGTGTTGAGCAGGGGCGAATCCCCAGGCGGTTCTCGCCAGGTGTAACTCTGTGGCATGAGCAGCAATCTAGGCCGAGATGGTGAGGCCCAGACCAGGTGAAAACATTTGGATACAGTCTGGTAACTTGCTGGATGCAGCCTCCAGCCAGTGTGACACAATCAGCAATGTGGGGACCAAATCGAGACCCACACTCCACATTCAGCACAATTATAGTAAAGGCAGGTAAATACAACTGTTTGGATGACAGTCCGTTGTAATTAATAGTGTCTGCTAAAACCGTACGCCTAAGTGGTTACTTCAGGTCCTGACAGGCTGATCGCTATGAGGCAAATCTTTGGTCCACACCAGGCAAGGTTCACTTTGTCACAATTCAGGTTCTGATCACAATAACTGCAATTTCAGATAAAGTCCAATTTTAAACTCCAAGCTTCTTCACTCAGGAAGATGGTAGCAGGTAGGCCAGACACAGCCTTCCGCCCAATTCCCCTTGCTACTATGTAGGAGCAGCTGCTCAAATCACTCGAGCTGTTCATTCTCTCAGCTCCAACTACAACTGACTCGCTTGTACCCGATATTCAGGGCACAGCAAAATATTTGGAGAAAAGTCTGAATCAAGATTGCCAAATCTCTCTGAGAGGGAGAGCTGGAGGCAGGCTGGCCAGACTCAATCTTCCCACTGAATTCCCACGCTACCGTGAGGGGCAGCAGCTCGACTGGTTCGAAAGCTCACTGTCCCAGCTCCAACTCATTACTGCCTCACTGCTGCAGGCAGCGGAGCTCTGGGACTTCCCAGTGATCCAAAAATTTGGTTGGTTGATCCATCTGTCTGTCAAAGCAAAAGCTCCCTCCAGGTCCATTTAGGCACCAAACAGTAAAACTACAATTCCTACAGAAATTCAATCCCACAAGACCTCTGGGGACAGTCTCCATTTTAGGGTCACCAAAGGTACTGATTGGTCCAAACTGGCAGTCCAGAACCAAGCTGGTGTTGCAAAACAGAACGTCCATGCTGCAAAGGAAGGCAGGTTAGACAAACTATTGTATCATTACTATTAAAGCAGATAATCAGCAAACAATCATAGATTCTTCTAGGGCTTCCTCTGCACAATTAGCTGGCAGAATGAAGCAGTTGTATTGCAGCCCGGCGGGACTCAAACCTGAAATTACCCAGTCCCTACCCAGATTAATTATAACCCACAAAAATGATGCCTCTTAAAGAGACAGGCACGGAGGCTAATAGGGCACTCACATGCAAGCACTTTTTAAGCGGTTAGAACACAGAACACCAGCCTGGCAGTGGGCATTAGGCAAGCCCAGGAAGACATTTTGGAACCCCCATTTGTGGGGGTTACATGCAGGAAACACAGTCATCTCTTGACTCAGGCCTATTTTTATTATTAGTACAGGTCAGCTTAGAGTCCAGCTATAACATTTTCGTAACTGATTGAACCTGAAGAAACTTAAACTGAAAGAAGCCAAAACAAAGATGATGTTATCATAGGTATCATAGGTATCCAGAGTAGAAGACTGAAGTCCATAATACTCGCCATTTGTCTATATTCCCTGATTTATTTTACCAATAACCCTTTATGTTACTGGTAATTATCTGTCCAATCTATGCTTAAATTCCTCAGATGTCTTGCTTGTTACTACTTCTACAGGTAGGCTGCTCCAAATTTTTTGTACTCTTACTGAAAACAGTTCTTCCTTTTGTTAACTCGGTATCCCTTGCCTGTGAATTGCAGGTGGTGTCCTCTCATGTTGTAGTTATGTGTTTTAACATCAAGGCCCAACTGGTTCCATAGTGATTTGTTAGATAATGCCTTAAAGACTAATCACATGTCCCTCTTAATCTTTGATACTCCAAGGAGTCGGCTCAGCTCTATCAGTCTGTCCTCATATTCCAGTTCTTTAATATTTCTGACAATTTTTGTTGCCCTTTTCTGGACTCTTTCTAGTGCCTTTCTTTCAGTCTTAACCCTGGAGCCCAGAACTGAGTGCAATATTCCATGTGGGCCTCACCAGGTAGCTATACAAGGGCACCACAACCTCCCTGTCTCTGCTGCTGATGTGTCTCCTGATACAGTTGAGTAAGCCACTAGCCTTTTTGATGACTAAGTTGCATGCAATTTGCAGCTTAAGTCATTTGTTATTCTGACCCCAAGTCCCTTCCATCCTTAACTTCTCTCAGGGTTATACCATTCAGTTGATATGTAAATTTGTAATTATTGGTCCCAAAGTGCATCACACAGCACTTATCTGTATTGAATGATAGTTTGTGAGTTTTGCCCAGGCCTCCACATCTCTCAAGGCTGATTGAGTATGTCCCTATTTAAGGTATTATCTACTATGTAGCCCAGTCTAGTGTCATCTGCAAATTTAGATACGCAGGCTTCATTACTGGGTTTCATAGAGAAATATATATATATTGAACAAACAGGGCCCCAGTACAGAACCCTGTGGGACCCCACTTGTCATGTCTGTCCAGTCAGAATATGCTCCCCTAATGCACACTCTTTGCTTCCTGTTAGATAGCTATGATGCTATCCACTTAGTGATGTTACCCTCAATGTTATAGTAAATTACTGCATTGACTAGTTCACCATGTGGGATTTTGTCGAAAGCCTTGGAGAGGTCTAGGAAGATGACATCCAGCGATTTCCCTTCATCCAGAGCACTGCTAACCCTATTGTAAAACTCCAGAAGATTAGTCTGGTAAGATTCATCCTTAATGAAGCAATGCTGTCTATGGTCGATGTTTCCTTTTGACTGCATAGCTAGCACAATCTGGTCCTTGATGATCCCTCAGTATCTTGCCTAGAACGGCTGTCAAACTAATGGGCCTGTAGTTCGCACCTCATGCCTTGACCCTTTCTTGTGGATAGGCACTGTCTCTGCCTGCTTCCATACCTCTACCACTTCGCCTGATTCTAAGGATCTATTAAATATAGCTGTTAGCAGCCCAGAAATCTCATGTGCTATTTCCTTAATCACCTGATGATGCAAACCATAGGGTCTCTACTCTTTATTTGGGTTAATTTTTATAATCTCTCTTTAACGTTTTGTGGTTTGTAATAGGACAAAAGTCTCCCCTAGATTTATCATTAAAAACTGCAGTGAAGTATGTGTTAAAATGCTCAGCCATTTTGCTATCTTCAGTGACAGTTGTGTCATCTGCCTGTTTTAATGGTCCAATAGAATTTGCTCCATCTCTCTTGTTATTTATGTATGAGAAAAAGGATTTGTAGTTATCCTTTACTCTGCTTGCCAATTTGAGTTCATGATTTTGTTTGGCCTTTAACATTTTTTTGGTTATTTTCAATGTTTGATGATATAAGTCCCAGCTAGTTTGGTGCCCTCTTTCTTAGTCCTTGTATGCCTTATATTTTTTATTTATGCTTCTTTGGCTGAGGCTGTCATCCATATTGGTAAAGGTTTTGGTTTATTATATTTTTTCCTGCAGGAACATACTTCTTAACTAAGGAAGTAACCATGTTTTCAAACATATCCCACATTTGTTTCAGATTCTGATCTCTGAAGTCTGCCTCCCATTCCCATTTTTCTAGGTCTTTCCACATACTGCAGAAGTCAGCCTTAGGATAGTTGTAAATGATGGTGTTCCTTTTGTTTTTCCAGCTCCTTGATAGTGAATAAAGAGCATGTTATGATCACTAGATCCAAGTGGAGCTAACACTGTGCACTCAAAAATAGTTTCACTCATGTTGCTTAGGACCAGGTCCAGGATGTGGTTCCCCTTGTAGTCTCATCTACATACTGTTATAACCCAGTTACTGTATGTTAAAGATTTCCAAATATCATAATTGGTAGCTGTCTTTGCCCTGTTTTAACCCAGTCAATGCCTGGTAGGTTTAAGTCTCCCAGAAGTAAGCAATTATTTCCTGCCAGAGTGTGTCCAGGTTACTTATGAGCACTGTATATTCAGCATATGAATAGGATGGTGGTCTACATATAACCCTGATGTAAATTTTGGGCCCTTGCTTAGGAGTGAGTTTTATCCATACTAACTCTGAGTCACCCCAATTAGTAGTGTCGACCTGTTCAGATGTGATTTTGTTGCTTATGTATAGGGCAACGCCTCCCTGGCCCCAGATCTACTTCTAGAATATAAGGTATATCCTGAATTTGCTTGTCCCATCTATCATCCCGTGCTCCACCATGTTTTGGTGATAGCATTTATCTGAACATCATTTTATCCTGGTGTGCCTGAGTTCACCAAATTTGTGAACCATACTCCTAGCATTGAGTGACAGGCAATTCCGAGTTTTGATATCCTTGCTATTTGTAGCTCAGTCCATTTGGGGGTCCCAGGATCTGTGTTAATAGCCTGACCATGTACAAGTCAAAGATGACCTGTGTATCACCTGTCATAATGGACTTCTCTTCTCTTTCTAATGTTAAAACATTCAAATATTTGGGCATACTTCTAGACTCTAACCTTAGTCTTGTCCCTCACTTTGAGTGGATTGATAAAAGATCAACCAAAAGCTAAACTTCCTATGTCGAAATATGAAATCTCTAACATTTGAGGCCTGACAGATTATGCTAAACACATGTTGCTGCTAATGCAAGACTATGGATCTGCTAAATGTCCATGAAAAGCTCTTTCAAATGAGGTATTGGGCTCAACTGCAGCTGGAAGCAATCCAGAGAATAGATGACTGAGTCTGTTCAATATTATGCCTATTGCATCCATTTTAAAACATTATGATGTCACTGAGGATCAGTCTATGCCTATCTACATTGAGTCAAGCACAGCTTGTTCCTTGATGACATCAGTGTTCTAAAAATGGCTGCAGTGCAGTCTTGATATTGAACAGACTCAGCCATCTATATCTGGAGTGCTTCCATCTACAGGTGGGCCCAGTATCTAATTTGAAAGAGCCTTCACTGGTTTTCAAACTTTGTCAGCCGCTGTACATGAATGTCTTCCTTTAATCTGGCAGTATTTGGATCAGGGGGCAGAGTGGTGGATGTGGGCTACCTGGATTTCAGTAAGGCCTTCACCACCATTCCATACAGAAGACTGGTGAGCAAACTGGGCAGCCTAGGACTAGGAGTGGGTCTAAAAGTAATAAAATGGGTAAGAAGTTGGCTAAACAACAGGACTCAGAGAGGTAGTAAATGGTGTTCACTCTGAAGAAGGCAAGGTGACCAGTGGGGTGCCACAAGCACAGGGGTCAGTACTAGGCCTGGTCCTCATCAATGTCTTCATTAGCGACATTGCAGGAGGGCTGGATGAGAAAGTTTGCATGTTCATGGATGACACAAAATCTGCAACGCAGTTGGCACATGGGGGGGATGAGGGACAATCTGAAAATCTGAAAGACTGGTCAAGGGTTTGGCAACTGGGTTTTAATGCAGAAAAGTGCAAAATCATGTACTTGGGGTGCAGAAACTCAGGAGAAATGTATCAATTGGGCAAGGATGTATTGGCAACCACAAACAGGAAAGGGACCGGGGTAATCATTTCTGATTGCCTGAAGGTAGCAAAGTAGTGTGATGAGGCAGTGAGGAAAGCTAGCAGGATGATTGGATGCATAGAGAGAGGTATCACCAGCAGAAAGAGGGAAGTAGTCTTACCCTGAATAGATCAATGGTGAGGCCTCACCTCAAGTACTATGTCCAGTTCTGGAGGCCCCATCTCTGGAAGGACATAGATAGGGTGAAGGTAGTACAGAAGAGACAACCAAAATGGTGCAGGGCCTGCATCAAAAGACGTACGAGAAAAGACTCAAGGAATTAAATATGTACTCTAGAGGAAAGAAGGGAAAAAGGGACATGATAGAAATGTTCAAATACCTCATAGGTATTAACAAGGTACATGATGGCAGCATTTTAGAAAGAAAAGATGCTCAAGGACAAGGGGTCACGCTATGAAGCTGGAGTCATCAGGCATGACTGAAAAGATGTGGGAACAGATCCCTCCCGTTAAAAATAAAAGAGAAATGAATCTAGAGGGCTACAGGCCATCTGTTTTCTTGCCTTGTAATCTGGCCACCAATGTGTTAATGTGAAGAAGGTTGTCATCCATTTTGGGGAGTGGTTAGTGTAGTAACAAAGAATGTAGAGTAGGAAGTGTAACCAGAAGAGTAGCCAGAAATCTAGTTTCGAACACACTCTCATTCTGTCTAGAGGAGGAAAGTATGTGTTAGGTGTGTCTGTGTGCAGCAGGGTCTCAGAGTTAATCAAAATCTATTGCAAAACTTGAGAGATTACTCAAAATCCTGCCTAGCAATAATTAAGTTTAATGCAGAAGGTAATAGGAAAATAGTACATTTAGTGGCTGTTTATTGAGGTTGTGGGACAATATAAACAAAGACATTTGTTACTGTGAGTATTCCATTGAAATGAACAGTTAAAATCTCTATTGCTCCTTCTCATTTCTATACTTACCACAAAATCTGCATCCCCACTTCCAAAAAATGCACAAAACATGCCCATAAAAGCTTCACGGTATCTGTTATAAGAAAAGGTTCAGTCTGTTATAAGCAGAGTAAAATGTGTTTAAATTTCATATTGTTTGATAAATCTGTTTTTTGCCCATGATATTTGATTGCCTGGTATGAGGTCCATAAAGTACCAAATGCATAAAAGCTTGAAAAAAAATACTGAGGGTTGATTTTTAAGGATTGTGGCACCTGTTTGTTACAATTGTGCTACTTGTGCCAAAACTGTTAGACCACAAAGAAAAGTCGATAACATTTTGGCACACATGCTCATGTTGCACTTCAAAATTACTCATTTGTCAAAAACTGGTTAGAAGAGATGGAAAGGGTATGGGAGCAGTGGGATGGGGGAAATTGCACAGTGCTACTGACAAAATGAAGTGCTATTATTACAGGTTCTGCCAGCGATATCTTGCAAGATACTACAGGAACACAATCTAATCCCATGGAAATTATTTCCGTTTGTTACACAGTAATCATAATCAGAGTGCCTCATCTGGGTGGGTGGTACTGTATGCAATAAACAGGATTTGATATTGATATATGCAATTAGCATAATAATAATCTGACTTTTTAAAACTGTCTTACGTTTAAATATGCCCTTCTGTCACTTGAATGTGAGTATAGTATTAATATTGCTGTAGTATAATGATATTTGTGCAGTAGCAGTATACCAAATTACTTATTTCTGGCAATATAGCACATGCACAATTAGCATACCAATACAGTGCAGATGTATTCTCAGTACATCAGTACATTCAAATTATATCAGTATGATATATGGTTGGCCTGTCTCCTGGCTTAACGTTAAGTAAGGAATAGGCCATGACACAAGTACTGGAACTCACTCCTTCCAATAGCATACGTATGAGTTGCAGTGTTCGATGTTTAACCTCATTCAAAATGGCCACCTTGAGCTGATTGAATTTGGCATGTTCCAAGAGCATATGAACACAAGGTCAAAGACCAAGTGGCTTTATGATCCTGGGAAGTGCTTTAAACTACAGCCTGGAGTGGTTTATTCCACTTATAAAAGGCTATTTTAGGCTGTAGAAAAATACAGTGGCCAGATATTCAAAAGGGTTGCACATGGCACAACAGTGTTGCTCCATGCGCAACCCTGCCTTGGCGGAGATATTCAAAAGGAAAGAGTGCAGCAGCACAAATCCCATGCTTTAAAGGGTGCATCAGTAATGTATGCAGGCACAGGTGGGGGGCGTGCCCATGCACACTCTGCACAGCCCGATATTCAGCCCAGGATGTGCAGAGCCATGCATGCACAACCTACCTGCGCCAACACAAAGATACGCCAAAAAAGGGAACACTGATGGCCACCCACAGGTGAGCTGTCACGCATACAGGCGCAACACGGCAGTTGCTACCTGTGGTGGCCACCCGAAGTTCCAGCTGCACCTGGTGGCACCACCCATGCCCGATTTTTTTGTAAAAAAAACATGAATTCCAACATCCCTGGTGGTCCAGTGGACCGCTATCAGCCCAATCGCGGGCATTTAAAACAGAATGAAATGTCCCTCCAATGTCCCTGGTGGTCCAGTGGACGCTTTCTGCCGATCGCGGACATTTGTAATAAAAGAAATGTCCTCAATCTCCCTGGTGGTCAGTGGACCCCTGTCTGCCACGATCGCGGGCATTTGTAATAAAGAGAAATGTCCCTCAGTATCCCTGGTGGTCCAGTGGACCCCTGTCTGCCCGATTATGGCATCTGTAAAAAAATAGATATAAGTCCTATATCCCTGGTGGTCTAGGGATACCCTCCCCACCCACCCACTGAGCCCCACCGCCTCGCTTCCTCCCGGTCAGCCGGCGGGCGGCAGCATCCACCCGCCTGCCGCCCTGCCACCCGCCGACTGACACCTCAGAAGGGCTGCACCCATTGGTTCACAGCATGAGCCAATGGGCGCAGCCCCACCGTACTACACATTCCAGATATGTGACATATCCACTGGACCACCAGGAGATTGAGGACATTTCATTCTATTTTACAAATGCCCGCGATCGGCAGATAGCAGTCCACTGGACCACCAGGAGATTGGGAATATTTCTTTAGATACAGATGCTGGCGATCAGGCTGCAGGGCATCGGTCCCCGACAGCTGCTGCCTGGCAGGGTTGCAGGCTTCAATCGCGGGATCGGCGCATATCTGCATGAAATGAGCCATAATGACATGCGAATGGCCCCACGCGCTCTTGCATACATTATGGCCTCATTTGCATGTCAAGTTTTTTATATCGCGGTTGTGGTGCACGGCACACTGGAACTTGTGCTAGTGCATCTCCATGCTCCTCCTGGCCCTTGCTGGCGCAGTGCCACTGCACCATGCACACAGGGGTGGCTGAGGGTGCAATATTCAAAGCTGCTGAGCCATGATGCAGCTCCGTTGAATATCGCCCAGTCCACACCCCTGCACAGTAAAGTTGCGCTTGTGCCCAAGCTTGCGCCACAGCCTGGCCTAGTTTGAATATCTGGGCCTGTATACATAAACATGATTATTTGGATACAATCAAGGAAGTAATTTTATTTCTAAGGAACTGAATGCATTAAATCCTCCCTTTAACAGAACTGTGATGGATTCTGTTTTTATTGCTGCTGATTGCAAGCTAAACCCAACTGTGTGCAGTCAGGCTGCATTTGGATGCAACACTAAATTTTTAAAAACATACTTTGTTTCAAGGAATTGTATTTGTATGCATGTTCAGTACCCTTACCCCAAAATTTCCACTGTATGAATGAATGGCTAAGTAAATCTGACTGTCAAGGCAGAAGGGCTGTTAGTAGCGTCTCCACAGATATGGGATGTGAGGATTCTGGGACTAGTAGTTTGCTCATAGTTCTGAGGAACTACAACGGTAGCTGCAGTTTTAGTTCAGGCACAAATGTACCAGGTATTAACTTGTAGCAAAGCAGAATTGACAGCAAGGCTGTAAAGCAGCTGGCTGCCATGGATATTTTAAGTATTTAAATACTGTAGTCCAATTAGCACAGCAGCACACTAAGTGGTTGCACTCCTGGGTGTACCACATTAGAAGCACAGCCCTTACAAGCAGAGCCGGTTGCCAAGGTGCATGTGGACATAATGCTAAACTTTAAAAACATACTTTGTTTCAAGAAATTGTATTTGTATGCATGCTTAGTACCCTTGCCCCAAAATTCCCACTGTATGAATGAAAGGCCAAGTGCATTTTCGACTGTCAAGCAGAAGGGCTGTTGGTAGCATCTCCATATATATGGGACACGAGGATTGTGGGACTAGTAGTTCCCTCATAGTTCTCAGGATCTACAACAGTAGCTGCGATTTTAGTTTAGGCATGAAACATGCCTAGTATTAACTTGTGGCAGAAGCAGAATTGGCTGCAGAGGCTCTAAAATGGCTTGCTGCCAAAGAAATGTTCAATGTTTTAAAATACTGTAGTTCAGTTAGCACAGCAGTGCACTAGAGGGTTGCACTTCTGGGTGCGCCCATTAAAGCATGTCCCTTTGGAGGCAATGTGTGTAGAGACAAGAATGTCTGCTGTGTCAGCCAGGACAGCATCTGACAATCTTTAAATAATTATGTGCCATGCAGGGCCTCCACTAGGAGTTAACAATCGCCAATCCATTCTATTCAACATAAACACACTCAAACAGAAAAAGAGAGCATTACTGAAATGTTCTTGTGTTCGAAGGCAGATTTAAAAGTATAAATAGAGAACTTAATAAGATGTAAGTTGGAACAAGATCCTTCAGAAGAAAGGAACTAATGAAATGCTGGAGGAGTTCTTAAACAACTTCTTGGAAACCAGTAACAAATACATTACCAAAATAAAAAGTATAGTAATAGAGGGAGAAGACCAAAAGGGCTGACAAGCAAAGTGAAAAAATTAATCAATAAAAATAACAGAGCCTACAAAAAATATTTAAAAATAAAGAAACTGCATTATGGATGCAATATAAAGTTTTATTAAAGAAAGAAATCTAGAAACACAATAAAAATGGCAAAACATCCATGAAGTTTAACCTGGCAAGAAACGCAATAAATCGATTAGCCAAGGCTTTTTTCAGCTACATAAATTCACAAAAATTGAAAGACAAACAACTGGCCCAGTCTCAGATGGAAATCACTCAGTCACATACCCTTTGTAAATGGCCAATATTTTCAATAAAAAAGATATACGAGCACAAACAAAACAATATCACAGGTTAAAATTTCCAGTTTCCCAAATATCAGTCTCAGAAGAAACAATCATGGGATTCTTAGAAAATTTAAACCTGAATGGGCACCAGGTCCTGATAACATCATGGGAAAATACTTAAAATTACATCCTAAAGTATAATTACCCCATTAAAATCACCTTTCAAGGGGAGGAGGGAGGAGAATAGATCTTTAATGTTGTCATACTAATGCTGTATACTTCATGTACACTGTGGATCTATTTTCTGTATTGTATTGTAAAATCTTTAATAAACTTTGAATTGAAAAACAAAATCACCTTTGAAGCCTCAAATTCCGTGGATTGGAAAAGAGCAAATGTCACACCGTATATTCAAACAAGCATTTGTCAATGCCGAATGTTGTCTTGCTGGCATTGGCATTGGTAGTGCAGGAGTTAGATGTATAATAGGAATGGCAGTGAAGTATGCAACTGACGCCAACCACACCCAACCGGAAGAGACTGACAGGAGTTGAGGTGCCTTTGGGTAGTCAGCCATAGCGCTCATACCATTTCATCTCACCCTACCCTGCAGACTCGATGTATTGCTGTTGTGCCTTGGGGTCACTGGGCCTTACGCCACCCTATCCCATAAGGAAATACATTGAGATGTGTGTAGTATAGAGAATGGGGTGAACTTTAGGTCAAGAGTCCAAGGCACACTTTTGATGCCTGTCACTGGCTGCAGGATGGGGTGGAATAGTGTGAGTATTACAGACAACACTCCAAAGTCACACCCTGACTCCTGTCATTCTTTACAGGGTGGGATGAATGCGGTTAGAAACCCTAATGCCCCAGGGCGTTGTTAGTATTAGCACTCCAAATTTTCAACATGAGCTTTTGTGACCCCACCTCATGAAAGCAATTGGGACCTCTGCTCATGAACAGTGGCAATGTGATTTTGTTAATCTGTCCTAAACGTTGATTTCCCACAGTGAACGCAACATTCTGTGCCAGATGTGCAAAACACATTTCAGGCAGGATGTGAAAAAATGACAGCTGTATTGTTCATAAGGAGGTGTGAAAAATGGCAATGTTGAAAATCTGGAGGAAAATATTAAAAATCCTTGAAGTTATGAGCATGCTGGAAACTGCACAATGCACGCTTGTAACACAGTATTTTTTGGAATTATTTCATAAATTTGCAACATAGGCTTTTTGAGAACCCACCTCATAAACAGTGACACTGTTACTTCATTAATTGGTCCTGAAAGGTATTCTGCACAGTGACTGCGAAATCTCCTTTTGGGACCGAATAACTAAAATGACAGTGACTGATTTCATGATGTGGGGTCCCAAGAACCCATGTTGAAAATTTGGAGCCAAAACTAAAAAATGGCCGGCATTTCTTCAGTTCATGGTCAGCTCTGAAGACTGTAGACGCGTGATCCCGCTCCAGCGAAGATCGTGGCTTTGGACCTCCAGAGATAAGTATGGGGTGAGGGGAGGGGAGGTGGGGTGCACAGAGGAGGGTGCGGGTTGGGGAGGGGCACCGGACTCAGCGACATACCGTTTTCTTTTTTCAGGAGCAGGACATCGAGGAAGGTTTTCTTTATTTACAGGTGACATAAAACAACTGTTGGGCACACTGGGGTGGGCTCCCGAGTGTGCCCCCATGACTTGGGAGAGTTATGTTGGCCACACTGGGTGACCCAGTGTAGCACACAATGAGGGTGAGGGCAGGAACATGCCGATGCGGTTGGCTTTGGAACACACTGAGCACACTGGGGTGGGCTCCCAGTGTGCCACACAATCTTGGGGGTATAAACATGCCAACAGGGATTGGGCACCTCCAAAATTGGCTTTAAGGATTGTGAGAGGCGGAGGTGACAGCCCGCCATGTTTATCGAAATGTTTCAGTAGGAAAGGCATGCCCTGCAATAACTGGGCGCCCCTCATTGCGGTGGTGAATTTCTTTCAAGTTGGTGGCACACTTCTCAACTGCTGTCATAGACAGCATGCTTATTCATTGGTGCCACAGAGACAAGCCCAAAAGCCATGCAGCATTGGCCACAACACTGCTGCACCTCCACAACCTGCTACTCCAGCAAGCTGTTACAAAATGTTGCTTGCGCTAGTGCACGCAAGACAACATAAAAAGGAAATAAATCAGACCCCAACATTTACAGACCCATTAGCTTAACCTTCATCCCTGTGAAAATCCTTGAAGGCATAATTAAAAATAAGATCAGTGATAACATAAATTTGAATTTAGATCAACATGGTTTTACGCCACGTAAATTCTGTATAACCAACCAGCTGTATTTCTATAAGAAAACAAGTGACAGACTAGATAAAGGGATGCCTTGTGACATATCTTATCTCAGTTTCTCCAAGGCCTTTGACCTGTGCCACATTTGGGCCATAATACATAAGATCTGTGCTGCAATAGATCATAAGCACAGGAGGTGGCTCTGACTCTCTTGAGAGCCCTCCTCTAACAGCAACTAAAGAGCTGAACTTGGGGACTCCAGAGAGTGGCACCAGAACTCTGCAGCAGGGCTAGTGGGAGAACCAATCTGTGCCTACAAACACCCCTGGCCTGAAAAGTCGACCAGTCAGGTGATACTATCCTAGTGTGCCTCAAACACTACTAGCTACATAAGGACTAGGCTCCAAGCTGCCCCCCATGCTGCAGCCCCCACACTAAGAACCCTGAAACAAGGACAGCACAGAGGAGTCTGCCCACCAGAGTCAACCCAACAAGGCAGCCAGCAGCTGGACACTTTCTATTCAGCAGGTAGGCAGGGAAGCAGAAAAGGAGCAAATTAGGTGACAGATCGTAGAAGGAGGAGGCAGGGTAGGGGTAAGAAAGGGCTTAAAGCAAGTAAAAGTTGGTATGAGGAGAAACTCCTATCTAGGGTAAGGGTAAATTAAGGGTTTAAGTAAATAAAAATGTGGGACTAGGAAACATTTCATCTAGTGTGAGGAAAAAGGGTTTACAATAAGCAAACCAGAAACAGGCAAGGTAAGCAATAGATAGGCTGGGAGTGGTGCAGTGTAATGGCTGTGGGGCGGCAGTCTTCAGGGAGACTTTCTGGAGACTGTGGTGCTGCCCCATCTGCATGCATCTTTCTGGGCTGAAGGAGGAGGTTGTTGACTCCAGGCTGAGTTGGTTAGATTTTGGGAGGTCTGCTCCTACCAGAGACCACAAGTCCACCACCGCTGCCTCAGAGGTTGCCAGGGAGGAGGAGCGACTGGACCTCGTGGGCTCAGGAAGGGTGAGGGTGGTGGTGGGTCAGAGAAACATCCCCAGATGGTACTATTAGGCAACTCATACTCTGCTTTGGCAGGGTGGGACTGTCCCATGGAGGCACCCGCAGTAGTAACCAGGGCGATGTGAGGGTTCTCCATGGGGAGACCTAAAGGAGGATGGCAGAGGACCCCAGAGGAGGAGGAAGCAACTCCTGGTGGGGACTCCATTGTTAGGAGGATAGATTTGGAGACAGGGAGGGAGGTGGAGAGGGAGGTTAAGCTCTTACCCTGCACCATGGCTTAGAGGAATGTGGGAGCAGATCCTGAGGGATCATGAGGGCAGCAGGACAGGAGGGAGAGATGGATGTCATTGACCACCAGGGCATGAATAACCTGGCTAGGGACAAGGCTAGGAGAGTGCAGGAGGAGTTCAGGGAGTTGGTGAGGGGTCTTAAGCAGGTAGCCTGCTCAGTGGCTTTCTCTGAGGTGTTACCTGTCTATTGACATGGGCAGGATAGGGTACTCCTACAGGAGCTTCAACCAATGGTTGAAGCAGTGATGTAGAGAGGAGGGCTTTGGCTACATTGGGGTTGGGGTCCCACCTGGAGGATGGAGGCCTATATGGGGATGGCCTGCATCCATCCAGGATGGAAACCCCAGTTCTCAGTGAATGGTTTAAATGCTACATTGGCAAGCATTTAAACTAGCCAGGAGGGTGGCAGAAGGAACCAGAGACATAAACTGCCCACCCGCCAAGCTAAAGTAGTCAATAGGAAATCCACCACCACCACTTGAGAGGGAAGGAGATCTCAAGGGTGCCTCATAGCAGGAAAAGTGATATTGAAGAAATGAAGAGGGAAGGGAATGAAGGCGGGGGGTAAGGAGAGCAGACAACAGGGTTGACAAGAAGGGTGGTACAAGAATTTGAAAGGCCATGTGCTCAATGCTCATAGTCTGGGAAATAAGATCCCAGACCTTGTGGCCACTATGACAGAGGCTGATCTGAACATTGTTGCGATTAATGGTGCAATGAGCACCATGACTGAGGATACAACCATAAAAGGATATACTCTGTTCAGAAAGGACAGGCGCATAAGAAAGGAGGAGGCGTGGTTCTTTACGTAACAGACAGCATAAAAGCAACATAGGCACATGAAGTACAGGGGAGGGGCAGAGGCACTGTGGGTTACCCTAGAGACAGGAATGGAACTGCTATTCACACTGGCATGATCTACAGACCTCAAGCACGGGGAGGAGATGGATAAGGTACTGGTGGAAAGCCATCTAAAAGATGGCAACTAAGGGAGGTGCTGCTTACTGACTTCAGTCTACAGGATGTGGATTGGAGCATTCCAGCTGCAGTTTCAACTAGGAGCAAGGACATCCTGGACTCTCACAGGAGGCAACTAGTTAGACAGCCCACTCGTGAGGGAGCAATATTGGACCTGGTACTCACCAACAGGGACAGCACTGCAGACATCACAGTGGGTGACCACCTGGGGACCAGTAAGTACTGCACGTGTGGTTCAATAAAACTACTGAGCCAGAATCAAACCACACTAAGGCGAAGGTACTGGACCTCAGGAGGTCAACTTTACAGAAATGGGGAGTGCCTCAGGAATGCCCTGATGGGGAGGGACTTGGGTCAAGTGGAGGAATAGTGGGCAAAACTAAAAGGGGCCATAGGAAGGCAACAAACCTCTGCATCAGGCAATAAGCAAAACCAAGATGAAAAACATGCCAATGGTTTTCAAAAGAGGTGGCTGCAAGGTAAAGGCAAAGTTAGCATTCAGGAGGTATAAGAAACGTAGAGGGAGGAGGATAGGGAGGTGTACAACTAGAAGCAGAGGGAGGCAAGGAATGCAGTCAGGAGCACAGAGGCATAAATGGATGGGAAAATAGCCCAGGCAGTAAAGAAAGGGACAAGACATTTCACAGGTGTGTAGCGAAAGGAGAAAGACCAGCGGATGGATTGTAAGGCTAAGGAGAGAAAAGGGTAGTGTGTGAAGGGGACCAAGAAAAGCAGATATCCTGAACACATATTTTTCAGTGTTCATGGAGGAAGGGAAGGCGAGTGACTGCAGATAAGAGACAGGAGCATCAAAGGAAGGATATGAACACTAGTCCATTTAAAGAGGAGAGAGCTCTAGAGGAACTCGCAAATCTGTAAGTGGACAAGGCAATGGAGCCTGACAGGATACATCCAAGGACATTGAAGGACCTCAGGGCGGTACTGGCTGCACCTCTGACAGCTCTGTTCAGCCACTCAATAGAGAGTGGTCCCGGAGGACTGGAGGAGAGCAATGTAGTCCCACTTCACAAAAGTGGTAGCAGGGTGGAAGCTGGCAATTGCAGGCCAGTCAGCTTGATTTTGGTGGTGGGGAAAATAATGGAATCATTGCTGAAGTAAAGGTTGTGGAATTTCTTTCAACCAGCAGCTTACAGGATCGAGGCAGCATGGATTCACTGGGAGGTCATGTCAAACAAATCTGATAGATTTCTTTGACTGGGTGACCAGGAGGTAGATCAGGGGAAGGTGAATGTGGCCTACCTAGACTTCAGTAAGGCCTTCAACACTGTTCCACACAGGAGACTTATAAACAAGCTGGGCAGCCTGGGAATGGACCCAAATGTGGTAAACTGGGTAAGGAATTGGTTGGGGATAGGTGACAGAGAGTGGTGGTAAACAGAGTTCATTCAGAGGAAGAAAGGGTGACCAGTGGGGTGCCACAAGGATCAGTACTGGGACCAGTCCTATTTAATGTCTTTATAAGCAACATTGCAGTGGGGCTTGAATGGAAGGTATGCCTTTTATGAGATGACATTAAATTCTGCAATGGGGTAGACACTCTGGGGAGGTGGAAAAACCAATAGGGATCTAAGAAAGTTTGAAGAATGCTCAAGAGTGTGGCAACTAAGTTTCAATGCGAAGAAGTGTAAAATTATACACTTGGGGCACAAAACCAGGGATGGAATACAAGATGGAGGGAGTGGTACTGACAGCCACCAAACAGGAAAGAGACCTGGGGTAATCATATCTGATTACCTAAAGGTGGCCAAACAATGTGACAAGGCAGTGGGAAGAGCTAGTCGGATCCTAGGATGCCTAGGAGGGTATCACCAGCAGAAGGAGGAGGTGGTTATACTGCTATATAAATCATTGGTGAGACTAATCTAGAGCACTGTCTCCAGTTCTGGAGACTCATGCCTGTGGAAGGCAAAGACAGGGTAATAGAGATGGTCTAGAGGGAGGGCAATTTAAATGGTGTAGCGTCTGCACCAGAAACTCTGTGAAGACAGATCAAAGGATCTCAATATGTACATCCTGGAAGAAAGGAGGAAAGAGGGATATGATAGACTTTCAAATACTTCACAGGTATATAAAAGGTACTGGAGGGAGCATTTTTCTAAAAGAGAAGGAAAATATCAATAGGAGGCTTATAGACTGGACCTCAAACTGGTTAAAAAATAGATCACAATGTGTGACAACTGGAGGTCTTCTTGTGAAGGTAGCATATCTATTGAGTCCTGCAGTGATCCATGCTGGGGCCTTTACTTTTTAACATCTTTATCTCAGATCTAAGGACATTATGTCATGGTCAACTAAATATTATGACGACACCAAGTTGGGTGGCAAATGTTGCACTATAAATGAACATAAACAAATTCAGGATGATCTAGATAAAATTACAGCATGGGCTTCCACATGGAAGATGCATTTTAACACCAATAAATGCAAGGTTATGCATTTGGGAGTAAGAACAGAATACAACCTTATATCCTATGTGGTACAGCACTAACACAAACTGCTAATGACATATAAACATAGAATCTGTCGGCAGGTAAGGACTTGATTACCCACATAGTCTGCCCTATTTTCCTACCTATAGTGTCACCACAGACCCTACTCAATCTTTGGTCCCACCCACCACCACCGCCACTGAGATCCTTTGTGTCTATCCCATGCATTCTTGAACCCTGTCACTGCTTCCGCTTCCCACCAACATCTCCACTAGTAAGCTGCTCCATGCATCCACCATTCTGTCTGTGAAGAAGTACTCCTCATATTTCCTCTGAGCCCCCCTTCTAACTTCATAGCGTGACCCCTTGTCCTTGAGCATCTTTCTCTGCAAATGCTTCCTTCTGCATCTTGTTTTGCATTATTTTAGGATCTTGGCATTATTGTCACCAAAATATTTGAACAAGCAAGCCAGACCTCAGAAGCCATCACCCATGATAAAAGGGTGTTCTGGAAATAAAAAGAAGTGTAAGATCTATATACAGGGATATAATCTTTCTATCGTACAGGGCGATGTCCATCCTCATCTGGACTATTCAACTCCAGTATGGTATCCGTGACAAACGACAGTAAATATCAAACGTAGAGAAAGTTCAATGAAGGGAAAGGAAAAATAAGCACTATTAAAGATTTGCCATATGAAACCAGACTTGCCCCTGAAACTTAGTGACGCTTGAACAAAGACTTTGAGGGTTACCTACTAAAACTATATCAATTTATGCAAGATCCCTACCCCATTACAGAACTAAACCTAAAGTTTAAACAAATAAACCATTGCACAAGAGGACATCCCCTTCAGCTATTGGTAGAAAATTTCAAAACAGTAAAAGGAAATGTTTTCACACAGTGGGTGAGCAATCCATGGAACTCACTACCACAGGACTTAATCAGTAAAACCAGATCAGAATTCAAAAATGAACTAGATCACGTCCTGATGAATGGGGTATAATTAATTTTACTTTTAAACTGGAACATTATGGCGCCATCCTCTTAACTCCTATCTTTCCTTGATATGAACCTTAGTGTATCAACTCTATGCAAAAGATTATATTTGAGGGGAAGTAGAGAGACACACAGTGGGGGATCTGACTAAAAGCTAAAAGTTTTCTGTGTGAGCTAAAGTTCTATGCAAAAATATTTAATCAAGGGACAGATGGGTGATGATCTGTAAGTCAGCTGCAAATATTGTAGCAGGCTTAATTTGGACTGAACTTAGAAAGGAGATTCAACATCTAACTGTGCACTGATTGTGTCTTAATTCATGGTCACATGATGGCCTTTTCTTCATATGCAGCTTTTGTCCCCATCCACTACACACTCTCTCTTCAGGTCCCCACACTGGCCCCAGCCCCATCTTCCTCTCCCTCCATCAGGTCTGGCAGGGATCCACACTGAAAGATCCAACAATCAAAGGGTACCATAATTCTTGGTGGCAGATGTACATAGAGTTTTTCTGTTTTTCCCTCATCCCTCCCCACCTTATGGCGGTGCATGCAGTCTCTGTCAACCCCGATGACAGCAGCGTGCTCTGGCTGAAACCAACCCTCATGAAAGAGCTAGCTCTCAGTTCACCACGATGGACCACTGCTGCCCTGGATACCAGCCATCTCACTCCCAAACTGGCTTGTGCTTCCCTCTGAGCACTCTCCAGCCTGACCACCTGATTCCAACAAACCCAGGCTCACTACGAAACCTGTTGCCAACTTGAAGCGTGGCATGCTTCCACTGAGACATCAGGTGGCCCCATCAGATAATGGTTTTTAACCAATAAAATTTCTAGTTTCTGTCCTGTCATTTTATTGAAAAAGTTCCTAGCCCTAACAGTTCTAAAATTAGCTCTTTCTAAAGATGATGGATAGCATTTTAGAAGTTGGAACAAACCCATAAGGTATAGTCCCTTTCGGAGCAAAGTTGCCTGACATGCGAAGTGGTATAGTGGAACAGGTGCAGAGACAAGTTTGCACATGCAAAACTGTGCTATCATACCATGGGAGCACAGGCCAATGAAGGAGCAAAGTACATCCAAAGCCCTCCACTGGCATAGGAAGGAAGGACAGCTGCTGAAAAGACATAGGCAGGGCTTACTGAAAGCAGAAGCAAGCAGGTGTTTACACAGGCAAAACTGGTTGCTCCTGGGACTCACAGCCCCGGAGCAGAATCATGATATGAAAATTACCACTTTGCCTGTGAATGGGGCAAAGGGACATTGCATTTTGGGTACCCTCATTACAATAAGAGGAGCAAACATTTGCTGTCCCTAACCTGTGCCAGCTTAGTGTTCCACACTGAAGCTAGCAGTGGTGCTGGTCCAACCAAGGACACAGCACAGGTATGAAACTGTTAACCAGGTGAAGGAAGGGCCACTGCACAAAAAGGATTATTATAGTTTGTGAAATGGGGATCCAGAGAGGAAGGGGGGCCACTGGACACCAGTGAGTATTATATGAAATGGGATCAGATGAGGGGGGCACTGGACACCAGCAGAGTTTTGCTTCCATTGAGAAGTGTTATAGAGCACAGCACCTTCCACCATC
Source organism: Neoceratodus forsteri (assembly GCA_016271365.2). NCBI lineage: Eukaryota > Metazoa > Chordata > Ceratodontiformes > Ceratodontidae > Neoceratodus > Neoceratodus forsteri. Next base: position 925,222,613 of record CM028133.1, on the reverse strand, counting down.
ACCCCATAGGGTGGTTCGGTGATGGTAGCTGTTGCTTTGTGTCCTGTTAAGGTGCTTTTGCTCACAGTAACTAGTCCTGTTCCAGCAAAAGGCTTCCATTATCCCATCAGTGTATATTGTAATGAGATGACATCTCATTACTGTGTGTTGGGGGTGCTCCATGCTGCATTGAAAACCTCATTGCACCAGACAATGTGAGGTTTCATGGGCAGTTTAGTGCATAAATGAAAATGCCTAAGTCTTCAGCAGCCTTGGAGAGGACTGACGTCAGTGCTGGTGCCAACCACCAGGCAGATATTGTGATGTCATGCTTGTGGTTGGCCAGCAACCAATGCCAGCCCCTCCATTCCTCAGTTCTGTTTTTTGCCATTGAGCACACACTATGGGAGTCTCAGTCTCAGTCGTTTATTTGCATCATACTTCCCTGGTTTGTTGCCACCTTAGTTTGAAGCCATTTTTCGTCAGCACTGTGTTGTTTTCGTGCTGTTTATTGTTTTACATTTTAGATCAGCACCAAACTCTTTTCTAAACAATTTTCCATTATTTTTACTGAGTCATCATGCCAGGTCCTGCGGAGTGCAAGGAGGCCAAGAAGAAGAAGAACAGCACCGCCCATATGTCAGTGCTCCTGTGGAGGTCATATTACCCTCCAGGACTGGCATGCTGATTGCTGGTCCTGCCTTGGCTCTGACCACAACATGGACAGGTGCAATGCCTGCTTTCTATGGGCTACCACACCTCGAGAAATACACATTAAAGTGGGGCAAAGACCTGACCACCTCTAGAGACAGGCATCACACCAGGGACACCAAGGTAAGGTCCTATGCTGCCCCCTTAAGCCCTTGGTACTATACATAGTGTGGAACTCCAGGGCATTCTCCTGCTTGCCTGGTAGACAGTCAACTCCTCCTGGGAGCTGGCTGAGCACCTCCCAGTCTGCTGACCCTTCAGGGCAGCAGGTTCCTGGTGGTGAGGCCAAAGCTATTTGCCCAGTTTACACGGTGGGCACCCCAGCATTGCGGCCTGATGCCACCCCAGCTTCTGCTGCTAAGGCCAGTACTAGTGAGTGCGGTGGTACAGGCTACAAGACCAGGCCCTTGCTGGCACTGCCAGAAGAGGGAAGGGTTCCAAATCTGTCCCTGTTTTGAAACTGGAGGATGTGATTATCTCTTCCCTGAGCATCCTAGTGGCGGGGGATAATGATGCCAACCTTGGGCCTGGAGACAGAGCTGGTGAGGACAGAGGCCTTCCGGGGCCTGGTTCCAAGCCAAACTCCAAGTCAGGAGTCATGCCTGGGTTTGTCCCTCATGCTGACACTAGGGATGCCAGTAGGACCCCTTCTGGTGCTGTTCACTGTGCTGGTTCAGGTTCTGGTGCCTTTTCCAGTGCTGGGTCTGATTCTGGTGCCATTCTTGGTACCATCTTCAGTTCCAGTGCTGACTCTGGAGGTGGCTCTAACCTAATGACTGGCTTTGGCCTGGGTGGCAGTGTCAGTCCTGGTGAGGAGCTGAGGCAGGGCACTGGAGCTGGAGATCACCCTTGTCCAGAGGTGGTGGTAACTCTAGCAGGAGTTTCAGCACTAGCCCACAGCCTAGTTTCTCTTGGAACTGTCTGGCCTTTTCACTGATGGGGACCACAGCCACCCTCTGGGCCCTGTTCAACTCCATTATCCCCACCTCGGTGCTTCCCCACAAGAGCATTGTCTGGACTGCTCCACTGATGTTGGTCAGTCACAATCAGGTGAGTTTGCCTGGCTCTCCCTTTAGGCAAGGTCTCCTGAGCATTCTCCACAGCCCTGGCAGAGAACCTGGCCTGGTCATCCAAGACTCTTCTCCTCCTCTCCCTTCTCTGCCCCTTCCCAGTGCTCCCAGGAATTTCAGGTCCCTGGGGCTTATGACCTGGGATCAATTCATGTCAACGGTGGGTACATTCCACCAGTACCACCTCAAGGCAGATCAGGCTAGTTTTAGGTCTGAAGGTCCTGCACTGCCATTGTCAAAATTTACAAAATGTATATTGCACAGTGTGTGTTGATTTGCACGAGTACTCCTAGCAAGTCCCTCCCTTTGTTTGCTGAAAGGATGTTTTCGAATTTGCTTGCTGGTTTTATGGCGCCTGGGGATCTCCATTTTCACATTTTTATGGCTGTTCTTTTCCTACAATGACTGCTGTCCCAGGTGACAGTGATGTGTCCAGGACCATTAATTCAACAAGAGCTATTTTTTCTCAAGTTTACAGAGTACAGCTATGATTTTAAGTAAAATTTGTTTTCAGGGAGCTCTAATGAAGGCTACATTTAGAGATGGCAAATTCATGAAGGATATTTGAGTGGGCTACTCTGTAATGAAGCAACTAGATTCTTCACTAATTATAGCATCTGTGACCTTGAGGCATTCAAGTGCTTTTTTAATGGTTGTGTATAGTTTGATGATATAAAAACTTTAAAACAAAACATTCCTTTCTGCTGGCAAGACCTAGACATGTACCTAAAACAAAAGTCTGGATTAGACAGAGTTGTTTAGTTGAAGCCAGAATATCAGGCTGGTAATGTAGATTGCTGCTGTGCAGCAGTTATTGTTCTCTGAATGTCCTGGACGCATCACTGTCACATGGAATAGGAGGCATTTTAGGAACAAGAAGTGTCATAAAAATGCAGACATGTAGATCCCAGGGTCCATAAGACCAGCAAGCAAACTTAGAAAAAAACTCCTTTCGGCAAAGAAAGGCAAGGACTTACTAACAGTATACCTACAAATCAAAACACTCTACACATTTGTTTTTCCTTTGTAAATTTTGACTTTAGTTCCCTTTGCTTACAACATCTTTTTATATACCTGCCTTCTTCCCTTGTTCCTCTCTATGTTTCCTAAGTAAAAGCTAACTTGGCCCATGAATACCTAGTTGCTTGATTTGCCCACATTTCAGTAACTGTCAATATATCTCTCATTTCTCATATGGCATCATTGTCTGCAACTCAACCATTTTCTTTCCTAAGCTCCTTGCATTCATATACAGAACTTTCCACTGATTGCTGGATGGTAGGATGATTGCCAGCTCGTTAATTACAAAACAGATAATTAAGTCTTCACCAGGACTGTGGGGAGGAAGAAGGCAGTGTGCTAGAAGGCTGAGGTCATATAACTAAAGGGTCAGAGTGGTGGGAGTGTGGGTGTGTTATTCATTTTTTAAATTCTATTTCTTCGCCTCCATACTTGGACATCATTCCAGGGATCCCTCGACAGCAGACTCTACTCCCGGCCTGAACCCTGTATACCCTCGGAGGGACTCCTGCACCACCCAGACAGACCTAGCCCCTAGATCATCCCCCAGGGCAGGCTCATCCTCCCAAGATGGCCTTTCTGGGATTAGAGAGCCTTTCCTGGATGGTGGGTTGGCCATGGAGTCCCCGAGCACAGGGCCAGCGTGGGATGTGTGCTGTGTCCCTGGAACCCCATCATCTCCACAGATGTGGAAGGTTTTTCTGCTTGTTGGTCCCCAAGGAGCTTGGACATGCATGGCAGCTGGGCACAGTGTGCCACTTGCCAAGCTCCTCCCAGCTGTATGTACCACAGCTGCTCATGCTGCACCATTGCCAGGTGCCACTGCAGCGGCGCAACCCCAGAACCCTCCCAGAGAAGGATGAGCCATCCTCCAGACACTCAATCCTTTTCCTCCCTGCCGACCCCAGCAGCCTTGGCTCATTCCCAAACCTGGGTTGCCGGCGTGTACGAGTGTGCTGCCTGTCTATGGCATAGGTGAGGGCAGGATGCTCCACACCATGGGATTCAATCAGTGGTTGAAAACTGGTGCAGAGCTCAGGGATTTGGCTTCATTGGGGACTGGGGTCCACCTGGAGTGATGCAGGCCTATACTGGCATGATGGTCTGCATCTGTCTAGGAGGAACCAGGATCCTAGGTGATGGTTTAAATGCTTCATTGGCAAGCATTAAAACTAGTAAGGGAGGCACTGGAAAGGAACGAAATCTAGCCCCAAAAAAAAAGTCAGGGTAGTAAGTGTAGTAAAAACTAAGTTAGAGATGTCGATAGGGAGAAGGGCTGGGGTAAATGGAGAAAGTGGCAAAGGTAATAAGGACAGGGATGGGGCAAAAGAGTAAGGCCATCAGAAATGAAGGTAATGAGTACCAATGCCCATAGTCTGGGCAACAAGCTCCCTGAACTGGCGGCCTTGATGGAAGAGGGCTGGATATCGAGCAGTCACAGAAACATGGTACAGAGAACCATGACTGGGATGTTACCATACTAGGGTATATAACCTACAGGAGTGACAGGGAGGGAGAAGAGGGGAAGAGTAGCCTCTATGTAAAGGAAGGGATAAAAGCAACTGAACAAAAGAGTTAAAAGGGAGGAGAGGAAGCACTGTGGGTCACCTAGAGACTGGAAATGGTGCCACAAACCGCACAGAGTTGTATACAGACCCCCATGTCAGGGGAGGGAATGGACAAGGATATGATAGAAGGCATTCTTAGGATGGCAGAAAAGGGAGATACTGTTGATGGGAAACCTGAATATGCCAGATGTTAACTGGAGCACATTTGCTGCAGCCACATCCAAGAGCAGGGCCATTCTTGATGCCTACAGGTGGCATGCCTCAGACAGCTAGTTTCGAACCCACTTGTGAGAGAGCAATCTTAGACCTCATACTCTCAATGGGGACAGTGGTGGATCTCAGATCTAGAAGTGGGTTGCCATCTGGGAACAAGTGACCATCAAACAGTGTGGTTCACAATAAACACAGCTACAGAGTCAAGCCATACGAAGTGAGGGTACAGGACTTCAGGAGGGCTGACTTGGTAAGATGAGAGAGTGCCTTAGAAAAGCACTAGCAAACAGGCTAGGAGGAGGGGTGGAGCAACAATGGGGAAACAGCAAAACTGCCATCACAGAGGCAACAAGCCTTAGTGTGAAGCAAATAAACAAATCAAAACAAAAGAAAAAGCCACTATGGTTTCAAAAGAGGTGACAGGGAAAGTCAGGGAGAAAAGATAGCATTCAGGAAGTATAATGAAACACAGAAGGAGAAGGACAGAGAACTGTACCGTTAAGGCAGAAGGAAGCAGGGAGGAAGTCAGAATAGCAAAGGCCCAGACTAAGGAATAGATAGCCAACTCAGTTAAGAAGGAGATAAAACCTTTTATAGGTACATCAGGGGCGTAGAAAGACAAAGGAGGGATAGTGAGGCTGAATAGAATGGACTTGGGTAAGCAGAGGGACAGAGAAAAGCAGGGATACTGAGCGAATATTTCTGCTCAGTATTTACAAAAGAGGAGGAGGAGAAGGAGGTGCCTAATCCAATTAACGAAGCAGTCTTGATAGGGGTTGATCCCAGTCCTTTCCAGAAGAAAGGGCTCTGAAAAAAACTCTAAAACTGAAGGTGGACAAAGCAATGGGGCCTGATGGAATTCACCCCAGAATTCTAAAAGAATTCCGGGGAGAACTAGTGAAACCACCGACTGCCCTTTTTAACAAATCATGGGAGGATGATGTGGTACCTGAGGACTGGAGGAAGGCGGATGTGATTCCCCTTCACAAAAGTGGGACCAAGACAAAGGCAGAAAACTACAGACTTGTCAGTTTGACCTCTGTGGTAGGGAAAGTGATGGAATCACTTCTGAAGGAAAAGAACTGCTGAGTACCCAGAGGCCAGTGGGGCTCAGGACCCAAGGCAGCATGGGTTCTGGCAGAGAAGGTCATGTCAGATTAATCTAGTGATTTCTTTGACTGGGTGACCAAGTAGTAGACCAGGGAGGGGTTGTGGACATGGCCTACCTAGACTTTAGCAAAGTATTTGCACAGTCCCACACAAGATTGATTGTCAAAGTACCCAGCCTGGGAGTGCGTCTCAGGGTGGTAGCCTGGATAAACATTGGCTGGACAACAGGACACAGAAGATAATTGTAAATGGAGTCCACTCTGAAGAAGAGGGGTGACTAGTGGGGGTACCGCGGTTCAGTACTGGGTCCAGTCCTTTTAATGTCTTTATAAGTGACATTGCAGAGGGCTGGAAGGAAAGTATGCCTCTGTGCAGATGACACAAAGATCTGCAACAGGGTTGATACACAAGGAGGTGTGAAAAGGATGAGAAGGACTTGGCAAGGTTGGAGGAATGGTCAGAAGTATGGCAGCTTGGATTACTGAAAAAGTACAAAATAATGCACCTGGAAACAAAAACCTGTGGAAGATTACACAATGGGGGTAGTAACAACAACAACAAAATGAGAGGGACCTGGGGGTAATTATATCAGATGACCTTAAGGTTAGCAAGCAATGTGAGAAGGCAGTAGGGAGGGCTAGGGGTATACTGGGATGTATAGGAGAGGCATCACCAGCAGAAAACAGAAGTTGTTATCCCTCTGTACATACAGTTGGTGAGGCCCCATCTGAGTACTGCATCCAGTTCTGGAGACCCCATCTCCGAAAGACATAGTCCAGTGCCTTAACCCTCAATGCCACCGGGCGGCCTTGGTTATTAATTTTAAAAGCTTTTGTATAAAAAGAACTCCTCTAATGAATGTGAGGTGATGTCAAGCCTCGCTACATGCAGTACTAGTTCCTGACTGTGCCAATTTCACAAGTGTAGTTAAAAAAAGGCAATAAACAAGCTGGGCAGCTTGGGAGTGGGTCCCAGGGTGGTCAACTTGGTCAAAATTGGCTAAGTCATGCCTTCCATCACCCAAGCCCTTTGGTGGTATGTACCCACTGCATACAATCTAGTGCCTACCTCTCATGCTGCGCACAGCAGAACACACTGAGAGCGCTGGAGAGCATGGCAGCTTTCTATGTTCAGTGGACTGGGTGAAAAACCCAGTCAATTAGCAAGTGGTTTGAAGTTGTGGGGTTCAGGTGGGTTTACTTTATTGTATCATTTACTAAATATTTCCTGTTCCTGTATTTTAATATTAATAGCGTTTTGGGAGGCAGAGGGAATATGAGGAGGAAGGAAGGGAGGGATATGATAGACATTTAAATACCTCTGAGGGGTAAACAGGGTACAGGAGGGAGTATTTTCAGATGAAAAGGTGCTCAAGAACAAGGAGACGTGAAGCTGGAGGAATAGGTGCAGGAGAGATGTGAGAGTACTTCTTCACAGAAGGAGAGGTAGATTCCTGTAACAGCTTTCCAGCAGAGATGGTGGGGGCAAAACAGTGGTGGGGTTCAAGAGTGCATGGGATAAGCACAAGGAAGTCTTAGTGGAAAGGAAGGGAGGAGAAAGAGCTGTAGATTGGGCATTATCTGTAGTAATAGTGTAGGTGGTGAAATGAGTGGGCTGGATGGGCCAAGCGATCCTTATCTGCCATCAAAGTCTATGTTTCAGTGTATCTTTTGGGCCATTAGTCACTCCACATTTAGAGATCATATACAACATTAAAAGCATTTTGTTTTTGCGATCACTATTAAAATATATTTAAGTCATATTTTACAAAAGTACTGTTTATTGCATAAATGAATGGAGATGAATTTGGGTGGTTTCAAGAAGGGCACTGCTCAGCATCATCTGAGTGAGAGATGGAAAGCAGATGCTTGTGTAACCCTAGATGGCGCTATCCCAGGCTACTACCCTGCCTGATTTGCACTAACAGGTTGAGGGCTTGGATCAATGGCGGTGCCTCCACCCAGAGGTCAGGGTTTGCAATAGTTAAACTTACTTGGTCACAGCCCTCTGGGACACTGCAACCCCTTTCTTCCACTAGTGGCCCACACAGTATAGCAGAATTACCTTCACAGTATACACACTTACCCCCAAAGGCTGGTTCAGGCACCGGGACATCCTGTAAAATAAGATACAGTGCAACAATCACAGTACAGTACTTTTAACATAGACAAATACCTCAGGCAGTATAACTTTGTTGAAACAAACAGCTCTGGATTTATTTAGGGGATATAACAAGGACAGGGAAATCAGGTTAATTAGCTTATCACTTTACTATCTACCATGGCTCTGTAAGACAGGCCTATCCCTACCAGTTACTGTCCCTGGCACCCAGGCCCTGTAGGCTAGTCCAAACTGCGGCAGCTGGTAGGGGCCCTTCACACAGAGAAAAGGAAAATTAAACAGTCAGCAGTACAGTAATTCCATTTGGATTTAATGTGGCATTCAACAGGGAGCAACCTTAATTAGTACTCACGACTCCAAAGAAGATATGGTCCTTCAATGTCAGCAGGGCTACTTTGATCTCCAAGAGACTCCTCACACATTTATATGGTAAAGAAAGCACTATACCAGGCAGGCTGCATCTGTATCCCAATCGCAATTGACTGCACAACCAGGAGAACACACAGCAGATTCAGTTCCTGACAGACCGAGTGTAATTCAACAATTTCTTCAGTCTTCTACAGGGTGAGCCTGGTTTCTACTCTTCAGAGATCCTTTGATTCTTTTTCACAGGACTTGATCAGTCCTAACAAGCAGTTACACAAGTTGGTAGACCGAACTCTGGGCCTTGACACGTTTTTGACTGAAACTGTGCACTGAAGGAGCACAGGGTTCTTTCCCTTCACTTTCAGATCTCAAACTGAAACTCCCAACAGACAAAACCTGGCACTTCCTTTGAGTTCCTCCCAGTTCTTGACTGGATTGGCTGTCACTCACAATAGACTGCTGCTGTTGGTCCAAAAAGGCACAGTCTAACTACATCTCCCAGAGTCACTGCCCATACAATCCTCTTGTGGCTGGCTCAGATTATGAGTCCCAAGTTCTGATTCGTCTAAGGCATCATTTTAGAGCTAGTTTACTCCTACACTGATTGGTCCAGTTCAGCAGTTCAAAACCAGAATGGGAACTAGGCAGACAGTTCTGACTGCAAAGAAAGCAGGTTAGACAAACTGTAATTTTATATTACTGTAAATGATTTCTGGCAATCAGTTACATCTTTCAGACAGGTTCCCTCTGCACCCTAGTGACTGCAAAATGGGGTGAATTGGCAGCAGCTTGGTGGTACTCAATCAAAGAAACACACAGTCCCCCCTATACAACTAATTATGTCTGCAAGCAGACAGCTCTTAAAGAGACAGTACCAGAGGTTCTAAAACACTCACTGATAAATGGCTTAAACGCCAAACACCATTCAGGCTTGGAGCATTCAAGCAGCTCTGGAAGTCTTTTGGGAACCCCCATTTGCAGGGGGTTACACCTTCCTGGTTTGGGAAAAAGCTTGACGTCTGCTGCACAAGCAAGTACTTTATAAGTTTCAACTGCAACCATATACATTTGCATTAGGCTCACACATGTAATCATCAGTCAATACATCATTTTACCAAGAACCATTTCTGAAACATTGCAGTACGTACTCTTTACAGTATAACACACATTGTACCATAACTCAAGTATACTCTTGTACATGAAACCTGAAGAGAGGGGACCTCTTCCTATCAGTTACCTTGGGGCTGGATGGGCAAGGGCACCATACTTAGAGGGCAACACAAGTAACTTGGAGTTAGCACTGATGCCAGTTTGGGCAGTGAGCCCGGGACACATACACTCCTTTATGGACAACATTGAGAGGCAAATCCACAGGCCTCCCAGGAATCATAACTGAGGTGCACCACAGGCTTTACAGCTCGACCAGTCTTTCTAGGGGGAACTGTTACAGTCTCTGCACTCTGAGCCTCATTTCATGCATTGTCCACACTTGTCAGGGGAGTCTCCATGGGGTAGAGAGGCTAGAACTTGGGGCACTTTCAGCTCCAGGAGTTACAGTTTCTGAGTCCACAACATTTGGCTCGGTATGGAGAGCTTTCGACACTGGCAGTGGACTGTCAGGGCACTCAAAATACTTCTTCTTGTTCGGGTGTATCACCAGTCTGCCCCAATCTATCATTTTCCTCCTGAAAGCTCAAACAGTTCAACCATGCACAATGATTCCATTTCATCTGATCTGATGTTTGCACTTCACTTTCTGGGAGCATTGGTCTGAGGATGAAGCTGGGGGCATAGACAGTCCAGAAGGCCAGCTTTGTTCCAGTATTGACTAGGGATTGCCTGAAACAATTGACTCAGTTCAGTAGAAGGATAGTATTCAAAGTCACTCTCACTTTCTTCTGATATGGACTGACAGTCATGCTCAACTGGGACTTGTGCAGGGGAACACTTTAACTCTGCTTCTGTAGGTGCAGACTTCCTTGATCTTTCTTTAGCAGCAGCTCTAGTCACTGGTCCAGAGGGGCATCTTCTGGGGGCTCAGACTCAATCAGGATTTGTCCAATGGGTAGTAAATGATTTCTATGCATTGTTTTTACATCTTTGAATTGTTCTCAGGCCTATGCTTTGTACACTGGCAGATCATCTAGTTTGCCCACTACAATGTGAGGGAGATGGTGCCATCTGTCAGCAATCTTGTGTTTTGGCATGCAGTCCCAGATTTCTTATGAGCACACCTCGATCCTCCTGGAGTTCCTAGAATTGCCACCTTTTATCATACCTTTCTTTGTTGGCCAGATTTCTTTTGGCAGCCATGGTTTGAGCCAGTTAGTACGCATGAGTTAGCTGGGCCTTTAACTTTGCACATACTGTAAATAGTTGTCAGCTTGAACCCCATCAGGAGAGACCCCAAAACACACATCTACCGTAGTCGAGCTTCTTCCAAACATCAGGCGGTAGGGGAGAACCCAGTGGCATCACTTTTGGTGCAGTTATAAGCATGTACCAGGGTGCTAATTTGTTGGCTCCATCTAGGCTTGTCCTTTGGGTGCAGGGTGCCCAGCATATCTAGCAAAGTGCGTGTTGAAACGCTCAGGCTGTGGGTCTCCCCTGGGGTGGTAAGGAGTGGTTCTGGACTTTCTCACTCCCACAGAGAAAGCATCTCTTTGATCAGACGATCTCAAAGTCTCTCCTTGATCAGAATGGATTCTTTGTGGAGCCCCATAGTGAACAAAAAGTTTTCTCGTACTTTGGCTACAGTGGATGCTTCTGGTCTTTTGGTGGGGAAAGCTTGGGCATATCTCGTGAAATGGTCAGTGACCACCAGCACATTACTGATATTTCTTTGATCTGACTTCCAAACTCAGAAAAATCAATACAGACCAGCTCCATGGGTGCACTGGTGGTTATGTTAACAAGGGGCAGCCCTCTGGGCAAAGCTTTCCTCTGTAAGCAGCGACTACAAGTTCGTATGTGTTGCTCCACATCAGTCCCCATCTTAGGCCAATAGAATCTGGATCTCACCAAGTCAAGTGTTCTGTCTATACCAAGGTGCCCCATGTGGTTGTGCAAGGACTCCATCACTGAGTCTCGGGAAGGCAGTGGGCAGCACCAGTTGTTGTTTGTCTACTTGTCTCCTCTGTCTACTGTTTCTCTATATAACAGTTTATTGATCAGTTTCAACTTAGGACCTTCTTTTGTATAACAGTGCAGTTCTCAAATCAGTGGAGCGAATTTGGACACATCTTTCCTGCATAGAGGGCTTCTAAAGCTGATTTGATCATAGGATCGCGGGATTGAGCCCGCATCACTGTCATTGTCCAGCTGAGGCAGTGCACCAATGTCTATTGCAGAAAAGTGGCAATAAGCAGCAGGTATGCAATTCTCAGAGGGTCCCAAGCTATCCACCATGCAGTCCACTGCGTCTGTGGATATTTGTTTCCCTGTCAAACTCTCCGCAGAGAGTGCCCAATGTCAGGTTCTGCCAATCGGACTCAATCATTCTGGGGAACAGGCCTCGGGAGAGAGCATCAGCATCTATGTGGTTCAGACCTGCTCGGTATCTCGAGCATAGTCATATGTAGATAATGCAGAAAGCCACCTGTGGCCAGTGGCATCCAACTTAGCTGAGGTCTGCACATAGGTCAAAGGATTATTGTCAGTTTTACTAGTATTTTAGCCCCATACAAGTACTCATGGAATTGGTCAACAATAGCCCACTTCAAAGCTAGGAACTCTAACTTATACAGGATAGTTCTTTTCGGATGGGGTCAGGCTTCTACTGGCAAAGGCCACTGGTCTCAGGCCATTCTCGTGTTTGGACAACACAGCCCCAACCCTTGCAAGCTAGCATCAGTGTGCAGGACGTAAGGTTTTCTTGGATCGGCATAGGCCAGCACTGGAGCATGGGTGTTGATATATGATCTCATGAAAAGCAGTCTCACAATCAGGAGTCCAGCGGCCCCAAATACTTCACTGGATGAAAATACACTCTTTCAGTCTTGAGGACGCTGACTTTTGGTATTTTTGTGGGTTGGGGATACCTTTAGTAAGTTAGTAAGGGGATCACTCTTGAATAGTCCTTGATGAAACCTGATAATAACCACAGAATCCCAGGAATCTTTGCAGTTCTTTTTAGATTTTTGGGCTGTGCAGGTGGTCAAGGGCCTCAACTTTACTTGGGTCGGTCTCTATTCCTCGGTGGATACTATGTGTCCCACATACTTTACTGATGTTTGAAAATTGACACTTATCAATGGACAGTTTAAGGCCAAAGTCCTCCAGTCGATCCAATACCTTAAATAATCTGCCTCATGTTCCTCCAGTGAGCTGCCAAACACAATAACATCATCTAGGTATACCAGGCACTCTAGTAAGTTCATGTCCCCACTGCACGCTCCATCAATCGTTGAAAGTGGCTGGGGCACCTGAAATCTTGAGGCATCCTCATGAATTCATAAAGTAGCCGGACAGATAAAGGCTGTCTCTCTCACGGTCCTCTGGGGCCATCGGATCTGGTAGTACCCACTGCGGAGATCCAGTACAGAGAACCACTTGCTCCCGCTTAGGCAGTCACAGCATCCTGAATGCGGGCATTGTGTACTGATCAGGATAGTCCGCCGGTTTATGTGCGATAATCCACGCACATCCTTACTGTCCCATTCTTTTTCCTCACTACCACAATGGGGAAGCATAAGGGCTTCTGGATTCTTGTATTACACCAGCCGCTAACATCTCTTGCAGATGCCGTCTCACATCATCTATATCAGCAGGTGCCAGGCGTCGAGACCTCACGAATGGTCTTTGATCATGCAGCCGGATATTGTGCTCAGCTCCTTGCACGCATCCTCACGTCCCCATTCCTTTAAAAAAACACCTGGTCTCTCTGGGCAAGCTTCACTGATCCTCACTTTCCATTCAGCTGGCAGCGGGAGTTGCCGAAATCAAACAAGTCAGGCGTTACTCTGTCATTCTTCCTTGAACTCTTGCTGCTGGGTAGCACTGCAGTGTCTGCACAATGCACATTAGCCAGGATGCAACCTCTATTTACTCGAATGTCTCTTTCAGACACATTATGAACTTGACCATTACCTTCTGGCATAAGCATGGGCTCTAGCGGGCAAAATACTAGGCTTGACCAGCAGTCCCTCTGGCAATTTTCCATCGCCTGGTGCATCCAACATTAATATTTTATTCTAACATCCTTTCTGATACGGACCTCTCCTGTAAGGTACACTGGGCATTTGGTGCCAGGATCAGAGACTCAGGATCCTTCTTCCATACAATTCAGACCGGTTCCTCTGGTTCTATATTTTCAGCATCTCTCTGTGCCTCATAGGCCTTCTTAATTAAAGCCGGAACTCTTAAAGCTCTACTAGTCTTTGACCCCTGTTTTTCATAACACAAATGTGCCAGCCTTCTGAACATATGAGCATTTGTTCCAATCAACAAAGGGACACCATCATACAGTCCAGTGGGGGACACACTAAGCTAGGGTCTCTACTTGTTCGGCCACTCCAGCCACGGAGGTGGGGAAAGACAGCCAAATTGGATATACCCAGAATAGGGGTAGGCCTTCTCACTTAACCCCATACATGCAGTCCTTCTAATGGTTGTAAGGGTACGTCTGACAAATGCTTCTGATACCAATCTTGAAACATAATTGTCACTTGGGAGCCACTGTCTAATACAGCTCTTGTAGACACTCCATTTACCTTTACAGTGGTCTCCATGGAGGGACCACTATTCTGGACCAGTCTGGAGAGGCGGTAGTGGGGGCCTGGGCAACTGACCTTGCCACAAAGGACGTGAATTAGCATTTTGGTGCCCTCACTGGGATCATTTCGCACCTCTTAACCACTGATTTGTTCTCCCAAGCTCTCCTTGTAGCCTATATGCAACTTTGTCAGTGTCTTTTGGGATTGGCATTCCCTTTCATGCCCATCCTTCCCACAATTATAGCAAACATACTTTTGGAGTTTGAGCTGGCCGAGGTGCCACACTGGGAGCCGGCGGGGTATTACTAACTGGAAACCTTGGTGCCATCTCTGTCTGTGGCGTGATAAGCATTTGGAGACATCTCGCCAGTTTCTCCACTTCCATGGTCAAGGAATCGAGTTCGGAGCTGTTATCAGCAGGAGATACATGGGTGGGTATCCCCACCCCTGTAGCAGATGCAGTCGGATATAGGTCGGGGCCTGCATTTGCAGGCGTGGCCTTCATAAAGGGACTGTTTTGAATTCCCGGATCTCTCTCAACAGTTCGCCCCATTGTGGCATATCTTTTTCCTTATCAGAGCACTCATTGACTGCCAACCTCTGCCCCTGAACTTCACTTGATGGGCCACCCTCAGTCACCGGTCATAGCCACAGCTATTGGTGCAGGTCCCTCCCGAGGTCGCCTTTTCTCAACTCCTAATTTCTCTCATTAACTCATCATAGGAGGGTGGGATTCCATGTCGATTGCCAGGCGAACTGAAGCAACAGCAGTTCTGAGAAGGGGGCAGACTTAAGGATTCTGTCCAGTCTGGTTCGTCCAGTTCAATCGCTGGCAAACTACCCTTTCTGAGGCATTCTTGCAACAATTTTTCCAGCCGAGACATACACAGACAACTCCTCCCTTGGTACTGTTGTGCATTTCTTACTTCCACCATAGGTCCTCATCAGAATCTGGGCTCCTATACACATTCTCCAAGGCCTCAAGATAGGGCTTCAGTAGTCGCTTCAGGGTTACTGGGTCTGCTTAGCACGGATGGTAGCCAGGGCAGGACCTCTGAGGCCCTCACTAACCCTCTTTCGCTTTCGCTTCCGAGCATTGCCATTCTAGCACTTGGGGGCAACATAGTTCTATCCAGGTCTCTCAGTCATCCTCCCCTTGGGGGTGAGGGTGCCAGAGAAGATCCTCAACCTTCGGTAAGAGTCGTGACTAATGGCAGGTGCAGAAATAGGAGTCTGCATTGGTTCAGCCACCATTACGGGTACTGGAGCAGGAGAGGGTGTTGGGGAGGAACACCCTAGGTGGCAAGAATAGTTTCTTCAAGTCCTCCACAGTTTTCCTTCTCCCAGCAACCATTTAGCAAATTTCTCCTCAAAAGTTTCAGATAGTGGTGGGGCTCATTCCCCTGGTCTTTACTGTCCTTAGTTATCACTCTCCAGCAGTGAGGGCTCCTCTGGGGTAATGGTCTGTGGTACTTTGGAGCTATCTATGGATCCTTAAACTCTACTAGGGCCAGGAAAGTGTGGGTGAGCAGATTAGCTGCCGACCCACCACCACAGGATTTTGTAAACCTTCCACCTTGGAAAGTACTCCCTGCACAGTGTCCGATTGATACCTAGGGGATGTCCAGGATAAGCATAGCATTTTGGGGTGATCTCCTCCCAGTACACCACTCCACCAGCCGGTGCACAGCCACTTCTGTCGGGGTACCCATTTATTTATTTATTTATTTTTTCCCTTAACAGTGGTTTGTAACATGGCCACTAGAGGACACACAATCCCAGCGGTGAGCCTCAAATGTAACCCCTAGATGGCGCTATCCCAGGGGCTACTACCCTGCCTGATTTGCCACTAACAGGTTGAGGGGCCTGATCCAATGGCGGGTGCCTCCACCCAGAGGTCAGGGTTTGCAATAGTTAAACTTACTTGGTCACAGCCCTCTGGGACACTGCAACCCCCTTCTTCCCACTAGTGGCCCACACAATATAGCAGAATTACCTTCACAGTATACACTTACCCCAAGGCTGGTTCAGGCACCGGGACATCCTGTAAAATAAGATACAGTGCAACAATCACAGTACAGTACTTTAACATAGACAAATACCTCAGGCAGTATAACTTTGTTGAAACAAACAGCTCTGATTTATTTAGGGGGATATAACAAGGACAGGGGAAATCAGGTTAATTAGCTTATCACTTTACTATCTACATTTATGGCTCTGTGCACAGGCCTATCCCTACCAGTTACTGTCCCTGGGTACCCAGGCCCTAGTGGCTAGTCCAAACCGTGGCAGCTGGTAGGGCCTTTCACACAGAGAAAAGGAAAATTAAACAGTCAGCAGTACAGTAATTCCATTTGGATTTAATGTGGCAATTCAACAGGGAGCGACTTCAATTAGTACTCACTGACCTCCAAAGAAGATATGGTCCTTCAATGTCAGTAGGGCTACTTTTGATCTCCAAGAGACTCTCACACATTTATATGGTAAAAAAAAGCACTATACCAGGCAGGCTGCATCTGTATCCCAATCGCAATTACTGCACAACAACCAGGAGAACACACAGTAGATTCAGTTCCTGACAGACCGAGTGTAATTCAACAATTTCTTCAGTCTTCTACAGGGTGAGCCTGGTTTCTACTCTTCAGAGATCCTTTGATTCTTTTCACAGGACGGATTCAGTCCTAACAAGCAGTTACACAAGTTGTAGACCGGAACTCTGGGCCTTGTACACGTTTTTGACTGAAACTGTGCACTGAAGGAGCACAGGGTTTCTTTCCTCTTCACTTTCAGATCTCAAACTGAAACTCCCAACAGACAAAACCGGCACTTCCTTTGAGTTCCTCCCAGTTCTTGACTGGATTGGCTGTCACTACAATAGACTGCTGCTGTTGGTCCAAAAGGCAATCAAGTCTAAACTACATCTCCCAGAGTCACTGCCCATACAATCCTCTTGTGGCTGGCTCAGATTATGAGTCCCAAGTTCTGATTCGTCTAAGGCATCATTTTAGAGCTAGTTTACCCCACACTGATTGGTCCAGTTCAGCAGTTCAAACCAGAATGGGAACTAGGCAGACAGTTCTGACTGCAAAGAAAGCAGGTTAGACAAACTGTAATTTTATTATTACTGTAAATGATTTCTGGCAATCAGTTACATCTTTCAGACAGGTTCCCTTGCACTCCTAGTGACTGCAAAATGGGGTGAATTGCAGCTTGAGTGGTACTCAATCAAAGAAACACACAGTCCCCCATACAAACTAATTATGTCTGCAAGCAGACAGCTCTTAAAGAGACAGTACCAGAGGTTCTAAAAACACTCACTGATAAATGGCTTAAACGCCAAACACCATTCAGGCTTGGAGCATTCAAGCAAGCTCTGAAGTCTTTTGGGAACCCCATTTGCAGGGGGTTACACCTGAAGGTACTGAATGGCAGGCCCAACCAAGGGATAAAAGAACAAGCATTTGTCAATGCCGAATGTTGTCGCACTGGCATTGGCTTTGGTAGTACAGTGTGGGAAAACATTTTGGGCAGGATGTGAAAAATAACAGCTGTACAATTCATAAGGAGGTGTAAAAAATGCCAGTGTTGAAAATGTGGCATGTAAATATTGTGAATTTGCGGTTACAAGGGTGTGGGAATGCGCAATGCGACTTGTAACACAGTCATTTTATGGACGCCGGCACCAAATGTTCAACACAGGCATTTTAGCACTTCTGCTCATGGACAGTGTCACTGTTATTTCCTCAAACTGTTCCAAAAGTGATTTTGCACAGCAACTGCGCTTATTCTGTGCCGCATGCTAAAAACACATTTTGGGCAAGATATGTGAAATGACAGCTGTACTATTTATCAAGAGGTGGAAAATGCCAGTGGTGAAAATCCAGAGTGAAAATATTACAAATGCATGACGTTATGAATGTAGTGACAATCTGCTAACGATGCTCGTAATACAGTCATTTTATGGAGTATTGTCATCAGGCATTTTAGGACCTTCTGCTCATGAACAGTGCCACTGTCATTTTCATAATCTGACTCAAACACTGACTTCCCACAGCTACCGCTATTGTGCACCGGAAGTGGAAACACATTTCGCCAGGATGTGAAAATGACAGCTGTACTGTTCACAAGGTGTATAAAATGACAATGTTGAAAATCTGGCAGAAAATATTGCGAATTTACGGTTACTTAACTCATGAAAGAAGCTGCTAATGTAAGCTTGTAAAACAGCCATTTTGGGATTTTTTCCACTAAATTTGCAACACAGGCTTTTTGACAGCCCACCTCATGAACAGTGGCACTGTCATCTTGTTTATCCTTTCAAAGGTGATTCCGCAGGACTATGTAAAATCACCTTTGGGACCGATTAATCTATATGGAGGTGGAGGAGGAGATAGAGGCAGAGGCAAGGCCCGTAGTGGTGTGTGGTGGAGGCCCAAGAGGAACTGTCGCCTATCCTGGTGCAAGGGGTATTTTATCATTTTGCTGAGGAACCCCAGGGGCGGACGTGCAATGATGCCTGCACGTTGAGGCCACTGGCATCCGTCAAGGCTCCTCCTTTGTAATCCAGGCACATGTGGTGCACCCAGTCTCCACTGGGTGTCACCACTGTGCCAAGGTATCCACTGAACCCACCCCAGGAGAGGAGAGCTCTCCTTCAGATGCTCAGTCCTCTCCCTCCCCTGCCGACCCACAGCGGTCCAGGCCTGCTCCCTAACCCAGGTCGCCCGCGTGGCATGAGTGTGTGGCATCCAGTGCCTCAACCTCAGCATCACCAGGCCAGCTGAAATTGTGACATTTAAGTTTGAACCTAATTCCTTTTATATGCACAGTGCTTGTCGTTGTCTGAATTTTTAAATTTTTTCTCAAACCCCCTCCTTTTACCTATTCATTTATCCTGCCTTTCCCATAGTTGTTTTGTTTTTTCTGTTTTGTGCTTTAGATGAAATACTAAGAACAAGCAAATAATGTTTAATTCAACACTTTTTGGTAACTCTGATTCACAAATATGTAATGCCTGTGTCTTTAAATATATGTGTGTTATAAATGGCTTTGGCTTTGTTTGAAATACAAAGGCAGAACAATGAGCATACATTGAAATTGGTCTAGATAATTGCCAAATCATTTAAGCAAGATAATGACTGGCTGGGCATTATTTGAATACCATTTATAATGGTAGTGTGTCACTAATTTAAATTGTCTGATGAAGCTCAATGGCAGTTGAGCGAGACTTAACAGTTTGCTCATTTCTCCATAAGGTCTGCACTTTGATGGTCGTACTTATGCCTTACTAAAAGGTTTGGAACTACAAACTGTTTTGACCCTGTTACATTTTTGTGGGTGCTTCATTTAATTTTTATGTTTGCTTACATTATATAGCGAACATTTATTATTAAAAGTACAGCTTAATACCATTAGGCCATGCCAGTCAGCTTTTGTACATTGCTTCCTCTATTGCTTTCTTAAGGCACAAGATTTGGATGATGTAACTTAAGTCAGTGATGTCTAACTATTTTACTCCAAGATCTCTATATATGGTATTGTTTAGAAAGAAAAAGATCTAAACTTAAGGCTACAAATTTAACCTACTAGCTATATAAATGTCCTTTTCTTTATTCAGTTTTTATGTTGGCGCGCATGACCAGCATCTTCTTGAAATGCAGATTTGGAGGCATGGTCACTGTTGGGCGAATGCAGGGCACGCACCAGTAGGTGCGCCCACATTCCCAATCAGCCAAAAGCAGGGGCCAACACTCTGCATATCTAATGTGGCCCAACATCTGAGAAAGGTTTGCTGCAATGAGAGCGTTTCATGCAGTGTGACCACAACATACCTCCCCACGCGCAGGTAACATGGCGGCAGTGACTGCCGCTGTTGCCAGTCAACACCAGCGCTTATTGTGTGCCAATGGGGATGCCCAGTCCCCATCGGCATCATGTAACCCCTTTGATTGCCAAGGAGGTGCCCAATCCCCTCGGCATCATGTCCTCCCAACAGTTTCTCTTTGCTGACAGGGGCCAATCCCGTCGGCATGTATCCCTCCCTCCTTGAATTTTGCCAATGGGGTGTACTCCCGCCGGCGCAAGTGTTCCCAACTTTTTTGATTTTGCTTTGCCGGTGCCCAATCCCCTCGGCTCTGTGGCTCCTTTCCTTGTTTACCATGAGGATGCCCAATCCTCCATCGGATAAAGCACCCACCTACACACACACACACTCAGGTGGCATGCTGGGAGCCCATCCCAGTGTGCCAAAGCACCTATTAAAAATGAAAATGGTCCCCAATGTCTTTCAGTTTTCTTTTTACCTGTAAAGAAGAAAACGGACCCTCAGCGGTCTCCCTGCCCCTCCCCACAACCCACACCCACCCACTGCGCACCCTTCCTCCCACATCTTCCCTCACCCCACACTTACCTCCAGAGTCTGGCGGATGATCTTCTGTGGATTGGGAACACATCTGCACTCTTCAAAGCCAACCACGAACTGTGGAAATGCCGGTTATCTGTATAATGGAATAAATAGGGTTTTTCAACTTTAATGCATATCTCGGGCATTTTGGGAATTTTACACCTCTTTTTTCAAAATTGGGTTTTGGGACCCCTCTTCATGAATTCTTGCACTGTCATTTTGTTATTCAGTTCCAAAAGCTGATTTCGCGGTCACTGCGTGAAACCACCTTTCGGGACCGACATACAAATGGCAGTGTCACAGTTCATGAGGCAGGCCACCAAAACCCTATGTTGAAAATTTGGTGAAAAATTCAAAAATGACTGTTTTATGAGCATGCATTGTGCAGTTCCTACGTGATGCTTGTGTAAGTTCGCAAATTTTTATTATTTGCACTCCAGATTTTCAACATTGCCATTTTACCACACCTCATGAGCAGTGCAGTTGTCATTCTTCACATCTCACCCCAAATTTGTTTCCATGCATGTACGACAATGGCGCAGTCAGTGTGTGTGAAATCAATGTTTGGGACACATTAAGAAAATCACAGTGACATTGTTCATGAGCAGAGGTCTTATAATGGCTATGTTGAAAATTTGGTGAAATAATTCCCAAAGCGACTGTTTTATGGCGTGCATTGTGCAGTTCCTATGCACACTCGTAAGTTCGAGAATTTTAATATTTGACTCAGATTTTCAACATTGCCATTTTACCACACCTTCTTATGAGCAGTATAGCTGTCATTTTCACATCTCTTCCAAAATGTGTTTCCACGCATGTAGCGCATAATGGCACAGTCGGTTCATGAAATCAATGTTTGGGACAAATTAAGAAAATCACAGTGACATTGTACATGAGCAGAGGTCTTAAAATGGCTATGTTGAAAATTAGGTGACAAAAGTCCATAAAATGTCTGTGTTACGAGTGAGCACTGCGCTGTTTTCACGCACCCTCGTAAGTTCATGAATTTGTAATATTTTCAGTCAAGATTTTCACCAGTGGCATTTTTCCACACTTCTTTATGAACAGTACAGCTGTAATTTTTCACAACATGGCCAAAATTTGCTTTCACACTTTCTGCACAGAAATGCGTGGTTGCTGTGGGAAATCACTGTTCAGAAAAGATTAAGAAAATGACAGTGACACTGTTCATGAGTGGAGGTCCCAAAATACCTGTGTTGACAATCTGCTGTAAAAATCCCCAAGTAGTTACATTAAGGGTGTGAATTGCATAATGTCTATGTCTGGCGTGACTTCACCAGTTTTTACTATTTTCACTGCAGATTTTCAACATTGCCATTTTTACAACTCCCCATGAATAGTACAGCTGTCATTTGTCACATCCTGTTCAAAATGTGTTTTCGCACCTGTGATGCCACATGCCGCAGTCACTATGCAAAATCAGCTTGCCGCTAACAAACTGATATTACCACTGTTCATAAGGTGGGGGTCACAAAACCCATGTTGAAAATTTGGAGTGAAAATACCAATGACCGCCTGAGGCGTTAGGGTTTCAACCATAATGCCCCACCCTGTAGAGTCTGACAGGCATCATGGGTGTGACATGGATTTTCACCTGTAATGCTCATACCATTCCACCACCCCCACACCTGCAGCCAGTAAGAGGCATTGAGGTGTGCCTTGGACTCTTCGGCCCCAAAGTTCACCACATTTTCCTATACTGCACCCATCTCACTGTATTTCCTGATGGAATGGGGTGAGCATAAGAGACCAAAGACCCCAAGGCACACCATAACACTTGGTGTCTGCAGGGTAGGTGTGGTGAAATGGCGGACCATTATGCCTGATGACCCAAAGGCACACCCCACCAATGCCAATGCCAGCAAGCAAACATTCGGCATTGACAAATGCTTGTTTCAGATCACCTCCCCAATTCCACAATCTACTTTTTCTATACCTAGAAAAGTGACATATAGTGTTTCACCCTGGATTATTGGTAATATGTTTGGCTATAGCATAAGTTTCATCTTTCCTTTGTATTGTACTAACATGCTCACCTATGCTCACTCTAAATGCTCCAGTGGTCCTACCACATGGTAATTCCACAACTGCATTGTAGCAAATATACTACTCTCTCAGTCCCATATGTGATAAAGAGATTGATTTTAATGACTGACCCATCACATTAATTAATGAATTCCTTCCTCTGTAGGACGTACGAACAATGTATACATTTACCACACTGATGGGAACCGAGGGAAGGGGATTTTGTGTCTGATTACTGTACATCTGACTCTTCTGTTGCTCTGACTGAATATGTAGTAACAAAGGGACAAAGTGGGGCCTCATCTTTCACTTTATGTTTGGGAATTAATGTACTAATTCTTTCCATTCTATCTACCTCTTGAACTGCTTTCACAATACACTTATTGCTGTACCCCTATTTTAAACTGACCTGTCTGTGCAGTTTCTTCTTCCCAAACTCTGTCGCCTCAGTGCAGTTCCTCAATGTTCTGATAAGTTGTCCCCCTTAGGATGTTATTAATAATATGTGACGGATGGCAACTATCAGCTTTCAGTAGACTGTTTTGATCTGTTTGTTTCTGAAATAGAGTAGTACACCCCTCTTCCTTCTTTTTATAGATCCTAAGATCCAAGAATTCTATTTCCTTTGATTAATGTTAAACTTCAAACAGTCAGAGGTGGTTTCAGCCACTTAACAAACTCCAGGAACATCACTTCAGTACCTTTCCACACAATTATTATATGTCAATTAAACATCGCCACAAATCCAACCATGGCAAATATGGATTTGTGGCAGCATCATAGATGATATTCCTCCCAGTAACCCACAAAAGGTTGATAAAACTAGGTGCCATCCTGGCACCCATAGCAGTACCTCATATCTGTCTACAGTACTGTTTTTAAAAGGAACATGTTTTTATTCAAAACATTTTCTGCCAATAATTGTAAAACACCAAGTGTAAAAACAAAAACAAGGGCGCGTCAGCATGTGGTCTAAAAGCAAAGCAAAACAAAATGGTTATGTTAAATGCATGCTGAAAATAGAAAATAGAGTTAAAAATCTACATTTCGATCTTAGGTCTTCTTAGGAAATATCTAAAAGAGAAAAACAAAGTTAGTCTGTCATTTAAGCCATCAGCATTCCTGGCATTCAATTTATATATCCAATAACTCTCCCTTTGCCCAGTGCGTTTTTCAGATCACTTCTCTGATTCCACAGTCTACTTTTTATACCTAGAAAAGTGACATAGGCATTTGGACACGTTCAAATTCAGTGCACTTTTCAAGGTAATAGCAACTGCTTCTAAACCAGACTGATGTGGGATAACTGTATACAAAGAATCAATGTGTAATGCAGCAAAGTACCATGTTTCATGCATTTCTAGGGCCTCCTCAATGTTGATTACTTGCATCGAGTCCCTTAAATATGACCTTGTGTCCAAACAAGCGGCTGCAGAAACTATCAACATATACTGACAAGGTTTCAGTCACCCAACCCTTCCCCGAGATTATGGGATGATCAGGGGTGCCTCCAAGCTTACGTATCTTGGGTAAGATGTAAATTATAGGTACCACTGGGTGTGCCACTGTAAGGGCTAAGGGCTTTATATGCACTTTTGATAGGTAACCATGAACAAAACCCATACTCAATATATCATCTATCTGGTCTTTATAAACATTAGTGCGATTGAACCGCAACATTTCTAAAAGGAAATGTCGTCAGTTGTCTTCTAATTTCTGAAACATAATCTTTTCTATTTAACACAACTACTGCTCCCCTTATCCACTTGTTTTACAACAGTGTTGGTATTATTAGAAAGATTTATCAAAGCTCTTTTTCTTGTGTCGTAATGTAAGCAATAATACAAAAACAGGGTGTGCCTTTAAGAATTTGAGATCACGCTAGGATTTTGTGAGACACAAAGCCAAAGACTGAGTGTCATCACAAACCTTAGGGAGTGCATACCATATGCTTTATCGCACACCCTGAAGTATATTATTGCACTTATAACATGGATTTGGTGTACAAAACAGCATGAATAGTGTTATACAGCTAAGTCAGGTGATATGTCTTGACCAATAAGGTTCCTGCATTTATTCTTGCCCTTTTGTCATATTTAATTTGTTGTCAATGCCATTGATCTCTAAGCACAGGTTATTAACTAGTGCCTTTAGAAAACAATAGTTTTTAGATTTTTATTTTAATTTGTGCTAATAAGCTTCCATTTCTCTCCAGCACATGGCCACATTTATGATGGACAAGAGTGAAACCATTGTGACTGTGGAAGATGCTATCAAAAACTGATGGTTCTGGACACGAAGGGGAAGATCTGGACGCAGGAGATGTTACTGTCTGTCACTAATACATCCATAAGGCTGCTTGACTGTCAAACTCAGGTAATAAATTAGAAATGATCTTACATAGATACATAGAAACATAGAATGTGATGGCAGATAAGGACCGCTTGGCCCACCTAGTCTGCCCATTTTCCTACCTAACAGATAAGCTGCAGATCCTAATTAACCAACAGCTTACTCCTCCTACCCCCACTAGGACTGCCTTATGTCTGTCCCATGCATTCTTGAATTCCCCACTGTTCTTGACTCCACAACCTCCTCAGGGAGGCTGTTCCATGCATCCACAACCTCTCTGTGAAAAATTCTTCCTCACATTACCTCTGAGCCGTGCCCCTTCTATCTTCAAATTGTGCCCCTTGTTCTTGCACATCTCTTTGAGCTAAGAGCACCTATTTACAGTTAACAATAAAACCCACTTGTTTGCAACTTTGCAGTGCCACTCTGTCTGTTCTATTGGTCTTTATAACCTTTCATTGCTACACTTACCTTGGTTTTGCAATGTAAAATGTTTATTCTTTTATTTAAAAAAATACACAATGACATAAGTACAGTGCATAACAACTGTGACCCATTCTTATACTTGAGCTGACTGATGGTGGCGTTCACCTCTGAGTAAAGCTGTCCTGCTTGGGTCAGACTATAGTGCTATCATTATTGTTCGCACCCCACCACTTCTTCTTTTTCAGTCACCTGCCACCAACAAACGTCCTTCATGGGGTCAGGGGACAGCAGCTTCTCAAGCATATGTGTGCCCCTCTATGTTAGCATGTTGTGAAAATTCATTACTTATAACTGTAACCTGGTCACTATGGATGTTGTTGTTTACAACCCCTGCCTTGTGGACTCAAGCAAGATTGAGGAGCCTTGGTTGATAAACTCCTGACTGGGGATTTGTATCCAAGGTTTAAGTTATTTGCATGGTGTCTCCATCCAGTGAAAGGTTAAAACAGGGTCACAACCCTTTGAGATGCAATAACACCCTCCTTCCAATAGGATCACCCACCTGCAAACCAAGGCAGTGCAATAGTTACCTCAGTGAGCATGCAACTTATAATCTAAAACTGATAGTGCTCAGACAAGTAACTGCAACAAAAGAACAAAAATGTATTTTGGGCTGCAAGGCCCTAAATGGGAGAAAGGAATGATTAAGCAATAATATAGAATGTGACCCTAGCTGGGACTTAGGTGCCCTCCTAGGCCCAGCCACAGTCATGGGACTGCTCTTCCCTGTGCCCTTCTACATATAGCCCACAATGCAGGTTCCTGGTTTGTGGTTTTGTACCCTATCAGACTCAGATCACTAATAACAGCCTGCTCCTAAACCCTACACACTCACAGTGCTGATGCCTTGTCTGCCTGCCTATGCTAGGGGATACTATCCTCTCCACACTAGTACTAGTGTAAATCCTTTATTACTGAGAGTGCCTTGTGTTTCACAGGGTACCCAGTTGTGGAACTGGTGTACACCTGATTTGGCTTTTGCACGTTGTTGGCCAGCAGTGCTTTTGCAAACGTAACCACAAATTTAAAGGCTTTAAAACTCAAATGGGTATTTGTAAATCCTGGCTAGATGGCCTAGTCCGTAAATGTTTCCCAGTTATAATATAGGATGCAGGTGCAGGCAAGCCCTGAATTTACTTATTGTTTCCCAGACTGGGGATCTCCTGCAATGTACATGGGCAATGTTGCAGTTTGCAGTGGGTCCTTCTTTGGATCATTTTCACTCTCTCTCTCTCTCTCTCTCTCTCTCTCTCTCTCTTTCTTAAGTGCAGGCCTCTGATATTGGCTGGCTGACAGCTATTGTCTTTGGTACCAGTCAGGCCTCTTCTGATCTCCACATTCAACAGATAATCTTCCTTTCACACGGGTAAGTAACATAGAAACATAGAATGTGTCGGCAGATGGGATCCGTGTGGACCATCTAGTCTGCCCATGTATACTATTCCCCCGCCCTCGTTCAGGCCACTGTGTTAAGTTTTCCACAGTGTTTGTTCCATGCTAGTTTGAACTCCTGCCATCTTTGACCCCACCACCTGTGTGGGAGGACATTCAAGGATCTACCACCCTTTCTGTAAAGAAGAACTTCCTTGTGTTGCTCATTAACCTGCCCCCTTTAGGCACATATCATGCCCCCGTCCAGGTGCAGTTGTTTACCTGAAGGAGATCTTGTGCCTGTACCTTGTTGATACCCTTCAGGTATTTAAACATCCCTATCATATCCCCATTCCTTCTTTGTTCCAGGAATATCCGTTGAGCTGTTTTTGCCTTGCATCATATGGCTCACGTTGCAGACCCTCACCATTTTGTTGCCCTTCTTGTATAGTCTCTAGTCTAACTTTGTCTTTCTTAAGGTGAGGCCTCCAGAACAGGACACAGTACTCCAGGTGAAGCCTCACCAGGGACCTGTACAGTGCCATAATCACCCCCCTCTTTCTACTGGTAATGCCCCTCCTATGCAACCCAAGATGCTGCTGGCCTTTTGTGCTGCCTTTTCACATTACTTGCCCACTTTCAGATCATCTGCAATGATCACCCCAAGATCACATTGTGTTTATTTTCACCAGCTGCACCCCATCTAGAAAGTAATTTTTCCATGGATTGTGTCTTCCTTGGTGCATCACCTTGCATTTTTTGGCATTGAACCTCAACTGCCAATTTCCTGACCATTCTTCCAATTTCTTGAGGTCTGACTCCATCCTTTGAGTCCTCCCTATTGCAGAACTTTCTGTTGTCTGCAAATAGGTACACCTTCCCATTTAGGTCTTGGCTATGTGCTGATGAATACATTGAAAGTATTGGTCCTAGCACTGAACCCTGTGGGACAACACTTGTAACTCTACCCTCCTCTGAGAGTGTACCATTTACCAATACCCTCTGGGTCCTCCCATCTAGCCAGTTTTGGATCCAGCTTACAGTTTTGTCCCAGTGCCGTGTATTCCAGTTTGTTTATTAGCCGCCTATGTGGAATGAAGTCAAACACCTTCCTGAAGTCCAGGTACATCACGTCCACTGCACCTCCATTGTCCAACATTTTGTGACCCAGTCAAAGTGTTCAGTTAGGTCTGTCTACCATACGCAGCAACACATCTTGGTGTCCAGTACCTGAGGTGCCAATAACAAGTAGCATGTGGAGGCACTGGCTGGGTATCTTCCACATGCTAGCTTTGGTCACAGTTCAGTTTAGGCAGGTTTGCTCCACAGCAACAGTCTCTTAGTAGCTGCAACCTTCAGCTTTTGTACTGGGTTAGCACATGATCACTTCCTTTTCTGTAGCAGTTGGCCTGCTTCTCTCACTTCAATATGGCTCTGACAGATATACAGTCTGCGAGGCAGCTCCACAAGCTTGCCACTGTAGATACATGCAGACTGACAGGATCCTGAACCAACCCCTATGGTTTCCTGGAGAACATTAGCTCACCATTGGTCCACCCAGGTGTCAATTACTCTGGGCCAGGCTTGAAGTCTTTCACACAGTTGGTGATTGACCAGAAATTTGCATCAGGATGCAGGCAGTCCTCCAGTGCTCCAAGAGCTCCTTGTATCTCTTTTTCTAGGCTGTGCAGCCTGACTGGCTTATCGTGGGACTCCATACCCCTGTTGCCCTGCTGATGGGATCAGGGTGGACAAGATGGCTGTGCACTGTCTGTCAGTGGGAGACTGGCACTAAAAGTCTTATTTTGAGGGCTCCTGCATTTAAATATGTATGTGATGCCCTGTAGCTATTTGTGAATCATGCCAGGTGTCCAGTTCAGCTGGATGGTGCTCAGAGCACCCTAATTTCTAGCAACCCACAATGCTCCTTTTATTGAGTGCAGTCAGCCACTTTTGAAATGCAGTAGGAGCTTATTTACAGTGGCACTGAAGGTGCTGGGATCCACGGTCCCCTCTTCTCTTGGTCAGGTTCCCATGACAGGAAGCGTGAAGTCCAAATCAGGAAACCAGCAGGAGCAATAGTGTGGGTTACTGGTGCCCCAGGGCAGGATCTATAAAGTCCTAAAGGTAAGCCCCATATTGGGAGGGGGCTTACATAATGAATCCAGTGCATTCAGACTGTACTCTTTTTTGGTTTACATGTAACCCCTAGATGGCGCTATCCCAGGGGCTACTACCCTGCCTGATTTGCCACTGACAGGTTGAGGGGCCTGGATCCAATGGCGGTGCCTCCACCCAGAGGTCAGGGTTGCAATAGTTAAACTAACTTGGTCACAGCCCTCTGGGACACTGCAACCCCTTTCTTCCCACTAGTGGCCCACACAATATATCAGAATTACCTTCACAGTATACACTTACCCCCAGGTCTGGTTCCGCACTGGGACCTCCTGTGAAATGAGAACAGTGCAACAATCACAGTACAGTACTTTAACATAGACAAATACCTCAGGCAGTATAACTTTGTGAAACAAGCAGCTCTGATTTATTTAGGGGATATAACAAGGACAGGGGAAATCAGGTTAATTAGCTTATCACTTAATAATCATCTATGGCTCTGTGCACAGGCCTATCCCTATCAGTTACTGTCCCTGGGTACCCAAGCCCTAGTGGCTAGTCCAAACCATGGCAGCTGGTAGGGACCCTTTCACACAGAGAAAGGAGAATTAAACAGTCAGCAGTACAGTAATTCCATTTGGATTTAATGTGGCAATTCAACGAGGAGCTACCCTGAATTAGTACTCACGACCTCAAATAAGATAGGGTCCTTCAATGTCAGCAGGGCTCACTTGAGGTGCACAAACCTCTTCACACATCCATATAAAAGAAAGCACATACCAGGCAGGCTGCATCTGTATCCTGATCGCAATTACTGCACAATACCCGGAGAACACACAGCAGATTCAGTTCCTGACAGACCGAGTGTAATTTTCAGCAATTCCTCCAGTCTTCTACAGGGTGAGCCTGGTTTCTACTCTTCAGAGATCCTTTGATTCTTTTCACAGGACGGATTCAGTCCTAACAAGCTGCAGACCGAACTCTGGGCCTTACTACACGTTTTTGACTAAAACTGCACACTGAAAAAGCACAGGGCTCCTTCCTTCTTCACTGCCAAAGCTCAACTCAAACTCCAACCGACAAAACCGGCACTTCCTTTGAGTTCCTGCCAGTTCTTGACTGGATTGGCTGTCACTCACAATAGACTGCTGCTGTTGGTCCAAAAGGTGCTGAAGTCTAAACTACATCTCCCAGAGTCACTGCTCATATAATCCTCTTGTGGCTGGCCCAGATTATGAGTCCAAGTTCTGATTCGTCCAAGGCACCATTTTAGAGCTAGCTTACCCCACACTGATTGGTCCAGTTCAGCAGTTCAAAACTAGAATGGGGAACTAGCAGACACAGTTCTGACTGCAAAAGAAAGCAGGTTAGACAAACTGTAATTTCATTATTACTGTAAATGATTTCTGGCAAACAGTTACATCTTTCAGATGGGTTCCTTTGCACTCCTAGTGACTGCAAAATAGAGTGAATTGGCAGCAGCTTGAGTGGTACTCAGAGAAGCACACAGTCCCCATACAAACTAATTATGTCTGCAAGCAGACAGCTCTTAAAGAGACAGTACCAGAGGCTCTAAAAACACTCACTGATAAATGGCTTAAATGCCAAACACCATTCAGGCTTGGAGCATTCAAGCAAGCTCCTGAAGTCTTTTGGGAACCCCCATTTGCAGGGGGTTACATACATACTGTTAACCTGAGGAGAATTAACAAAATGTATTACAAAGTGAATGATTCTGCCTGGTTGCAAGCGTACAGTAACCGAAGATTGTGAAACTGAATGTATTCCAGTTACTGCCATTTAAGCAGGAAAATAGTAGAATCAACTCAGACAGGTCCATACAGAAAGCAACAGAACTCAAAACAATCATACAATTTGAATCTCTGCACTTCAGTTTGGCTGGAACATAGGACCCAGATCTGAATAAGTTTAATTTACTTGAAATTCCAATTGCAGATTACCACATCAGTTCCACTAAAAGTGGTGTTTAATTCAGATTCCAGTGTGCATTTAATCAAGGCAGTTGTCATAATGGGACATTCATGCCTGCTTCACTAGCCTGCCTGGCCCTGCTAACCTACATTGCCTTGAGGTAGGTTCGGGAGGCCACAGCAGAGGAGGAAGACGCGCTCACCAGTCAGTAGCATTTTGGGACCCTTTTCCATAAGTCAGCTCAGAATGAACAAATGTAAATTTTATTAAAAAATGTGAGGGATGCTTCTTTTCATGATGTGCTTATGGCTGCAATAGCATAAGTGCTCGATCTGGCTCTGCCTTCTTAAGTGCTGCCATTGAAGAAGGTTTTTCTCTGGTGTCCCCAATAAGAAAAACTTTAACAATGTTTTATTTAAGCTGGGGAGAATGGAAAATTTATACAACAACTACATAGAATGTGTCAGTTCCTGTAACTTTCACCTAGCGATTTTCTCAGTACAGTATAGGAGTGCTTGGAATCAGTCCAACAGAATAGGATACATCAGAGTCTGGACTTTTTGTGAATTTTGACTTTTGGTATTTAAGGCCCCAAATCCAAATTCCAGGAAAGTTTCTGATGCTGAATTGGAATCAGAATCCAATTCAGAATCTGCATCAGAGTGCTGTACACTACACACATCTTTGTTAAATCCCTCTTCATGTCCCTACCCTTACTTGAGTGCTGCTGTTCTCGGCCCATGTTGTCCTTCTGTTCTTGTATGATCGGGGACTCATGATCCACTGACTGGTGCTGCTGTTACTCCCTCTGGGCATGTGGGTTGGGTTGGTTCGATGTCCACAGAGCCTGTGCCACTTTGCTTGCTTGCATGCCAATAGGAGCTGGCTGTGGTGTCGGCATTGGTAAGCCCCTTTGCTGGACTTCCAACTCATTCCCTGGGCTACCCCAGTCTTGACCCCCAGCCTGGTCACAGAGTCTGATGGTGGCAGGAGGGCCAGTCACTGCTGCTGGCTGGGTCTCTCCTCATCCCTCCTTATTCTGGCTCTGAGTGGTGATCTGATCTGTTGGTTGTGTGCTACCTCATACTCTCTGGTCCCATACCCTGATTCCCAGCAGGCAACCTGACATCTGCTGCACAAGGACACTTGGACAGAGCAGGCCTACTAGGACCACTCCTGGAATCCAGGCAGTCTTTACAGAGTAAGAGACACTACTAGGTCTGCAGGGAACCCAAGGTTTTCTCAAAGTTGCCAACCCCAACCATTCCCCAAAAGACTCCTCGGGGACTGCATGAGAAGAAAGTCAGTTGGCGTCAACATCAGTTATCGGTGATTGAACTCTATTGTTGGTGGTGGGGAAAGGGTGGGTTACATTGTATTAGACCACTGGGGACCACACAGCCTTACTGGAGGGGGAGGTGGGACTGGGCCGAGAGGGAGCAACGAGCTATTGTCGAAGGGTGGGGAGGAAGACTGAGGGTGTGGGCGGGGCAGCAGTGGCTGGGTTTGGGGATAAGAAGGGCAGATAATGAACTAGTTAGAGGCTGGAGCTGCAGGACTGACCAACAGAATACACCACCCTGAGTGGCTGACCAAACAACCCTAGGGTCCAAGGAAGGGAAAGATCCCATCCCAGCCAGGTACTAGGGGTGGGGGTGGGGTTGTCGCTAGTTGAAGCAGGGGAGGGTCTTAAACTTTTTTACTTGTCATACAGTATGTATGGGATAGTTATTTACAAGGTCAGATGAGGAACTGGGAATTCTGATTCCATTCCAATAAGGAATCTATTCAGAATCGGAATCAGAATTACGAAATGCTGACCTTATGCTCTCAGAATGGGTTCCAGAGCATCTGAGCACCCTAGTACTGTACTTTATCATCTAGAGTTTGCACTGGTAATAATGGAGCAGCTCTTGCTACCAGGTTAGTGGGAGATCCTCACACATAGTGTGTTCACTAAGATTTCTCCTGATTTAGCCAGTGCTCCCACCTTAACCCAACACTATGTACACTGGCCTTAATCCCTCCATGCATACCCTGCCCCATATCCTGCTCTGTGTGACCCATGCACCCTGCCTCTCATCTGTCCAGCACTACCTGTCCTGCCTCCAGTTCTGCCCTGTGTAACCTCCCCAAGATCTACCTCTCGCCCATAGTTTTGCCCTGTGTAAATGTCTCCTTGTCCTTTCCTGTTTACCCTGCTTCTAATTTTATTTACATGAATAAAATGTTTCCTTATGCTCCTCATTGTCAGTTTCATGTGTTGATCCTTTTCTGCACTATTTACTTAAGCAGAAACTGACTGACTGTTATCCACAAAGGCCAGTCAGTAGGCAGCAAGTAAGGATGAGTCAATGCCAACACTGAATTTGGGGAATGGCCAAAATCTGGCGTTTGGATGCCAGCAAAGAAAGTTCAAATGAACTTTGTTTTCCTTTGGCATGTCGATGTCATGACATAGCATTTTCTATTGGGAGTACACACTGAGTATGTCCAGGTTTGTGGCTAGCCACATGGCATGCAGCAGCCAATCAGCAATGCTAGAAATTGTGAACTTCTTGTGCTATGTACATATCAATGTGAGTTCCAGCTCTGTCTCACAGAGGAAGTGCATGGCTACTGAAGAAGCTCATTTTATGTGAAAAGAGTGAGTTTGATTAGAAAACTTTCAAAATCATCACAGAAGTGTGCATTATCATTCCAGGGAGCTAATTCTCACTACATTAAACTGTAGATTCAGGCAGACAAGCTAATGAAATCATGCTGGAGAGGAGGAAGAGTGCATATTGTAAGCCTGCACTGACCTGCAGGCCCAGCAACACAGCAGGGCAGAGTGCATTTAGCACACTGATACTTGAAATGATAGGAACAAAACTATGTTAATGAACCAGTTAGGGTTCAATTTAGTACCAGAAAAAGAAGGCAAATGTGGCAATGGGATTCCTAACCCAAACTCCCACTCTCCTTCAAGCAATAAAGGACAAGATCAAACAAGCAACCACAGACAGCCATCATCAGATAAGACAAACAACATACAACTGTTTCGATGATGCATACTCAAATCATAGCACTACTTGTCTGCAGAAGCACAGGCCCTCTGTGGGACCAGTGCTTTGCAGGCACAGATACTGATACATAGTGCAAGATATACACACCCACTTCTGGCTGCAGATAGAAATTTATGATACTCAAATCACGGACTACTTCTGTCTGCAGAAGTGCAGGTTCTTCTGGGACAGTGCTTCTGTAGCCACAGATACTCATGCATAGTGAAGATGCACACACCCCACTCTGGCTGTATATAAATAAGGATGCAGGATATGTAACCTGCTGAAATGCTACTATGTATTACCCAATGTTATGTTTCATGTGTCTTATGTAATGTACTTTTGCTGTATACAATCCCACATAATATTCTATGTAATCCCTGGTCGTCCCTTGAAAAAGGGACCTTCGGTCCCAGTGGGCTTACCAGTTACCAAAATTTAATAAATAAATAAATAAATATTGAAATCACAATACTCAAACCATAAAACTAATTTTGTCTGTAGAAGTGCAGGTCCTGCATGGCTAACACTTCTGCAGCCACTAATACCATGCATAATGCAAGATATACACACCCACATCTGGCTATAGATTGAAATCCACAATACCCAAGTTACAGCATTATTTCTGTCTGCAGAAGAGCAGGCCCCTTATAGATACATATGCATACTGCAAAACATACACACCCACTCTGTTGCTTTTCTAAACAGCACTGATGGAGAATGACTTTTAAAGTGCAGCAACCTGTATGCATATTTTCCAAGGCACCACATTAGTGTTACTGCATTTGTGTTATTTGGAAACATTATATGTTTGTTTTACCTAATGATGGCTGTCTGTGGTTACTTGTGTGGTCTTGTCCTTTGCTGCTTGTGGGTGAGCTAGAGTTGGAATCCTAATGCCACATTTCTTACTTTTGTGGCATTAAGTTAAACAACTAACTGGTGCATTAACGCAAACCTTTACAATGAATTTCCTTTCTTTTGAGAACGTTAATAAACTGAAATTAGAAGAGTATGTCCAGCTATAGAACCACTGGAACAGCACTTCTACAGCCAAAGATGCACAGTCACAGTACAAGAAATACACAGTCGTTTTTGGCTGCAGCTGCAGATAGAAACAGTACATCTTCCAAAAATTAATCTTCACCATTAATTCATACTCATGGATGCATACTCATGGATCTAGTGCCAGAGGCACTGGGACCTCACAGGAACTTGTCTCTTACAGGAAACAGCAAACATCAGCTACTGAAGCTCCTGCTCACTTCACATGGTGCCACGTGCACTAGCCAATAAGTATCTTCAGCTCCCTCATACACCTTAGTTTTGTTTTTCCCACATCGAGTTCACACCATGGGGTAGCAGTGCCTCAGTTTGACTATCGTTGACCATTTTTCTATTGCCTCACTGCTGAAAACTTCTGTCCACAGTGCCTTCTATTTTTTACTTGTTTTCCATGATGTTAAAGTCCGAGGAAAATAAAGAAGGGACAAAGAATAAGAGCAGTCAGCCCCCAATCATGTGTCATTACCCTTGGGGGAACCCATTGTGAGTATGGATCTGCATAAATTCTGCTGGACCTGTCTTGGCTCATCTCACAATATGAATGTGTGCAATGTCTGCTTCACCATGGATTGCCACACATTAGAGATCTGTGCTTTGAAGTGGGGTCACCTGATCTCCTCCTTCAGAGGCAAATGTCACACATGTGAGGCCAAAGCATGGTCTCTGGGCCTTTCCACTGGCCTACCGCCATTAGAGATCTGCGTGTTGAGTCACTCTAATCCCCACCTTCAGAGGCTGGTGTCAGACATGTGAGGGCAAGGCTTGGTTTCTGGGCCTTTCTCCTGGGATCTACTATGAAATGAGCCTGAGTTCAGGAGACCAACTGTTGGAGAGACCGACAAGGTCTTGGTGTAATGTGGGCGGGCAAGCACCATGCACCCCCACATGGGGGCGCCAACCCATGCACCCCTCCATAACTAAAATAGCCAACTCCAAGAGGGAGCAGACCTTGGAGTAAGTTAAAAATTATGGGGGGCAAAAGGCGCCACACAAAAATTTCTATCCTGGAACAGAACCTGGTCTGAGCATAATACTGGCCAAGCTGCTACTGGTCTAGCCCTCCTCGCCATGGGAGCAGCTTTGCCAACCTCAGGATTTTCCCTCTTGTGATGCATGACTAGGGTAGGGTAGCAGTTCATCACATCCACTATCTTACCCCTGTCAGCACCAACTCCCATCTGTCGGGCAGGTCGATCGGGCAGCCGAACTCGGATCCTGAATCTTGGGATTCTGAGTTTTGGCAATTAGTAGTGACACCTTTCTCCTGGACCCTTCCCTGCATTTCACATGTTAAGGAAGCACAGGGTCTTCGTTGACCTTGCCATGCTGAGGCATTAGAGGCCCTAGGGGTGGGTTTGGCGGGAAGCACCACAGAAGAGTGACGGCGAAGCAGCGACATGCCCCACATTGACACTGGGGAAAGATCACAAACAACCCTGATGCACACCAGCTTGACTGACAGAATCACAACGCACTCTCCCACATCACACACCCCGGATGGCCACTATCCCAACTGGCCACAGAATGGCGCACTATGCATGGATACCACCAACAGTGATCCGACATTAGGCAACCCTCCCACAGCGCCACGGCAGGTACTGACAGGCAGAAGACAGATCGGGCAGCAAAGAAGATCACAGTGGACAGTGTGGCAGTACCAGATGGCCAGGTCAGGTGGCTCAGCAGACACTCGCAGATACAGGTACACTGTTGTAGTGGGTGTCTTTGTAGTGTCCCATTGGTGCACCTGTTGATGCTGTGGGGGTGTCACTGAGTTTTCATGGGTGCTGTGGCCATGGTTGGGATGTGTGTCAATGTGTATGGGGGGTCACTGCAGGGGTGTCACTCTGACACCATGCTTCTGTTTGGCGGACATCTGGCTCCTTTGGGTGGTCAGCTGTGCACCCCGAGCCTGACTGGCCCATGCTGCAGGTATTCCTGGTATTGAGCCCAAAGCTGTATGCTCAGTCTACACCACTGGACACCTCAGTGTCAAGCCTGGTGCAGCCCTGGCTCATGACGTCATTCATGGTGTTGGTGAGTGGGGTGGTTCTGGCTGTGATGTCATGTCCCTCCTGACACTGTTTGTGTGTAGGGAGATGGACTGGCATCAACCGTTTGCACTCAGTTGCTGAGATGGTGGTGTTGGACTCTCTATTGAGTTGCCTTTGTGGCTGTGGAGATAGAGTCGATGCTGCCCAAGTGATGAGCACAGCACAGGCCATGGTGTCGGTCTTGGGCCTGACAATGGGTGCAGTAACAGTGACAGTGTCACCCCTGGATCCTTTCCCATTCCCAATGCCACTGCAGTGTTGGGGATGTGGATGAACCAGGGGCTGGCACTGAACCCAGCACTGTGCCCAGCACTGAGTGCAGTGCTGGTCGCATGCTGGAGGGAACCCACATCTAGCCCAGCCCCTGGCTCTGGGTTTGGTGCAGGAGGCAGCACCAGTTTAGATCCAGAGGACAATTGGAACACGGTGTTCTCTCTGGACACACAGGCTGAATCTGCCACCAGTCAGGACTAGAGCTGCCCCAAGGGGATTGAAGGGTTCTGCTCTCCTCACCTGGGAGTCCCTCCATGGGTACCGACCTGATCATTTCTCTTCTGTAGATTGACCTTTTGGGTGGTCCTGCCAGGTCCTCCCTTTGAGCAGGGGCCCCTGAGCATCTCTGCTGCCCAGGCCTTGGAGCCCCTGGCTTCCATTTCGCTCTTGGGCCTTTATCACCTCTGTCCAACTTCCTAGGGATCATGGGCCCTTGGTGGCCAGTCACCTGGAGTGAACACAGAAGGGCAGCTGGTGCTCCTTAAACATGCTGACTGGTCTCAGTTCCAACCTAGACCTTTGGCACCACCTTTCCACATCCAGCACCACCTCTCCATCCCTGTACTCCTCAGAAGGCAAAGAATCATCCGTACATATGTCCTTAGCCTCTGAGTACTCTCCATACTAGATCATTCTGATGGACTTTTGCAGGTGCTAGATATGGGCCCATTGTGAGCCACAGTATCATGACCTTACTGCTGGGACTTCTTGTAGATGTGGGGTTATGCCAACTTGGTCATCCCTCCCTAGTCCAAAGCCTTCAAAGAGTGTTAAGGGTCAGTCTGGAGATGTCCCATTGCATGCCCTCCAGCCCTGAGGGATGTATAGCTGCTGTACTGCTCACCCACAGACTCTGCAGGGGCTCTGTCTCACCCTGCTTTGGGGATTGAAACTTACAGACCCCAACAGGGCCTCTGCACCTGGCACATAAAATCTCCTGAGGGGATTCTTCTAAGCAGATGCCCTAGTAGGAAAGTATTCTTTCTTGAATTGTGCCATGATGTACATTGCTGCACATCAGTCACATCAGGCAGCTTACAACAAATGCCTGTTGGTGCTGCTGAGATGGCTCCTGGCTGCCATGCCTCCTTCAGAGTTAGTCAGACGAGCCACCTGCCTTCCACCAAGGGCCTGGAGTTGGCAAGGCATCAGTCAAGGGTATTATACGATGCTAGTCAGATGGTCTCCAGGCTGATGGGAACTGGAGTCTGTAGTAAGTGGACAGCGTGGCTTCACCTTTCAAAACTGGCTCCTCTGGCCCAGCAAAGGGGTTAAACTCTTCCTTCCAAGGGGCTCTTTTTTGTGCTGCAGGGTCAGGTGAGAGCTGTCAGGATGCCCTACTGCTCCTGTGCCACAAGAGCCTCTGCCTGGCCTTGATCGGCCTAGGGTCCCACTAGACCCTTAAGGAGCCCCTGCCCACAGGTGTTCTCCCCACACAGAGGGCTGAGGGTAACCTTTTTAATCAGTAGTTTTCTCCCGTCTGGTCTGGCCAACATCACCCCCAGTCCCATTACCAACTTTCTTGTGGACTTACTGGTTATCCATCACTTGCTCAGAACCTCATTAAGTGGGTGGCCTGCCATGTTGGTTGTATAAGCCTGCAGGGACTGCCAACCGTGAGCAGCCTGGCATATGTTTCCTTCATTTTCGCCCCTGGGTTGTAGCATCAGGACATGCATGCCAAGCATGTCACACTATAGCCTTGCCCCTTGTGCACTTCTGCTGTGCTGCCACCCAGCTCCTGTCAGGTGGCAGTATCTGCAGCAGGACCTGGTGTCCCCCTCTGAGGAATGAGAGCTGCTATTAGGTGCTTGAGTCTCCTCACCCGGTCAGCCCACCAGCGACCCTTGCCCATTCCCAAACACAGGTCAGCAACATGGGGAATGGAAGCGCTACTGCTCCTCCACTGGGATGGCAGGCTGAGGGTAATCTTACCTTCAGTGTGAGCCAGCTCCCCCTTGTTTGGGAAAACTTGGTACTCTTACCAATGATTATGAATCAATGGTGAAAACTGATTCTTGGAAGATAATGAAAAGTACATACTTACCAGAATTGTTGATCTTCCAGAATGTCTTCACCATTGGTTCATATGCCACCCACCATATAAGCCAGGACCTCTGGCAGCTCACCCTGTGAGTACTGGCAGCATATTACATGTACTGTATCTTCTCATCACCTCTGCCATGAGCCTTGTATGGTGGTTATTCTTCATTGCTTTTTAAACTAAACAAAACAAAAAAACAGGGTTGAACACTTTGGTGCCACCCCTTACAAAAAAAAAAAAAAAGGAGTAGTGGTCACTTGTGACCTCCACCCCTAATCAAAAATAAAAAGCTTTGTGTTTTTGTATGGAGTGGGTAGGTGGCCCTTCCTTCCATTTTTTCTTATCTTCCTCAGGGTGTATCCTTCTAGGGTGTATCCTCTTAGTTGCTATATGCAACGTGCACCCTGGACACTATCCAGTCTAACTCCACTAAGTAGATACTCTGTCTGTGGAGAGGTGTAGGTGCAGTACTTGCTTTGGATCAATATACTAGCTTCACACAGGATACATCCCTGTAATTGCAGGAAGAAGTAGGGCATGTTATTCTAACCATGCTGGGCTTTTGCTAGTTATCCTCTTTACTTTCTCTGTGCTTTGGGCTTTGCCTACTCTGCCTGGAGCATGTCAGAAAAGATAACCACATCTTGACTCTCTAGAATATCTAGTCCTGCAACTCTTGTGCTCCTCATCCCTACTTTTCTCCCTCTGTCATAGAGAAAGGAGGGTTATGGGCTTATTCTTGAGTTTACTCAAATTCTGTCTGGTAGCAGGGAGCTATTTTTTTTTTTTGGAGACCTGATGTCATTCTCCCCATTGTTTGGAACAGTTGCCACCTATTTTGCAAGGGATCCTGATTTGAACTTCTTCTTTTTCTGCTTCTGCCAGAGCCATCTGTCCATGGCTGCTGCCTAATTTTTCTGTTACTATATATAGCCTGTCTGTCCAGTGGGAAGAGGCTGGCAGCCTTTCAAAACCATACTACTCTTGTGCCATCTGATAGGTCCAACTCTTAGTTTCTAAGGTTGTACTCAGGTTTTATTTGAATGTTTATTTTACTTCCAATATTCCTTTTATTATCCTTTGCGCTAGAAAGTAAATAGTCCTCTTTTTATTTCTCTCATTTTGTTTCTGTCCTGGCAAACAGAACTGAGGTGCATGAGGGAGCTGACAATGGTTATTGACTAGAACACAGCACCATGTGAGGTGCGCAGGTGACATCAGTATCCAATGTTGGCTCCCTTCCTGTAAGAAAAGCTCCCACAGGGTCCCTAGTTCTTCTGGCTCTAGACCTGTGAGTATGAATCCATGAGTATGGAATAATGATGAGATATTCTGGAAGATCAACAATTACAGTAAGTATGTAATTTTCATTTCTGGCTGTAGAAGCTCAGTAGCCACAGATAAACACTGACACTGCAAGACATACATAAGAAATACACAGCCACTTCAGATGTTTTATTTTGCTAATGATTAAAATATTCTTTCTTGACTAGTGTTACTGCTTGAGGCTTTCTTGATAGTGGAGCTACTTCTGTGCACTCTCAAAAGTGTGGTCAGTTCTTTTCTTTGCTTGGATTCTCCTCCAGGACAGATGCAGGCCATCAGGCTTGAACAAGCTCCCATCCCTCTAGGTGGGTCCCCAGTCACCAATGAATCCAAACCCTTCCTCACAGCACCAGTTCTTCAACCATGAGTTAAAGTCCTGGTGAATATGCCCTATGCTCTCCCTTGCCTCTCATGGGTAGTATTTTCATGAAGGTGACAGAAGTAGCTACTTGCTTGAGATCTGTCCCCAATTTCTAAACTCTTCCTGAACTTCTTTAGGCTCCCATTTGCCAGATCATTAGTACCTAGGTGGATAATGACATCCAGTTCACCTCCCATCTTGCCTTCCAGGCGATCCCCAGGATCTTCCTCCCATCCCTTCATGCCATGGCACCTGGCAGGCACCTCAACTCCCTGTCCTCCCCTCCTGTGTTCTTAGCTGGATCCTCTTATGATAGAGTCCCCACCAGGATTTGCTTCCTTCTTCTCTGGGGTGCACTCTCTCCCACTGAGGTCACCTTTTTGGTTGATCTCCACATCCTTCCCTTCCACTTCTCTGAGTACATCTGTTTGGTTGCCCCATTTGCCAGTGTGGCATATGAGTTATGGAGTGGAATAGGATTTGGAATATGCCTCTATCTGACCACCCTAACCCTCCCTGAGCCCACTGTCATCCAAGTGCTCCTCATTCTTGGCATCCTTGAGGCAGCGGCATTGGACTGGGTGATCTCTGAATAGGGTAAGGGGTACTCCTGACCAGTTTACTTCTGCTCTGAGTCGGCTACCTCATCCCACAGTACAGAGAGATGCCTGCAGATAGGGCAGCACCTCAGTGAACAGAAGGTCTGCCTGAATACGAATGCCCCACATCCACTGCATTGCAGCACTCCCACATTATACTGCACTTATACTGCTGTTCCAGTACTTCTCTGTTACTGAAGCTCTCCTTGTAGTTCCTCTTTATTAATTTACTGTCCTGAAAATCCTGCCACTGATCCTCAGATACTTTTTTAAAGAAGGAAACCAAAAAAGAGTCAAAACACTTGTGCTGAGGCGGGCTTCCCTCCTTATGCCCCTCCTACTCAAAAACCCTGCTATTTTCTGTGCTTGGCTCCTGTCAATTAGATATAACAGGTCATATAATTAAGAGTGGGGGGCAGGGGAGGCAGGGTGGTGAAAATTTGCAGCTAGTAAAGACGGCAAAAGAAAACAGCACCACTACAAGCACACCAAACTAGGTTTTAAATTTTCAACAGCCCAAAACAATTCTAAGTAAAGACAGCAAAGAGATAACAGTACCACTAAAAGCCCACAAGTCTAGGTTTAAAATAAACACAGCGATGAGCAGTTACTGTACTGCACTTAAATGAGTCTGGATCCTTCTCCTTCTGGCCTCTTCTGAGAAACCGAAAAATCAACTTGCTACCTCAAATCTGACTTAGCCTACCTCCAGTTATCACGTAGCTGAGGTCAGAGGTCAGACAATTAGCACCCTGCCCCCAAACTACAGGGCAAGACCGACAAGACAAGACAAAATTTGCAGCAGGTAAAGATAGGAAAGGAAAACAGCACCACTACAAGTACACCAAACTAGGTTTAAATTTTCAACAGCCCAAAAACAATTCTAAGTAAAGACAGCAAAGAAATAACAGTACCTCTAAAAGTTCACAAATCTAGGTTTAAAAAGGAGAATTAGAAGGTACAGAATACAAATAAGGAAGTGTACCATGCTCCTTATCTGGAAAGAACCCAAAGGTGTCCAGGATGATAAAGGCATCAGTCCTTGGTTATCAGTAGGTTTATGCTGGAGAGTTCAAAGGTCCATTTCTGCTGTTTAATATCCGGCATGCTTCTCTAGTCACCATTTTGAGTAAGCATTTTTCCTTTCTTTTCCGATTTGCATTTTAGAGATCATCACATAAAGTAGCTCTAAGGCAATATTTTTGAAAACATATTTGGCTTTCTTGGATCTTTGTAACGTGTTATAAACTGTAAAGACTTTCTGGAAATTGTTCATCTGGAATTTGTTTAAGTAAATGGAAACATTTCTGGCGCCTCACTGGAAATGCTGAAGTTGAGTTGATTCAATCATACTTTCTCTTTCACAGCTCCAAAGTTAGTCTTGGTTTGGCATGTTCAACTTCCACCAGTCGATTCTCTCCTTCAGGAGTAAAGGGATTCCCATACAATCTGCAGAAAAAGAAACAGGAAGAATGGGAATATGTTCTACATGCACTTTTCTCTAATTTTCTATGGCTAACCTCCCTAATTTTTAAAGGGACATTGTCAGCTGGTTATCCATCATATTATTTCTAGTTTAAAACCCTCATTTTGTATTGCTTACCTTCTCTAAAATTCATTGATGTTGCTGTTTGTTTTGTTGCTCTCTTTGTTTAGTAGAACTGAATGCATGCTAATGTATATTTATAAACAACCTTGTTTTGTTTACAGTCCTGGATCCGTTCCTACTGCATAACTTCCTGAGTATCAGAAACACTTCTAAACAGTGCAGTCGCTCATGATGCAACACCTTCCTAAACTCCCACTGCATCATGAATGGCTAGACTGTGTTGTGGGTGTTCCCAAATCCAGGAAAGATGCAGTTGGAGCTGATCAAGAAATGTAAACAAACCTGTTTTAGTGTGGTAACATCAGTATGTTTGGCAGTCTGATTCACACTTTTTAAAAGAAAAAAAGAATGAGAATTACACTACCAACTACATCAGCAATCTTTACAGAATGTTGGCAATCATAAAATGTGTTTTTTAAACTAGGGACACTTTGAGACCTAAGGGGGTCGACAGTGTCCCTTTAAGCTCCATCAATGTCACTCAAATCCCTGATCTTATTCTAATAGTTGGACCTGCAGGACAATCTGGAAACGATGGGGAGGTGGTCTGGGATCTGTCAGCTTGGCTTCGGTGCAAAGTTATGCACAGTGGAGCCAAAAATCCCAGGATAGAGTACTACCTGGGTGGAGTCAAGGTATCTGCATTAGAGGAGGAAAAGAACCTGGGAGTGATGATCACTAGTGACCTGAAGCACTCCAAGTAGTGCTAGAAAGCAGCAGCAAGGGCAAACAAGATGCTGGGATGCATAACTAGGGACAGCAGTAGTAGTAGAGCAGAGGTTATTCTGCCCTTGTGCAGGTCACAGGTAAGGCCACATCTAGAGTATGGAGTTAAGTACTGGTGACCAGCAGACCTCAAAAAGAACATTAACCAGCTGGAGAAGGTCCAGAAAAGGGCTACAAAGATGATAGCAGGTCAGCAGCGTAAGGCATATTAGGAGCGGTTGAGTGAACTGAACATATACTCCATGGAGGACAGGAGAGACAGAGAGTTCAGGAGAGAAAAAAAGGAGACATGGTTGAGACCTTCTTATGCTGGAGGCAGGGAAGTTCAGGAGGGAGATCAGGAAGCACTTCATCATGGAGAGAGTGGTGTACACTTGGAATGCACTGCCGGAAGAGGAGATCTCATTAAAGATGAGGTGTAGCTTCAAGAGACTGGGATAGGCATGGGGTAAGGTAAGGATCATGAGTAGGGAGGATAGAAAGGATGGGAGAAGTGGGGGGGGCAGGGTCAGAAACTCAAGCGATGGGCTCTGCAATATGAGCAAACTAGACAGACCTAACGTTGTTCTTCTGCTGGCTTCTTCATATGTTCATATGCATGTTCTTGTGTTGCTTCACGGCTCATAAAACCATTTGAGATAGCGTTTGTTTGAAAGGTGTTATAATGCAAAACTATTTTCCTTCACTTGCACTCAATAGAGTACTGTTGCATTGGAGGCTGTGAACATTTAGAGGGGAGATATACAATGAGAGAAACATACATTTAACACATGCACAACTCAGCTTTGGAAAGTAAAGAGTACTGAATATTTGAAAATATATAATGTGATTCTCATAGCAAAGACAATTTATGGGTATAGTTTCTAATTACTCTAGTTCTGGAAGGAGAAATCATGAGTGTGTGCTGTGTCAAGTATATTGGCATGCTTGGGAAGGATAGGTAGATCACAGGGCCTTGTACTGGTTTTCATTACTTTCCTCATTTCAGTGCCAAGGCAACAGAATCAGTTAAGAACACTTCCCATTAAACATTGTCTCAAACAGTCTCTAGTACTA
Source organism: Neoceratodus forsteri (assembly GCA_016271365.2). NCBI lineage: Eukaryota > Metazoa > Chordata > Ceratodontiformes > Ceratodontidae > Neoceratodus > Neoceratodus forsteri. The sequence continues at coordinate 925,177,876 of CM028133.1, read as the reverse complement.
TTTTAGTTAGTTTATTATATTCAGAAAATCTCTGAGCTAAAATAGTCCTATTTTAAAGGCATCCACATCTTTTACAGACAAAGGCCTGGATATTCAAAGCAGTTGCACATGGTGCAACTGGGTTGCACATGCACAACTGTGGAAATGTGCCATGGAGCGATATTCAGCAGGAGCCATTGCGCAGTGCAAGTAGCAGTGCGCCAATGCGCAACCGTAATGAATGCATGCACAAGGGCAGTGGGTGTTCCCATGAATATGCGGCAGAGTGCGATATTCAACCCCCGACCCATGGCGCAAGTGTGGAGCAATGGCCAGATACGCCGAGCAGACTTGAGCCTATAAAAACAGGGAGCAAGCAGGGGGACAGCACTTGCACCAGAGAGGAGTGAGACAAAGAGAGACAGAACGGCAGACAGAGAGAGAGAGAGACAGAGAGAGTGAGGGACAGGGAGACAGACAGAGAGTGAGAGAGAAAGTGCCACCAAATCCTGGAGGGAACGACACTAGCATGAATAGGGGTGTGGGACAGAGGTGGCAGGTGACTGCAAGCCAGGGGCAGGTGTCGCAAGAGGGAGCCGGACAGAGTAACAGGCACTGCCTCACAGTGGCAAGTGGTCCACTGGAGCCGGACACCCAGGGGGAGACAGGACAACAGGGGCCATTGCCAGTGTAGCCTTCCAGATGGAGGCCATAATGAGGGGAGTGAGGAGGCAGGAGGTAGATCGACATGGCCATGGAAGGGCTCATTGGTGATACACCCGGAACAGGCGGTACCGGCTCCACATCAGCTTCGAGACCCACACTGATATGAAGATTGTGGGCTGGTATTGCCTGAACTGGGTGATTTTGAGGCAGCTCTGTGAGCTGTGCAGTGATGAGATGCAGGCACCCCCTAGACGGAGCCATGCCCTGATAGTGGTGATGAACCTGACATCCATCATGTGCCTGCTTACCATGGGCACCTTCCAGAGACCAACAAGGGACACCACAGGCATAACCCAGTTGGCCACATCACGGCTCCTCACACAATTCCTCAACGCCCTGCTGCCATATGCTGCGGACTACATCCATTTCCCCTGCACACAAGCAGAGCATACAGCAACTATGCAGGAGTTCTACAGGGTAGCACAGATGCCTGGTGTGCTAGTGATCATTGACTGCACCCACGTGGGCATCCGCATACCACCTGGCCTGGAGGGGGTATCATATGTGAATAGGAAGGGCTACCACAGTGTCAACTGCCAGGTGGTGTGTGATACCAGGGGATGCATAACCAATGTCTGTGCCACACGCCCTGGGAGCGCACATGATTCATTCATCTGGTACAGCTCAGCACTGTACCACATGTTTGAGAGTGGGGAGATCCCCATGGGCCACCAAGTGGGTGAGTATGGGATGACCATGGGCAGCTGGGTACAGCAGGGCATGGGAGGGGGTGGGCAGGGCAGGTGCACTGGTGGGAGTGACAGGGATGGGCAAGGGGCACAGTGACAGAGGACACCAGGCTAACCATATATCTGTCCACACAGGTGACAGTGGCTACCCACTCAGGCCCTGGCTGCTCAACCCCTACCGGCGCCCATCATCCCCAGCAGAGGACCAGTACAATGAGGCACATGCCAGCACATGAAACATCATTGAGCGTGTGTTCAGGATGCTGAAGACATGATTCCGTTGCCTAGACAGGTCTGGCGGTGCCCTAAGTACAGCCCCTCAAAGGCCTGTGGCCTATTCCTGGCCTGCTGCATGCTGCACAATATGGCCATTGACCATGGGATAGCTGTGGAGGCTGAAGAGGGAGACAGCAGTGGGGACAATGGGGGAAATGGGCTGGAGGGTGGTGGGCAGCCCCCCCATGGGCAGAGGGATCCCCGGATCCTCAGGATGGCATGCCAGCATCGGGACACGATTGTTCAGGAGCACTTTGGCACATGCAGGTAGGTGGAGAAACACCCATGCAATGAACAGACACAATGGCACAGCACATGGGCATGGGCAGGCATGGCTATGGACATGCACACACAGTTATGGGGCAGGGGTGGGGGTGACGGTGCCACACAGCCACATTCACCACACAGCACTGTACAGCAACACACACACACACACACACACACACACACACTCACACACACACACACATTGGCACATGCAGGCCTCACCCAGGTGCTAGCACGTGGTGTGGATCAGTTGCAGGGTGCCAGTGCACAGGCACAACCAGTGCTGTGCTGCTGTCATCATGCATACACCACATGGGCCATTGGCTGGGTGGGTGCACACACGGGCAGCATGTGGCATGACACACAGTTGTCACGACTGTGTCATACACAAACACACATCACCCATGTGCACACAGGGTGGTGGCAGCTGACTGTAGACAGGGCAGCATTCACATCAGGTCCACCGTGCAGACACATGGCCACCATGGACATGGGGCAGCCATGCTAGGGCCGCTTGGCAGGCACAGGCTGCTCAGCAGCCACAGGAGGTATGCAACTGCTCCCAGGGGTCAAACTGTGGTAACATGACTGGGTCCCGAGGGGTCCATAGGCACCCAAACAGGCCCACCCCAGGCATGCCTGGGATGCTGACAGTGGAGCCTGGTGTCGACATTGAGGGTGTCATCCGATGCTGGGTCCGTGGGGTGGACAGTGCACTCCACAGTGACTGTGGCTGGTAGCTATGCCCTGTGGCAGCCAGTGGCACAAGGCCGACCGAGATCGTATTAGCAATGCAGTCCAGGGATGTGGTCGTCTCCTCCCACAGGCACTGTATGGCCTCCAGGACCTGCGCGGTGCCCCTCTCATGCTGCTCGGCTGCCTGGTGGACCTCTGCACAGAGTGCATTCGCCCCAGCTATGAGCAGCACCTGTTGCTCTACGGAGGCCCGCAGCAACCGGGTGTGCTCAGTCAATGGGTTGGCACCCAGGGGTGCATGGGCATGCCACCGTCCCACCAGTGGTGTACGACTGTGCTGCAGGGCCCCCCGCTCAGGTGGACACTGCACAGCGGGGTTCTCATGGGGTAGGTCACTGTCAGGTGCACCGGTGCCGGACTCTGCATCTGGCCACCCAATGTCCCCAGCCATCTGCTGCCCCTCCGGCCCCTGTGCACTGGCCAGTGCCGGAGTGGTTGCACCACCACCCAGCACCACTGTGGCTGTGCACACAGCAGCACCAGGGGCAGTGGCAGGCAGCTGTTCCACTGCCAACAGGCCACTGGCTGCACTGCCAGTGATGGTGGTAGGTATTGATGTCTCCCCCATGACACCACCCATGCTGTCCAGAATGATGGTCATGTAGTCATCAGTGTCAGACACCACCCCAATCTGTGTCTCTATGCAGAGCATGCCATGGCTGGCATCCTGCCGGAACACAGTCAGGGCCTTGTCTACCACCAAGCCTAGGACATCTGGCTGGATGGCGGTGGTGTGCTGCAGTCAATCAGGCCCCTGGATGCCCATGGAGGTGGATGGCTGGTCATCTGGGGCTGGGCCTGCCCCCACGGCAGCTGCTGGCACCCCTGCCACTACATGTTGGCGTGCCGGTGCTGTAAGCGAAAACAGATGTGTTAGTGCCACCGTACCAGCACCCCCCCCGACATACATACCATGCAGTGATGGGCTCCCTCCTGTCTGGAAGCCACCACCTGGCACACAATCAACTGTGCTGCACCGCATGGTGGCCACCACCAACTCCTCTTGCACTGTGAACTGTGGCACAGCAGCATGGCCCCCACCAGTGGCTGTGCTGGCAGCCCACATGACCGCCACCTTCTCTTTTATCTGGCCCTTGTCAGTGCCCACCTTCTTTCTGCACTCCTGCACAGACTGCTGGTGACTACCCTGCTCGTTCATGGCCACTGCCACCTCCACCCAGGCCACGGCCCTGGCCTGTGGTGTGCCAATGGTGCCACTCAGCAATTGCTCCCTGTTGAGGTAGGCCTCGAACAGGGCATCAGCTTCCGCCTTTGTAAAGTTGGGCTTGCACTTGCGGGCAGGCCCATGCTCCTCAGTCTCCTCATGCTCAGACATATTGCTATCTGTGGACATGGACAAGTGATTACTGGCTGCAGTGGCCCACCCCATCCAACCTGCTGTGCTGGCTGTCCCCACAGCAGGCACAACTTACCTCAGATGGTTGCAATACTAGTCCATGGCCTGTGCTGATATGTGGTGCCTTTATAGTGCATCTCATGCAAATAAGCTGTTGCGCAACGGTAATGACATGCTAATACCCCCAGTGCACCACACATGGGCTGATGAGCTCATTACCATGTGATGGCTGAATATCGTGCACTTGCTCCTTGCACAATGGAATTGCTCTGGTGCATGTCGTGGCACAATGCCGTGACATGCGCAGTGCGCCGCCTACAATATGCATGCATCATGGCTTGTGCTCCCACCTGTTGTGCACTGTGCACTAGGAGTGCTATATCGGCCATAGCACCTAATGCACCATGGACCCTATTGTGCTCAGGTGCTATTGGGCCCATGGTGCATGGTACGCTATAGGGCCCATGGCGCTCAGGCGCTATAGGGCCCATAGCACATGGTGCACTATAGATGCCATGGTGCTCAGGTGCTATGGGCCCATGGTGCATGGTGTGCTATAGGGCCCATGGCGCTCAAGCGCTATAGGGCCTATTGCACACAATGCAATATGGGCCCTATAGCACTCATGCAAACTTTGTGTGGGGTGACCACTGACCCTGCCCTGACCCTATGCTCCCATGGGACACCTGCTCCATGTGCTGGGTGGGCCATGCCCATGCCGCACATCCACAGTGATGCGCGATTGGCAGATGCCGTGCAACCATCCACGAGGTGCGCATCCGCGCACATTGTGCACATGCGCTACTGGGAGACATTTTGATTCACCAATAGTATAGGTAGCATGGTGTGGAGAGGGGTGCAACATGCTTGCAACTGGAGCCAAGTGGAACTGGTGAACCTTGTGGCACAGGCTGAGCCACATGCAGCAGGCCTGTTTGGGCAGGAGCCCCTGCAGCAGGCCAGAACAGATGTCTGGCAGGCCATTGCTGCTGGTCTGGTCCAGGCCACTGAGGTGCAACACACTGGAGAGCACTGCCACCACCAGTATGATGACCTTATGCAGAGGGACCCTGAGAGGCTGAGGGTGCTGCAGGCACGTATCTGCAGGGGGGTCTTGTCATGGCCAGGTAAGTCAGCATATGCTGCTTCTGTGCTCAGCCACTGTACCATGGTGTTGGTTGGGCTGCATGCCATGCCCTTGGGGGGGGGCAATGTCAGCATGTGCTCTGTGGTGTGGCATTGCCAGATACCGGGTGCGTTGCACCACTGCCCTGTGAGTCATGCCCGGCTGGGCGTACACTGTGCATAGGGGTGGGGGTGGTGGGCTCATGTTGTGGCTGTGTTCTGATGTGTGCCTGCCTGTGTTCTTTTCCTAGGGCCTGAGGATCATCACCATGCCAGGGCAGCAGGGGTGCCTGGCAGGCCACAGCAGTCCACTGCAGGACAACCAGCTAGGGGAGCTGGCCCAAGTAGAGGAGGTGGAGTAGCTGCGGGACCAGTGTGTGCAGAGCTGCAGTGGGCAGGTAGGCACTGTTCCGTTCCTCTACTCCTTCCCGGGTGGTCAGTTGGGGTGGCGGTGTGGCCATGGCCACCTGTGCCATGTGCCGTGTCAGCTGTGTGCAGCACACTGTGTGGTATGCATGCTACCATGGGGCAGCCATTGCATACGTGTGGTGGCTGTTGGTGGGATGGGTATGTGTCCAGCTGCTACTAGTGCTGCTGTGGTGCTGCTGCAGCACTGTGCCACCTGCCTGCCACCGAGTGGTCAGGTGGCCCTTGGGTGGTGGTGTCCACCGCTGTGCACTATCGTGGCATGCTGGGTTTTCGGCAGGGGTTGGCCCACCCACTGTGGGTGGCCTGGGTGCCACTCCAGGGTAGTGTGTTCCCACTGTCTGCTATGCACAGTGGGAGGGCATGGTTTCTATGGACTTGCACTGATCACCTGTCCATTCCTTTGTCATAGGTATCCAGAGAGGAGTTTGCGACTGTACTACTGGCTCTTGCAGCAGATCATTCTAATTACATCCACCATGTTGGAAGTGGCACAACAAATGAGGAGGATGGTGCTGCGTGACAGGCAGAGATGGAGGCACCAGGTGGCAGCAGGCCGTGGCCGCCCATAGCAGGCCCCATACATCCTTCTCGCCCCTGCCTTCCCTTCCCCTACTTTCCCCATCCCACTGTACAGTCCCTGTCTGCTGTCCCAATCCCTCACTCTCCTACCCTATCCCTCAAGTTTTATTGTACATAGTTCTTTAAAACACTTTACATGCTTACTTGCCTGTGTCCATGTCTGCTTTGCAGCTGGCAAGTGGAGCCATGCTGCAGTGGCATGGTGGGTGTCTGTGTGTGGTGTGCCTGTGTTATTGTGTGGGCCATGCATGGTGGTGTCCTGCCCGTCGGTTGGTGGTTGTGCCTTGTGGTGGCCATGGGTTGGCTGTACAGGATGTGTGGCATGTGTGTTGGGCGCCATGTGCCAGAGTTTGGCTTGCCATGGTCTGTGTGGTTGGGGGCATGCCATCCAGTGGGGGTGATGGCAGCTCACCCTTGGCCTGTTCCCTGCATCCACTGCCCTGGTGCTGGGGGTGGGGGCTGACTGCCTGTCTGCACCCTGCAGGCAGTGGTCACCTGTGGCCCACCGCTGTGCATCCCTGCCACTGTTCCCAGCCAGGTTCCACTGCCTTCCCTTGCTGTCCCCCCCCACTGCCTTGCTCCCAGTAGTGCCTGGGGCTGGTCCTTCAGTGCCTTGGTGCATCTTCCTTTGCTCCCTTGTGTATCTCTGGTTGTGCTATGGCACAGGTCGGGTTGCTCCCTGGTGCACCTCTGGCTGCACCATAGCGCATCCCTGCAATATTCAGCCATGTTGCACTGGTGCATGTCACCGTACACAACCGTTGAATATCACAGTCACTGTACCATGGCTCAGTTGTGCTGCACTGTGCCTGGGTTGCACCAGCCTTTGGTGCATTTCTGAATATCTGGCCCTCACAGTGCAAACAGTACAAAACCATACAATAAAACAATTTCATTTACAATTGCAAACCAACTTATTTGCAAACAAATTTAGCACATCATTTTTAAAAACATTAAAAGTATTTAAACCCCAAATCTCAGATGGAAGCAAATTCCAGACCTTTGCTGCTCTAACAGAAAAAGACATTTATCCTAAATTAGTTTTCCGGTAGGGAACTTAAAGTCTTTGACATACCATGACCAAGATATTAAAAGGAAATGCAATTGAGTTTTACTGATGCATCTCTGAAATGTACCCCTGGACCATATTCAAAAGAGTTTGATGCACCACGCAAATCTGGATGCACCACAGCACAAAGATTAAATATGCAGCACATCCAGAGGGAGCATTCCCCTGTATATGCAGCACATCCCCATATTCAGCTGAGATGTGCAGATCAGCTGCCTGCACATCTCAGAGATGTGTCCCACAAAGATAGGCATGGAAAAACCATGCCTAAGTTGTAGCCACCCACAGGCAGGCTGCTGTATTGCACAGCGCAACACAGCATCCCAGCCCCTGGTAGCTACCCCCACCCCGATTGTAAATAAAAAGTATAAAACACCCATATCCCTGGTAGTCTAGTGACCCCCCCACCTATCTCAGATCATATAAGCAAATCATCCCTCCCCTGTAGTCCAGTGCCCCCCTATTCTGACCCTTGTCTGCATAGTAAATATTTATCGACAGTCCCTGGTAGTCTAGTGGTACCCACCTCCCAGCCCTGATCACAACACACCACACAACCAGATATTGCCCTGGTAGTCCAGTGGACCCCCCACCCACTGAGATGCACCACACCCCACCCCGCTGCCCCCATCCAAGCATGGCCATTTCAGCCAGTGGGCAGCAAAATCCACCTGCACACCTCTACAGCTGCCCGCCGACTGTGCTGTCATTGAATCACATACAGTAAGCACTGCAATACCATTGCAAACAAACTTTGTTACTGAGTCCAAGTGTCGACCAATGGGCATGTAGTGAGTACTGTAAGCTTTCATTAATTCACAAAGTTATGAATGAATGCCTACAGTACTCACTGCAAGCCCATTGGTCAAAAATGTCAACCAATGGTATTGTAGTGCTTACTGTAAGCTGCCATTCAGTGAAGGCACAGTCAACGGGCAGACATGGAGATGTGTGGGTGGGTTTTGCTGCACACTGGCTGAAATGGCCATTCTGGGACAGGGGGAGCGGGGTGGGGAGTGAGTGCCTCAGTGGGTGGGGGGTCCACTGGACTACCAGTGCAATATCAGGTTGTGTGGTATGCTGCAATCGGGCTGGGAGGTGGATACCACTAGACTACCAGGAATGTCGATAAACATTTACTATGAGGACAAGGGTTAGGAAGGGAGGGGAGCACTGGACTACCAGGGGAGGGATGATTTGCTCATATTATATGATAGGTGTGGGCGGGGGGCACTGGAAAACCAGGGAGGGTTGATTCCTTTATTATATGATTGGGGATGGGTGGGGGCCACTAGACTACCTGGGAAGGAGATTGCTCTTATATTTTATGATCTGAGAAGGGTGCTGGGGCCACTGGACCACCAGGGAGTTGTGTAGTGCTTTGGGACATGGAGGCTGCAGGGCGCTGGCGCATGCTGCCAGGCTCATCCCTGCCTCAGACATGCAAATAGAGTCATAATGACATGTGAATTACCCCATTTGCACCTTGCATAGCTAATGGCTCCATTTGCATGTCACACTCTGAATATCTGGAATTTGCACCTGGCGCATCCCAGGGATGTGCCACACATCCCAGTTCCAGGTATTCAGACCTCACAGGAGGATGCACCAGCGCATCTTCAGCAGCCCCCTTTGTACAGCCCACATCTTTTGATATATTCAGATGGGATGCATAATCACGCACCTTATTTGAATATAGCAATGTTGCACTCCGGCACAACTCAGTTGGGTGGTGCAGGAACTTGAGCCCATTCTGAGCACAGTTTGAATATCCTGGTCTATGTTCCTAGTAAGGAACCTATTCAAGACTTGATGAAAGAGTGATTGAACCCCAGTTGGGGTATAACTCAGAAGTGACTTTCTACACATAATAGTGAGATTATAATCAATTTGAAAATGAAGTTGTAGCCAATTTAGTGCAGTACATAAGTGATGCATGTGACTATCCCTTTTACCATTTAAAACAAATCTACAGGCATTATTTTTAGCAACATTAAGTTTCTCCAAGATGGTATTACAAGCTACCAAATAGACAACTAATCCATAGACAGCAATAGAAAGAATCAAGCTATTCACTTGTAACTTTTTTATTTCCCCAGTAAAACTATTCTTATTTCGATCAAGAAGACCAATTTGTTTATTAATACTGTTTACAACACAGGCAACATGGCATGTAAAAGACAACAAGGGGTCTAAAAAGACCCCCCAGATATGTGAACAATTCAACCTGCTCAATAGCCTTACCACTTGGAGTAGTACTAGTCAAAACTAAGCATTTACGAAGACTATGCCTACTCCCAAATAACATGGCTTAGTTTTTGTTTTTTTGCATTAATAATCAAACCAAATTTGCTCAAACCAATCCCATACTGACCTCAAATCAGAGTGCAAACACTTCTCCATCTTATCAAAATTTACCCCAGAAGTAAAGAACAGTATCATCTGCATATAAAATTGTCCTGGAGTACTTGGGAACATTTGACACTATTAATAAAGAGACAGAAAACAGAGGTGCTAGAACAGACCCCTGTGGAACCCCTGTTTACAAAAGCAAGACCGAGGAAAACAAATTATTACATTTTACTCTTTGGGTTCGATCAGTTAAATAGTCAGAGAACCATACTGCCTGAATTTTATTACCAATAATTTATGATCAACTAGATCAAAGGCCTTTGATAGATCCAGGAAGGCCGCTCCAGTATATTTAAAATTGCGCGTTGCTGAATGTCAGGAAGACAACATAATAGCCCTTTGGTCTCTTCTCCAATGAACATTTCTTTTGGTCCCATCTAAATACATAATAAACTCTGTCACATCAGGAATGTGATGGAGTCAAGTAGTTAGAGGGTAGGTCTAGGAAACAAGAGACCTAGGTTCAAATGCCACCACAGTCATTTAAATACTGTGTGACCTTGGCCAAGTAACAACCCATCCTGTGTTTAGTCCCCTTCCCGCTGTCAAATAAGGTAGACACAGCACACCCCAACTGTAAATGAGATGTTATTTATTTATTCACTTATTTTGATAACTGAATAGGCTCATTGGGACCAGGTCCCATTTAGAGGAGCAACCTGGGTGCAAGTCATAAGAGGTGACAACAACAAGGCTCAAGAGAATAACTAAAGAAATAAATACCAGCAGAGATCTTGTATCTTAGTTATGCTATCCTGAGTAAATACGCTGGAGAAAATATCATTATACCCAGTGCTGGAATTACACTTTTTGAGTTCTGAGAGCTAGGGGGCCCCATAATGGTGCTATCTTTAACTTGAGCCCCCATTTCCATTATAAGTCAATGGCAGTGATGCATGAGCTACTAGGGCTCATTTCAGAGCTAGGAAGGCTGAGCTTTGACAAGCCCTCCTGTGATTCCAACACTGATTGTACCCCTGTCAGTTACCTTCTTTCACTTGCTTATGGGGTTTATGCCTGTGACTTGGTTCAGTTGCAATGTGAGAGACTCCCAGATTCAAAGATAGCATTGTTTCTTTTTCCCCTAAATGGATGACATTTTTTTTATGTACTTTATTTTTATAATTTTCCACGTAAAAGACAATGGTCATTACATATAGTGAACAGTCCATCAATACAGAACCTTTCAGTACCACTATCCCTTAATCATTGAAAACATGCATTCACTGTACAGAGAAACCACGTGAGAGGGAAACCTCTATATATAATAACCTCAGAAAAGAAGACAAATTAGGCTTTGTTACTGAGTCCAAGAGCAACATGGCTAACTCAATGCCAATAAGTATCCGGCAAGTCCCAAAAATATCACATCCCAATTGGGACTTATGGTGCCATGTGTAGTCCTCAAAGTTAACAAGATTTTGAAGAGACATTTAAGCATCATACTGTTTCTAACTATAGAGAGAAACAAATCCCACCTCCTCCCAAATCCATAATACCACCTCAGATCATACTTTAAACAATTGAACCAAACCTCACTGGAAAATAACACTTTTGATAATAGGTCACAGTAGGAAAGAGAAACCATTTAATAACAAGAACAAAAACCATGGCAGCAAGGAGCCACCTCATGGTAGACTCTATCAAATGTTGTGGGCTAATGTGAACAAGCCTACAATAGTAACTTGCTGTTCAGAGTAAAGACAGGAATTAGAAAAAAAATTATTCAAGTGTCCCCAGTAGTCTCACTTGGATCTTCCACCACAGATCGATCCCTGTTTGAGGCTGCTAGATAAGTGGCCCACTTACTGGCCTCCACAGGATCCAAGAAGAGGTACAGCTTCCCTTTGAAGACAATCCGGAGTCAATCTGGATAAATCATTGAGTGTGGAACCCACACATCTCTCAACATCTGCTGTACCCCATCAAACTTCTTCTGATGTTGCCTCATAGTGTAGCTAATATCAGGGAAAACATAGATTTGGTGATTGTCCCACATAATGAGGCCTGCTCTATGTGCGAGTTGTAATATGTGGTCCCGGATGCCAGCTCCCACTGTCACCACCAAGTGTCTGAGGCTCCTCTGAGCTCTGCTGCCATCCATGAGGAGTAATACGATAACACTTTTTGGATGTCCATAATTGCATCCACTCCCACCAGCACCAATTTCTTTCTTCAGCCATTCTTTGACAGACATTACAGGGTAATCTCCCTCATACCCCTTCAGTAAGCCCAGAAACTGAATATTAGCTGTGCGAGCTTGATTCTCTAGTGTTTTTAATATGGCTCACAAGTGCTGCGTTTCTTTTGCCATGAGCACCATAGCACCCGTTGAAGTATCAGCCTACTTGTGGACCTCTGTCATATCCCCCTTCAGTACTTCCACTGCTGTCTCGGGAATCAAAACTTGGCTGTTAAATCCATCAGTCTTCTTGGATAGATCAGTCACTGAAAGATTGAGTTTTTGGCGCTTCAGATCCAGAGATGCCAATGTTTTGTCTGTACCCTGTTCAGCCGCAGCCTAGGCTTCCGCACTGGATCAGGAGGTCTGTGCTCCACCATATACCTTCCCTTTTTCAATATCACTTGTTGTACTATCACATTTAGGATTACACATGCAAACCAAGTGGTAGTCCCTCTTTTCACTGGAATGCTCAGATTAGTGGTTAAAACAGTCCAAAGTGCAGATTTTAATGGATTTTAGGATCAAATTGCAGGAGCTGTAAAAAGTGCTTCTACTTAGCTTGGACCCCACTACCCCCCATATGATATTTTAACTTTACAATACACTGTGCATAATTTTTATGAGCTTTTGTGATTATTTCAGAAGCTTAAAGAGATTCTATCAACCCATTTAGACATGTAAGTGGGGATTTTAAAATATATGGACACAACACTCACGTTTGTATTTTGGATGTGTTCTGCATCCAGACAAATGCATAGGGATGCTTGTAGCATATTTACAGACATCCCAATGCATTTATGATACTTGCTGCTTTTCATGGCAAAAAATTTTACACATTGATCAAATTTAGACACGTGTAATTTTCGAGGCACAAGTTGCAGCAATCGCATATAAAAGTTAGACCACCTTGTAACTGGCCTGTCTGGGCAGATGTCATGTGGCCATGTCCATAAAACAGATGTGGCTGTCTGAAAATGCTGCCCATAGTTTCTGGTTTAAAAACAAAACAAAACGCACTTTATGATTGCTCACCTGCCACAGGATTTGTTGATTTAACTAATTGTTTTCCATCTGCTCCCTTTGTCTTAGTGAAAAAATGGCTATTAGTCTAATCATATGTTAAAGATAAGTTAAAGATGCCTTCCCAGTCTCCCTCTTCCAATAATGCCTATACAGTTTCCCAGACAAACCCTGTCACTGAATAAATAAACTTCACAATCCATGGCTGAAACAGCTGTGCGTCATGGGAACCACTGGGCATTCTCTACCTGCTAGCATAACTTGCTTATAAAAATATACTGGCATGATCTTGTCAGCTTTTGCAAAAATGTGGATTGACCTATAAGATGTCATACATTTTATATGTACTGTAACTTACTGTATTCTTTTTGCTGCTGCTACGTTCTGCCCCTAGGACCAACGTGGAAGTCAGGTGCTGCATCTACTGTAAATGAAGCTATCCCAGTGTATAAACAATAAAAACAAACAAAAAAAAACCCTTTTATTTCAAATATTTCTCTGTATCCTTCCTGATTTGGTAAGAATATCCCTGTAGTTCTGCCACTCAAGTTTTAGTAGTCTCCTCTCACCGCTTCTTAGGTGATTAGACTGTGTAGGGGTAGTCCCATGTTTCAGGATTGATGGAAATAGATGGAAGACTGAACATGCAAGTTGTTGTGCAGGTACACTATTATGGTGTACAGTCAATCTTTCACTTTTAGTAAGCACAAGCATTTATCAATGCCAAATGTTCGCTTGCATATTGTTGTACTGGGTCCTGCTTGTACACATTGTTTCATTCATGCATCAGTCAGTGTTGAGGCAGAAAGTGACAAAAGTAAGGATTTATCATGTTAGGATACAAAATCCACTGAGCTGTGATGAATGTATGGAGTTGTGTGTGTTAGGTTTGGAAGAATCATATGATGAAGTGTTGGTCTTGCTCTAATTTGATCACTGTCTGTTAAGTCCAGGCACAGAACAAAAAGAGCTATACATCAAATGCTTGGAGAGGTGCTGAAGTTAGGGCAATGGCAACATTGCATTGCATGATTGTTCAAACCCTGAAAAACACAGCTGAGACTTACCATGGCTCTGGGGATTTTGTATCTTAATGTTACAGTTCTTTATTTTTGTCATTTTGTGCATGAACCCTAAGTGTTATCTCCTACGAGAATGGACTTGTGTCCACTTCTCCCTTCCCCTCTCATGGTGCCTGCTGATAACATGTTGGTCTGTTCCCCGCACCGCATGCATACCGAGAAGTACACATTTTACATTTTAGATTTTTCTTGATCTTTTCTGCACATTCTCTCTCCCCTGCTTTTCTGATCCTCACTATTCCACACCTTGGTTTCATCTTTCCACACATGTAGCTGAAGAAAGATACACATCTTCCCCTCCAGTTCCTTAGCAATGTCACTTATAAAGACATTGAAGAAGACAGGACCCAGTACTGATCCCCTGTGCACTCCCATTGTTTACTGTTATGTCCTCCAAGTGACTTCCATTTGCAACCACCTTCTGTCTCCTACCCTTTAATCCATTTGATGCCCAGCTTACCATCTTCTCCCCAGCATCTAGGCTGCTACATTTATTAGCCTCCTGGGTGGCACAGTGTAAAAGGCCTTACTGAAGTCCAGATAAACCTTGTGCACTGCCTTCACTTTATCCAAGAATATACAGAACTATACAACCTTGCTGTCAGTATTTTTTAACCATTTTTTTAAATGATGACACAGACTGTCACAAACAGGTTACCTAAACTTTCAGGATTTGAATAAAATGATGTCACAAAGCAAACTGTCCTGTTCACAAAGGCAACAAGACTGCCCATGTGAATTGATGAAGTTTGAATGGGCTATTGGAGTGCATGTTTCCTCATGCAATGTTATAACTGAAGAGTTATGTCACCTTCAAATATCAATAAACTAGGAGCTGCCAGATTGCCCCATGGTTCAGCGAAACTCACTTCCACGCCAGTGACCCACAATCAGGAACAAGTCTGGGATGGAACACTTGGCAGCAAGTGGGTGACCGGTGATGGGGTGTGCCACCAAAGGAGGCACATTCAACATCCCTGATTGTGTGGGTCAGCCCTCTCCCTCCACAGCAGCAACAAGCCTGGCAGTGAGGCACTGGGAGGTTCACCTTCCAGTGGCAGGGGAAGCTGCTTTTCAGGGAAGTGTCCAATGGCTGGACAAGTGCCATGGGGTGGTAGAAACATCCATTTTCTATCAGAATGACAGTCGAGCTGATACTCTTGGACCTCACCCCATAAAACCCACTGCCTGTAGCCCTGTAACCAGATTCTGAACTAGCTGCAGGCAAGAATGGCCCCACCACAAAAACCCCTGCTGCCATGAAACTGAATAGACATGGGATTCGCAGCATAGCAGCTTAACTTGGATGGATAGTGGTGGATGAGTTGAGTGCTTGCTAATGCTGGAGAAGAAGATATGCGAATGACCAGGGAGAAAAACCATAAAAAGAAATAAAAAAATCAATAAATAGGCCATCCACTTCCCCTCCATGATCCATCTGATTTGCTCATTGCTCCTGACCTCTTTCCCTTTCCTCCAGTTATAGCTATTGTAGGTTATGTTTTGACCCAGACCAATTGTAGATACAGGTACTACAGCAAGTTTAAAGACATTATTTTCAATCAATGCTTGCCTACCACACTATACACTTTATGGTGGAGACAGACTTAACAATAACCTGGGTTAGCATTTTCAATTGCATTAATTTTGATCATTGTTTTTCCTTTTTCAGTTACACTTATGGACCTAGGGTAACATGAAGTGAACGAAGAAGGAAATTTCAGCTTAGCTTTCCTTTTAAGGCAAGTCAGATGGGCAGTCAGCATACGGCTCAGCAAACAACACTGGTTGGTCTAACCAGTTGGCAACACTGTACAGATAACAGACTAGTACACAGATATAGATTTGCAGGAATTATACCGTCACCCCACCACAGAGACAGTTGCACTGTCACAGATGATTACACAGTCGGAGTTAAAGTTGGACAATCACGACAATGGTTGACTGTTTCCTGCTCCTGAGTCTCTAGTCTTCTCACTGGGTTCACCTTCCCTTCTTCACAAGCATGTATGCACCGCACTGCACTACACCATTCACTTCTGGGGAGGGGAGATACATGCGGCGGCAGGTGGAGGCAAATGGAAAAGAAAAAAAAACTGATGATGGGTCTGGCCCATGATGCAGTGGTAGCACTACCATGTGCGATGCATGCGACCTGGGTTGAGGCGGACTCGAGTCATTGGAGGGATGGATGGGGAAGGAGACTTAAACATCGGTGGGACCGCTCATCTCCTCCGGGAGGGAGGAGGACTTCAGCTTGGTGCTTGTCCGACCTCTAGTGGAAGCTGGAGGTTAGACATGTCTGAGCAGTCAGAGCTGGGGTAGAGCTTGATGGATGCTGGAGTATGCCATGGTGTCATATACACATCATGCTCCTGGGAGGTGTACTCAGTAAAAAATGCTTGCCCTGCCGACACCGGTGACAGAGCTGGATGTATGGCTCTCGACCACCGGCACCCTAATCCATGGAGGATGGATCCCGACAAAAGCAGAAGGTATGGCACGGGGGATGGGATTGAGCCAGGGGGCCCCTCTCCCACCTCATCCCTGCTTGGGGAGGTAGAGCAATGGCTTCATGGAGGGTCCACTCATGGTTCGGGCATGGAGGGTTAGCTGGGTGACAGAGCTGGTGTTAAGGGGGCAAAAATAAAAATTACAAAAAAACACTGACAACCCCACATGATTGGCTGACAGAGTGACAGACACAGCCAATCAGGTAAGCTGACAGCTCCCACCAGCAGCACTCTCAGCTAGTAGCTAGTACTGTGGAAGACCGTACCCTGCCAGTCCTGCAGTGTCTCCTCATCCAGTCTGGTGTCTGGAATGTCCTAGTCGATGTATGTTTTCAAAAAGTAAACAACAAGGTTTCCCATCGGGATGGACTGCATACACTTATAGTCCACAATGTCACAGCCTAGAGCACTGGGCATTCAGCAGTTTACCACAAAAAAGCAAACAGGACAGCAGGGGGGATGAAACTCTACAGACACTGTCAGGATTTCTCACGATTTTTTTTTTTTTGGGGTGGGCACTCACACCTGGACTCATTGTGCATGGTCTGTCTCTCTCTCTCTGTCACTGCGGCAATACAGGATGGGCAGGGCACTTTCTGCCACTCAGCTGGCCCCCGCTCACAGTCTCACACATGTAGGCAGCTACCGCGGCTACACAGTACAGTGCTGCATACTGGACAGGGAATGCCTACTCATTTGTAACCATTACTGCTTGGGTTTAGCTTGACTGTGCACTGTGTTCCTGGATGTTTGCCAGGCGGGTGAGTTGGGAGGGACTGAGTGAGGGGAATCTAACAATGAAACTGGGGGAGGGAGAAGGCAGGAAAGTGAGCTGGAAGGCTCACTGAAAGATTTATGAAATGTAAATTACATGAGGCAGCCGCTGTCTGAATGAAGCTGTCTATTCTTTTTAATAACACAAAGTTTACGTCCCCAAACAGAAACTTGCAGCAGAATCGGTCTTGCTGGTAATTGGGCTGCTGCTGCCATGCCCATTGCTCTGTGAGTTGCATTGGATCTAACGGCGACAAACCTCTGAAATGCCGTTCACTGTGTCAATATGTTCTTTGTGAAAGAGTACATAACAAGCATTTGTCAATGCCGAATGTTGATTGCGTTGGTGTGTTGAGCTTGCTCACTGCCCCTCTGTCACTCACTCAGTCTGTGTCTCCCCGTGCTGCAGGCTGCTGTTTTGTACTGGGCTCCTGCCTGCTTTGGAACCTTGTTCTGCCCACTAAGAAATATGCAGCTGTCCTGACAGAGCTCTGTTGAGGTGGCTCACTCCCCCTCTCTCACTCGCTCATTCTGGTTCTCCTGGCACTGCAGGCTGCCCTCTTTTACTGGGCTCCTGCCCCTGTTGGTGGCTTTTTCTGCCCACAAAGAAATGTGCAGCAGTCCTGACACAGGTCTGTTGAGCCTGCTGACTCCCCCTCTCTCACTCGCTCATTCCGTTTCTGCCAGTGCTGCAGGCTGCCCTTTTCTATTGGGCTCCTGCCTTCATTGCCGCCTTCATCTGCCCACAAAGAAATTTGCAGCAGTTACAATACAGCGCCATTGAGCTCGCTCACTTCCCCTCTCTCATGCGCTCATTCTGGTTTTCTCGCCACTGTAGGCTGCTCTTTTGTACTGGGCCCCTGCATGCATTGCTGTCTTTTTCTGCCCACAAACAAATCTGCAGCAGTCCCAACAGAGCTCCACTGAGCTCACTCACTCCCCCTTCCTCGCTCACTCATTCTGTGTCTCCTGCCGCTGCAGGCTGCCCTTTTGTACTGGGCTCCTGCCTGCATAGGTGGCTTGTTCTGGCTAGAAAGAAATCTGAAGCAGTCCGACACAGCTCCATTGGGCTTGCTCACTCCCCCTCTCTCACTCACTCACTCACTCTGTTTCTGCCAGCTCTGCAAGCTAGCCTTTTATGCTGGGCTTCTGCCTGAAGTGCTGCGTTTTCTGCCCACAAAGAAATCCGCAGCAGGCACAATACAGCTCTGTTGAGCTCGCTCAGTACTGCGCTGTCACTCACTCATTCTGTTTCTCTTGGTGCTGCGGGCTGCGCTTGTGTACGGGGCTCCTGGCTGCATTGGCACCTTTGTCTGTCCACAAAGAAATCTGCAGCTGTCCCGACAGAGCTCCGTTGAGGTGGCTTAGTCTCCCTCTGTCACGCGCTCATTCTGTTTGTCCTGGTGCTGCAAGCGGCCCTTTTGTACGGACTCCTGCCTGCATTGGCGCCTTTTTCTGCCCACAAAGAAATCCTGCAGCAGTCCTGACAGAGCTCTGTTGAGCTCACTCAGTCCCCCTGTCTCGCTCACTCATACTATTTCTCGCACCGCTGAAGGCTGGCCTTTTCTACTGGGCCCCTGCCTGCTTTGATGCCTTTTTCTGCCCACAAAGAAATCTGCAGCGGTCCTGATAGTGCTCCAGTGAGTTTGCTTTCTCCTCCTCCCTCACTCGCTCTCTCGTTCTGTTCTCCCAGTGCTGCAGGCTGCCTTTTGTACTGGGTTCTTGCATTGGGGCCTTTTTCTACCCACAAACAAATCTTCAGCAATCCCGACAGAGCTCAGTTGAGCTCGGTCACTCCCCCCTCTCATTCATTCAATCTTAATCTGTCCCAAACACTGATTTCCCACAGTGACCATGCTATTCTCCGGCAGGAGTGTAAAAACATATTTTAGCCAGAATGTGAAAAATGACAGCTGTACTGTTCATAAGGAGGCATGAAAAAGTGCCACTGTTGAAAATGTGGTGTGAAAATATTACAAATTTGCAAAGTTACAGGGGTGCATGGAAACAGTTCAACACACGCTTGTAACACAGTCATGTTATGGAGTTTCGTCACCAAATTTTCAACATAGGGCTTTTAGGACCTCTGCTTATGAACAGTGCCAGTGTCATTTTCTTAATCTGTCCCGAACACTGATTTCCCACAGCGATCATGTTCATCTGTGCCACAACTGTGAAACCACATTTCAGCCAGGATGTAAAAAATGACAGTTGTGCTGCTCATAAGGAGGTGTGGGAAAGTGGCATTGCTGAAAATCTGGAGTGAAAATATAAATTCATGAAGCTACGAGCGTGTGTGCAAACTGCGCAATGCATGCTCGTAACACAGTTATTTTATGGAGTATCATTACCAAATTTTCAACACAGCCATTTCAGGACCTCTACTCATGAACAGTGTCACTGTCATTTTCTTAATCTGTCCCAAACACTGATTTCCCACAGTGACTGCACTATTCTGCGCCAGAAGTACGAAAACACATTTCCACCAAGATGTGAACAATGACAGCTGTACTTTTCACAAGAAGGTATGAAAAAATGCCAATGCTGAAAATCTGGCATGAAAATATTGCAAATTCTTGAAGTTACGAGTGTGCATTGCAACTGCGCACGCTCGTAAAACAGTCATTTTTTGGATTTTTCCACCAAATTTGCAACATAGGCTTTTCGAGAGCCCACCTCATGAACACTGGCACTGTCACTTCGTTAATCAGCCCCAAAAGGTGATTCCACGCAGTGACCGTGAATTCACCTTCGGGGCTGAGTAATGCCATGACATTTCAAGAATTCATGAGGAGGGGTCCCAAAACCCCATGTTGAAAATCTGGTGAAAAATTCCCAAAATAGCCCAATCATACTAAAGTTGAAAACCTATTTATTACGTTATACAGCGGCATTTCCTCAGTTTACGGTCGGCTTTGAAGAGTGCAGACGAGCCCGGGTCAATCAAGTTCGTCACATGAGCTCTGGAGGTAAGCAGGGTGGGGGGTGGGAGGCAGGGGTGCACAGTGAGTGGTGCGGGTGCGGGTGGGGCCAGGAGACTACGAGGGACCGTTTCTTTTTGCAGGTAAAAAAAGAACTTTGCGGGACCATTTTTCCCTTACAGGGGCATCTAGTATGCTGGGTGGGCTCCCAGTGTGCCACCAATGGCTTTCTTTTGGGGGCAGCAGTAGCTAATGGGGATTAGGCACCCGTTGTACACAAAGGGGATTCATTATGCCGTTGGGGATTGGGCACCCTGTCGGCAGGAATAAGCGGGGTGGGGTGTTACAGAATGCTGATGGGAGTGGCCTTCCCCATCAGCACCAAGCTACTGGGGACACTGAGGCTGATGAGGTTGGGGCCCCTTGGCAACAAACAACATGGAAGAAGTTATATTGTTTAGAACACCGCGCAACCCGCCGCCATGTTCACAAACAATATCAGGGTTTTTACGCCCGCCTCTGCAATGATGGAGTCGCCTCATTGCAGCGGATGGCTGACGCTGCAATGACGAGGCAGCCCCTGATTGCAGTGGCTGATTTGTCTGAAGTTGGTGCAAACATTCGAAACTACTGTCACCAGCAGTCTGCATCAGCATTGGGGGAAGCAGGACAAGCCTTTGCAGGCTTTGGGGGCATTGGCCACAACAGTGCCGGGCCTCCACAGCCTGCTACTGAGAAAACTGCCGCAATATGTTTCTTGCACTAAGCGCAATCAACATAAAAATGAAGCGGATAGAAAAAAACAGCTATATTTGTTTGTTAAAATTTAATTTTTAGACAGGATATAACTTTGGATCCTAAGACCTATTTTCAAAGTTGTCCTGTACATAAAAAACATTCATGTTACAATAACAAAGCACATTTCATACATATAACATAAATACAATTGCCATTCACATATCATACATATAACAATAACACAAAGTACAGCTATCGTCAAACCTAACCTAAATATAACAACATGAATTGCTAAATATAATAACATAACACCTTATTCAGTCATGAGACATCAGACTACACAAATATACTGTATATTTCATCATGTTTATAAACATGTGCATTCCTGAATACAAGTGTTTTCCAATCTGCATTTAAAAGTGGATAATCTTGTCAGGTTTCTCATTTGTGGGAGAATCTCGTTTCAGATTTTTTGCTGCTTGAATTTGTAATGTTATACACCCTTATCGTGTGTCAAATTTTGGAATTTTCATACCCCTATGTATTATCTCCCTCTCCCTCAATTCATGTCACTGTGTCTCACTCCCAAATTGGATGTTTAAATCTCCCTTTATCAACCCTTTGTTGATCTTAAATATTAGTATTGCTTTTTAAACCATACTGCAAAACTATCCCAATTTAATTCTTTATACATTTGATAGTGGTGGGTCTTAAAACTATGCTTCAAGACAAATCATGCAATTCGATTATATGATTTTTTTGATTTTATCTAAGTGTTTTTGTTCGGCAAACTTGTAAACCAGGTTACCATATTCCAGTACTGGCATTATTAACTGTGTTGCAATTGTTTTCCGCATCTGATAGGACACAGTTTAAGAAGATCTACGCAGGGCCCCTATTCTATTGTTAACTTTCTTTGTAAAATTATCTATATGGTCTCTAAATGCTGAAGAACTATCTATAGTCACTCCTAGATATTTGTATAGATTCATGACTGTTAATTTTTTAACCCCTCTTGTCAATATTCCCTTATCCAATGGTATGTTATTTCTAGCTTTGATTACTTTCTATCTTAAATATCTTTAAATTCCTTATTATATGATACTGTTTTACATAACTGTATTTGGGATGTCATTGTAAATCAAACTCAGTTCAATGGACTATTTGATAATCCCTACTTATGTTAAACAAACAAACATTATTATAGAAGCAAATTCTACAGTAGGGATCAGTTATAAACTATATTTCTGAACTCAATAAAACTTGAGGCCTAAGGGGTGAGGAACTGTGTCACTTGAATGTGACACCTACTGTATAACACCTTTTTCACCAGTTCTTTAAGAGCCACCAATGCCTTGAGAAGAACTTTGAACAACATGATATTTGGACACAATGCAGCTTATATTTCTCATAAGTGCTGTACTTATCCCCATTACTTATTACTGGGGTCATAAACTTGAAACAGGACAGTTGTTAATTGAGGGTTCATTAGATCCTAATGCTTCTTCCCAACCTGATGTCATAATACTCTGCTTGTGACAGCACTGTTGTTGCCATGTCAACAGACTGTGACGTCACAAGAAAGCATTATTAATTTCAAGTAGGGAATAAGCTACAGAGGCAGCTGAACTCTAAGGGATAACGACATTGTTTTTGAGGGCATTTCAATAATAAATAATGGAGAGGAGAAATCTATAGAAGATCTATGAAATACAAACTAAATTGAGCCTAAATATTGTATTTTCCAAAGTTTTCCCAAAGGCGTCAGCTGCTCTTTAAATGTGCCAGTCATAAATGCAGAGATAAGAAATATACAATGCTTTTCAATGAAAAAAAAAATAAGTGTGCCACAGATTCCTATACTGAAAAAAAGTAATTTGAAAGATCTTTCCCTAAACTGTGTCCCTAAATGTTTTTAATACAGCCCAAATGGGAGTTGGGCAACCTCTAGACCACTCCACTGCTGACACAGTAAGTACTGTAGGGTGGTATTACGAGGTTTGATGAAATTCCATATTGGCTCACTACAAAAAAATGTGAAGCCAGCACAAGAAATGTATTAGCTGCCCTGGAACAAGCTAAACAAACCATCTCTCAGCTCAAAGACATTCCTGATGAACACAAGAACCGAGAAAGGTGGAGCAACCTAAGGGTGGTCATCTCCCAGAAGGTACAGAGGAAACCAACTTACTTGCCTTCTTTGCCACGCGGCTGCCTACTACCCTTGGACTACAGAACTTTACAGTGCTGGAGGTACAGAGGGTGCATTGATCCCCAGGCAAGTGTCCAGGACCCAATGAACCACCAAGACATTTACTTATGAAATTCTTACAGTATCAAAACCATCAACGGGTCCTGCAAGCCACTCATAAAAATGGGATGATTTAAATTGAACACCAAAGAATATTTTTTTCCCCAGACTGTAGCCAGAGACAGCAATGCATAAAACAAGAGTTCAGTCCTGTGAACAAGAGACTATATGACTTAAGTTGGCAGTTGCACATGTGTACCCATCATGCCTCATTGTACGAGGTCAAGGCCAACCACTGAAGATGTTCTTCTTGCTAGACCTTGCCATAGTACTTTTTCTTCCAAGTTGTGTAACTGGGTGTGCTTTGAAGCAACTTAGAAGCTGCATGGGATATACTATATTAGACTAGATATCTGCAACTAATCTCTCTCTTACTTACATCTGAGGGAAGTTTTCCTTACTTTTACATTGGTATTGCTTTGTGTTTAATTATTTTAGTTTTTAATTTAGGAAGGGTTTTTTTAAAACTGCTTATCTTGTGAGCATCTTCAGAAGGGTTGAAATAACTGCATATTTGATTTTCCTTTGTGGCTAACAAACCACCAGGCTGTTTTGGGGCTGGGGAGGCTTACCTGTGTCTGACTTGGATGTCTGGATTTTTCTCTGTTTGATTAGCAGGGTATCTTCTCTGTCAAATTGTTGTGTAGGGCATCTTGCTGACAGGAAGGCATTCATTGCAGTGGTGGGTCAGAGCTTTTAGCTGATTGTTTTGTGAGGGCACACTTTAGGCCCAACCCCTTCCACCCTCACCCCACCCACCCCAGGAAATAGTTCCTTTATACCTGGGGTTCTGATATAATTTCCTCAAGAGTGCAAGGTGCATATCGCTGTCATATCCTCTCTAGCACACTGCACTGACAATATAAGCATACACATTGTATAATATATATATTTCTATATAACAAACCAATCACACACACACACCCACACACACACATACAGAAAAATAAACAAACAAAAAAAAAAGCAGATAAACATGTGGGGAGTAGTGCAATGTAATGGCTGTGGGGCAGCAGTCTTCCGGGAGTCTTTCTGGAGGCTGAGATGCTGCCCTATTTGCAGACAACTCTCTGCCCTGAGGGAAGAAGTTGCCCGTCTTCAAGCCACACTGGGCAGTAGTAAGGGAACCTTCCCCAGGCCACACTGGACAGTAGGAAGGGAACCTCCCCATCCAGGGAGCACCAGAGCCACCACCACCACCACTACCTCAGAGGTTGTGAAGAAAGCACAGCAGTTGGACCACAGTGGGCTCAGGGAGGGTGAGATTGGTGGAACAGAGGCACACCCAGTCAGTTGTTCCACTCCACAATCCATACACCATTCTGGGGGAGCATAGCTCCCCTATGGATGCACCTGCAGAGGAGACTGATGACAACTGTCACAAGGGAGGCCCACAGGAAGGAGTCAGAGGACACCACATGGAAATGAAGCAGCTCCCGGTGGGGGACTTAATTATTAGGGGGCTAGAACTGGGGGGAACAGGGAAAACTGAAGTAAGGTGTCTGCCTGGTGCCATGGCTTGGAAGGAAAGGAAGCGCATCCTCAGGATCATGAGAACAGCTGCAGGGAGTCTGAGCTGGATGTCATTGTCCACCTAGGGACAAATGACTTGGCTCATCATGAGATTAGAGCAGTGCAGGAGGACTTTGTAGAGTTGGGGAGGGCCTAAGACAAGTAGCACACACAGTATCCTTCTCAGAGGTGCTGCCTGTCAATGGCATGGGAGGCGAGGTAATTTGCACCATGCAGTTTAATGAATGGTTGAAAAAAATGGTGTGGAGCACAGGGGTTTGCTTCATTGGGGACTGGGGTTCCACCTGGAGGGACACCAGCCTATACTGGCAGGATGGCCTGCATATGTCCAGGAAGGGAACAAGTCTTTTGAGCAATCGGTTTAAATGCTTCATTGGCAAGCTTTTAAACTAGTTAAAGGGGGAGGCACTGATAAGCAGGGAAAATCCCAGCCTCTCCCTACAAAACAGGGTACTAAATGAGAAAAGACCGAGGTAGAAAGGTCAGTGGGGATGCTGCAACAGAAAGTAAAGTCATCAAAAATGGAGAGCAATGAGTACCAATGCCCGTAGTCTGGGTAACAAGCTTCCTGAATTAGTGGCCTTGATGGAGGAGGAACATCTGGATATCGTGGCAGTCAAAGAAACATGGTACAC